>JAUCBN010000063.1:4128786-5360679 GCA_035048815.1 Abelmoschus esculentus | reverse complement strand
TAATCTAATTCGAAACAAAACATAGGCCTAAGGGAATTTTTAAATATTTTTAATTTATTTTTTTAATATTTTTAATTAAAAAATAAGGCTTTTTATTTAATATTTTTAATTTATTTTAATTTTTTAATTAGTTTAATTTATTTTAATAAAATAATATATATCTAAACATGTAAAGTTAGAGTTCCTTTTTACGACGAGTGCTTAATTTTTTTTGAAAATTAAGTTTGAGAGATCTAGATTTAAAAATTCGATTATTTGAATTGAGAATATAGTTAATATAATTTTATTTTATTTAAATAATAATTATATTTAAAAATAAAAAAATAAAAAATGTAAGAATTTGATACCCGAAAGTAACCAGGTACCTAAAATTTTTTAATTTCAAGACCTAGGCCCGACCCGAGAAATGACGGGTTAAGTACCCAACCCGAATAAAAGAAAATTCGGATAAATACTTATTTTTTAAGTTTGAATAGTTGAATCGAATCAATTGAGTAAGTATTTTTGAACACCCCTAGTATTAAGGGCTAATTTAAAATCCGCCCTCGGTTGCCATCCTTGACAGACTACGTATAAAGTAAATATTTATTAATTTTCTGAAGCGGCTCGGCAACTGGTTGTTGCTCTAGATCCTCAGTCCTCGCAAAATTATTTTTGTGCTCTATATTTTATCTATCTAGGGTTCCGTTTAACCGACCCATGGCCGAAGTCATAAACATGCCGGCTGATTCCCTAGACCGCCGCCGCAGTGGAGACCGTAAAGATAACAACAATAACAACAGGCAGCTTCCTGCATCTGACGATCCCAATTCCTCTCCCCCTGCTCCGCCGCCTCCTCGACGACGCGACCGAGATTCGCGTGAGCAACGGGACCGCGACTTCTACGATCGCAACCGCTCCCCCCCGCCTCCGCCCCCCAGAGAGAGAGATTACAAGCGTAACAGTAGCATTAGCCCTCCACCACCGCCGTTGAATTTCAGGGATAGGAGACACTCGCCTCCAGCGCGGAGGTCTCCGCCCTATAAGAGATCTAGGAGAGAAGATGGAGGGTATGAAGGGAGGAGAGTGAGCCATAGAGGCGGTTTTGGACCCGGAGATAGGAGGTACTGGCCGTACTGCTTTTTTTTTTTTCTTTCAGTTTTTTGTACAATTACAACGAAAATGTATTGATACTGCTTAATTTAAATCTTTTTGTTTGAAATGATGCTTTTTATGGTCTTAGGTGTTTTGGTGTGCTTAATGTCATGAACTTATTTCTGATTTGTTAAACATTGAATTTTGCTTGGCTGATTAAAGACTGAAAGGTCGTTAGCTTAAAAATCAGAATGCCATGGGTTTCATTGATGATAATCAATAGTTTACGTACATACCTGCAGACTTTTGTAACATGTACATTGTTTTGTCATGATTGGTTATTTAAAATGCGAACACTGCTAATGAATCCTAATGACTACTGCTTATGCTGTGAATGGGTCCTATGTAGAGAGAGTTTGGCTGATGGACCAAGTATTTATGTAAGATGTTTTTTTGTTAGGGTAACATATTAACCATTTTATGGTCAATGAAAGCCTTATTAGTGTTTGTTCTCTGTTTCTCAGAGTTCTGCATATTTGTTCAAGTTTTGATTTAATTTCTTTCTTGATAATGCTCACATATTATTTAGATCCCTTGTTTTTCATGTGAATAATCAACTACCCTTTTCTGATTATTGAAATCTACATTGTTATCATAAAATACTGGACTGCTGTGAATATCTGACACTGACCTTTTGTTTTCTGTAATCATTTAATGTTTGCTGTGGAATGAATCATTCGTTCTGTTTTCATTTTGCTTACTGTCCGGTTACTGGTGTATCTTCTATTGATTTGTTACATTCATATGTTACTCATATGTATTACTTTTAAGAAGGATTTGTTATTTTCACTTGGCAGTTATCTTTATGTTCTGATTTTCTCATGCTGTAAAACACTTTTGATGATGTAGGTTTGGGTATGATTATGGCGGTGGATATGACCGTGAGATGATGGGCAGACCTGGTTACCCTGATGACAGGCCTCATGGTCGGTACTTTGGTCGCTCTTCTGGTGGTTATCAAGGTGACCTTTTCTGGAACTTGCCTTTGTACTTTAAAATACCCTTAAACTTCAATTATTGCGCTTGACATAATCTTAAGGCACTTCTATTTTGACCTCTGTATTTTCCTTCATTCTGCTACCTATTGTTACTATAATTTAAAAGGTTACATTACAAATATAGATCCATCTTCTAATTTTATTTTAGTTATTAGCATAAAATCTTGAATTATCATATATAATTTTATTTTTGTAACAAATTTATTTTTTCCAGCATACTATTTTTGTAGCCCGCAAACTCCTGGTTAGGAGTAACTCATCGTTTAAACTATTAATCATGATAGACAATGGGTTCACACCTATGTTTCTTGTTTTTCCTTTTTATATAGTAATGCCACTTGGAAAGTAAATGATGAAATTTCAGGCATCTATAAAATGATGCATAATTGCAGTTAAATTTGACACTACGAGGAGTGAACATTTTCCTTCTAAAATTCCATAGTGATGATGCATGTATAATGTGGGGCAGCGGAAAACTTAATCATCCAACTTTTTGTTATGATGTTTTATTTTCGCTGCCAAATAATATTGCTTTTGCAGATTGGGATTCTGGTCGTGGTAAATATGGTGATGCTTCTAATACAGGGAGTGCTCAAAGGTTAGTTTCATTATTGTTTTGGGCTCTTGTTTTAAATATGCTTTGAATTACTTTTAATTTCATAGCACTTCTGGTAGCATTCAAGTCTCATTTAATTGAGTTGGACTTCGAAGTTGTTCGTATCATTAGATTCTGTATCTTTATTTCCCATCTGATGGTATGACATGAAAAAAAATTTCAGAGAAGGATTGATGTCATACAAGCAATTCATTCAAGAGCTTGAGGATGATATACTACCAGCTGAAGCTGAGCGCAGGTGCAAATGGGGAACAATGTTATCAATTTGTGTTTTTTTTTCTTGTACAATACTCATGGCTTAAACCAATGGAATGTTTAGTAAATGTCTCTTTTTTACTGTGTAGGTACCAAGAGTACAAGTCAGAGTATATATCTACCCAAAAGCGTGCATTTTTTGATGCCCACAAGGATGAAGAATGGTACTTCCCGTTGTTTAGCAGCTTCCTTCCTCTTAATTCTGTCAAATTTCTAATTGGACTTGCTTTTGTATGTAGGTTGAGAGACAAATATCATCCAACAAACTTGGTCACTGTTATTGAAAGGTTAGTTGTACTTGGTGTTTAAAAAGGCACAAGCAAAATGCCTAATTGTGTCTAGTCGAGGCAAGTTCAATGAAGCGCATAGAGGTGCAAAAGGCACTGAAAGACAACGTCTAGTTTAAAATTTTTGGTCTTTTTTTTTCTTTTTTTTTTTTTATTATCTTTTTCATACTAACTTGGGTCACATCTGGATCACACAAAATAACATTAATCAAATGAAGTTTAAATTAACTTGGTTGAGTTTTCAAGTTTGAATTAAAATTGATTGTTTGATACACTATAAAGTTTTTTCAAGTTTTAGTTTGAGTTATTTAAATTCAGCTTAATCTTGGTTCAAGTTATTTTTATCATGACTTGTCCAACGATATTAAAATATAATGTATAATTTGATCTTAAAGCATAACACAATGTTTCCTTTTGATATATTATCATAATATCCCTTGTATAAATATGATGTTATAACACACAATATTTCCTTTTTTATCATGAATTAGACCATAATCTGTTATTTCAATATAATTACATATGATGTTATATTTCATATATCCTTTTTGACATTATCATATAGCTGGGTTTGTCTACGTATAGTGTATGTGCTTCCTATTACATGATAAAATATGATGTTATATGCCTTTTGATTGGAAAGAAAGGTAATTAATGAGATAGAGAGCTTTTGTTGAACTATTATATGATTTAATGGTCTATTTTAGTGTTGTATATGCAGATTAGTAAGTATATTTTTAATTTTCAAAAGGTGTGTCTTGCTTCAATAAGCTTGTGCCCGCGCCTTGTGTCTATGCTTTAAGGGACCCCTATCGCCTTTGTGCGCCTTGCACCATGTTTTTACATTTGTTGTATTTCTACTTTTTTGTGTTTCAGTTCATGAATGTGTTCCTGAGTTGATTTACGCATGTCCTGCATTTTCTAGCATGTTGTTATTGATGGATAGTGTCTTCTACCATGCAATCATGTGGATTCTTTCCTGAATTTCATTTTTTGGCATTTGTTTTTCAGGAGGAATGAGCTTGCACGCAAAATTGCGAAGGACTTCTTGCTTGATCTGCAGAGTGGAACACTGGACTTGTAAGATTAGCATTCTGTGCTCACTTATTTCATGTGCAGATTCAACTTCTTCCCTGCATAATTTTTATCCAGTTGCTCTCAATAATTTATGTTCATGATGCAGATCTCCTGGTGTCAATGATTTTTCATCAAATAAATCAGGACAGACCAGTGAACCTAATTCTGAAGATGAAACTGACATCGGTGGCAAAAGAAAGCGGCATGGTAGGGGAACAACTAAAGAAACTGATCTTTCTCTGGCTCCAAAGAGTCATCCAGTCAGTTCTGATTCCAGAAGAATTCTGATTGACATTGGACAAGCACAGGGACTTGTACGTAAACTGGACTCTGAAAAAGGAATTGAGGAAAATATTTTATGCGGGTCAGGTAATGACAAAATAAGTAAAGATAAATCTCATGGTAGTTTGTCAGGCCCAGTGATTATTGTACGTGGCTTGACTTCTGTAAAAGGCCTGGAAGGTGTTGAGCTTCTTGATACTCTTATAACTTACTTGTGGCGTGTCCATGGTGTGGATTACTATGGAATGGTTGAAACAAGAGAAGCTAAGGGTCTTAGACATGTAAGAGCTGAGGGAAAGAGTTCTGATGTTACTAGTAACGGATCTGAGTGGGAAAAGAAACTTGACTCACGCTGGCAAGAGAGATTGAGGGGTCAAGATCCTTTGGAAGTAATGACTGTTAAGGACAAAATAGATGCTGCTGCTGTTCAAGCTTTGGATCCTTTTGTTCGGAAGATAAGGGATGAGAAGTATGGTTGGAAGTATGGTTGTGGTGCTAAAGGCTGCACAAAGCTCTTTCATGCGGCAGAATTTGTACACAAGCATCTTAAACTCAAACATCCAGAACATGTTATTGAACTAACGTCTAAGGTGCGGGAAGAGCTCTATTTCCAGAACTACATGAAGTAAGTGGTCTTACATGCAGCATATTACTTTTTATGATTTCAAGAATGCTTCTATAAGATGTTCATTATTGTCATTCACAGTGATCCAAATGCGCCTGGTGGGACACCTGTTATGCATCAATCCTTACTGGTATGATATGAGTGTTGTTTTGAGGTTATGACTTATGATTGCTCAGAATGCTTTGGTCAGCTCACTTTTCCTCTTTTGCAATTGTTTTTTCTTGCAGAAGGACAAACCTCAGAGACGTAAATTAATGGAAAATCGCTTGAAAGATGACCATGGGTCACGTAAAGAACGTGATAATCGAGCAAATGGTAGTGACAGATTTGATAGATCTGAAAACCCTCAATCTGGTGATTATCCATCTAATAATGATGGGTCTGATGGGGGGAACAATGATGATCCTATGTTTGATGCTTTTGGTGGACAAGGGATGCATGTTGCAGCCCCATTTTCTTCAGATATTGCACCTCCACCAGTATTGATGCCTGTTCCTGGTGCTGGGTAAGTCTTGTGTTGTTTCTCTGGGAGTGGCAGTTTGCTGCTTATTATTTCGTTATAACTTGTGTGTGTGATTGCAGTCCACTGGGGCCCTTTGTTCCAGCTCCACCGGAACTTGCAATGCAAGTGTTTAGAGAGCAAGGTGGTGGTGGTCCTTTTGAAGGCAATAGTAGAAGTGGACGTTCTGGGCCTAATTTAAGTGGACCAGTCCCCTTTCTTTTGCCTCCTGGTTTCCGACAAGATCCTCGCCGTTTACGAAGGTAAGTTTGCTTGAGACTGTTCTCATACTATTTGGAAGTTGCAGCTATTTTAGTTGTTGGGCATAACTTAATTGAATTCTGTGATTTGATAATTCAGAAATTGTATATAGTGTTGGGATGTATGCTTTTACTCTAATGTTTTCCACAATTAGGAGGGAAAGTGACTCTTTATAAATCATAAGGTGGCTCTTTAGTGATGTGTGCTTTTGATCAGCAATTCCTTGGCTTTTGAAGTCTATATTCACATCGCAAGATTCTTGCATGACTCCCTGTTTTGATCTCTGCTTTAACTTTTGGTTTCTTTTGTTATAAAATTGAATTATAATCTCTCCATGTTTTTCTTATGGCTTGGGTAGAGAGGGTACTAGGTTCCTCATTTTGATGTTGAATAAACTTTTCCTCATCTCAGATGTATGCTAGTCTCAACTGAGGTTATCACTGTATTAGTTAGATGAAGATTGTCTATGTTGTTTTAGTTACTGTTGGGTTAGTAAAGTTTTTTGCTGTTTTATCTCTTCTCATGCAGTTATCAAGACCTAGATGCACCTGAGGATGAAGTCACAGTTATAGACTATCGCAGTTTGTAGGTATAAGCAATGGATGGAACCAAAATGCATCCGACGACTCCAATGTTGAATGTTGCTGTTTTCCGATTCTCCTATCAGAAAAGCATTGACCTTGTACTAAGATTAAGAGTAGTTTGTGTCCCTTTGTGAAGTAAATAGTCTTGCTGATTGATGCTTATTTGTTTGGTCATAGTTCCTGCCTTTTGTTGCCCCTTTAGCTCTTCAACTTTACTGTTTATAAAACCCAATCATACCCAAAGGAGTGCCAAAGCTAAACATTCTGATTGCATTGACATTTTCAATACTGTGTTACAAAGAACCAACTACATAGAGAAGGCAAAAAGAGGCAACTAGATAAACAATGTTGAAGTCGAGCACTCCATCATCATGGTCAAAATCTGATGGTTATCCGTGAATTAAGGATGGCATTCGTAACATGCATGGCATGGAGAAATTATATCATGGGTTAATCTCACCACGTTATTCATGAATCAACCACTAAAAACTATTCACCTTATCAATTTTTAATTTTTTAAGTGAAGATTTATTTGGGAAAAATATGACATAAAAAAATTGATGAGGTAAGTAGTTTTTAGTGGTTGGTCCTATGGACACGTGCCAATATAATTTTTCAATGGCATGAGTCACTTATCCCTAACTTCAATGCATTCTCTCTATTCTTTTGGATAATTTAAAATTATTTTGTTCATTCAATAGAATCATCAATATATACATCTAGAGTATAAATCAATGGCATGAGTCACTTATCCCTAACTTCAATGCATTCTCTCTATTCTTTTGGATAATTTAAAATTATTTTGTTCATTCAATAGAATCATCAATATATACATCTAGAGTATAAATCAAATAGACTAAATCAATCCCTGCTCTTCAGCAAGGGAAGAGGAAGAAAGAGTTAGTTTTACATTGTCAGTCGTTTTGATAAAGGAAATCGAAAACAGTAAAATTCATGGAAAATGAAAAACTATTATGTCATAATGCATAAAGTTTTCAGGAAATGGAACAATTTATCCTACAAGGAAATGATCGAAGCCAGGAGTGAAGGATACTCCATTCGGAGTGGGAATTTGATCCGATCAAATAAAAATATTTTGTTAGTTAACTTAAAGAGTCATATTTTATAATTAAGATTTCATTTAAAATTTTTGATAGAGATAAGAGATCCATTTATATTATGTAAAATTTAAAAAATTTATAATTTTTAAACCATTTAATAAAAATAACTAATCTTAATCATTTATTATCATCATCAAAGAATGGACGAGGTTGTCACTTCATGTTTGATGGCTTTCAGTGAGAGGGACGTACTTCTAACTAATCTTATTCAAACTCAAATTTTTATACTTTTGATGAATTGCACGAAACATATGATAAATTGAATTTTGAATTTAAGGTTTTATTTTTTAAAAATAAGAAAAGAATTTTAAAATTGAAATTAGAAAATAATTTTCTTTTAAAAATCAATAAGAAAAATAATTTGGTAAAATTAAATTTTTATCAAAGACAATCTAGTACTCATAAATTTTTGAATGAAAAAGTTTTTAGAAGTATTTGAGTCTTAAAATGACTAATTACTTTAATTAAAAAAGATAAATTTTAAAAAATATATCTATAAGGGGACTAAACTTTATGCTACTAATTTCATTGGATCCAAAGCAATTTAGATATCAAAAGTATCTTGATTGTCTTAAATTAGGTATGATGAAGAATTGATCAACAAAGTACAACATCACGAGGGAACTCTGTACATATAAGATAGAACACTTGGAGAAGGAAAATTTCACATTCTCCCTTTGTTGGTTCAAGTATGATAAAATTTAGTTGAATTTATATTTAATTTGATTTATTTATTTTAATTCAACTAGTTAATTATATATTTATTGGACTAATATTTATTTGATGCTTTAAGTAAGGAGGAATTTTTTTTTAAAAAAAAACAACTACTAAAGTAATTTTTTTTTTATCTTTTGACAATAATTCTTGTTTTAAAACTCTACATTGTTATGGACTTAAAAGTTTATATATTCTGAATTAGGCTTTTAAACATCATACCCAAATAATTGGGTCAAAGGTCTAATTTTGCAAAGTCCAAAATTCGGGTCATTACAACTCTCTTCACCTTAAAAGAAATTTTGTTCTCAAAATTTATATCCATAAACAGATTAAGATGTTGAACCCATTTTCAACTCTTCAATATTCATAAAGATTTCCCATTGTGGTACTCTAACTCTTTTTCAAAACACTTATTAAAACACGACCTTTTATCTTTAAATGGTACAAACAAAATCTCAACTAATTCTTTCTCTTAGATGTTATATACCTTCACTTGGTATATTACAAGTGACAAGCTAAATTCAATGGTACCCTAGTAAGACTGCTACACGATCACGTCATAGAAAAAATTTAATTTATAATGTAGAACCCAAGGATTATTGTATGGAGAATCCACCACAACCATATGCGATCTAAAAAGAACTTGAGGTTAAATAGTTGTAGTATCCAAAACGAAATAATTTTTTTCATGGTGACTCTTTGAAAAGGACTCCAACTCTAATGAAATCACGTACCTAAAACATAAACATTGTTTGTTTGGTGCAAGACTTTCGAAAATGAATGATATCCCAACTCGTCTTAAGCACTTACCTTAACCGATTATACGGTGACAAACCTTTTCCACCCACATAAGATTATTAAGGTAATTATCTTGTCAATACTAATCTTTTCATATTTTGGTACATTCATACGTGCTATGTAAAAATCAAACATAAATTCAAGAAACAACACGTTAGTTTCACCCGATCATCACTAAAATATCTCAAATGTTACTACAAATATCAAACATCACCATGATAAACTTAAAGAAAGAATTCTTTATTCAAAAATATATTTCGAATTTTTCAAACCTCAACACTTTAAAACTTAGCATCTTATTCTCAAACTAATCCCGAAAAAATATACATGTACTTCTTAATCGGTTAAACGAGTCATTTACCTTAAAAGATAAGTAGCATTATTCTACTATCACTCAACAAGCTATCAACAATTTAAGTATTATTTCAACAAACCAATTTTTTATTAACAAATAAGCCTGACTCTCCCTTAAGTGAGACACTTGGATGAAGGGATCTCGTTCAAGTTCCACCTTTGTAGTTGAATCTTTAATTGCTCAACTGAGTTGATGTCCTCTAACAATGACAATATGCACCTATGTCCAACTTGGTCTTACCTCAACATCCACCCACATTCTTGATAGGTAAATTTCTAAGGACCCCTAAAAAAGTGTAAACAAAAAGACTTTGACAATGAAGACTCTAAAGCATCGAATCACACACATTAACGTCTATTGAACGATTAAACATAGGTCATAATCTTGTTTTCATCCTCTAAACAACCATTGCAAAGATCAGGACAAAAGGCAATGGTTCAATATTTTCATTTTGAAGATTGAGTTCCCCTAAGGTCTCGAAGCCTCAAGCTCAAACCTCAACATTATGTGCTAGCAACACGTTTGATTAACTAAAATATTTATACAATACAATAAATACTAAGAAGGTAACTCTCAAACTTGTAGAACGTCTAACTTCGACCATACTTTAACTATCTATTGGATCCCACACCCACTAACTCTGAGAAATGCCTTTAAAAGAGCGATGATACTTATCAAGTATCAATGAGACTTGTCTTTAAACAAACAAAAGGTCCAACACCCAACATACATCTACTGGTCGATCTTGAAAGTGAGTCACACATTCCTATAACTAAACATTATTCATGCATAATGATAAAATTCCTTGCCACAAATTCTCATAATGCATTTGAAGTCTCCAGGATGAGCTACACCATACAACAAGAATGCCATTTAGGCAGTAGAAGGAGGATACATTCTTAACTCCAAAATCTTTTATTAACTCATATCTCAATAATATAAGGTGAATTCGTCCCCTCAAATTGCTTCCATGAATGACTCAACAGTTAACTCAACCTTCATGGCCATGATTACATCCATCTTAACATCATAACATTGGACATACCATCAGAATTCCAATCTTGAAAAGTACGAACTTAATTTAAGAGCTTGTACTTAGTAGACACCTTACTAAAACACCTATACCACCATGAGATTTCTTAGAATTGGTTAAACCTAAGCTCTAATACTACTAAATATAATACCCTTAACCCGGATATCACATTTGAGCCTTAAGTCTAAACCAAAACCGTAAAATTTTTCAAACTAGAATAGCCCAATAAGCAATTTTTAAAAACATTTGAAGCCAACAATTAAAATATATATAAATAAAATACTAAAAAAAGCTCTAATTAAATTAAAATATTTAAATATTAATTTTGATTAATACAATTTGCAAAATATGAATTTACATACATTACCATGTAAGGTCTTATGAATACATAGCTCACTAACTTAAATACCTTACTCTAAATATCACTTTATAATGGAATCTCAATATGATGGTGCTTTAAAATCTCATGATCCAACGATCAACCTATTCATAGAAACAAAATTTCCGAGTGCGAAGATTATAAAGCTCAATGGTATAAATCTACTCTAATATACTTATTTAAATCATAAACATAAGGATACAAGCTAGAACGAGCAATAGGGATAGACAAATAAATATGTGGCGCTACCACCAATGACTTAAACACATGCTAACATCTTAGCAATCATCAATCAAGGCAAACAAGGCCCAACCATACCTGAGATCTTATCAAATTATCTAGTCAGAAACACACGACAATAAAACAACAACAACTCTAGAGTAAGATTGGGGCACAAAGTATTTGTACGTACACTTAAAGTGAGTATGGGTTAAATAACATTGGAATATACATCCCGGGTGAGTTTGTTCACGATTTGTGATACTATAAAATTGATTCACAAGTGTACAAGTATACACATCGCACAAGTAATAAAGTGATGAGTGAGATCGTTCCCACGAGGATTAAGAGGAATTTCAAGAGTACTTTACAAACATAAAATTCAATAATTTTTTTGCATGAAAATATGTAAAATCAAAAATGTAATTGTAAATAATATGCTATAGAAAAATAAAGATGATACATGAGTAACAAATATAAGTTACATGTAACCCCCTCAACCTATTCTAGAAGAAACCCGACTCGAACAAGCTACACGGGGAATACCGGTACAAATCCGAAGAGATTTAGACCGATAAACAACCCTAATTTTTTTTATCTTGTCTAAAGGATTTAGAGTCCTATATGTTCATACAATCATCAAGCAACGTATAATTCAAAACAGATAACTAAACAACATTGAGTGAGGGTATACGTAAAAATGACCAAAATGTAATTTCCATAAATTTAGGGACCAAATATGAAATTAAGTTTACCAATCTTTAATTAAGTTCATTTCATAATTTCATGTAAAATTTCAACTTTAAATAAGGTCTAGAACTCGTTTAATTGCAAGCACGAGTTTTAGGGACTAAAATATAATAAATCAAAATTATCTTTCAGCATGTAATTATGTTTAATGACCAAGGGTATCGAAACCCCTTGTCCCTTGTTTTGAAACCAGTGGCTTGCCAAAAGTGGTTTCGGAATGTATATCAAGTGTTTCGATACTCAAGATTTCTCTTTTCCATTGCCTTGTGTAACAAGCTCGTGTTTCGATACGACTAAAACCCTGTTTTGATACGATTCGAAACTGTCAAAACAAGTACTGAAACCTTAGACAATCATTTCGATATGCCTATTTGAGTTCTTATCGTATCACAGTAAATCTAATTTTGAAGACAAAATTGACATCGATGGCAAAAGAAAGTAGCATAGTAGGGAACGACTAAAGAAACTGGTCTTTCTCTAGCTCCAAAAGGTCATTAGGTCAGTTCTGATTCCAAAATGGTTCCTGCCTTCTGTTGATCCTTTAGATGTTCAACTGTATTGTTTATAAAACCAAAATCTGAAAATAGACACAAAATAATAAGTTGATGCATTTTCCCATGGATGAACAGGTGACACAGTGAAGAAAAATAACTGGCCAATATAGTTAGGGATGTAAAAACAGTTACTCAGATGGGTTTCAGGTCGAGTATTGTTAGGTCGGGTAAAATTGGATACAGGTCATTTCAGGTTGGTTTGATGTTTTGACTCGATTTGGATCGGGTGCGGGTCCATTTTAGGTCGGGTCCTTTTCAAGTCAAGTCTATTTCAGGTCGGGTTTATTTCAGGTCGGGTCCTTTTCAAGTCAAGTCTATTTCAGGTCGGGTCTATTTCAGGTCGGGTTCATTTCAAGTCGATTTTATTTTAGATCGAATTAATTCAGGTTTTAAATTCATATTAACTAAAATTATTAAGTTTGAGTTTGGTACTAATAAGTAATTAAGTAAATAACCGATAGACTTTGGGTTGAATGATTGATCATTCATTTTGAATTAATTATTTAATATCTGACGTCTTTAACTAACATGAGTCTCATTCAAATGATTCATATCTTAAAAATTAAGCTAATTTACAAAAATTAAAAATTAATAAGGAATAAACATTGGACTAAAAAAATAAAGTTTTAAATTAAAAAGAATAAACATTAATAAAATAAAATATCATCTTATTAAAAACACTAAACTAAATTAGAAAAATAAATAGTAGTAAATTTGAAATAAAAATAAAGTTGTAAGGAATAGATTGGAAAATTTATAAATTAATAATAGTTAAACTCAGTGAAAATTTTAATATACTTTAATACATTATAATTTATACTTATACAATATAGTTTAATACATTTTAAAAATAGAAATATAAAATTTATACTATATATAGAATTATGAAATATATAATATTATATATATGTATGTATATGTATATAATATATAAGTATGTATGTAAATATATGTATACTTATATATTATATAGTATACATTAATATATGTATATAATATATATTGTATGTATACTTATATATAAGTATATATATATATTTATACATTAATATATGTATACTTATATATATGTATATATATTAGATGTATACATTATACATATATATATATATGTTAATGTATACATATATATTAATATATATCATATACTTATATATTATATATATATTATACTTTATGTATTAATATATTATATTTAATATATATTAATATAATATAATATATATAATATATATACTTAAAATGTAATATATAATATATATGTAATATATATACTTAAATGTATATTAATATATGTAATACATATATTGTATGTATTAATATATGTATTTAATTAAATGTATGTATATGTATTTAATTAATGAATGCATATTATTAACTCTCTAAGCCCAACACTAATCTCTTAAGCCTAAATCACTAGACTAATTCTCTAAAACCAATTGTCCAATCACTAGACTAATTTCCTATGATCAAATTGAAACAATTTTAAAATATATAATATGATTTTAATTAAATGAGGACCATTTCGAATAAAAAATAAAATTTAAAATTTAATTTTCGAGTGATCATAACCAAATTGAAATAATTATAAAATAAGGTATAGAACGGCGTGAGATTAGATTTTTAGACGCGACCTATATAAAAATATACGGAATTTTTTACCCGATGTCAAATGAATATATAAATCTAATCTCCTTTTTTATATTTTTAATTGATTATATTTAATCAAAGTTTATTATTTGATTATACGTTGTAATAATAATAACAATTCTCCAAAATTTACTATATATATTAATTCCCTAAAAAAAATCCTCTTTTTTATATAATAACAAAAACTTATTTCTAATTCCCTCTAAAATTTTGAGTAACTTATAACTCTCTAAATTTTTTACAATAAAATAAATTAATCTCAAACTTAAAAAATGAGTGATTTATTTCCCTCCAAAATTTTATCTTTTCACTCTTTTTTTATCAATTGTTTTGATTTAATTTAATTGAGTCCAAAATTTTGTTTTTTCACTATTTTTTTATCAATTGTTTTGATTTAATTTAATTGAGTCATAATTTAGATTAATTTAATAAAAATCTATACTTGATTTTAGAATTCTTTTAATTATATTTATAATTTATGTTTTTATATTTTAATTTAGCTAAATTAATCCTAAGTTCAATAAGTTAATTTAACTTAATTAAATATGAATTTAAAATTATAATTAAAATTAAATACATTAAAACTAAATAAAATAATAAATAAATTAATTTAATTAAATATATAATACTAAATTTAAATATTAATCCCTAAATTAATTCTTATGTCTAATTCTATTTTTTTAAGCCTAATTATATTTACCAATATTTTAAATTTATCAAATTATAGATATACTTAATTATATGTCATATAAATATTAAATCTTGTTAATATTAATTCAGGTTAATAACAAGTCGAGTTCAAAATAAGTCGAATCATTTATCAGGTCAAGTTCAAAATAGGTTGGATTCAAAATAGATCGGGTAAAATCAGGTCTCAGATCAATTCAATCGGGTTATATTGATATCTATCAGATTAGACTTGGGTTTGAGTTCATTTTAGTTAGATGCAAGTCGGGTTTCGAGCCACATTAACAAGTTGAAATCGGGTTCGGGTTATTCTCGGTCGGATACAATTCGAGTTCGATTACTATAGTAACAAGTTTAACTCGTGTTCGGGTCAACAACAGTCAGATACAAATCGAGTTTGAGTAATTACATCTCCGGGTCAAACCAAGTTCTGACTCGAACAAGTTTCAATCGGATTTTCAAATCGAGTCAGCTTTTTACATCCCTAAATATGGTACAACTTGAATGCAGAGTGAACCAAAGGAAAGCCAAGGCTAAACATTATGACCACATTTACTTTTTTTATGAATATGTTACACGATGTGAATAAAGACCAAATACATAGAGAAGGGGAAAAAAACGATTCGATACACAATGTGCAAGTAGTTGCACCCTACCATCATTGTAAACATCTGATGGCTATCCGTGACTGATGAAGGACAGCAGGCCATAACAACAAACATGGGACACTTATCCCCAACTTCAATGCATTCTCATTTCCTATGCTTCTTCAGTAAAGGCTCTGCTTGTGATTCACTCTGCTAAACAGTCAAATTGGTAGAAAATGAAAAACAATTATTGTATAATGCATAAAGATTTCAGGAAACAAAGCAATTTAGTAAGGTGCAATCCTACAAGGAAATGGTTGAAGCCAGGAGGAATGGAGGATAATACCATATCCATCTTGTCAAACTTTCTTGAACATATACATGCGAAATTATAGTTAACTGCAATAAGTAAAAGATGACGATGCTTACAACATTCGAAAGCTGCTCCCGGATGTATGCCATTGACCTCAACATTGCTCCTAACGTATCCCTGGATACCTGGAATTTAACCTCCGACTCTCCTGTAGCAGTCTCGGTGTCTTGAAGCTGAAAACCAAGACGAAATACAGAAAAAATCTAATAAGCAATAGACAGATAGTGAGGTGCTCAAATGGTAATCAGCAACACAGACATTGGAGAGCCGGTCTTATCATATACTAAATCACAACCCTGAAATTTGACAGAATTTTATTCGAATTCCATCCTTACAAGCATATTAGTATACCTTACACTAAAGGTGAAAATGAAGTTTAGAATTCACAATTTGTCAGCTTCCCATCATGGAGCGTTTTATCCATAAGTTTCAGAATACCATTTCCAGAAAATATCATTAGATTTAATTGCTCAAATGCCATGACCATTATGGAATGCCACAGCTTGATTATGGATTAGTAGAATACCTTCAAATTGATGACAGCAACCCTGTTAGCGGGGGTAGAAAGTTGTTCACTAATATAAGCCATAGACCTCAACATGGGTTCTAAAGTAACCCTGGAAAGCTGAAACTTAACCTCCATTTCAGCTGATGGACTCTTGCTATAATCCTGCAACTGTTTCAATAATATATCAGATATGCATACGAAAAAGGCTTGACATGAGTAAAAAATATTAATAAATGATATAGCTAGGGACTAGATTAACAGTTTTAAAGGGTTCCGTGTACTTCAGTAATTAATTCGGAGATCATATTAAAGGTTAAAACAAGTAAGCAGAAACATAGTATTTTTTGTACTCACTGGCTGCTAAAATTTTACCACATGTATACCTTTAAATTAATGACTGCCAACCTACTTCCAGGGGCTGAATTTTTGTTCTCCATTACCCAAGTCATTGACTTCAAACAAGGAAGAACAGGCTATATCAAAGATACACAAACATTTATCAAGTTAGTATACTGTTCTTCAATTCGAAAGCAAAGGGTAACAGAAATGAAATTTAAAAAATAATAAAAAAGATAATTATTGTACCATGCTTTCAGCATGATTATCATCTCGAAGAAGGGAAACAGGTGCCATTCGTGGCAGATTCATATCTGAGACGGGTTGAATTGGAGTACCAGTGTCATTAAGATTGAAATGCCGTGTAATTTCATCTTGCTGCGGCCATAGCAAAGGGGCTGAATCCGGAGCTGATGTTGAGCACCTCTTGTCATCATAGGCAGCTCCACTGGTCAGTGAGTCGGGAGGTGTAAGTTTTGCAACATTTTTCTTTGCAACAGAAACCTTCTTCCTCCCTTCCTTTAGTGCACAGACTGCAACATTATAAGTCTCAGTAGCTACCGCCCCATCTTCTGCATATTTGATTGCTTCCCGACATAAACTGTTATATCGTGATGTCAACGACTCTTGACCAAGCAAGTCAGTGCCACTTTCATTTGTTCCAACCCCAAATTTCGCATTTCGTGTCCATCGCTTCAGGATGTAATGTGGTGGTAATGTAAGTACATTTGTCACAGTGAAGACCGTTAAAACATGTCTACAAAGGATGCCACCATACTCAAACATTTGACAACTACAATTAGCTCTTATTTCAGGATGGTTTAATGTAACTATGTATACTTTGTTGTCATCCTCATACTTTGCAACTCTGAATGTGCTGATGGCTCCATCACCTTCAATTCTATTAGCAGTGTAAACAAAAGTTTCAACTAGTTCTTCTTGAAACTTAGTGAAAATTTTCCTTGTATATAGATCTGCTGCCTGTTTCTCCATTGGTGATGGTGTCCGAAGGACTGGCGTGGTGCATATTGTGTCAAAGTCAGCTTCAATCTCCCTTTCAAACCAGTTCTCTAGTGCTAGTTCATACTGTCTAAAGAACATAGATAACGTGGTCTGCTGAGTCACATATCCATTAAAAAATGAGCTATCAAATCCTTCATTGGGATTTATCGCCGCAAAAAAGGAATCCCGAAAATATACAGGCACCCACTCAGCTCGGGAATTATATAATGAATGAAGCCAATCATGTTCCCCAAGATTATACTTTTCAATAATCAATCTCCAAGATACTTCAAACTCCTCAATAGTTTCAGTCAAATTTATGCAATTATACAGTTCCACCTGAAAATTAGGATGCACGTGAAAAATATGTGCCAACTTCTCTGCGCCTTCTCGTAAAACATGCCACTTATTAATACAGTGTCGAACACCAGGAAACACCTGAGATTTTGCTGTCTGTATGGCTCTGTATTGATCAGTGATCAAAGAGACAGGTTGTCGATCATTCATTGCTGTAAGAAACGTCTTGAGAAGCCAAACAAAGGAAGACTCAGACTCATCAAACAGTAATGCACAACCAAACAAAACTGTCTGACCATGATGGTTCAACCCTGTAAATGGAGCAAATGGCACCTGATATGGATTTACTACGTAGCCTGTGTCCAGTTTCACAGCATCACCGAAATGTGTGAAGGCTGTCCTTGACCTTGCATCAGCCCAAAACACATTAGTCATACGATTATCATCATCCAGTTGTACTGCATAAAAGAAACCAGGATTCTCAGCCTGCATTTTCTTAAAATATTCAAGCAGATTTTGAGCATCCCTCCCCAGTGTTCTCTTTCTGTTAACTGGCCTAAGTGCATAATTTGGTGTCACAATGTTCTTACCACAGCGATTTGCTTCTGCCGGAGGAATTTTCCTGATGCCATGATTGTTTGCATCTGTGGAGAGACAGTTTCCATCCATAGAAACATACATCACACCACTTGGTACAACTCCAACACCAACTCCTTGGTAACTATCGGTTGTAGCCTTTGCAGCACCAGCAAAGTGCCTGCGGGGACGATAATGCACTTTGCCAGGACTCATCAACGAATGGGTATGGTCCTTCACAAACTTTATAACAACCCACTTTTCTCCTTTTAACTCTATCCTAAACATTGCATTGCAGTTTTCAGCAGACTTTTTCAAAGCCCCTCTGCCACAGACAAACTCCCTAGAAACAATTGTCCCATCAGATTTATACTGTGAAGAAACATGACTTGCCTTGGAGGAAAATCCCAAACGTCTAGCATATTCATCATAGTAAGCTCTAGCAGCATCTTCAGAATTAAATTCCATGCCGACATATGGCTCAGAAATCCCATCTCCTTCTTGACCTAAGGCATTCTCTACATGATTTACTTCTCCACCTTCACAGGGAAAATCATCCCCATCATCCGACATCCCATGATGGTTCAAGCCCTCTTTTGAATGAATCACATGGACATCCATACTAATCCAACATTTAATACTATCTCATCAAAGTGCCTTACTTCATAGGCAAATTATCTAGGCACCTAGCACGTTCTATTCTTTTTTAAGCAATCTTCATTTGTTTTCTGTCAGACAATAAGAAGCAATTCAGTAAAATATAACCAAAAGCCGCAAAATAAACATTTAATGCAAAATACTAAACTGAAACTCGTAACGAGTAACAGCTAGCTAATCAACAAAAAGGTATAAACTAACTTTCAAATAGTTTAATGACCAAAAAGATATCGTTCAAAAATTGTTCTGCGCATAACTACGCATACAAATTAACACACGCGTTCATATAAAATGCAAGAAGAACAAGAAAGTGCTTTTTAATGTCTTCTCCACGTATAAATAGCAGCAAAAAACCAATCAAATGCTGAAAACAGAAACTCTTTGGATCGAACATAAGTTAAAACTAAAGAAACCCACTACTCAGAATCATATAAAAAACAAAGTCCACGTTGAAAAACAAAGCAGGAAGTTGATCGAATTCAAGAATTTTCCATGGATAACTCAAAAGAAGTTAAGGCAGTACCTGTAAACATAAATCCCCAGAACATTGATGAACAAAATTGTGGGCTGAAAAGGAAAGGGAAAACAAAATAAGA
This sequence comes from Abelmoschus esculentus, assembly GCA_035048815.1. NCBI lineage: Eukaryota > Viridiplantae > Streptophyta > Magnoliopsida > Malvales > Malvaceae > Abelmoschus > Abelmoschus esculentus. The sequence continues at coordinate 5,340,866 of JAUCBN010000063.1, read as the reverse complement.
AGTCTCTGAAGGTCTGAGAGTGAAATTCTTTTCTTTTCTTTTTCCCCTGAGAAAGTGAGAAACCCTAAAATCTGGTTTGATTGAACTTTTCAAGTTTGCAAACACTCCCCTAAATTGCCTTGTTTAGCACAACCTCGAAGATGAAAAGAAAACAAACAAGCCCGTTATTTTCGACCCGGTACCTATCTTTTTGGATCCTTTCCTACCCGGTTCATTAAAGGTTAAATAAAGTTCTTTCTTCTCCAGCCATTTCCGTTTTAATCTTTTTAAAATGTTTTATTAAAATTTTAATATAAAAAATAAAGAGAATTTATAAACAATAAAAAGGTTTTATTATTTTTACTTAATTTAAAAAAACTAAAAATAATATTTTTTTAAGGGATTGTTAAATATTAAACTTCTACTCTTGTTTTGAATATATAAGTAAACATTTTTTTTATTTTTATTTAGTTAATTACATCAGACTTTTTCGAACTATAATCTTATTTTAAATTATTTTTTTAATTTTTAAATATTTTAATTTTAGTATTATATAATGATTTTTATTTTAAATTAATCTACAAGTTTTTAAATATTTTAATTTTATTCTCAAATTATGACTCTTATTCTAAATTGATCCTTAAGCTTTTACAGGTTCTAATTCGATCCCCAAATTATCAATATTTTTTAATCATATTCTATGTTAATAAAACTATTATAGAAATTGTTAATTGTCATATAAACATTTATGTGTATTATGTAATAATATTATGTAACATAAATGATAATTTAATGATTGAATTAGAACATTTAGAAGTTTGGAGGATCAATTTAGAATGTGATTTCGTAGTTTAGTGCTAAAACTAGAACATTCAAAAGTTAGGGACAACTTTTTTACTTTACTCGATTCAAAAAATTGAGTTTTTCGACTCGACTCAAAAAATATCAAATAAAGTTTGAGTTATAAACCGAAAATTAGAATAACTTGAAATTTATAATAATTAGTGGATCAATCTTTAAGTTCGACTCAAACAATTGAAATAATGTTAAACTTAAGTCCTATGTCGTCCAAAAAAGAATTGATCCAGGCAACTTCAGAAGTAATATCTACAATGCTCTTGTACTCAGCTTCTATTGTCGATTTTGACACCATTTTTTGCTTCTTTGAAATCTAGGAAACAAGACTACCGCTTAGATAAACACAGTAGCCAAACATAGATTTTCTATCATCAATTTTGTCGTTCTCAATCAACATCTGTGAATGCTGTGATTGGGTATCCTTCATTGGTTGGCAGAAATAGGAGTCCATAGTTGAGTGTCCCCCATTCAAGTACCTTAACACTCTTAATAGCCTGAAAGTGTTGCTCACGTGGCTCGTATAAAAATTGAGCGAGTTTGTTCACACTAATAAAATATAAGGTCTCTTATGAAAAGCATATAAAAAGTACCAACAATACTTCTATTATTACTAGCATTATAGATATGATTTTCTTAGGTTCGATGCACCAACCAAATTTACAGTCAAGTGGTGGAGAAGAGATTATTTGGATGATTTATGGTGAGAGCAAAAAGATGAAAAAATATACACAATGATTTATAATGGTTCAGTCTTCTAAAAAGCACCTACATCCACAACCTTAGCTCATCACTAAGGATTTTCAATTAATTCACTAAAAATTCATCCTCTTTTCTCAACTAAGAAGGAAACTGTTACAACCTAGATTCATTACCCGAATCTAGCATCCAAAGTTCACAACCGAACTTTGGGTATACTCTAAATCAAAAAGAAAACATAGCAAACTGAAATACATCTCAAAGGTTGTTGTTTGCACTCTAAATCATTCACCCAATTCCTAATACACTTAAGTATACACCGACAATCAAGCTCATAAGTGTTTGTTTACTCAAAGATGAGAAATTAAGCTCTAAGATAATTTTATAATCAAATTGTTATTGACAATTGAAGCATTGGTCTTCTCTTGATGCTTGGAGGTCCATTTTGTAGTCTCAATTGTGGTTATAGTTGTTGGTGACCATTGGGATTGAATTGGAGTCGTTTGAGCTTATTCCCAAGTTAATTTTCCATTATGTTGTCAGGCATATCGAAACGTGTGAAAGTTGTTTCGATACAACCCTTTTAGGAAAGAGCCATTGAGCTTGCATTTAAAGGACCTGTATCGAAACACCTTGAAGGTTTATCGAAATGTCTTGCTCCCCGTATTGAAATAGCTAAATCCTGTTTAGATACAACTTCTAGCCTTTGGGGGTTTCATAAAGTTATTGGGGGGGTTATAAAGCCGTTGAAGGGTGTATCAAAACACCTAAAGATTTTATTGAAACGCACGTTTCGATATGCATGTTTTCTATTTCGAAACCAAAAAATACAGTTTCAAAATGTATCTAAACGACCAAAAGCCTTATCGAAAGGTCTGTATGTTTTTACCTTTAAAACTCCAATTGTATTGAAACACTCAAGGGGTGTATTGAAAATGTTTAGGTTATTTTTCACATATTGGCTATTTTAAAACATTTTGAACGCTTTCAAAACTATTTGAAAATATCTGAAACTTATTTTCAAGTTGTTTGAACTTAAAACCATTTTTGAAATCTTTTTAATTTAGTTCAAAACTATTTTTCGATTATTATATCAAAACACATATTTTTACAATCTCCCCTTTATGATATAATAAAACCAACTTCAAAAAATGTTTTTGAGATTGCTCACCCTTTTTTAAAATAAATCATAAATAAGGCAATTAAAAATTTAAAAACATTAATGTTCGTCTTATTCATTTGAAAACTCAACTTTTCACAATATCAAAAATGGTTCAAAAAGAGTTTGAAAAACTTTAAAGCTCAGCAAAGAAGAGTATTAAAAATGTCAATTGTTATAAAAGAATTGAAATAAAATACCAATAATTAGTTTTAATGAAAAAGGCTCCTCATGCTCAAAGCATCACAAAGAGTTAATAAAACAAATATAGATATTTAGTTGAATTAAAACAAATTAAACAAATAAAGTCAAATTCAACTAATTCATAACACTTGAACAAAAGGGAGGATGTAAAGTCTTCCTTCTTCAAGTGTTCTTCCTTGTGTGTATGGAGCCCCTTAATATTGTATTTAGTTGCTGAATTACTCTATCACACATAAAACATGAAAATCAAGTAACTTTTGGTATCCAAATTGCTTTGGATTATTTGACATTAGTAGCACAAATTTTAGTTCCCTTATGAATTCATTTTTTAATTTTATCCTTCTTAGTTGAAGTGATTAGTCTTTTTGGAACCAAACACTTTTAAAGCATTTTCTATTTATAAATCTATGGGCACTAGATTGTCTTACCTAAAAAATTGATTTTTCAAAATTATTTTTCTTTTCAAGCTCTTTGGAAACAAAATCTTTCTTCCTTGTTAAGATTATCTAAAGCACATTGATAATCTTTCTTTTTCCCTTAAAACAAGTTTTGTAATCTAAGACTTTAAGTTCAAATTCCTTAACCTTGCTTCAAATTCAAAATTGGTTTTTGAAAGCAAATCATTTTCTAGCTATAACTTTGAAATCAACTTCTTGTTTTTAGAAAATAAAATATTGAACTAAAAAACCAATTTATCATAGGCTTCTTGTAACTCAACAAAAGTATATAAATTTGAATTAGATGAGTTAGAAGTTACCTCCCCCTCATTGAGGGCAATTAAGCATAAGTGGGCTATCTCTTCTTTTTCGGTGGAGTCTTCATCACTCCTAGTGGCCATATATATTTTCTTTGAAGATGATCCTTTTTTGTAGCTCTTGTGGAAATCCTTCATTTTTTTCTTCAATTCGTGCTTTGAAAGTTTTTTTATGTCATTCTTCACAAATCGAGCGAATTCCATGAATAGATAGGTTATCTCTAAATCTTCATCATTATCATCCTCATATGAATCTTCTTGATGCTTACAATTAGAGGATTTTAGAGCAATTGTGTTACATTTACACTAAGCTCTAAGACTTTATTCTTCCACATTCTTCTTATCTCTTCTTTCTTCCTCTCCTCTTCATTTTTTTTTACATAATTTCATGTGTGAGGAGAGACCCTATAAGCTCATCAAGCTTTAAAGTTTTGAGATTCTTGGCTTCGATGATGGCGACCTTCTTTGAGTCTCATGACTTGGGAAGGGGATATATAAGCTTTTGAACAAGCTTTTCTTTCGGAATGGTTTCTCCATAATTCTTGTGTGTATGAAGCTCCCACTTAATATTGCACTTAGTTGCTCAATTACTCTATCACACCTAAAACAAGACAATCAAGTAATTTTTTGTATCCAAATTGCTTTGGATCCTTTGACATTAGTAGCAAAAATTTTAGTCCCGTAGGAATCTATTTTTCAATTTTATCCTACTTGGTTAAAGTGATTAGTTTTTTGGGACCTAAACACTTCTAAAGAATTTTCCATTTATAAATCTATGGGCATTAGATTATTCATAAAAATTTGATTTTCCAAAATTAATTTTCTTTTCAAGCTCTTTGGAAATCATTTTTTCCCTTTTAAGATCATCTAATGCTCATTGATAATATTTCTCTTTCTCTTGAAGCAAGTTTTGTCAATCTAAGACTTCAAGTTCAAATTTCTTCCACCTTACTTCAAATACAAAATTGTTTTTTAAAAGCAAATCATTTTCTAACTTTAACTTTGAAATCAACTTCTTGTTTTTAGAAAATAAAACACGGAACTCAAAAGCCAATTTATAATAGGCTTCTTATAACTCATCAAAAGTATATAAATTTGAATTAGATGAGTTAGAAGTTACCTCCCCTCAATGAGGGCCATGAAGAAAAAGTATGTTACCTCTTGTTTTTTGGTGGAGGCTTTATCACTCCAAGTGACCACATATGTTATCTTTGAATATTATCCCTTTTTGTAGCTCTTGTGGGAATCCATCATCTTCTTCTTCGATTTGTGCTTTAAAAGTTTTTTCATGTCGTTCTTCATGAATCGAGTTAATTCGATGAATAGATAGACTATCTCTAAATCTTCATCATTATCTTCCTCAGATGAATCTTCTTTATGCTTGAATTTAGAGTATTTTAGGGCAATTGTATTGACATTTACACCAAGCTCTAAGAGTTTCTTCTTCACCATTCTTCTTATTTCTTCCTTTCTCTTCTCCTCTTCACTTTTCTTCTTCATAATTTCATGTGTGAGGAGAGACCCCATAAGCTCATCAAGCTTTAGAGTTTTGATATTCTTCAGTTCGATGATGATAGTATTTTCTATTCCCATGACTTGGGAAGAGAATAGATAAATTTTCGAACAAGCTTTTCTTTCGGAATGATTTCTCCATAATTCTTAAGTCCATTGGTGATGATGTAGAATTGATCGAACAACTTCGTAATATATTCTTCCTATTCCATTTTTAAGTTCTCATCCTTTAGGTTGAGGAGTCCTATCTTGGTCTTCTTTACATCGTTTGTTCCCTTATTTTTTACTTCAATCTTGACCCATACTGTCTTGGCATCTTCACAAGAATTCATCTTCTAATAAATATTGGGTCTAAATGCATAAAATAAAATGTGCAAAGCCTTACAATTTAGCTCTATCTTCTAACGATCATTTGCACTATATTCTGTCTTTATTCGTTGAGACAAGTAAGGACCATCTTCTACTATGTCCCAAGGCTTGTAATCCTTTGATTTGATAAAGTATATCATCATTGTCTTCCAATGAGTATAGTTAGTCCCATCAAAGAATGGTGGTTTGTCATTGGATTACGCCATAGATCACCGGTTGATTGGATATTGATCGAGCTTCTTTGATCACCTCAATAGGATGTCAATCTTTTTCTATTGAGCCTCGCTCTGATACCAATTGTTAGGCTCAATGCACCAATCGAATTTACTGCCAAGTGGTGGAGAAGAGATTATTCGGGTGATTTATGGTGAGAGCAAAAAGATAGAAAATATACATAACGATTTATTATGATTCGGTCTTCTAACAAGCACCTAAATCCAGTATCTTAGCACACCACTAAGGATTTTCAATCAATTTACTAAGAATTCGTCCTCTTTTCTCGGCTAAGAAGAAAATTGTGGCAATCTAGATTCATTACTCGAATCTAAGAAATAAACAAAGATTAAACAAAAACTAAGAATTAAAATAAACAAAATAAAGAGGTATAAAAACTATGATTGAATTTTACCTATTGTCTTAATCCCCGTCAACAATGCTAAAAAATTGTTGAGTGTCGTGAGTGTTTATAAAATGATTCAATCTTATGCAAGTATACACATTGAACAAGTAACAAAGTAAGTGAGTGAGATCGTTCCCACGAGGATTGGGTAGGAAATTTCAAAAGTAGTTAACACACATAAAAGATAATAAAATATTTTATTTGGACATATGCTAAAGCAAATCTATAATTGTCATTAAAATGTTGTAGTAAAATGAAATTGAGAACAGAGTAATAAGATAAAGCTGCACGAGCACAACATAGAGAAATATTCAAGGTAAAGACTGGCTAGGCTTATTATGGAAAGTTCTTTATTTTTATCTTGAATGTTTATTGTTTCACTGGTTTAAATACATGTTCGACAGGGTTTACTAAAAATGCCTTCACTATCCCTAGTCAAAGGTCTAACACTCGAAAATACTAAGACATTACCTCTCGGTCTCAACCCCAACACCTCTAATGTTGATAAAGTTCTACCTTTTTTAGTCGTTAAAACTCTACCTTATCCCTAAGGTGAGTTAGGATTCTGTTTTCCAACAGTAACACCATTGTTCATGGTGGTCTAAGCTTTGCCTATCCCTAGGTCTAAGCTACCCAAACCCCTTAGCATTGACAATCTCCCGAGAGCTCTTAGAAACTAAGGTTGAAGATAAAAATGTAAGCTTTCATGAACAAAACATATACAAAACTAGAAAACAATAAAAAACATTCATTTAAAACAATAAAGTATCCATAAACAAGTCTAATTCATACTAAAATCATTTCATGGCTTGGTTAAAAAGACTTTTCACACTTTCGTCTTTTAAATACATTCCCATTAAAATGAAAAGAGATAAAACAAAACTAACATGAAGGAAATATCAAACATTATGCCGTGATGTCTTCTAACTTGTCGCTTATACCGAAATCTTGTAAATATCCCTTGATTGAAGCTCCCAACAATGGTGGCTTGCTTAGAGGTAGAAGATGATAAAAGTGACTGCCTTTCTTCTTCTTTCTAACCTTATTTTTGCTCTCTTTTTCGGCTCTCTTTCAATCTATTTTGATCTACCTTTGATGAAGGTGTTGCTTTGTATTTATAGGAGGCTTCTAGGGTTTTGTACCCTAAAGATGCAAGGGAATATTCTTTGACTTTTGCAGAGAATTGTAGAAAATTATAGCTGACCTAAAATTCACGAGCAGAGACTGATTTGGAACATTAGTCTTCCAATATGATGAAATCTTTTCTGCTTTATCTTTCACCATATTGTTGTTACAAATGAGCTTTTAGCCATTGATGACCGTTGAGATTGATTTGGAGCCGTTTGGAGCTGTTTTTAAGGCTTATTTCTGCTTTTGGTATGATCAGTATTGAAACATGTGGAAGCTGTTTCGATATAGTTGCTTTGGGAAATAGCCGTTGAACCTACATTTAAGAACCAATATCGAAACACCTTGGAGGCGTTTCGAAACCCTTAAGTCATGGTATCGAAACATGAAAACCTAATCTAATGCAAATGCAAATGAAATACAACTAAATGCAATACAAATGAACTTAAATTCAAACAAAATCTTAAGTAAAAGGGTATAAAATATACATTTTTAAAGCGTTAACAACGTGCGTTCTAATTTGTCGATAATGGAAGTTACATTTACTAACAGTTGCATTTTTTATAATTGTTTTTCAATAGAAGTGACTAATTTTATTAAACAAGAAAATACCCAATATTACAATAATGGTTTACAATTATAATTGTAAACTAAATACATAATTTGAATATTTTCTTACAACTAACCACTTTAGATCATATAAGGACCATACATGTAAAAAGTTTAAAAACTCATCCAAAGATTCGATCGAAAAAATAAACACGAACAAATCTGATTACATCAGCAAACGAACCACAAAAGGGGATTAATCTATTGAAAGACCACTGAGAATCGCAAATCAGAACTGAGCGTCGCGACAAACTATCCATGAGCGCAAACTGCGTATCCATTGTTGCGTGTAAAAGTATTTTGCGATTGCGTGCAAGTGTACACGTTCAAGTTATAGCATAAAAGTATTGAATCCACATGGATTGGTGCGCCTTATAGAATTTAATATCTTGCATTGTAATAAGAAAAACACAATTTGTTTAGAAGGTTTTGTGAAATAAACTTAATTGATAAATGAGCAAATAAAGTAGTTGAGATAATGATAGAGAAATGAGGCTGGGTTATTCCGGGTTATGAATTACTGTCTAATGATTCCTTTTTCATGAATGGGTGCTCGCATCACACAACTTGCCCCGACAATTGGGCTCAATCGATTGCTTATGGCATTTCTCCGAGTTGTCAGTTCGTAGATTGTTTGGGCAATGGCGACGAGGGAATTGCTCGGGCAATTTGGGTGACTATCCTTGAGGTTCGGCAAGCATTGCTTCGGCAAGCGTTGCTTCTATTAGCCGTTGAAATCCTGCACTTATCCCTAAGCCGGATTAGTTCTTTCGCACTTGGATCGAACCATACCTACTCGTTTCGTGAATCCAATCCTCCCGAATCTGGATAAATAAATAGTTTATCGAGTCCTCTCCCGATTCTCTCGTAAACAAGTTTAATTGCCAAGAGTAGATAAACCTCAATTTAGAACAAACCAAACACTTGATAAAATCAAACTAAGTATTCATAACATAAGAATAACCCAAGCCAACTAAAATTAGTTCATGGCTGGGATAAAGTATCTAGTAAACATCCCTCTCATTACTTAAAATAAAACAAGATGAAGAAATAAAGAAGATGACAACACCACTTCGTCTCTTCAACCCAACAAACCAGCTCCCTCTATGGTGATTGACCAACTCCTTAGATGGAGATGATGAATAATCTTTGATGATAGAATAATATATAATTGGAAATAATTATGACAGAATAAATCCAAATTATATATTATTCAAATCCTTTGTTTCCTCCTTTATCCAATCATCCAAACTTTCCATATCTTTCTCCATTGACTCCATCTTTCCTAATTTCTTTCCATGGATAGCTCTCCATCAAGGATCTCCTTCTGCAAAACAAAGAAATAAACCAACAGCAGCGTCTTTTCCATCGAAATTAACCAAAAATAACCAAACAAGGACATAAGGTGACAGCTAATAAATATGCATGAAAATATGAAAATGTAACTAATTAAATGCTTAAGTAAAGCAATAAACATGAGTAAAAAGGGAACTAAAACAGTAAATTATAACACTTAACATCCATATTCAATCTGAGGGTCCAAAGCAAGGAAGATCACTGTGATAACAAATAAGCACCATCTTGATCAGTCGTGGCGTCGTTAGATCTAGCCTTAAAAAAATAAAACAAAAAACTTGCCAAACGACAGAAAAAAAAACGTACCAAAAGGTAGAATAGATCGTGCCACAAGAGCATAATTATTTATTGAAAACTAACAAATAACAGAAACGAAACGATAGATTCCGGCGATCGACGACCAATATTAAAATTGGTGCCGCCGCCGGCACTCAAAGAAAAAGAAAGAACAAAGCAGCGACAATAACCCTTTGATAATTGTTTTTTAAAATCAAAGAATGATATTTTTTTACTTAAAAAACACATTACAATTATATTTTTTTTAAAAATATAATTAAAAAATATCATGAAATTTTACATACTTTAAAAAAAATCATTTTTTTATTTTTTTACAATTACTGTTTAAAAATTAGAAATACCCAAAAATAAAATAAAAATATTTATAATTAAGAAATAAATAAGATATTATACATTAGTTTAATGCGTCAAGTCATCTCTTAAACGGTTGTAATGGCTCTATCATTGAGTATATGCCAAAATGAAAACCCAAAAATTGATGTGAACCGGAGTATTTGAAAATTTTATTTTTTACGGTTTATTGAATTAAATTCAAAATTTTATTTAATTTATAATTAATTTTAAATATTTTATAATATTAAATAAATATTTTATATTTAAAGTTAGTGAGATAACTTAATAATATTATATATAAATTATAAATTATTTTTAATTACCTTGAAAGATTATTTTTTAAAAAAATATTTTTTAAAAAATACTTTAAAACTTTATTAAATAATATTTAAAGATCATCAAATAAAATTATTTTAATAAAAGTAAACTATAAAATCTCAAAATCTAAAATTAATATTAAAAAATTAATAACTAAAATTAATTAAACAAATAACCGGTAAATTATTTTTTTACCAAACTGTATATATCCTAATAACGATGGCTTAATTTTTATTTTGTAACAAAATAAAAAAAATAGTGTTTATTTTATAATATTTCAAAGTCTAATAGTAAAAACATTATTTCCTCATAATTTAGTGACCATTTAAGTAGTTTTACCCATAAAACTGACAAAACCCCGAAAAGCCAAGGGCAAAAATCCGTAATAAGAAGAAAATCCAAGGGCAAGAGTAGGAAGTTTACAATATTTAAATGAACGAGAGTCGAGAAGAAAAAGAAATAATAATAAAAAAAAAGCAGCGAAAGAGCCCTTCTCGTCTCTCACTCTCTCTTTCTATCTAAATTATTTTGGTGGATTTCTCTTGGTGTGGTGTTTTTGTTCTTGCTGGTGTTGTCTTTCTGAAAAATCTCATCTTCTTCAGAGTTTTGTTATTTTATCGATCTACACTTAACTGTAAGTCCTTTATCTATCAATATGAAACCCTAAATTTTCAATTTTGCCTTGTATATATTCATTCCTTAAGATCCATAATTTTTCTTGTCCATTTTGAAATATAAAAAATGATGATTTAATCGGAGCCCTTTTTTATTTTTGTTGTTTTATTGTTTCATGTATTGCATGTAGACAATTATTGTTCTGTTATTGGATTGGGATTTCGAGTTTTTGGTATTAGATTGAGAATTCTATTTTTCTTTTGAGTTTTGTTTAGGTGCCTTTTGTTTTTTGATGTGCTAATTGGTCGACGTTTATTTTTGTGATTAGTTATTTCATTCCTTTTCCTGGAAATTTAGGTTAAGATTACTGCAGTCTGAAATATGAATTTCTAGGTTTGATTTGCAATTTATAAAATTGGTGCAAGATTTTGGTTGCAATATTTTTTTTGTAAATCGATTGGGGTTCAGGTAAATTATTTTGGCTAGTTTGATTAATGTTTCATTGGTTCAGGTAAATCATGAGTGACGATGGAGAAAAGACCTGCCCCCTTTGTGCCGAAGAGATGGATTTGACTGATCAGCAACTCAAGCCATGCAAATGTGGTTATGAGGTCTGAATTATCTCCCTTTTTCCTCCCAAAAAACTTCTTACATTTGTTTTTCCATTCAGAAAATCAGAAAAGAAGTAAAAATGTAATAAAGAAGCGTCAAATTGGAAAAAAGAGTGATAATTTTGTGTTGTAGGCCTTACCTCTTTTGATCTTTGAGTCAGATTTGTGTTTGGTGTTGGCATCACATCATGAATATGGCTGAGAAGGATAATACAGAGGGGAGGTGTCCAGCATGTCGTAGTGCTTATGATAAAGAAAAGATTGTAGGGACGGCTGCTAATTGTGAGAGGTTGTCAAGCTCCCTCGCTTCTTATTCTCATTAAATATATTTAATATTTGCCTGCCATCATCTCATGTATGTTGTTGTTTCAATAAGCAGGTTGGTTGCTGAAGTTAATATGGAAAGAAAAACGAAGTCACAAAAAGCAAAGACTAAATCATCTGAAGGAAGGAAGCAACTGAGCAGTGTGCGAGTTATTCAACGGAATCTTGTTTATGTAGTTGGGTTGCCACTTAATCTGGCAGATGAAGAGGTAGTCTCTTACTCTCTTCCCATCCTCACTTTGTACATATGCAATCTATCAGTATTTTTGACCTAAGTTAGCATCTCTTGGGCAGCTTCTCCAACGTAGAGATTATTTTGGTCAATACGGGAAAGTTCTTAAAGTATCCATGTCTCGGACTGCAACTGGTGTCATTCAGCAATTTCCAAACAATACATGTAGTGTGTAAGTGCATTATTTAATGCGTTTGGTCTTTAGTCTTCTAAGTTCTAAACATTACTATATACATATCATGTTCATCTTACTATTATGATGTGTTTTTCTGCTCCTTTTCTAGTCCTCCCTGACTTGGAAATTTTTTTCAATGACTTTTTTTACCATGTAAACAGATATATTATGTACTCAAAAGAAGAGGAAGCCATTCGTTGTATCCAGTCCGTACATGGATTTGTCTTGGACAGTAGACCATTAAAGTACGAGAATGTGGTTGTGGAGTTATTTCTTTTGTTAATGGTTGGATGTATATAAAGTCTTGCTTATCATCTCTAATACTTGGATTATTCATTTCAGGGCATGTTTTGGTACAACAAAGTATTGTCATGCTTGGCTGAGAAATATGGTATGTTTAGAAGTAATTTTTGCTTAATTTATTGTGAAGTAAATAAAAATTTGTGTTATTGCTGCTAGTTTTATAAATTAGTACAAAAAGTAGTTGTGACAATCACACACTAATTGCAAGTGCAAAATTTTGCAAGCAAAATAATATAATGATGAAAAAATGATCTATCATAGATTGGTATAAAATATCTACCAACTGTTGAAATTATTTTATATAACAAGATTAAAGCAAATAGAAAATTACCTGTTCATGTATATATAGTTAATTTACTTGTGCATATCATTACTTGAGATAGTTTATGATATTTTACTTGAAAGGCTATAATCTACCTTCTCTTCAAATTGGGTTTTGAATTAAAAATTAGAAAGAACACAGTGCCATATCACAATCGTTGGAAAGCTATAAATTTAGATCATAATTACCATAAAACTAATATTGAAGTCTAAATGCATCATGGCAAAATTCTAGTATCTAGAATTTAACTAATAGGACAAAATATGAGAAGGTTGCAAATTTTCATATGTAGAATTGCAAAATATGAAGGAAAATAATGATGGCAATAATATACTCGTGAATATGATAAGGTCTGTATTGTAATAGAAAAATGATCATGTACTTTTTGAGGTTGCAGCCTTGCACCAATCCTGATTGTCTATATTTGCATGAGATTGGTTCTCAAGAAGATAGTTTCTCAAAAGATGAAGTTATATCAGCATACACAAGGTATATTCTTGAGTTCTCCTGTCTTCTTTATAAGTGGATATTTTGTAATTTTTTTGAATGCATGTTGGTATTGATATAATTTCATTCTTCATTTATTAGTAAAACCAACTAGAGCTATCATATTCATACATTACTTTATGGCTGCTCATGTGAAAGGGTTTTATCATATGCTCTTAGAAAGCCTTCATATTCCCTAGTAGTAAGGAAAGTGTGTTAGAATGACATTTATTATTGAAAAGTTAACATCCTTCAAGGATGTTTTGGGAACTTCTATTTCTTTGGACTGTTGGTGTGTTGTATAGTTTTTGATAATGCTTCAAAAGGATTCTGTCTTCCCAGTGGTTCTTTTGTGATCCTAACCCATTTGTTTCTCAAGCACCAGATGTCAAAAGGTTTTCTTCTTTAATAAAATATGTTCTCTATTGTAGTCTTCACTTTTCAAATAAGAGTTTTAAATCAAATTTGGATTTCTTTGCTATTTTTGATTTTATTGCAACATTTAATTTCTAAGCATGCATTCTGGTTTCTCCCTTAATCTTGAGTAATGTCTTCTGTTGCATGATTTATGAACTTAAAATTTTGAAGGAATAGGCTTCAACAAATAACTAGTTCAAAAGTCTGCATTATTTATAAGTATTTGTTTAAATTAGGGTTCAACAAATAACTGGTGCAACAAACAATATGCAACGGCGTCCTGGAAATATGTTACCTCCACCAGTGGATGATTATTGCCCGGACAGTTCTGCTTCTGCAGCCAAACCAATTGATAAAAGTGCTTCAAATGTAAGTTCATACTCCCAAACAAAAGCCGGTATGTAAAATATTACACAGAATTTAGGAAATATAGTTAAGTTTGCTCTGCTTGCTAGCAGATTTTTGCCAAATTTCTTAATAGCTTGTTTGTTTTTAACTTGAATCATTGTAATAAGATTTGTCAAAAAATTGAATGGGTGGGTTGATGACTGATGAGACAGCAATCAATCAAAAGCACCATGCATACTTGGTCTTGGTTCCTGCACCTAACTTGGTTGTGATTTTATAAATTGTACAGAATGCTACAGTGACCGCTCTTAAAAGTTCACCAAATGGCAGCTCTGGTAGATCTATTGCTCTTCCTGCTGGAGCTTCATGGTATGCCATTTGATTTGTACTCTGAAAACTTGTATGTTAATTGCTGGTGTAAATATTCTGAATCATTCTGCCAGGGGAATGTGTGCTTTAAATCTACCACAGCCGGCTGGTTTAGCATGTTCAAATGGACCTCCTAAGCAGAATTCTGACACAGTCAGCAGCACATTACCATTTTCATCTTCAGTAACAAATACCAAGCAAACTTGTTCAGCACATGCAGATGTTGTAAAGCCATCTGAGGAGATTCATGCTATGCATATGAAGGGTAAACCTGATATGTTTAAACTTTCAAAGCAGAATGCTGGTTTAGATGATTGTCAAACCACTGCAATAGAGAAACCTACACAACCCAATGTAGTAACTATTGTATCATTGAGCAGTGAGTTATCTCCTAAACCAGCATTAAATCATGATGACCAGGGGAATAATATACCGTCAGCTATTACAAACTCCTTTGATCATTGTAGCCAGACTTCAATTTGCTCTGGTGATAAACCGGGTAGTGTTTCCTCCGCTGATGGCAACACAAAGATGTTGTGTTCTGATATGTCAACATTGACCTTAGATAGGAATGTCTTGAATGAACATTCTGTTGAAGTTAGACCAAGCAGTTCAGCTTCTGAACATGGATCTAGCAGTTCACCTGGTAGTGATGGGTCACAACAATGTTATACTGATTACCATCAAGAACCATTACGTTCAGCAGCTTCTGGGAGATCTGTGACCTCTCCCAATGAGGTGTGCATTTCAAAAGAGCAGTCTTTCTGGAAAACTGGTGCACATATTCAAGCTGTGGAAAATATAAGTTCTGAAGTAGAGGAAGACATATTGTCTTTTGATAATCAGAGACTCAAGGATCCTGAATTGATTAGTCGTTCAAGTTATGTGCCTAATTTCCCAACTCCGCTCCATTTGTCAGATCATTCTAGGTCCCATTCTATGCAACATGGTGAAGCTTTTGGTTCTGTTAAGTTGAATAATGATACTCTCACTGTAGATAATAAATCTCATGACAGTTGTTCTCTTCATGGAGCTAATCTTTCTTCTGTGTCTAATGGGTACCATGATAAGTACATAAGCAGTGGTATTGGTTCTGATATTACTGCAGAACACCACCCTCTGCTTTCAAATGAAGAGAAAGGGAAGCAGTTGGGAAGCTTTCTTGTCAGTGCTGAGAGCAATGCTGCTAATGGTACAGGGGAAAGCAACATAATTTCAGACATATTATCACTAGATTTTGACACATGGGATGAATCCCTAACTTCTCCACAGAACATGGTGAAATTGTTGGGAGGCGGTGAGAAGCAGCAGCCCAATCCTCTCAAACTATCTAGTTCATGGAAAGCAATGAATAACAATCAGTCCCGATTCACATTTGCGAGGCAGGAGGATTCTAAATATCATCCAGCTGACGTTGAGTCCTCGTTTAGTATTTTTGGGGAAGTGCCACACAACCGTCCTAGCCAAGATTTTGCAGACAGACGGTATCCCTATCTAGGCAAGTTTGGGGAACCTAATGGTTTATCGTCCAGTAACTTTGAGGAATCAGACATTTTTTCCATCAGTCCTTCTGTTTTCTCCAATAAGCTTTCTGGTGAGTGTCTAGAAATTTACTGTCCTCCAGCTAATCTTTGTTGAATTCTTCTCATCTTATTGACCTTTTATTCTTTCCGTATGAATATTTAGTTCAGTGGTATCTGTTTATATAAACTACAATCATGCAACAACCATTCTCACAATGGGTTCAGGAAAGTCATCACTCATCATGGATGAATTAGTTTGTTTTTTCAAAATCGTATTGTGATGTACCAATCTTCTTTGCCCAAAATGTGTGTTCCGCCCCCCCCCCCCCCCTCTCCAACTCAAGTATGCAATTGATTTGTTTATTCCCCCCACCCACACACCCGACTCAAGTATGCATTTGAATTGTTTATTTCTCTTTGCCATGTTGGGCGCCATTTCTTCATGTCATTTCTTTTAGACTCTTATCCAAGTTTGACTTTGATTTTAATTGACATTGATCACTTTTTCAATGTTTTCTAGCTGCTTCAAGAGCTCAAATTTCTGCCCCTCCAGGATTCTCTGTCCCTAGCAGGGCACCACCTCCAGGCTTTTCTTCAATTGAGAGAGTTAACCATGCTTTTGACACCACATCTGGTAAGTAATTTTCTTCTGTCTTTTGATTCTGGGAGTTCCTTGTCTGCAAAATTAATGTTGACTGCTTTTATAGGAAATCATTCGATGGACTCTTCATCCCTATTAAGAAATTCTTATCAGTCTCCCCAAAGTGGTGTGATTGGTGGCCCTGGTGATGTAGAATTTATAGATCCAGCAATTTTGGCAGTTGGTAAGGGTAGAATTCAGGGAGGGCTCAACAATCCCGGCATAGACATGAGAACAAATTTTGTTCAACAGTTAAGTCCCTATGAAAACGATGCCAGAATCCAACTACTGATGCAGAGATCTCTTTCTCCTCATCAGAACCTAAGATATGACGTTGGGGATAGCTTTTCTTCTTTGAATGACTCTTATGGGATTTCTTCAAGGCTAATGGGCCAATCACAAGTTAACAATATGTCCCCATTTGCACGGTTGAACCTCCAACAGTCGAGAAACACACATAATATGTCAAATGGTCACTGGGACGGATGGAATGAGGTCCAGGGTCGAAACAGTCTTGGTGTGGCAGAGCTCCTAAGACATGAAAGATTGGGATTTAATGAGTTCTATGCCGGGTATGAAGATTCAAAGTACAGGATGCCCAGTTCAGGGGATCTGTGCAACAGAACATTTGGGATGTGATTGTTTTCTGGAACCAAGTTGGTTGCTTAATTGCCAATCTTGCTATACTCTGAGAGGTAGAATGAATGAATTTTGTGCAATCTTGGTTTTGCACGTTGAGGATGGGCATGTCGACTTTTGTACGGTACTGGTCTCCTTGGCCTCGGATTGATGTTCTGATGCCTTGCCCTAAAAGGCAGTGTCCTGAAACTATCCCAAGCTGGTAAATATCTATAGTATTATTAGTTTTATATTTTTGCTTGCTTATTGTGCTCATTCGGGCATAAAAATGTCGTCTGGAAATGCCGTGAAGGCTTTCGAGGTCTATTTTGGGTAAACAAATACAGTCGAAGGTTGGGGGCCGAAATGGTCACTGTCACAAATTAAACTGTACATTTGACTTGGCATTGCATTGCATGTGTTTTAGGAGGCTTTGGGCACCTGGGGATTATGGAAATATTTTTTTATTTAAATTATTTCTTGTATTCCTGACGGGTCCCATATTTGGTCACCCTTCCCGATCCTAGTTTTTTTTATTCCCCATATTTAAGTTTTAATTTATTGCACTAATACAATCTTGAAGTTTTTTCTTTGTTTAAACTATTCGAGGGACATCGTCATTTTTATACAAGTACTTCAGTAAAACACCGATCCTGTTATTCAAACTAGAATTACACTTTCTTATAAGGCATCAATGATCTTGAAGGAAAAGAGGAGAAATTATATCATTAACTTTTTTTTATCACATCATTTATGGTTTCAGTCAGATTTGTTCATTTCATTTTTGTAAGGTGAATTATTAGTTTTTTAATATGTAATTAGTGAGTGTGTAATTATCAGATAATTATTTAAAGATGAACAGATCTAATTATATGAATCACGGATAAGATTCATGATATAGTCTTTTGAAAAAGGACATTTTGTGTGCTAGTGTGCTAGTGGTGTGGAGGACTGAAGGTGGTGTGTTTATGGTGGAGTCAATGCCTTAAACATGAGCCAATGCCTAATCTACCCGTGTAAATCAGCAAGCTTGTAGGTTGTGGGTAAAATAATTTTAATCGGCTTATTTGTGTATTGAATTTTTTAACTAATTTAATTTAACTAACAGACTTATTTTTATTGTTGGAAATTTTCTACATAATTAAATTAATTGGGAAGGTTTTGGTAGAGTCGTCCTTTCGCAAGTTTGATGTGTTTATCGTATACATTGAGTAGTGTTTGACTTATACTTTTAAAAAAATTATTTTTCGATTTGATTTGTCGTTCTTTATACTCGTTAATTTTTTTATTGATTTACTTGATTTATTGTTCGTTAATATTTTATCTCTAGTAATACTATTAGAGTTTAATATAAATAAATAAATAAATTAAAAAAATATGAGGATTGAGGAGATAAATAAATAAATAAACCTGTCATAATTAAGTTAGAGATAAAATCGATATTAAAGTGTAAGACTCTCTTTAATTTTTAACAATCTTTAATAAACAATAAAAAAATATTTTTTTACTTTTATACATAAGTGATAAAAATATTTTAATAAAAATAGAAAAAACTAATCGTTATAATTTATTTTTTATTAATATATTATTTTTAATTATCAGAAAATACAAAATATTTTAAAAATTAAAATAAAATATTTATGGATAAATTACCTAACAAATCAATAAACTTTTTTAGAATTTTCAACTAGTAATCATCAAATTATAATATGATTTATCATATCAGTACGAGGTTTATAACATTGTATATCGATATAGATCCCTTTTCATATCAGTACATGTGTTCTAATTCTAAAATTTATTCAGAATTAAGTATTAATAAGGCCATACTTATATTGGTACCTTTGTTACAGTAAAACTTTAGTGACTATTTTTTAACAATACCAATATTTTTGTGTAGGTATCGGAACAGAGAAAAGAACCTATAATAACTTATCGTACTGTTATGCTATCGCCTTTACTGATACACTTTACACAAAATGATAAAATTTTATATGTTTTTTATTTGATTTAGACACTTAATATCCAAAGTTCATGGAATCTTATCAACAAATTTTATATACATAAATTTAAGTGGTATGATATTCAAATTTATTTATTTTGATTTTTACTATCAGTGTCTTATAGGTCACTTTTACCAAATATTAAACATAATATACATCAAAATTGGGGTCAAATATGCTTACTTAAACCCTATGCCACTATTCTAGGAGATCAAAGATGAATTTCACATTTAGGGATGGCAATATAATTCGAATTCGATCCGAAGAAAAAAATTCGATTCAAATCCGATTAAAAAAAGTCCGAATCCGAATTCAAAAATAATATCCGAGTTCTAATAGGAGGTGGATCGGATATGGATATTGCCATGATCCGATCCGAATTTAATCCGAATCCATATCCGATATAAATTCGATCCATATATAAACCCGAATAAAAATATTTAAAATTTTTATATTTAAAAAGTTTGAGTTGTTACTTTAATTTGTTTTATATTGAATTATAATATTTGTTGAGATTTGTTTGTGCTATAAATTTAAAATATTTGTTTGATAAAACATTTTTTTTATTTAAAGATATTTATTTAAGTTATTACTCTAAAAAATAATTGGATTTGGATTTGGATTTATGTAAATGGATTTGGATTCGGACTTGGATTTCTTCAAAAGTCCGATTATTAATTGGATTGGACTTGGATTTTATAAAGTCCGATCCAAGTCCGATCCATTGCCATCCTTATTCACATTACATAGGTTAATTGTGACTTGTAAAGCTTGACTATTTTTTAAAATCGATTCTTGTATTTTTTTTTTTAAACTTGAAATACATAAAAATGAAATATATTAGACTTATATAGTTTAGTGAAGTAGCCAATGACAATGCAATAAACAATGTAATGAATAGCAATGATTTCGATGTCAATATTTGCAATATTTTTATAATAAATGTGTCTCAAACATATTAAATCAATATAATTAATATTTTAATCTTTGGATCGATATAAAATAGTGGATATACAATTTTTTACGTATGACCAAATGACCAATAAACATAATTATTTCTCTGCTTCGCCGGCTTAAAGGTTGTATCTCAATGTTTTTATTCAACCTTTTTACTAATGAGCTCATGAATTTTGTGGCATGTCAATTGTATTCAATGTTCATTCGAATTTAAGATCTAATAATTTAGACCAATATAATAGCAATAACAATATTGATGATAAAACGATAATATCAATGTTTTAATGATTCAATAACAATGTTCAATAATTAATATGATCTTACTCAATGATTCAATATTACCAATGATAATACAATGATTCATTGGCCAATATTTCAATACAATAGACTTACTGATGGTTACTAATAATACCTTCTACGTAGTTTCAATACATTGATAGCAATGTAATAAAAATAACAATAAAATCAGAAAATGCATCTAGTTATTCCCGAGACTTCAGCTACACTCACAGATAGTCTCATAACTCTCAAGGCTATTAGATGATATTATTTTATCTGTTCGATTTTATAAGATTAGGTAATTAAATTTAAAAACTTGTAAGATATTTTCTCTTTTGTTGTTCATCGAAGATTGTTGAAAAATTAAAAAATCTCACTTAAATATAGACTTCATCTCTAACTCGAGTATAGTAAATTCATTTATTTGTCTTCTTAAACCTTACATTTTTTTCTTCTTTTAAATTCTTATGTTTATATTAAGCTCCAATAGTATCATTAAATTTTATCTATATTTAAAAAACATGTAAAAATTTTAACGAGCTTAACGAATAACAAGTTAAGTCGAACAATAAATTTTTAACAAATACAAATTTAACAAAATTTTATTAAATTTAATAAATAATAAATTAAATTAAACAATAAAATTTTTCAACGAGTACAAGTTAAATACCTCTCAAAGATTAACTCAAATTGTCACAAGAAATATTCGTCTGTTCATAAGTAGAGAAGAACAAAAATAAAAGAAAGATGAAAGATAAAAAATTGAATTATATTCTTAACTTAGGATTGGGAGAATTTCTTCAAATATGAGATTTAATTTTTTATAAAATATGATATAAGTCATTTTAATTTTATAATTATTATACTTTGAACATTATCAGTGAAATCTCTCATTAAAATTTGATTATCAACAATGATCGGATTGATAAAATAAAATATTATTTAAAGTCATAGTCTTTTATCATCGATTTTATTTTTAGAGTATTTTATTGTTTAAAGTAGGATCCTCCTGTTCTCGACTTTAATTTTTTTAATCTAAAAAAATAAATTATTTAAAGTCAGATTCTAATGTATATGATTTTACTGTTATTGTTTAAAGTATAATATTTTTAAAATTAAAATACTTCTGCCAGGAAAAAAATTAATAATATTTAATAAATTTTAGATTTTGTACAATTTTTATTCAAACCCTATATTTATAAAGACGCGAGAAAAAAATAAATTCGAGTATTAAATCTTTAATAATAAAATATATTATTCTTTAATATATTTATATTTATCGTAAATAAATATTCATAACACATAAAGAAATTATTTGATGCATTATCGACGAAAAATAAATTTTTTGTAAGCCGTGTAACTTAAAATTTAAGGTTTAAAGGTTTAAGATTGAAATTTTAAGGTTTGTGCTTAATTTTTAAGATTTAGAGTTAAAATTTAGAATTTAAAATTTATAATTTAAGTTTCGATTTTTAATATATAAGATTTAATATCCCTAAAATAAC
This sequence comes from Abelmoschus esculentus, assembly GCA_035048815.1. Lineage (NCBI taxonomy): Eukaryota > Viridiplantae > Streptophyta > Magnoliopsida > Malvales > Malvaceae > Abelmoschus > Abelmoschus esculentus. The sequence continues at coordinate 5,318,948 of JAUCBN010000063.1, read as the reverse complement.
ATATCACATTAGTTAAAGTCCAATTATGAAAAGATAAAACCTCACTAATAGTACATCAAATATTAACCTAATTTTATTTATTTTTGGTGTTTTAATATTTTTCTTTTTTATGGCTAAAATGATGTCCAATTAACTCATGATACCAACAGAACATTTTATTATCGGCAGATGGAGCTGGGATGCAGAGACAGTAACCCGCTAAAATGTAAATTTTACCGTGTAGTTCCTTAAAAGTTTTTTTTATCAAGTAGTTCCTTAAAAATCATAAAATTATAAATTGGCCCAATAACAAAATTACACTTTAACCCCTCCGAATATTTTTAATTCATTTTACTTTTAATAAAAGAGCAAATATCTCATGCAAAACGAAAAGCTTTCATAAACATCTTAGTTTTAGGATTTAGGAACCCATTTAGAGTTTAGGATTTAAGGGTTTGTGTGGATTTAAAATTTAAGATTTATAGTTTAGAGGTTATAGTTTAAGATAATATGGTTAAGGATTTAAGTTTTAACCTATAAACCCTAAAACCTAAATTTTAATCACATACTCTATATTCAAAACTTATACACTTAAAACCCTAAACACCAAACTCTAAATAAAATTCTTAAACCCAAAGACTAATGCTCTAAAGTTTCTTAGAACACTTGTGCATAGAACTATGCTAATAAAACACCTTGCTTTTCATGTTTAATATTTATATTCGTTCAAAACTTTAGACTTAGAAGAATTTTTTATATATAATTCATATCGATTTTATGATCTATATTTGAGACTTATAGCTTTTCCTTCCAATAATATCATCTCTAAAATGGATTTAATAGATTTTGTAGTATTGACACATATAAATAAAGAACATCAAACCAGAAATTATACAAGGGTTTATTTTATATAAAGTAGTATGTCAAAATTTTAAAAATATAAAAAAATATTTTAAACACAACTAGTAATACCTTAACAAAAAAACTGGTAAAATATATAAACACTGTAGAGATAAGGTCTAGGATTGGGTTTCAATTCAATTCCTAGTATTGGTACCCTACAAATTAGCAGAACAGGTGGTACCCTACAAAAGGATTTAGTAATATAAAACCATTAATTAATCTTCTCTGCACATGAGAGAATATATATACATTAACTGTTTACAAAATTGAAAGAAAAAAAAAAAGAGAAACCTGTTATTGAACAAGGTATACAAATAATCCTGGAAATTCCCAGATTTTCGATGCAATGGAAGTTTGGAGTTCGATAAAGATTCACCGACTCGAACGAACCTCAAGTTTCATAGCATAGAGCAGTTCTCGAAGCCAGCCTGCAAATAGATTCATGAAGCTTCCTCCTACCAAGTATCATTGTAAACCTTCCATTCCAAAATTGATTATTTCATTGTGCCCTGCAAGTATGCCATTACAACAGAAGGTTGAGGAACTAAAGAGGTGGTGTTCTCAGACTGCTATTATCCTCGATACGTAACACGTGTTATACGCAAGATTATACAAAAAGGGTTTGTTCCACTGCAAAATCTCCATCACTAAAACCATGGCATTGGTATTCTTAACAATATACTCAGAATAACCGGCAGATAAATTAAAGCTCGTCGGAACAAACCTTGACAGTGAATTGCATTTATCTCAGGTCCCATCAGTTCCATTCCATCATCACTTAGCAATGAAATCCCTGATGAAGTAATGTGGAAAGGAAAAGCCAGGGGCGGAGATATTGGAGATTTAGCCACCTTTATAAACCTCTGACCTGAAAGAGAAATGAATTGCTCAAAGTGCAATCCTATCAGGTAAATGAGATTTGCCTCTATCTAAATATGTAAAACTGGAAATCAGAAATTTGTTTGGGGAGAAAGAAGGCAATCTTGCATTAGAAATCTACACTAATGCTTTTGTTTTTACAAGAAAGATGGGAAGACAGAAACTAGGCATTAGAGTTGCATGGTTTTCCAAGAAACAATAAGCAAATCAACCTTTAAATGAATCATTAAATCAAAATCCAATAATTTAAGTTTTCCTTGATTGCAGAAACCTTCTTACAAAAGCATCTCATTTCTAACATTCATAAGAAGAATACATCCTGATGTCTCCCACTAAAGTTTACTTGTAAGGAGAATCGAGAATGTATTGTAGCCAACCTGATTTAGCTTCCAGCACTAATCTTGTGGTTACAGCATGCGCCCAATGAATCCCCAAAGCGGCAATAAGATGGGTATCATATCGCAAGGGAATCTCCATAGTTCCATCCCTACTCTGAACTGCATAAGTTAGATTCTACTGTGAGAATAAACCTGGAAAAATATCTTGCAATCTGATTATGCCAGATTACCTTGGAAAGAATACCGAGAGGCATCATCGTGATTATGAGATCTCACTTGGTTTGTTACCAAAACAGGAATTCGTGAAAAATCAGCGAGTGACCTACATGTATTTCAACCAAGCAAATGTATATAAGTCGAACTGAAAGGATAATTAATTCAAGCAAGAGCAACAAATTAGAGGATTTGAATTTTTTTTATTTACTTAATGAAGGAAATATGCCAACTCAATGTTTGCTGTCTATGAGTTCCCTGCTCATGTTCCCTGTACCAAATAAAACTATCATTTCTCGCAAAAAAAAAAAAAAAATTTCGGACTAAAGGTGAAGAGAGTTAGGAATAAACATCATGACAACTTATTTATCCAAATCACAAGCTTGACAAGTTGAAGCCATTAGAATATAAAACTTACCCTGAAACAAGTGCAGCCATGCTATCAATCACTAGCATCTTCACTTGGTTTTGGAGGAGTGAAACTTTTATTTGTTCCAAACTGAGAAATAAGTAATATACCTTAAAATTCTAATAATGCTAGTCGAATGTTGTTCAATTACCACATTAAGGCAATAACAAGAAATAAAAGGAGTCACTGAGAATTTTCAGTCAGTAACAAACCTCTGGGTAAATTCTGAAAGTGATGTTGGCCGCAAAACAAGGATCCTGCCAGCCATCTGCAATATAAATTAATGCACCATTGTTCTCGTTCTTAGCCAATATTAAAACCTAAAGAAATTTGAAGCAAAACCAAAAAATGTCATGAAGCGTACCTCTCGTGCCATTTCTTTCATCTGAAATATTTCAGGAAAACTTCTCAACCCAATTTCTAACAACCTGGAGAGAAGAAGCTTTATAACTTCAATATACAAGAAAAGGGTACAAAGAAACTAGAAACCATAAAGAGAAATGATGTTGAAAAAAAGAGACTGATTTAGCTACCTTCTTGAACTGAATTTAGATTCAACGTCAATATATATCACTCGACCATCCAAGCCTCCATGATTTGTAGGCAACGAAGCCAGTAGAGAAAGCTTCAGGCATAACTGCAATTTAACCAGACAAGCTACCCTTAATCACCTTTCTACGTGATTGAATCACAATTTACTAATCAATGAAGCCCAAAAGTTGTACTTTTTAAGAGACTTATCAAATGCTTCGATAAAAATAAATTAAAACTTTTTTACCTGTGTTTTTCCAATTCCAGCAGGACCAACTAATTCAGTTAAGACCCCAAAAGGAATTCCTCCACATAAAGCTGCATCCAATCCTTTCAAGCCTGTTGGAAAATGGCCCCCCAAATGCTCGTTCTGAAACCTTTGTTCCATTAAAGAAAGTGCCTGATATTACCCAAAGCCCTAAATCTGTCAGAAATTAAAATGTAAAGGGGGGAAGAAACCCAATTAATTGAATGGAAAAATACATAAATTTCATTTACAGTTTGATACGGTGGAGCAACGATCTCACTGATCAGAGATAATGCAGATCTTACTTCCGTTAGTCCCACATCTAACAACTCCATCAACTCAAATTCCGTTAAAGATAACGCTTCCTTGAAGCCAAAAAAGAAAAGAAAACTACTAAATATCAAAGAAATTGAAGAGCGTGAAACAAAAATAGAGAAGAAGAAGAAGAACCTTGGCAGTAGCAATATTCCGAGCGGCAAAGACATTGGCGATGGATTTGGGGAGTGGAATTTCGCTGATCAGCTTGTTCGCCATCAACTTTGTTTCCTTGAATTTGATTTTTCACCCTTTTCCTTTGGGATTGTTTTGCTTTCTCCCATCTTTCCCGCCAACTATGGTTAGCTCTTAATCGCTATTGCTTTGTTTTGGGCTTTTATCTTTTGTGGGATAAAGGATCATCCCTAGCTTTGAGTCCATTACTAGAAGAATGCAGCCAAATTCTAAATTTGCAGGAAAATTTCATTCTGATGGGAAAATAATTAATTAATAATTCTTAGGTCAAATTGTCTTATCAGTAATTGTATTACGCTCTTACTACGCACACACTCACGAGACTTATAGTTCAGTTTTGAAAATTTTTTAAAAATCAGAAGAGGCAGAGTAAAAAAAGGAACTCCGTCGCGGTAATAGAGATGACGTATTATCATAAAAATTCTTGGACTTAGATTATTTTGCATTGCTTGAGGACAAGCAATAGATCGAGTTTGGGTGTGTGAAATGCACAATAGTCTTATATTTTATATCTTATTTAACTCAATTATTGCTTGTATTTAATATAATTAGATGGCAATAATAGATAAATCTGTATATTTTCTACATTTCAACATCTATGCAATTAATTACTAATTTTATACAATATTTGGTAGAAAAATAGGTATGATTATAGTTTTTTTTCTTAGACATGAATTATGTCACTTGGATACCAGATATCACTACACGATGTTGGATGAAGAAAAATATAGATCGGGCTAAACAAGGATGAAATACAGATCAACACCCGACATGACTACAAAGAACTGGAGTTGTTAAGACAAGCAAGAGAAAAAACAGAGAAAAAGGAAAACAAGGCGAGCCATGGTCAAAGTTATAAAATTAAAGAGTCCAATATGAATAAAACTAGAAAATAAAATAAAGGTCTTTTATTTAATTATTAAAGTTGTATTTTATTCTAAGTTGTATTCCTATTTTTGGAAAGATTTGACCTAGGCTTAGCCTATATATACTGAACCCTAGAAAAAAGCATGACATTCAAGAGGCTCTCATTATTTTACCCTAGGCGCCATCTTCACCCACTATGTTCTAAATCTTTCATAGGCTTAGGTTACTTTGTGTAGTAGTTATTGAAGAAGATTGTATTTTATTCAACTCTTATTAATGCAAGTTATTCATAGTTTATTCATTCTTGGTTCATACTCTTTCTTGCATTCAATCCCGAAAGATAAGTTTGTGAGAAAAATATATTTGTCTAGACTCAAGAGAGTTAGACCCACGAAATAAGTGAATACGGTCTTTACTCTTGGATATTGACAAAATCGGCTTAGGGATAAGTTCGGGTTTTAGTGACTAAAAGGAACGCATCATCGGTTGTTGTTCATCATTGATTAACGCCGGAAGGTATTATCAAGACATGGCCGTCAATAGCATTCCAAATTAGGGATAAGGAGGAATCAATAAAGGACGTTCTATCGAATTATGAGTTGTTGACTTGCCATCAAAGCATAACCTCGCCACGGCAGCTACGGTGAGGCGGCAACTTCAACCTTTGCATTAATAAGACGAGAATAATCTATAATTAAAATTCACACTACGAAGCAATTTAACCTGGCCTTTCTCTCATCTCGTGAATCTTAATTATTTATTTGATTGCATTAGTTAACTTTAGTTTAATTAAAAATTAATCCAAATTACCTTGTGTTTTTACTTTTTCATTGTGCAGGATCCAATAAGTTGCATAGGTAATCAGTCCCAGTGGGATTGATATTTTAAATACTTTAACTTGGCAAGGTGTGCGCTTGCACCGGAATAGGTGTAGGACATCCTACACTACACATAGCTTGTCTTGAGAGATCTAACTTTTTATCTTATTCAAGTCGCACACCATTGAAAATTCCAAGTGCTGACTCAACGGGTGCAATGCTTTGTCTCGTTCATGTATGGTTTGATCTGTTTATTCCTCAACTCGGCATATTATAGTAGCATCTGGTGAACTTGGACTACAATTGTTTTCCTATATTGTCGTGACAAAATACTGTTAGGGTAGCATATTACGTATCACAGAATCAAAACAACAACAATACCTTTTTTTCACCAAATAATGTATAAATTCTATAATTAAGTGCATTAATGTTGAACTGTAGAAAATATACAGAAATAACTATGATTGTTACTCAATTAACCCGAAAACTAACAATAATTTTAGTAAAAGAGACATATAAAATTGGATCACTGTGCACTTATCATGATTTGTATCTAATTCAAAATATTGAATATTCTGATATACGAATATCGAATATTCGAATCGAATAGTCTAATATTCGATTACCTACAAATATTATTTGATTTAATTATTATTTTGAATTTAAAGATGTATTTATAAATAAATGAAATTTTAAATATAAAATCAATGAATTGCTAAATGTAACAAGACTTAAATCTATGAAAATTTTGATTTTCTTAAATTTTTAGATATAACAAGCATCAAATTGTTAAATATAACAACATTGATACTTATAAAAATTAAATTTTTAGATAATCTGAAACTTGAAATATTGTGATACATATCCGATCTAAAAGTTTAAAGCTAGATCAGATATTTAATCTAGAAATAAAATAGATTGAATATCTAAATTTTTAAATCGAATCAATAGTTAATCAAGTATCTAAATTTTACATTAAATATGTAAGACAAACCGATTTGAATTAATTAAGATAAAATGTTGAGAACAGAAGGATCGATCCACCATTAATTGATTGCATTGTATTACTATTTGCAGACGAAACCGTTTCTGAACATGAACATGTATCTGAGAAAGTTTTAGGACAAGGAGTAGGATATCATTCCATGTTTCAGACTTGAACTGCAAAATCGGTTTTCTTCCCATTTGAATCGTGAGACGGTTATTCTGCAAATTCCAGAATATATATACATTATAGATTTTACACCCCCACACTCAAAAGTTGCACAATACCAGCACAGGGCTCAAGTCTCTCTGAAACTTTCTCACCATCCAAACAACTCTGCAAGCATGTCAATGGTTCCTCACTTTTACGGCGGGCGACGCAGCAGCAGCGTTTTTGACCCTTTTTCTTTGAACATGTGGGACCCTTTCAAGGACTTTGATTTCCCTCAACTTTCCCGAGAAAACATGGCATTCGTCAACACACGTGTAGACTGGAAGGAGACCAACGAGGCTCACGTGTTCAAGGCGGATCTTCCCGGACTGAAGAAAGAGGAGGTGAAAGTGGAAATCGAAGACGACAGGGTGCTTCAAATAAGCGGCGAGAGGAATGTGGAGAAGGAGGACAAGAACGACACCTGGCATCGCCTCGAGAGAAGCAGCGGCAAGTTTTCCAGGAGGTTTTGTCTGCCGGAGAACGTGAAGGTGGATCAAGTTAAAGCTTCCATGGAAAATGGTGTTCTCACTGTTACTGTTCCTAAAGAAGAGACAAAAAAATCTCAGACCAGATCCATTTCAGTCACTGGTTAAACAAATCTCAAGTACTTCAACAATCAATGGTGGATTTTACTTTCCCATTATTGTCTTGTTTTCTTTTGCCTCTAAACTTGTCTGAACGTTTTCCATCTCCTGCATATTGCCGTTGAATAAAAATAAATGGATGCAGTTGAGTTTTCATTTCTGGTTTTATATACATTTTACCAGTCATACAACTCTAATGATGAAGTGTTTAATCTTATACAATCTCTCCTTTTTGTGTTTTTTGGTTTGAAAAAAGTGAATGTAGCTAACTAGCTATACATCATCATGTTGAGATGCCATTTCCTCTTAGAAACTCTCAGGTTGATGTGGCATCTACTGCCCACAGTCCCACAGAATCTGGCTGGGAATGGAATTAGAGGTTCAAGATTTTAAGGCCTTGTACTGATCATTTGTCTTTAGCTCACCATCAATATGCCAAATATAGAAAGAAAGGAATATAGCTGTTCTTGATTCTGTTCATCTGTTTGTAGTGAAATTACACCATGGAGAGGGGGAAAAATGGATCGTGTATGGATCATTTCACTCATTAGTATACCATAGCATTATATTATTCCTGAATGTCGTATGCCTAATTTGGCTATGGTTAAAGAAAAAAAAAAGACTTATCAGTATCATAACATTTTCTTGGGCTGCAACTCACTAATCTCACCCTCTCTGCAGTTTCCCACAGTTAAAATCAATGTGCTGTTTTTAATTTTTGGAAGAACTCTGCAACAATCCCTCCTTGGCGACTGCAAAAACGAATTAGGAGGTTCATATTGGAAGTTTCCTACAAATACATTATAACATTTGAATGATAACAAAAACAAAGTATACCTTAAGCCATCGTTCCTCGTCTATCTTCTTTACTACCACGACAAAATTGAGTTTCTCCGGTGAGTCCATTTTCCAACTGCAGTGTTGGTTGAATGTTCTATGACGATAGTAGAGGCCGATTGTTTGGTTCTTTTCAGGATCACTCCTAACTTTGTACATGTAGAAAAGAAAGGGTTTCTGGCAAGGGTGCCTTACAACCGGCCTAGTGTTAAATGCATAAGCAGTGTAATCGTTTCGCTTGTGCCAACTATAAAATGTTCTACTCGGCATCTCGAGCTCTCTGGGAGACATCACTCCCCTCAAGATTTGAACCACAAAGCCCCAGGAGACCGAGATGGACCAGTACCGCGTAGAATCGTAGCAGATGGATTGTTGCATCAAACTCGCCGAGTCCAATTTAGCAGCTTCAAGCAGGTGTGAAATAGCTTGAGTTCGTCTCAGGGCTGGGAATATAGGATACACTACATCTAGGTGGTGAAGTGATACCAAAGGAGTCACTGGATGGGCTCCCAAGAGGCCTAATATGTTCCCATACATGTCATACTGTACAAGCATAAGATTCATACATTATGTTTGATGGGGAAAAGATTCATACATTGGCATTGCTTCAGAAGAGGAAGCTTTACCTGATGGAAGCCAAGCTCTCTGGTGAGGGGAACTCCAAGCTCTGCCATGCAAGCTTGAATCCTGTCATCGCTGCCATATAATGCCGGATACCGTTGTATGCATTTGTCCTGCATCTTTGATAACTCTTTTGCCAATGGATAGCTTATTGCGAATCCGCCCCCGCCGAATGCCATAGAATATGAAAACAGTATGTTCTGAATATGACTCTCAGATGCACTCCCAATGTAATAAAACTGTGTATGATCATATTTAGAGAGCACCCTGACCACATTATCAACAATAAAAGCTGTGTCATCGTCCCCCATTACGAACCACCTAATATCCTTCATTCCGAGCTTCAATGTCTCTGAGACAATTCTCGTTATCCTCAATGCCGATCTAGACCCTACCCTGTTTGTGTACTTGAAATGAGACGTATCCTCGGAAACTCGAATCTCCGGCAGAGCTTCACCTTTCTTGATCAACACTTTCTTATCTAACCAAACAACCCCTCTAGTCATATTCGGCCTCCACCAGGCTTTTATGTATTCTTTCCTGATCTCCCACAAATGGGACGAAGATGCTATCCCAAACGCAATGTGTTTCAGCCTAGTGTCGTACGACAGGTATCTCCTCGGTGGTTCTTCAACAGGTCTCACTTCCCTTCGTTCTATTGGCAAAGACGTGTTGGACTGGTTAAAGAGTGGTGCTTCGATTTTGTTGGAGACATCGGTTAGATCGTGAGATTTCCGCTCCGTTTTACTAAACAAGAGATTTGAGTATACAATGTAAAGTACAAGCATAGGCATGATCGAATAAATGATTATCCCTCTACATCTGTTTTGTTGCATGCGCTGCTGGGTAGAGTTCATTTGTTTCCCACAAGGCTTAACGTTGTCTTTGTAACGTTTAGTTTGGTTTTGTTTCTGTTGTTGATGATGGTGATTGTGTTGTTTCATACTTCCAATGTTGTCGGCATGAAGCATGGACATGGACAAGGACAAGGATTGTTATAGAAATCAGCTTGGACTCAGAATAATTAGGATCTAATTGACGGTTTTATCTAGGGCTATAAACGAACCAAACGTTTGGTGAACCATTTGGCGGGAAGTTCGTTTATGTTCGTTTATTTATTAAACGAACGAACATGAACAAGATTTTTCGTTCATTTAGTTAAACGAACGAACATGAACAAAGGTCTCGTTTGTTCATTTATGTTCGTGAACGTTCGGTAATCTGTTCGTTTATTTATATTCGTTTACATTTGTTCGTTTATGTTCATTTATGTTCGTTCGTTTAAATTTATTCACATATATCTAAGGGTGAGCATTAGATCAAGTAAGTCGAGTCAAAAAATTTTGAGTTACTCGAGTTGAGAAGTCTTATTTTATGACTCGTTAAAAACTTCCTTGTTATAGACTAGGGGTGTTCATTGTTATGTTAAATCAAGTTAATGGACCGAACCAAAACAAAATCGGTTAATCAATAAAACTTTAGGTTTTATCTAATAATTAAGAGTTTTTTTTTTATTTTAATTATCGACTAATTTGGTTTAAAATCAATTAATTAGCTGAATTAATCGAATTAATCTAAAATATTAAATATTTAGCATATTATATATGTTATTTATGTTCGTTCGTTTATGTTCATTTATTTTCGTTCGTTTCCGTTCATTTACGTTCTTTTATGTTCGTTCGTTTACTTTCGTTTATCATTTAAACGAATGAACATAAACGAACATGAACAAGCTACAATCCTTAACGAACGAACATGAACAAGAAAATTTGTGTTCGTTTATGTTCGTGTTCGTTCATTTGTTCGGTTAAAGTTAAATGAACGAATATGAACACACCTTCATTCGTGTTCGTTCGGTTTGTTTATAGCCCTAGTTTTTTTATGCTTAGTATCCATGTAATTATTGAAATTTATGTACATTTTATCAATAAATTACTTGTATAAAATTCCATAATTTTAGAATTATGAATAAAATATTTGGGTTTAAAAACCTTTGTATGTAATATATGTACGTGATAATTCACTATATGGTTAGTGAATAAAACTCAATTATGTGCCAGAGTATCATTGATGAGGATATGTTAGAAAAACATACTCCACTTTTCACACATTAATGTTGTCTTACAGACACAATATCATACAAGGGTTTTAAATACCTATCAGTCTCCGCTCCATTCCCTGAAGTGAATGTGATATTTTATAGCGGAAAGAATAAATGCCACATTAATAATTGTGGTCATGATTGAGATCATAAAATAGACATAGATAAGATAATTATTTTGAGAATACTTATATCCACAAGAAGTGGAATTATAAAGATGACAAGAATGATAGTGATCATATCAAAATATTTATATTATCAATGCGATGGTACAAATTATTGATCTCGTACTTGTCAAACGCCGAAGTATTATGAACTTTATCCATAATCATGAATGATAAATTAAAGAAAATATAAATAGATTTTCTTTGTGGCGAAAATAATGGCGTTATTGATCCAACTCAATTGGGTATTGATAATTTTTCTCATAACCCTTGAAGGGAATAATTCGCCATTAATTTTATTTCCTTTATAACTTCTAAAAGTAATAATTAATTTTTTATTTTATTTTGTTTAATGTTAATTTATTTATTTATTTATGTTAATTTACTTTTATTTATTTATCTTTAATGTTAATTTTTCCTTTAAAAGAATATGATTACATCCGAAATAAAATATGCAATAATTTATGACGATTTATTCTTAGCAGACAATGCAAGTACTCATACAATACTTAAGTATAAGAAATATTTTCTCATTTAAATGCAAGGAAAATATGAGTACTATATCTCAAAGTACTAAAATATCAGTGCTTCGGAAGAGCTCTTGAGAGTTTATCTTTGATAGATAACCGATTTGATATAATATGCTATTGTTAATATTTTTCCATTCCCCGAAGTGAATGGTATAGAGTACATATTTTTCATTTCCCGGAGTAAATGAAATAAAGCACATATTAAAAGGTGCATAATTATGCATATTTTCCCATTTTAAATGCAAGGGAATAATGTGAGTATTATATCCGGAAGTACTAATATCACAGAAAGCTCCGACTGAGCAAATATGTTATTGCCAAATGGAACTTTATTCCATATTAACAGTGCATTATACTCGTCAAAGTCAAAAAGAGACTTATTGAGTTTTAAAGATACTTGAAGAAATATATTGAGAATATTAGTCAAGAGGATGCTGACTATCTCAATATTACGAGTATAACTCAAGGCAATAAGGAAATCTTGGCAAAATTAATGCACTATCATCCATATTGTACTATATAAGAATTAATACAAATTGAAGCTCATGCTATTGTAAACCAGATGTTTACTGATAATTTTATTTGGCATGACCGATTAGACCATCCCGATTCAATTATGATGCAAAAATTTGATGGTACTTTCATGTGGTCATTTATTGAAGAACTAAGATTTTTTTCATGGTAATATTTTACGTGATACTTGTTATGAAAGCAATTTGATTATTCAATCATCAACATCTAAGATAGAGTGTAAATCTATTAATTTTCTGGAACGGATACAAGGTGATATTGACGAGTGCCTAAAAGTCCTATTCTTTATACCAATTTCCCACTCGATTATTGCTAATAAAGGACAGATTTAATGGCAATATTGGATAATTCTGCTTATTTCCATATTTCAGCATCCCAATACTCAATTCATGAATTTATCGATTATTTGACATAAAACATGTGCCGTTAATGGTTTTTTCTCTTAGACAGGAAACTACCACACATGTAATGCCAGATAGCATGATGGATGCTAGAAACCAAAGCTGGAATGCAGATAAGCACCCGCCACGTAAGCACTTTAGAGGCCGCGGTAGCACCGGGAAAACAAACATTGATATGATAGGCAATTTGAAGAGAAAAATAAGGTGGACGTTTTAAGACAAGCGACATAGAAATCGGAGCTGGGAAACACACGAAAAGTCAAGGTCAAAGGCCACGTGGGAAAAGAATCCTTATAGGAATAAACTAGGAAATAAAATAAATATCTTTTATTTATTTACTTAACTTGTGTTTTACTCCAAGTTGAATTCCTACTTTGTAAAGGTTTTCCCTAGGCCAAGCCTATATAAACCATAGCCTATGTAGAGAGGAAGACATCTCGAAATCAAGTTTCATAGAAAAACCCTAAATTCCTCCATCGTTTGTAAAGTAGTTGTGGGTGAAAGTTTGTAATTTGTTTAGTTCTTATTAATGCAATTTCAGAATTCATAGTTTATTCTCTCTTGGCATTCATTGTTCTTGCATTCAAGCTCGGGAGAGAAGTTTGTGAGAGATTTATTTGTCTAATATCGGGAGAGTTAGGCTCACGAAACGAGAGAATACGGTCTTTGCTCAAAGGCATTGACTAATCCAATTGAGAGATCAACCGCCCAGGATTTCAGCGACTAACAAGACGCATGTGTTTGGTTGTTGTTCACCCTTGATTCACGCCGGGAGGTATCATCAAGACGTGGGTTTCAACAGTTCTCTTCGCTTAGGGATAAGGAAGAAGACATACAAGGATGCTCTTGTCGAACTATGAGTTGTTGAATTGTCGACAAGGCATAACCCCGCCGAGGCAGCTGCGGCGAACCTTTGCGCGACCCGCCGAGGCGACAGTTCAACCCTATTGCATTATAAGAACGAGATAATTACATTCTGATTCCACACTACGAAGCACTCTAACCTATCCCACTTTTCCATCCTTGATTTCTTGATCATTTATCTTTATTGCTTTAATTAGTTTCCTTAGTTATAATCCAACTCAATTATCTGTGTCTTTACTTTTCCATTGTGCAGGAAGAATAAATTGCGTAAGTAAAGCCAATCCCTGTGGGTTCGACATCTAAAATACTACAATTTGGCAAAAGGTGGATGGACGAATGCTTCATCATAAAAGCAGGACTTCCGACTTCCTTCAACAAATTTGGCGCCGTTGCCGGGGACTGGCGATTCAAACTTTCCTTTTTATTTTTCTTGCACTACTATCTTAGGAAATTAGTTTAATTATTTTTGAGTTATTTGTTTTAGGAAATAAGTTTAATTATGTTTGAGTTATTTTTTTAGGATGGAATTTCAAGAAGGAGAAGCCATGAAGCATATAAAACGACCCTGAAATCGAGCTTGTCGTCCCGCCCAAGAAGGTTGCCTCGTTAGTATAATGCCACGGCAGAGGTTGCCTCGGTGGAAAGTTGCCAAGGCGAAAGGTTGCCTCGGCGGAAAAATGTGAAGGAGGGCTGGCCAACCAAGAACATATGATGACGGGTTTGCGTCCCTAAAACTTAATCTCCCCCATTTTATTTCATACTTCTTCATTATTGTTTTCCAGTACAGTTTTTAGTTTCTTTCTCAACAAACTCCACACAAACTGATGACCTTCAGGATACAGAAGAGGCCAAGATGCGACATATAAATATTGTATTATCTTTTCCTTGTCTCTTAATGTTTATCTTGTCTTTTATTGTTACCTTATGCTCAGATACATGCATTGAGGACAATGCATCCCTCGAGTTTGGGGGAGTATTGATCCTATTTTCTGCCTTATAAAAATATATGCCATGTATGAAAATTATTCGGATTATCCTACTACTGCCTTAAATTTTATCTTTACAACAATTACAGTTTTATGCAATTTTTTTTAAGTCTGTTGAATTTTATTGAGACTGCCTCGGCACAATATATTCTCCAGCCACCGCAGCAGTATGCACCATTCACCAGAGTTGAAATCAAAAAGGTCTCTTAGGATTAGTACTTAGGATTAGACTATGAGCCTGAAAAATCCATAAACACTGCTAATCTTAGTTGATTTTAAAAGTTCTTTTCTTTGAAAAGCAATAAGGACTTAGGCTTAGATTTTAACTAGAGGTGCCTATCACCGGCTCTAATTTAGTCCATAGAGGTGCCTATCACTGGCTCTAGGATTTAGTCTTTTTCTCACTTACTAGAGGTGCCCGAAATTGGCTCTAGTAAGAGTAGTTAACACTTGAGGTGCCCGAAAACTGGCTCAAGCAGTATAAGTATATAGCAATATATATTTATATACCAAACAGGGAAAAAGAAAGAAAAATAATTGAAGAAAAATCTTAGTCGGAAGTCTTGAGCTAGAAAAAGGATTAGGACTTAGATAATCAACTTTGACACAGCTACGCACACACTCACCAAGACTCATAGTCCAGTTCCGAGGAATACCTAGAACCTAGAAGAGGCCGAGTCAAGAAACGAATTATGCCGCGGCAGGCAAGACGTTATATTACTTTAAAATTCCTTACTTAAAAATCTATCTTTTGCATTGCTTGAGGACAAGCAATAGTTCGAGTTTGAGGGTGTGACGAGTGCCTAAAAGTCCTATTTTTTATACCAATTACCCACTCGATTATTGTTGATAAAGGACAAATTTAATGGCTATATTGGATAATTCTGCTTATTTCCATATTTCAGCATCCCAAAACTCAATTCATGAATTTATCGATTATTTGGAATAAAACAGGTGCGGTTAATGGTTTTTTCTCTTAGACAGGAAACTACCACACATGTAATGCCAGATAGCATGATGGATGCTAGAAACCAAAGCTGGAATGCAGATAAGCACCCGCCACGGCAACACTTTGGAGGCCGCGGAAGCACCGGGAAAACAAACATTGATATGATAGGCGATTTGAAGAGAAAAATAAGGTCGACATTTTAAGACAAGTGACATAGAAATCGGAGCTGGGAAACACACGAAAAGTCAAGGTCAAAGGCCACGTGGGAAAAGAATCCTTATAGGAATAAACTAGGAAAAAAAATAAATATCTTTTATTTATGTACTTAACTTGTGTTTTACTCCAAGTTGAATTCCTACTTTGTAAAGGTTTTCCCTAGGCCAAGCCTATATAAACCATAGCCTATGTAGAGAGGAAGACATCTCGAAATCTAGTTTCATAGAAAAACCCTAAATTCCTCCATCGTTCCCCTTGGGGTTTAGGTTAGTTTGTGGAGTAGTTGTGGGTGAAAGTTTGTAATTTGTTTAGTTCTTATTAATGCAATTTCAGAATTCATAGTTTATTCTCTCTTGGCATTCATTGTTCTTGCATTCAAGCTCGGGAGAGAAGTTTGAGAGAGATTTATTTGTCTAATATCGGGAGAGTTAGGCTCACGAAACGAGAGAATACGGTCTTTGCTCAAGGGCATTGACTAATCCGGTTGAGAGATCAACCGCCTAGGATTTCAGCGACTAACAAGACGCATGTGTTTGGTTGTTGTTCACCCTTGATTCACGCCGGGAGGTATTATCAAGACGTGGGTTTCAACAGTTCTCTTCTCTTAGGGATAAGGAAGAAGACATACAAGGATGCTCTGTCGAACTATGAGTTGTTGAATTGTCGACAAGACATAACCCCGCCGAGGCAGCTGCGGCGACCCTTTGCGCGACCCGCCGAGGCGACAGTTCAACCCTATTGCGTTATAAGAACGAGATAGTTACATTCTGATTCCACACTACGAAGCACTCTAACCTACCCCACTTTTCCATCCTTGATTTTTTGATCATTTATCTTTATTGCTTTAATTAGTTTCCTTAGTTATAATCCAACTCAATTATCTGTGTCTTTACTTTTCCATTGTGCAGGAAGAATAAATTGCGTAAGTAAAGCCAATCCCTGTGAGTTCAACATCTAAAATACTACAATTTGGCAAAAGGTGGATGGACGAATGCTTCATCATAAAACCAGGACTTCCGACTTCCTTCAAAAGATATATATGGGCCCATACACCTTTATTAAAGTCCATCTAGATATTTTACGATTTTTATCAATGCATCGACTAGATGGTTATATGTATCCTTGTTATTAAGCCGCAACTTAGTGTTTGCGAGGCTACTTGCTCAGTTGATAAAATTACGAGCATATTTTCCAGATTATTTTCTAAAGATAATCAGTCTTGATAATGTTGATGACATGTAATTTTACATGTAGTATCACCAATTCGCATCAAGCCAACAAATGATAATAATTTCTCCCCATTATAAATGGTTTTCGGTCAGGAACCAAATATTTCTCATCTTAGATTTTTTTGTGTGCGATATATGTTCAAATTGCTCCACCACAACGCACAAAGATGAGTTTTGTTGGGAATATATATCAAATTTAAATATCTTAAGCTTTTGATAGGGAATTTATTTACAACTCGATTTACTGACTATCATTTTAATGAGTCGGTTTACCCAACCTTAGGGGGAGAAAATAAATAACTGGGGAAAGAAATAATTTGGAATGAATTATCATTTTCTCATTTTGATCCACTTACTACACAATGTGAACTATAAGTTCAAAGGATAATTCATTTAGCAAATCAATTACTAGATGATTTTACTGACCCTAAAAGAGTGACTAAGTCATGTATATTAGCTATAAATGGTCTGATTAAATTTAATGTTCTTGAAGGACAAACTCTAGTTGCCAATGAGTCTAACTTACGCTTGAAGCGTAGTAGACAAGTAAGTTCCAAAGATAAAGAAATCCTCGAAAAAGAAAAAGAGCTATATTTTATGATGGTCTGATCGAGGAATCTATGAATTATGAAAATCTTAAAAAGAGATTAAAAGGTCTCCAACAGAGACATTGACATGAATCAGGTACCTGATAATAAAGAGATTTCAATAGATTATGTCATGTCTAGTAATAAGTGGAACTGAAATTAAATCGACGTCGTTATTATATTTGCATGCAATATAGAACTAGAGATTTTATTTGATAATGTGGATCATGAATCATTGTCAATTGGGCAATGTAAACAAAGAAATGATTGGCCAACATGAAAGAGACAATTGAGGCGAAACTAAAATCTCTTTTGAAAAGAGAAGTATTTGGGCATATAGCCCGCACATTAAAATATGTAAAGCTCGTGGATATAAACGAGCCTTTGTGAGAAAGATCAAAAGGGAAAACCATGAGATATAAGCTAATTTGGTTGCATAAGGATTCTCACAAAGACATGAAATTGATTATGAGGAAATTTTATTCTTTGGTGGTGGATGCAACTACTTTTAAATTTTGATCAGTTTGACAATAAATAAAATTATTCAGTTTCTGCCTAATGGATGTTGTTACATCCTATTTGAATGAGTCCCTTGATATTAATATTTACATGACACTTCTGAAAAGATTTAGATTGCCATAAGCAATTAATTTAAGTTCTCGAGAACATTATTCAATTATATTGAATATATCTTTTTATGGCTTGAAATAATTTAGGCGTATTTTGTATAATCGCCTCATTGAATACTTATTAGCATAATGCTATATGAATTATTTCCCCGAGCATTTTTATTAAGAAGTTTAGCTCTGAATTTCTATTGTTGTTTATGTCGATGATTTGAATATCTTTGAGACTCGTGAAGAGATCTCCTCGAATCCTTGTGCATCAATCGACATACAGAAAAAATGTTTAAAGAGACTTTACATGCATAACGCATATTCATTGATCACCATTATGGTTGTTATATCTCTTAAGATAAATGAACACCCTCAAGAAAAGGGTAATGATATTCTTGGTCTAAAAGCACAATATATACATTATTTGATCTAGAAGCATCGTATCTTGGCTGGTCCAAAAATATTAATTAAGTGCTACGAGATCATTACCTTTAAATAATTGTTATGCATGAGGCTAAGCCGAAATATGTGTTTGGCTAAACATATCCTGAAGATATGTGAATTATTTTCACAAGATAAGATACAAGCTATCTTGTGTAGAGATAATGCAAAATTTATATCTCTAGGTGGATATATCAAATATGATAAAACGAAACATATTTCTTTAAGTTTCGTCCCTCATGATCTTTAGAAGAATAGTATTCAATTTAAGTTTCGTCCCTCGTGATCTTCAGAAGAATAGTATTCAATGAATCATTTAAAGCAATGATTTGAAAGATTTATCCACTAGTGCATGATCTAATTCAACATTTGAAGATTATATTCAATATTGAATTATGAAGATTCAAAGATATTATGCGATATTTTCATGAGGGGGAGTAAATACGCGTTGCATTCTTTTTCCCTTAACCGAGGTTTTGTCCAATGGGTTTTCCTGGTAAGGTTTTTAATGAGGCAACATGTTATGCGTATCAAAGATATGTGTACTCTTTTTCCTTCACTAAATTTTTTTCCCACAGGGTTTTTATCTTAGTAAGGTTTTAACGAGGCACATTATATTCATGGATATCCACGGGGGACTGTTATGAATATCTTTATTCATGGTGGATATCCATATATTAAATTAAAATTTAGTGGGCTTTATTATTAGGGTTTAATAACTATTGGAATTAGGGTTTCCATCTTATGTCTATAAATATAGACTTTTAGACAAAGCATTGTACACAACCCTACTTTAAGAATATAATACAAACCTCTCTCTTGTGTCTCTCATCTTTGTTCTCCTATTTTATTCTTATTCTTTATTTTATTCACAACATGTATAATAAATAAGAAAAATTATCTACTTTTTTTAATGTCTTAACTATAACAAATTTGTTTATTAGTGACATCTAAATATTATCATTAAAATTTATATTTATGTCAATATTTTTATTATGTGACGTAAAATTTGGTGTCACGATATTCATCACGCTAGGTTTATTAAGCGTGATTATGTATTAATTTTTTTCATGTATTGTCGAACATATAGTAATGTCTTTGTATAACGTCACATTATATATTTTATTAAATGACAACTATTTTCGTCACCAAATGATATAAAATTTCATACCGTCACTAGAATATAATGAACTTATTATATAAGTGATAAAAGAAAAGGATGTCATATTATTAGTGACATAATATATCGCCATTATATTAGTATTGATGACATTAACATATAATGTCACTTAATAATTTATACTCGATGACAACTAGTTTTGTTATCGTATTATATAATATGTCATTATAGATAATTGTTATTGTCATGAATAATGCATTAATTCTATTATATGTAACGGAAAAATATCGTCACATTTTATTGTAATAATATATATTCATCTAATAGTAGGATGAAATACAATAATACATAATGTTATTTTATAATTTATATTCGATGATAATTAGTAACGAAACTAAATGAAGGTAGGTATGGATAATCACTCCTCAATTTTCGGATTTTTTTTTCATTTTGTTTTTTCTATTTAATTTTTTAAAGATTTGATTTATTTATAAATTCTCTCACGCTTTTAAATATTTATGTTTTGCCCCTAATCTCAAATCTTGAGTCTATTCCCGGTGGTAATCTAGTATGGAATCATAATGCAAGTAGAATTGAAAACACTAGAAGAGCTCTTTAAATTGCTTTGGTCATTCCGCATCACTACTATTAATTTTTAAACTATTTTTTATTAATTATTAGTGTGAAGCATTATGTCACGTCCGTAGAACTCCTCTAATCAAGAACGTGCGGCCTTAGACGCTCTCGCTCAATGTAATGCCTAAGTAAGCCTAAAAAGATCAAAGCTAGAGTGCTAAGATCTCTACGACAATGAAATAACATTGAAAGGAAAAGAGAACAAGAGAGAATTGAGAGAATGTTTATTCCTCAATGAAGAAGTGTATAAAATGAGGTGGGGGAAGGTCTCTATTTATAGTTGAAGCCCCTTACATCCAACGGCTAAAAAAGAGTACATCAATGGTCTAGATTAAACCTTATCTCTAAATCCCTTAATCTAAGTTACATTCCAAAATTACATGGTTAAGACATAAGGCTAAGGTGATAAACTTGCCAAATCTGATGGAAAAGACTCTTCAACCCCAATTGTTGGGCCAAAGTCGGAATTGGGCACCCAAAGATGTTGAAACTCGAACATGGGCTCCAATGGGTGTGCTAGAACTTAGATTTGGGCCCCTAGGGTGCTAAAGTGGGTGTTGGTATGCCTAACATGCTCTTGATGGCTTTTGTTGTAGCCTGTTGTGCACTTGTCTCGAGCCCAGTAGTGCGGTCCCTGACATTCTCCCCCACTGATTCTAGTGATGCCCTCGTCACTCGACTAGAATGATACCATTCCACTTGGTCTTTGAATTGCCAAAGAGCCTCGATAAGTTCCCAAATGCCTTCACTATTGGAAAGTCCCTTACAAAGAATGAAATACTTGTGTCTTGGTCGATGCCCTGGTTTACGAATGACTCTCTCTGCTTGGATCTCTCATACCTCATTATCATAGGAGACCTTCTGTTAATGCTCTAAAAAACGTATATTTTATACCCTTTTACTTAAGGTTTTGTCTGATTTCAAATTCATTTGCATTGCATTTAGTTGTATTTCATGTGCATTTGCATTTAGATTAGGTTTTTATTTTATTTTCTCTTTAATTTTTAAAGATGTTGCTTTGAAGGATATTTTTGTTGGTGGTGATGTACAGGTTGCTAGGGCAAAGTTGAAAGAATGAAAGAGATGCTGTAGCATATTTTTAAAGTGTTGGATCGGACTTCAAGTTGCTACAGCATTATGGGCGGACAAAACAGAACGGAAGAAAGGACACACCTGCAACCCACTGTCCTCAAGCGGTATTTCCAGGCCAGCTGCACCTCCCCTACAATCCTGCATTTTGCTGCAATTCTCTGCAGAAAATGTCAGGGAATATTCCTTGCACCATTAGGGAACAAAACCCTAGAAGCCTCCTATAAATACAACCTCATGCCTCCTTCTAGAAGTGTGGTGAAATAGAGCTGAAAAAGTAGCAAATGAGCAAAAGAAAAAAATAGCGAACTTTGAGAGAGCACGAGGAAGAAGAAAGAAGAAAGGCGACCACTTTCCTTCTTCTTCAACCTCTAGCTGAGCCACCATTGTTGGAGAGCTTCAAGCAAGGGATTTGTACGACTTCGGGAGGAGCGGCAAACTAGGAAAGCTTCACGGCACATGCGTTTGGGACTTTCTTCCTCTTTACTTTGCGTTACCTCTTTTCTAATTTGTTGAAAATGTATTTCAAGGGACGAAAGTTGAATAGTTTGCCTTACCTAGCCATGAACTAAACCAGTATGGCTTAGGCTTGTTATGAATGATCTTTATTTTATTTGAATGAATGTTTATTATTTTCAGCGTTTATTTAAGTGTTTTGTTTAAGAAAGTTGACACCTTTTCTTCTTAAGCCTTAGTTTGTAAGAGCATCGGGAGATAGCCTTAGCTAAGGGGTTCGGAAAGCTTAGATCTAGGGATAGACAAAGCTAGACCAACTTGAAAAATGGGGTTACTGCGGGAGCAGAATCCTAACTCACCTTAGGGATAAGGAAGAGTTTCAACGACTAAAAGGGGTAGAACTTCATCAACATTAGAAGTGTTAGGGTTGAGACCGGGAGGTAATGCCTTAGCATTTTTTAGTGTTAGGCTTTCTGACTAGGGATAGTGGAGGCATTTCTAGTAAACTTTGTCGAACACTTGTTAAACCAGTAGAACAGTAAGCTTCAGGAGAAAAAGTAAGATCTTTGCCGTAGTAAGCCTAGCCTGTCTTAAGCTTGAAAATCTTCTTTGTGTTGTGTTTGTGCAGCTTTATTTATTTTTTCGTTATCTGTTTTATTTTGCTACTGCTTTTTTTGTGACAAGCTTTATTTTGCTACCACAATCTCAGTGACACTTTTATTTTGCTAGAGCATTTTGGTGACAATTGCATAATTGCTTTAGCATATGTTAATACAAAGGATTATCTTATCTTTAGTGTATGTTAACTATTTTTGAAATAACCTACCCAATCCTCGTGGGAACGATCTCACTCACACACTTTATTACTTGTTCGATGTGTATACTTGCACGAGAATCAATCACATTCTAAGCACTATCTCAACAAGTTTGATATCCTAACAAGTTTTTGGCGCCGTTACCGGGGATTAAGGCAATATACAATTTCAGTCATAGTTTTCATACTTTCTATCCTTTTATTTTTGCGTTTTGAGTCTTTTGTTTTTTATTTAATCTTTTTTTCTTTATTTTTCTTTATAGGTTTTTGGTTAGAGGATTCCTAGAGTGAATCCTCGAGAATCCCCAAACCATTTATCCCAGAAATCGAAAGGTATTTTAGAAAAAGAAGGCGAGAGCAAAGAACAAGAGAAACAATGTTGCCTGCTCAGGGTTTTCAGAATCAAAATACTGTAGGAAATCCTGAAGCTGTAGCGAAACCAAGGGCAATTCGAGATCACATAACACCGATCTTAGATAACCTCAATTCTAGGATAGTGACACCTGATATAAAAGTAGTACACTTCGAGATTAAACCTGTGATGTTTAATATGCTTAATTCGATCGGACAGTTTGGAGGATCTCCGCACGAGAATGCTCGTCAATATATCTGTGCTTTCTTGGAGGTTTACGATTCGTTTCGCCAACAAGGAGTGCACGAGGATGCGTTGAAGCTCAAGTTATTTCCATACTCTTTGAGAGATCGAGCTAGAGAGTGGTTGAATGGTATTCCAGCCGGTTCGATGGAGTCATGGACAGCTTTGTGCAAAAGCTTTTTGGCAAGGTATAATCCACCCAACATGAACACACAATTGCGAAATGAGATAGCATCATTTAGACAAGTGGATGACGAGTCGATGCATGAGTGTTGGGATCGGTATAAAAGCTTGCTGAGAAGGTGTATAAACCACGGTTTTCAAGATTGGACTCAAATCGTGATGTTTTACAATGGAGTCAATACACCCACAAGGATGATGTTAGATTCTTTAGCAAATGAGATACTGTTGGAAAAGTCGCATGAAGAAGCATTTGATATTTTGGATAAAATAGCCAACGATGATTATTAGTTTCCAACTACAAGACTTGGAACAGGAAGAAAAACTCAAGAAAAGCTGGAGCTCGACACGAATGATTCTTTTTCAGTAGAACTTTCTATTATCACAAATATGTTGAAGAATCTTCAACAGCCTTGTGAAATACGAGATGCTAAAACAGTAAGCTGTGTTCACTGTAGTGGAAACCACTTTGACAAAGATTGCCCAACTCTTCACGAGTGTAATCACTAATTTTATCCGGGACTAAACCCGATTTTAATTTTTATTTCATTCGAATAACGAGCTTGTAATTATTAATCAAAGAAGAAAAAAAAATAATACCATATGTACTATATTAATTTTCCTTTTTAATTGCGTTTCCATTTTAATTTTATCTAGTTATTATTGAAACAAAAAGATAAAAAAATATAATAATATCCTATTATGTTTATATTATTAAATCCAATAACCAAAATATATTAACATATTTGTTATAATATATATATATATATTTGTTAATATTTTTATACTTTGAAAAAATCTAAAAATTATATTAGCCTTTGTTTTCTATTTCCGTTTATTTGCTATTATTTAAATGATTTTATTATTTCTATTATTATTATTAATATCATTTTCTTTATTATTATTATTTATTAATATTAAATATTGTTTATTATTATTATTTATTATTAACAGATTATAAATAAATAAAACATATAGACAAAACCCAAAAAATATAAAATAAATATTGAAGCTCAAGTTTTATTTAAATTAGACAATCCATTTACATTAATATTAAATAACAAGCCCATAAATAATAAACCCATTTTTATTTAATTTACACCGAGCCCAATTACACTTAGCCCAAACCGGATCAAAAAAACCTAACAAACCCAATCTGATAACAAAACCCTAACTCTCATATTGTTCCCCATGCGCAGCCGATCGTAGGCTATTAGATCTGCCTTCAATCTAACGGCCACGATTACAAGGAAGGAGCCAGTTTAATTACAACATGTGCTCACGCGCTGACTTTTCAACCCCCCACTCGCGCGTGAGGGTCACGCGCGACCATTCGAATGGTCAGAAGTCTCTTAAGTTTCCAGACACTCCATCTCCTCGCTGGTCACTTTTCTGATGATTATGCCATCGTCGTCGACAGATCCAACGATCGTCCCTTCATCCAAACCATCAATAGCTTCTCCAATCGAACATCTCCCATGAAAATGAACCCAAAATGTCAAAACAAGAATACTGCAGATTATCAAAAGGATAATCCAAAGATAGCAATATTCAGAGGATTACAACAAACCAATCGAAAATATCAGAATCGCACATGAATATAGCCAAAAGACCCTCAGAGCAAAAAGTTTCAATTTTTATTTTTCTCATGTAATCAAGGGGTATAAAGCAGACAACCCCTAACCATTGTAATTCATTCGGATATTCAGAGAACAATAGAAAAAACTTTTAAGGTAGCTTTCTCTTTTTTTCCCTTCGCATGCGTGTAAAGAAAAAAGAAGCTTTTTCCTCTTTGTTTTTGGGAATCATGGCTCTGCTCGAGCGGTAAGCCACTCCGATTTCTCCTCTAGAATCGTTAACGGTGAGCTTGAACGTAGCGATTCTCTTTTCCCTTTTTTCTTTTCTGTCGAGTCTCAAACCGCCCGACAATAAACACAAGAAGCTTTGTGATTTCGGTGGTGAGCCATTGAGGGATAGAACTCGTTCTCCTCAAATCTTTTTTTTTGGGTCGAAGCAAAGGCTTTAACATCGCTATTGGTTTTGAGGAAACAAGGTGGGGTTTTTATTTTCTCCAGCCACCATGGGTGGTGGCCGGAATCTGGGTTCTTAGTGTTTTCTGGGTTTGTGCTCTTCATTATGGAAATTCCCAGAAGAACATTCATATGTTCTTAATGTCTCTTGGTTTTCCAGATTAAGAAGAGAGATTTTCTCTCGTTTTTGGTTCAAAGAGGGGGCTGAAATGTTTTTTTTTATAACAATATGTTTTATATCAGGGATTTCTGAAAATGGGTTATTTGGGGTCATTAAACCCCTCCGTGTCATTGATTTCACGCTCTAGGTCCTCTAAACTTTGGGATGTCTTTTCTTTTAGTCACATTTCGAATTATAACCACTGTTTTGATTTTGGTTAAACTCTTAGAAGGTCCTTCCGCCTTCCAACGCTCAAGGTAAGGGTCCTACCTCGTTTCAAAATAACGATGGAAAGGACTGGTTGTTTTGAAATTATCACAATCTAATCCCAATCTGAAGCTAAATCCTATTTATCCCCGATTTAGTCCTTTTTTTCCAGTTTCTCCGATTTCGGCATTCTATCTTCACTGTTTCTGATGAGTGCATAAAAATCCTATTTTTAATACCATTATCCTACTCGATATTTACTAATAAAGGACAGAATTAAGGGCATTAATGGATATTTCTGTAACACCTTGAATTTTTCCTAATTCAGAAAATTTTTTTTAAATCCCTAATTTTTGAAACCCTAAATATTGGGAATTTTTTTGTTTTGAATTTCAGTGGCTTAAATAATCTTTTTCAGAAATTTTAGTGATCATTTTGTTTATTTGGTAAAACTTGGTGACCAATTCGCAAACCCTAAAAAGGTCTAGGGGTGAGCTTTGTGTTTAACCCTTTTTCCTTAAGGGTATTATTCATCTCTCGGCAGATTGAGAGTTTTTAAACTCTCAATACAGTTTTATCTCTCCTGCCGCACGTCTCCCCTTTCTCTATCGTTTCTTTCACACAAAATCACTCCTTTTTTTGGTTCCAATCGAATCTCTAGCCACCGTTAACCTCTCCGTCATCGGAGTTTCTGTTTGAAGTTGCCGGTTGGTTGTGTTCCTACTTCGTTCTTATCGATTTGGGTAAGTTTTGTTCATATTTTATTTTGGGGTTCTAGATCTGAAAGAGATGTTTGGTGTTGGATTTAATTTTGGTTGCTCTTAGTTATGGTGATGTTTTGGGTTTTGTAGGTTGTTGTTAGAAGTTTTGTTTGTGTGGTTTCGTCGAAATCTTACCGTCGACACCCTCGAAGGGTCGTCGGAGTGTCGTCGGAGCTATCGTCGGAGGGCTGTGCCGCCGTTGTTTTTGCCGCTACCCTCTTGGTGTTACTGCCTTTGTTGAGTTGCTGGAAACCCTAGGCTCCTTGTGAATTCTTTTGTGAGTTTGGGCTTGAGTGTAAGTTTTGTGTGGGTTGAGTTGTGTGTGGGCTTGTTTGTTGGTTATTATGTTGGGCTATTGGTTGAGTTAATTTATTGTGATAATTATTTGGATGAGCCCAAATTTGGTTTTGACCCGTTTGACCAAGACGACCCAACCCTATCCATGATTAACCGATCTGCTTTGACCAAGTTGACCCGATCTATGTTTGACCGTTTGACCATATCTGAGTTTAATCTTGACGAGCTTGACTTTGACCTTGAACCTTTGACCCGTTGACTTTTGACCTTTGACCATTCAAAGTTTGACTTTGACTTTTGAGTTAACCAATGTTGACTTTTAACCAGTAAAGTCAAAGTTGACTTTGAACAGTTGACTTTGACTTTGACTTTGACCAAGAGTTAACTTTTGACCAAAAGTTGACTTTTTCAGACAACCTTCCCCTTAACCTTTTTCGACGTTCTAAGTCCGGATCTACTGTCTGTTTTGTCAAATTCAAACCCGAAAGCCTTGTTTTTAGTGTTTTCATCTGAATTACTCTTAGAGTCTGAAAAGTTGGTTATAAGGAATCTAATTCAGAATTCGTCTTCCGTTCAAGTGTTAACATTTCTGAAGCTTCTGGTTTACCTTCTGTTATTCGTACCGATCGGGCACGTTCTTCGAGGCTATCACGTGGGTAAGCTTTCGTATCATAGTTCTGTTTTAAGTGGTGGCTTAGTCTTAATTTGTTAAGTAATATAGTTTTGTTATATCATAGGTCCTGAATCAGCTAGACTGGAACGCGAGCTGCGTCCACCTCGGAGTTAGAGCTTCAGTTGCTTAAGGTGTGTCTCTTCCTGTGCTACATGTTTCTGTGCCTATACTATATTATAATATATTCTGTGTGTATCTCTGAAACATTATCTGTACACTACTTGAGTTGATATTCGAAACTGTTTATCTGTTCATACATGGTATCATCATGCATGACATGTGCATTCTGTTTTCAAATCAAGTATCTGATTTTCTGAAAAATTGCTACTCGTAAGAGTTCTGATTTCTGATTTTACGAATCATATCATGTTCTGTCATCGGAAATATTTTCTAGATTTAAAATCAGTAATGTGAGGGAAACCTCCACTCTGGCGAGGGAAACCTCCACTCTAGCGAGGATAATCCTCCACTCTGTATGTTTTCTGATATCGGGCCCTCTGATTTTCTGGCATGCATCATTCATCATAGCATCATGCTTCAGTTTTTCTTGATCTCATAAATATTTTTAGAAACTTTTCAGAAGTATATATATGTTTTTGTTTGTATCTGTTTGGACTTTAGAGACACACTAAGCTCTTTAGCTTACACCCCTTTAGTATATTTTCAGATTCTCAGACCAGTTTAGGCGAACCGGTACTTGGAGCATCTCACACGATATTCAGATATTTATTATTTAGTATGACCCTTTAATTACTTCAGTTAAATGTTTTTAATTTGTTATGAAAATATATTATATTTTCGGACTATGATTTATTTTGTTTCGGAATTTATTGGTGACATGTTTTTAAATAAACTATTTCAGATATTTTAAATGTTATTGAAATATTCTTTTAAGCAATTAAATTTGTATAACGGAAATCCCTAATTCATTTTCCCAATTTGACCAAGTAACCCTACTTTTGAAATTATTTAACCTAAATTATTTACTTGAGGGGAAAGTTTTAGTAACTTGATTCCTAAGTTTCGATCTAAGAAATTATGTCAGAATTAGTGTCGAGATGCCCAACATGCTCTTGATGGCTTTTGTAGCAGCCTGTTGTGCGCTTGTCTCGGACCCTTTAGTGCGGTCTGTGACAATTATGTGACAACATCACATGAGTTTTTTAAAATTGTTATATAAAATGTTAGAGATATACAATTAATGATAAAAAGTTTTTTTTGTAATATTAATATTTTTGTCACACATATAAACCGTCAATTTGTGTCTTTTAAATTATGAGGAATAAAGTTGTTACGAAAAATTTTTATTTATAAAGAATTTGTAACGTCATTAATTAATATTAAATTTTAATAATAATAATAATAATAATAATAATAATAAAAATAATAATAGTAGTAGTAGCTTCTTTAATACTTTTATTTCATTGATTATAATTTTACAACATCATCATTTTTCTAAACATCATTAAAATATTTTTTTTTAAATTCTTTTATGACGTCTAACATACAACGACAAAAAGACTTTTTTAGAATTATCAAAAACAAATACCATGCACTAACTGTGATAGAAAAAAAAACATCAGAATTTTGACATATTTTGTGATGTTATACATAATTTCATATAATTTTTTTTCATAAATTAAAATTTTTGATATACTAACTTTTTAGCGTCATTACTAAAGAATTAAATTTTAACTTCTAAACTTAAATTCTAAACCCTAAAAATACATCATGTCCTAATTTATTATTCCCAAAATCTTAAGCCTAAACACTAACACTAAATATTAACACGAGACATAGATAAATATTAACATGAGTCATAAATAAGAGCATAAAAAGAAACAAATGATTACTATTCTAAGAAATATGCTATCTACGTTCATGCATGCATGCAAAGTATTAATTGTATATCCGTCTACGTTTGAATTCAATCACTCATCCCATTAAAATCTTATATATATTACAAATAGATCAATTAAAATGGTCATGAATGACTATCGAGATGAAATTTATTGTAAGGGTTTAGAATTGGATTGCTTGCACAAATTTCTCCTCTATGAATCGGTTCCCTTGACTCTACCCATCATTTGGTGTTGTTACACATTAAAAGTTCTCCTTGTGAAATTGGAACCGAGTTGTTGTTTCTAAGCTGAATTCCAGACATAACCTCTTTAATGGTTTGGTAAGTGTAGCACTTCCACAGTAGAAAACACCTGCAACAATATCAGCAGAGGGAACAAAATAAAAGAAAGCTAAAAATTTAGGTTCAGTTTGGTTTAATACCTATTGTTGAAGATGGGTGATTATCAGCCATTGTAGAGAAAACTTTCCTCCAATTTGGTCTTGCAAAATGTGTTGTTATCTGTGTCAAGAGATTCATGAAAATGAGGATAAGGATGAAGCTCATTTAAGCATGGTAACTAAGTGAAGATTACCCTGCTTTCTGAGACAATATCAACTCCATTTTTAGCCTGCTGCATTTTCTGCACCATGGCAATGAGAGCAGACCGGGCATCGCCTTCTTCATACACACTAGTTAAGTAGTTGTGCATTTCTATGATATTCTGCAACAATCAAAAGAGTTGATTGAGATTGTATGTTGAGAGAAATATAACCATTGAAGCTTAATAACTTTGAAACCTACATTTTTGTCGTATTCAGCAACGTCGTCCATGACTCCTTTAAACCATTCGAAGGAATCTTGTTCTCTAGTTACCCAATAGAAATATGCCCTATCAGGACACTTGTTACCACTCTTCAAACCACTACAAATTTCATTGTCTTTACTCTCCTGTGGCATTCAAAATTGTTTGAACTGTTAAAAGCAAAATTATAATTTTTTTAAGGACTGGGATTTGCTTTTTCACTAAACTCACTGGTTTAATGTTGCTGAGCAGATCTTTTAAGATGCTGATAAATGGAGTAGCCCCAATTCCCAAGCCAATAAGCAGGAGAATGTCAAACTTCTTATAGTTCTGAGCTGGTGCCCCACATGGCCCTTTGATAAAGATGATTGGAAAACTTTGCCAAGAAACCAAAGCTATGTTATATACTGAAACAAGGTATTGAGAGACCCTAAATAAGGTTGAATCAATAATTGACTCACACATGTTGATCCTTTTCGCAGTCTGTAGCTGTGCCTAATGGTTTCTTTGCCTTAGTTTCTATTCTCATTAACTCTCCTCTTTTTGCATCCACAGTGGGGGGTTCACAAATCTGCATACTTTTGATTCAGCTTCTTGCAGAAAGGAAACCAACAAAAAGGAACAGGTAAAGGGAATAAAGAGACTTGTTTATCACCTTTTTAAAGATATCTCTTAGTTCAGTAGTCCAGTCCCCTAGGCACCGGATGTGGACGCTCAAGTAATCATCTTTTGGTGCCGAAGTGATGGAAAAGGGATGCCTGTTGTTGTAAACATAGGATAATTAGTTTATGACTGTTGTATAGTATAGCATTTTACATGTATAAGATAACATCTGATACATGTGTGTACCACTCAAAGGTTGATACTTCTGGACACTTGATAAACAGATACATCCCACTTAGATAGTCGAATACCGGAGGCTTGGTCATGTATAGGGCTAGAACATTGCCTGTGTATATCACTGCCTGAAAAATGTTCCAATAACATAACAGATGAGATTAGGATTCTCAGACATGAGTGCAATGGACGGGTGCAAATCGACTGCCTCTTTCTTATATATCTCCTTTATGACTCCGTTTTAAATTAAAGGGTTTAAGGTATAGAGTTTGGGGTTCAAGGTTACAAGTTGTGATTAGGGACTAGGGAATTAAGGGTAGGGTATATTTTTTTAGGATATAGGGGTTAGGGGTTATGATATAAAAAATAAGGGTTAGAGTTTAAAATTTGATTTTTTAGAAAAAATTAATAGGAAATATGTAAGAAGGTACGATAAGGAGGTAGAAGATTTTTGTTCGCAATGACGTGTTTATATAATAACTAAATACCTTGATGACTTGCACTTCATGCTTGTGCTCCTGGAACCTGGTCAGGAATCTCTCTCTAGCATAGAGTAGCATTGGGATCGCGAGATACATCCATGTCTGCAACGGATTAAGAGAGTTATATCATTAAAGTTTGAGTAATATTCTGATTTGGAGTCCAAATCGAACATGCGTACCGTCTTCTGGTACCAAGGCTTTTTGAAGATGAGGAAGTAACCATGGAGGATAAGTTGGATATAGACGAGGATCAGCAAATGGTGTGCATACCAGAAGGCATTGAACCCGGCCAAGATGGTAAACGGCCATGGTAATTTGACAATATTTCTTCTGAAATTGTGGGTTGCAAGAGTAAACGAAAACGACATGATAACCATCATAAGTATCCCAGTAATGCCAATAGTATTGATTACTAGATCTGAATAAGTTGGCTGCACGTAATTAAAGGCAGGTCCAAGAATTGCCATGAATTTATCTCTGGGGCACCTTACTATTTCCGGATAATTACAAGCAAGATGCATGTACGTATGGATGGCGGACCAAATGGCTATTGCCAAAGCAACCAACTTGTGGAAGTTTATATTGTCATCAAAAGGGATTATCTGGTTTAGAAACGAAGATCTAAGCGCTGTCAGAGTTCTTGTACACACGGGAAGGAGAACAAGGGCAAAGTCAAGCTTGAGAGCCTCAGCGGAACCTTTTGCAACGCAAACACAGTAACCTGTGATCTGTGACATGGGTGAACCAGAGAACTCTACGTACTTCCAGAAGAAGAGGATTAAGTTTACAGTCACAAAAAGGATAATAACCCATATTCTTCTCCAATTCTCATTGAGAAATTCTACAGTTATGAACATGTATTTGCTGATTGGATTTCTATATCTTTTAGGGATCATAGCTTTTGCCAGGGTCTCATGTTCCTTGGCCACTGGCTTGTTGCCATCTTCTAAGGCCACCATCCCCCTTAGTAGAATTTCTAACTGCCATAACTGTGTTTTCAAGAGAAAATTAACAAAGATTACAATTCTAGTTAACTTATACCAACCTGTTTAAACTAGTGCAAAACAATGTTGGTCGATAATTTCTGACCTCTATGTATCCCAAATGATCAGGATCAAGTTCTTCCATGATTAAAGATGCATATTTCGTGGCTTGTTCTTTAAGCTTCCCAAGCTTGTTTGCGGAGGCACTCAACACTATAATCTCCTTGACCTCTTCCTCTGATATCTTACCATCGCCGTCCTTATCACACCTGAAACCCACAAAAAGTTGAAAGCCTGTTGTAAACTTGCAACCATTTCAAGCTTATTTAAGTGAAATGGGAAATTGGGTTTCATACATGTCAAAGAAAATCTGTAGCCTTGAATCGAGATCTTGGTTGGTCATTTCTTGCCAGAATGAATACAACCCTTCCTTGGTTATCCCATCTTCTGGGTTCAAACCTTTACGCCTTGCTAAAGCATCAAATACTCCCTCTGCAAATTCCTTGGATTCTTTACCCATTCCTAAAAACACATTTATGTCCATCAGGATTTAAATTATGATTTGCGACCATGTTTTCGGTCACGTTTTTGCATCAAATCACGATACGAATGAATATAATATCACTTACCAACGCAGGCACCGAATTTATCCCTATAGAGCCTCCCCTTGATAGCAAACTGGTTGAACCGCCTCTCAGTTGATTTCCATGTATCACCTTCCTTCCCAGTGACAGTTTTATCAAGGAAACGTAGACTCTTAATCCCTCTTGCAGCGGTAGAGCCACTTCTTTGCACTCTAGTAATATTTGGACCCCCAATACCCCTCTTCCTTGCAGTACTAACAAGCCTCCTAAAAGATGTAAGCCCGGAAATATTCCGTAGTAACCCTGGAACACTACTCGTACTAGACCTCTGTGACTCTCCGGTGTTGGAACCAGTACCAGTGCTCACCGGCAGGGCTGCTGCTTGTTTTTCACTAGGAGCATTCCCAGCCCCATCATCTCGAGGAACATCCGGGGTTTCATCGATCACAATGCTTTCCAACGTCCATTTCCTTGAAGTTTCATCCCTTGATTCTTCAGATTCATTTCTTGCTCCCTTGTCCTTCATAATCGTTTCAGAGATCTTGATTCACAGAAAGTGAGGAAAACTGATGAAAAGGAAACGCTCAAACATGGAGTTGATGAAGAGATCTTAGAGATGGAGTTCCACAGATATTTCAACCAACCTGTTGCGAGACACACAACGATAATATGTTCCGACACTTCAAGTTATTCTAACACCGTATTTCATGGTTAGAAACTAATAAACTATGAGCTCCGAACTTGAACTGTTCATGTCTTTTTATGGTTTTCTTGTTATTTGAGATGCACAATTCATGTCTCATATAACGAAGCGTCTTTGAATTTTTCAATTCTTTCCGTATGAGATGCATCAAATTTATCTATTTTTCTTAGGTTGATATTTTCTTTTTGGAACAGTTTCAATTTCTATAACTTTTATCTTTTCATAATCTTACAAATTTCTAATTTTTTAATTATTATATTTTTATAATTCCTGTGATCTTACGATTTTAATTTTGTTTTTGGATAATTATAGAACAACATCCTCTTTAAAAATAATATTTTTATAAAAAAGGTACAGATGTGGGAAAATACACATGCAAATTCCATTGTGGATTACAAATATTTAAGTATTAAAATATATTAATTTTAATCTACTATAAATTTATAATTAACATATTCGTTTTAACTAAGAACAAATTAATTAGAAAATCTTTAATCTGAATAGAATAAATTAATTAGAAACAAATATATTAATTGTAAGGCTTTTAACATATTAAAATTAATTATATATTTTCTCTTTTGATTCATAGATTAAATTTTTAGAATATTTTTTATTTTAAAAATTTTATTTATTAACATATTTAATTAATATATAAAGTATGAGGGAAAAGATGATAATTTATAAATTTTAATTTATAAGAAAATATTATATGAAAATTAAGATGATATGAGATTATTTAATTGGTTATGATTATAGACCAGGAAGAACCCAAAATTTAAGGTTAGAAGAATAAAACATAAATATTTAAAAATATGAACAAATTAAAAAATAAATTAATTTTAAAATAATTTATATAAGAGAACTAGAGTGAAAAAATAAAATATTATAAGGACTAAAATTTTCATGGAACAGTCGCTCTTTCCCGTCCTTCAATTATTTCATCCCTGATTATAGATGAAGTGATGAGAATAATTCATGAAATAATTTTTTATAATTTTATTTTAAAATATAATTTATAACATTTTAAGATTTTTAATAATTATTTAAAATTATTAAAATATTAATAATATTTAATGACATGTTAGTGATATTTAACTGTATATATCTACAGTTTAAAAAAAATACTAGATAAACTAAATCAGTTTTATTTTTGGTAGGCTGGAGTTTTAAATCAAGTTTTTAATTGTGTTACATTCATCAATCATCTATAAAAGAGGTGCTTGAGCCCTTGTGTACCGAATATAAAATGTATTGTTTTTATTTTTTTTAACTATTAATTTTAATTTATTGATCTATTAATTTAAATCAAATATTATAAAAATTATTATAAAATGATTTTTTAAATTAATTTATTCAATTTATAACATCAAAAATTAAATATAAATCTTGTTTAATGATCTAATACATCTTCTTACTATAGTTAATTTTTATTAAAAACATAACAAAATATATTTATTAGAATTGTCTCGTAATTTATCTTTAGGCCCACCTCAACAATTATAATTATTCTTCTAACAAAGAAATCTAAATTTAAAATATTATTAAAAATCCGAATCATATATCATGAACATGAACTACGAAATTAGAAACGGAATTGTGTGAGAGTGGGAAAGGACAATCGCCCCCACCTTCGAAGAATTTTTTTTCACTTTTATCTGTCTATTTAAATTTTTAATTTTTTTTTATAAATTTATCCCCTACTTTTAAATATTTATGTTTTATCCCTCAACCCTCTGGCTTCGTCCCCGCATGAAATCGCTTATTTTTTTAAGTCATCTTTTGTTTACATTACTTGCTTCATATTTCATTTGAGATTCAGAACTTGATGAAATTCACAAAGGAAAAGAATGGGAAATAATTTACAAATCATTCAGAAAAAAAAAAAGAAAAAAAAAAAAACTCCTAATCAATCACTCGTCGCTGTTTTACGCAGAAATAAATTCATAGCTATCACCCTCTTGTATTCCAAACAAATGCCTGTCAGACTTGGCATTTCTGTAAGGAAGATTTGCAGAGCAGACAGAGGTAGAAGGAGCAGTAGAAGAGGAAACTTTTTCTTTAAAATCTTTACGGATTCGCCACAAAACCTCCACACATTGCTTCATGGATGGTCTGACTGGTGCTAGGCACTGGTGAGCCAGTTTCAGGATCAGGACTTCCTCAAACACCATGTTTGATGCTGGAGTTCTCCTTAGCTTTGGGTCCATGGCAATTACAAATTCTCCTTCCTTTAACCTCTTCATTGCCTTCAACAGCAGAAAAGCTCCCACTCAACATTTATTGCAAGATCATCTATTCAACATTCATCACAGATAAGAGTTGAATCATGTTATCTTGAGACCTATACAGAGTTAGGTGCCAGAAAGAACTCGATAAACTTCACATCTAACCAATATTTTTGTCTGTAATTATAAAGGAATGATGAAATGCTCACCCATCGAATGGTTACTCGTTCCTTGGCCGGTCTCTTTGATTCGATTGGATATCTTCCAGTCATCAACTCCACGAGCAATACACCAAAGGAGTATACATCAGTTTTGTCAGTGAGCAGATAGGTTCTGGTGTATTCAGGATCCACATGACCTGCAGTTCCTTTGATTTGAGTCGAGATGTGGGTCGCAGAGGGATCCATTTTAAGTCGTGCGAATCCAAAGTCCGCCACTTTTGCCCGGAGTTTCTCCGTGATAAGGATATTCGATGCTTTTATGTCTCTATGGATTATAGGAGGATCTTTTCCTACGCAGAAATGCTTTGAAAGTTTCAGCTAGTTTCCTTGATGCAACTTTGAAGTAGTTGTAGTTTTATGCTGATCATGGAGAGAAGTGGAATCTTTTTGGATCATGCTTGGATGCAGTGTTTCCTTCATTGCTACAGAGTCTGTAGAAGCTATAAAGGATCTTGTTTGACTCCTTGTTCTTGTCCTGTCCAGGATGTCTGGACTTCATTTTATGGCATTGCGACCGATTCAAGCAGATAAAAGTGGGTTTTTTTGTTGAACCGGCCAGCAATGCAAGTAAGTAGAATATAAATATGTAGATAATAAGAAACTAATGGCTAAGGTCTACAGACATCATTCCTTAGTCACTAATCAGAATGCTCCATTTCCGATTAATAAACTAAAATGCTCCGTATTGTTGAAGCGGTTGCTTTTATTTTAGTGTCGGCATAGCTGATAACAATAATAATATATTTTAGTATTAATTTTTTTAAAAGTCAGTACTTTTAAATTTTGATTATAATGCATGAACTTTCTGGTCCAAGTGATTAAAGGAATTATTGTTCTTTTTAGAGGTTACAGGTTCAAATACCAATGATGTCAGCAGAATAATTGAGTGATCAATTAGCTTGTTCAAACAAATAAATAAATTATAATTATTAAAATATTTTAATTTGAGGTAAACTGTATAAAAAATCATGTAACTATAGAGTTAATGACGAAACAATTAAAAATAAAATGATATAATTACGTACTTATATATTTTTAATTTAATACTAAACACTGCTCCAAGCATATATTTGAGATAAAAATCATTAGCACTAATATATAAACTATTGTTTTCTACATTTATTTTTTAGTTTTACACGTAATTATAAATTTATTATTTTATTTAATTAAAATATTAATTAATTTATAATAAATTAAAAATTTAATAATCTTTGAACTACAAACTATAAATAAATTTTAAATCCTAACCTTAAATTATTTTTAATGAACCATAAATCCAAAACCCTAAACATCAAACTCTAAACTCTAAATGATAAACCTAAATTCAAAACCCTAAATTATTTAACAAATCTTAAATATCAAACCTCAAAACATAAATTATAAACCTCAAACCCTAAACCACAATCTAATATAAAGCACAAATCATAAATTATAAACCCTAAATGTTGAGTTGATCGATCTTGAAGTATGGCCAAGAGGGGGGTGAATTGGCAATTAAAAGATTGATTGGGAAATTTTTGGTAAAAATGAAAAATTTGATGACAAACGATTTATAGTGGTTCAAGCTTCGAAACAAACTCTACATCCACTACCTTAGTTCCCACTAAGGATTTTGAAACCAATTCACTATTGAATTCGACCTTTTTCTCGGTTCAAGGGATAACCATTACAAACAAATCAATTTTTTACCCAAAATTGATTTGGACCTCACAAAGTGTTACAAGAGATTAGAGTGGGCTAAAAGGAATTCTCTCACAAGAAATAAATGCTCCAAATACAAACAAACTCTCCCCAAACTCAGATTACAAATTATCAAAGTGAAATTACAAGAGTTGGGAGCAAAGATATGCAATTAAGTGCTTTGAGTTGGATTTTTGTGCTTGGATGATGCTTAAGGTTCAATCATTGTTAATGCTGCTTGAACATCTTCATTTTATATATCCTCATTGATTTCTAACCGTTGTGGTTGTTGGGAAATGAAATAAAGACGTTGAGACTTTATCTTCTCATCATAAATGCTCTTCTGTAGGCACAGGTATCGATACTCGGGGAACCTGTTTCGGAATAGCCTATAAAAAGAAAGAGTCGTTGTGCATTTAATAGGGAGGGTATCGAAACAGGTATCGATTCCATTACTAAACTGTAATGGTGGGTATCGAACCATGTTTCGAAATATCTCAACCATATTTAAAGTTTTAACTACCACCAACGGTCAACTCATTAAATGCTAAAAATAG
Source organism: Abelmoschus esculentus (assembly GCA_035048815.1). Lineage (NCBI taxonomy): Eukaryota > Viridiplantae > Streptophyta > Magnoliopsida > Malvales > Malvaceae > Abelmoschus > Abelmoschus esculentus. The sequence continues at coordinate 5,280,463 of JAUCBN010000063.1, read as the reverse complement.
CCGTTGGGAAATAAAGGGTGTATCGATACCAGTATCGATACCTTGAGTCCTATTTTAAAAGATTTTTAAAACAAATAAAAATACTCGATGTGGTTCGATACTTGGTTCGAAACATGCGTTTCCAGTGGCATAATGGTATTGAACCATGTTTCGCTACTGGTTCTTAGTTTCAAGAACAAGGCTTTAAAATGCAGTAGGGTATCGATACCGGTTGAAATGGTATCAATACTCTCGTATCAAAACACTTAGAAATTTTATTTCAAAGTTCTTGGTTTGACTTCAAATCAAAAATTTGACTTAAGGACTTAAAATTTATTACAAAATAGTCCTTATTCATAATTGTTATATCAAAATCAATTTTGGTTTTACAATCTCCCCCTTTTTGATATAACAAAACGATTATGAATTTTTAAGTTTAAAAGGCACACTTTTAGGTTCCAAGACTTTGAAATAAATTTTAAAAGGACTCCCCCTTAATAGGTGCATAACTTTAAATTCTACAAATATTTCTCCCCCTTTTTGTTAGATCAAAATCAATATGAGGCATAACGCATAACAAGCATAGCATATAATTATAATCCATAGCATAAATATTCAAAAATCCAACAAAATATTCCAAAGCATAAAGAAATAACATAGATGCATAAGTCTATATGAAATGAGAATGTATCAAGAGCTTAAAGAAAAAAATAACTAGTCCTAAAGCCAAAGCAAAGCAAAGGTAAAACGCTAAGAATCACTCATCGCCCATATCCGCATCATCATCACCCTCCTCATCTTCATCGTCATCTTCATCCTCATCATCATCTCCATCTTTGTTGGAAGTGGTTTGCATGTAACGGAGAGCTTCAATGGAGATCCTCATGGAAGTGCTTTGATTCTCCAAACCCGTCAATCTCGTATCCAAAGCATCAAAGCGAGAATTGAAATAAGTGGACAAAGAATCAAACCTTCTATCTAGAGAGTCGAACCGAGCATCCATACTAGCAAAACGAGCATCCAAACTATCAAACTGTGAGGTGAGAAAGTCCATAAGCTCGACGTTTGGTCCAAGTTGTCGAAGAGGCTCCGGATCAACAACGGGAGGAGGAGGAGGAGGACCGCGAACCCATTCACCATTGGAAGCATATTGAAAATGGGAACGGTTGAGAGAAGTTTCACCTATGGGTTCCTTTACCAATTCCACCTTGTCGTAAGAGCAATCAATTCCCAAATGCAAGAATATAGAACTGAGAATGCAAGCATAGGGAAAAGACTTGACAAGAGGAGTGGCACGATTTGAGATATGCCACACAATGTCGGAGAAAACAATCTGAGCAAGATTTGGTCGACGAGCTTCACGGAAACACTTCAACCAAAAACTATCAACTTGACGAATCCGGGAGTACTTACCGTTTGATGGACGAATCCACCAAGATATAATAAGGTGCAAGAACCGGTCATGAACATCAAGCGAGATAACCGACCCGGTAAAGTATCCGAGAGAGTCTTCTTCGTCAAGGCCAACATCCTCAAGACCAAAAGCATCAACAAAGGTGCCGACATCGACTCGGAAAGTACGACCCATAAGGTAAGATTCAATCGTCACAACTTTGCTCTTATCCTTAGATAGAATGCACTTAGCATTAGCATAAAAGAGAAGGACAAGAGTCGGAAAGAACTTGCCGGAATGGGTGAGAAAAGGCAAAAACTTCCACTCGATGATTTGATCGTAATAGCGAAAGGGGAACTTGTAGGATGCCATGAAGTCAACATCCACACATCGCTCCTTTTTAAGCAAGTAGTCTCTAAAGTTGTTAAAGTTATCAACTCTACCCGGACCATCCAAACAACGATCAAACACCACAGGCAAATTTACACGAGGAGGACGAGTAGTAGATGAACTCCCGGCCTCGGTACGAGCACGTTTCTTTGGAGCCATGATCTAGAGATTTTAAAAGAATTAGATTAGTTATATTTAAAAATATGTATGCTCTATCAACCTAATTCAATCCTATTAATCTATAATTCAAGGTATTTGAGAATTTAAAAAAAATTCTTGAAAAACCAGTGAAAACTAATACGAGAAAATTAATTTATATTCGAATGAAAAAAATTTTGATTTTGAAAAATTTTTGTAGGATAATGAAAACCCATACAATAAGCATTCAAAATATGTTCAAAATCTAAATTTTAACAACCTAAAAATCAACGAAAATAAGGTTTTTCGAAAATTATCTTGATTATGGATTAGGAAGAATTTGTAGTTTTTTTAGCACCAAAAGTTGATATGATCTTGACTTTGATATGTAGAATGAAATCCCCAAAGAGAAACGTTGAAATTGTGGTGAAAAACGATGGATTTGATGGGTTTTTAAAGGAGTGGCCGACTAGGGTTTGAGAGGGTTTGTTTGGGTAAGTTTTAGTTTGGTTAAAATTAGGTTTGGGATGATTTAAAGCAATCTGCCGCCTCGTGTATCAGAACAGGTATCAAAACAACCTGTTTCGATGCTAGTACCGATGCCCTGGTATCGATACTCGTATCTATACGAGTTCTTCCCAGAACATACCCAGATGAACACGATGAACAGGTATCGAAATAGGTGTTAGCTGTATCGATACCCCTTAGCGAGCTTTGCATTTTAGGCTTCTAAAGTACTAGAAATGAGTCTCTAAAGCCCCTATAAGCATGCAAATGATGTTATGACAAGATTATAGTGCAAAAACAAGTTCATACTCCCCCTAGCAACATTTATAGAAGCAACAAGATACAAAAACAACATAGGCATGATTTTTAATCAAGATTCAAGCAAAAAGCATAAAAACAACACTTAAGAGGTCAAGATAGGCTAGTTAGACCTAACTCTTTCCTTAGGGTCCAAAAACGCTCCTTATCCAAAGGTTTGGTAAAAATGTCCGCTATTTAGTTTAGGGTGTCAACAAACTCTAAAACAACATCATTTTTAGACACATGATCTCTAATAAAGTGGTGTCTAATTTCTATGTGTTTGGTTCTAGCGTGTTGAATGGGGTTCTTGGTAAGACATATGGCACTAGTATTATCACACTTAAGAGGTATGGTTTCTACCTTAATGCCATAATCTAAGAGTTGTTGCTTCATCCATAAAACTTGAGCACAACAACTCCCTAAGGATATGTACTCCGCTTCGGTGGTAGATAGAGCTACACTATTTTGTTTCTTAGAGAACCAAGATATGAGCATACTACCTAGGAATTGACATGTTCCGGAAGTACTTTTCCTATCTATCTTACAACCTCCATAATCCGCATCCGAATAAGCATGCAAATCAAAGGATGATACTTTAGGATACCAAAGACCTAAACAAGGTGTGTCTTTAAGGTACCTAAAAATTCTCTTAACGGCTACTAAGTGTGATTCTCTAGGACTAGCTTGAAACCTAGCACACAAGCAAACACTAAACATGATATCGGGTCTACTTGCGGTAAGGTAAAGCAAAGAACCTATCATGGATCTATACAATTTAGAATCAACACACTTACCTCCTTCATCCTTGTCAAGCTTAGCAGATGAGCTCATAGGAGTGGCTTGAGGTTTCACATTCTCCAAGCCAAACTTCTTGAGCATATCCTTGATGTATTTTGCTTGATTGATGAAGGTTCCATCCTTCCTTTGCTTAATTTGGAGTCCCAAAAAGAATGAGAGCTCCCTCATCATGCTCATCTCGAATTCACCTTGCATTAGCTTAGAAAATTCTTGACAATAACATTATTAGTAGATCCAAAAATTATATCATCAACATAAATTTGAACTACTAAGATGTCATTTTTAAACCTTTTTATAAAAAGTGTAGTATCCACCTTCCCTTTTTCAAAACCTTTTTCAATTAAAAAATATGAAAGTCTTTCATACCAAGCTCTAGGAACTTGTTTCAAACCATATAAAGCTTTTGTTAATTTAAATACATGGTTTGGAAAATTTGGATCTTCAAAACCCAGTGGTTGTTTAACATACACTTCTTTATTTATAAAACCATTTAAGAAAGCACTTTTGACATCCATTTGAAAAAGCTTGAAATCATGATAACATGCAAATGCAAGTAGCATCCTAATGGCTTCCATTCTAGTTACAGGTGCATAGGTTTCATCGAAATCTATTCCCTCTTCTTGAGTGTAACCTTGAGCAACTAATCTAGCTTTATTTCTCACAATGTTACCACTCTCATCTAGTTTGTTTCTAAAGACCCATTTAGTTCCTATAGTAGATTTATTACTAGGCCTATCAACTAATGTCCATACATTACTTCTCTCAAATTGATTTAACTCTTCTTGCATAGCCAATATCCAATAATCATCACCTAAGGCTTCTTTGATATTTTTAGGCTCTATGCATGAGATAAAAGCAATATGATTCATTAATCTAAGAGAAGAACGAGTAGTTACCCCCTTGGATAGATCACCCAAGATTTCACCACTTTTGACATAGTTGAACTCCCTTGGGTAGCTCACTTCCCTTTCTTCAAGCTTTACATCTCCTAAAGCTTCTATTGGAGGATCTTGTGTTTCCTCATTGGTTGGAACTCCATCCACCTTTGATGTTTGTCCATCATCAATGGTTTCAATAATTCCTACATCATCATCATCACAAGATTCCTTCCTAGGAAGGAGGTTATCATCGAAAACCACATGTATTGACTCTTCTACAACTAAGGTTCTTTTGTTGAAAATTTTATAAGCCTCTGAATTTAAAGAATATCCAAGAAAAATAGCTTCATCACTTTTTGCATCAAATTTACCTAAATTGTCTTTTCCATTATTCAAAACAAAACACTTGCACCCAAAGGGGTGAAAATAGCTAATGTTAGGCTTTTTGGATTTTAAAATCTCATAAGGAGTTTTCTTTAAAATTGGCCTAATCATTACTCGATTTATAATGTAACATGAAGTGTTTGTGGCTTTCGCCCAAAAATATTTAGGTAAATTATTTTCACAAAGCATGGTCCTAGCCATTTCTTCTAAAGTTCTATTTTTCCTCTCAACTACCCCATTTTGTTGAGGAGTGCGAGGAGCCGAAAAATTATGGCTAATCCCATTTTCATTACAAAAATTCTCAAAACCTAAATTTTGAAATTCGGTTCCATGATCACTTCTAATATGAGAAATTCTTTGATCAAGATCATTTTGAGAAATATTTGAAAATGTGATGAATTTTTCTAAGGCTTCATCTTTTGTACTTAAAAATAGAACCCAAGTGTATCTAGAATAATCATCAACAATAACAAATGCATATGATTTTCCACCCAAGCTAGTAGTCCTAATAGGTCCAAAGAGATCCATATGGATCAATTGTAATACTCTACTAGTTGAAACATCATTAATGGACTTAAAAGAAACTCTCTTTTGTTTACCCTTAGCACATGCATCACAAATTTTATCTAAGGAGAACTTGAGCTTAGGTAAACCTCTAGCTAGATTTTGGGAGGCTAGTTTCTCTAAAACAATTATGCTAGCATGTCCTAGTTTTCTATGCCATAACCATGCATCATTTTCATCACTAGCAACTAAGCATGCATGAGAAAAGTTTATGTCATCTAAATGCACCATATAGATATTTCCTATGCGATGACCTATGAGCATTGTTCTATTTGATTCTATGTCTAGAATTTTGCAACCATGTTTATCAAAAGAGACATAGAAACCCTTATCACACAATTGACTAATGCTCAACAAATTATGCTTAAGACCATTAACAAGTAAGACATTTTCAATTAAAATAGAGGAGTGATTACCAATAGAGCCAATACCCTCAATTTGGCCTTTGGAGTTGTCACCAAATGTCACTACTCCACCCTTTTTGAGCTCTAACTCCTTAAATCGTCTCTTGTCTCCGGTCATATGTCTTGAGCATCCACTATCAAGGTACCACATGTTTTGACTTGAAGCTTTGGCCTTGAAGCAATGCTCAACCTACAAACAAAGATTTAGTTTTTGACTTTTGGTACCCAAATCATTTTGGGTCCATGAGAGTTAGTTCCCAAAAGCTTGGTTCCCTTAGGAATCCAAGATGCAATGGCATTAATATTATTAGAAATAATGAGTTCCTTAGGAATCCACACACTCCTAATTTTTCTATATCTAGCATGCCTTTGAAAACTTCTTTGTTTGTGGCCATAAAAATTCTTTTTCACATGGTTGGGTTTTGAAGAGCTTCCTTTTTCAAAAGTAGAACTACCAACCACTTTGATTTGTTCTTTAAGCTCATTCACCACTTTGTGGTGATTATCACTCAAGCTAGAAATAAGGTTATTTAAATCCACATTTTCATTTTGAAAGAACTTTAAATCATCATTTAAAGTAACAACCTTTTTTTCCAAATCCAAAATCCTTTTTGTCAAAGAATCATTTTTCGTTTCTAAATCGAAAATAGTTTTCTTGCTTTTCAAAATTGATTCTTTGAATTTTAAAACCAACTCATCATAAACATCTTGCAATTCATCATAAGCATCATATAGTTCATCATATGTAAGATCATTGCAAAAGGAATCAAGGGTTACCTTAGGCTCATCAAGAGCCATGAGACAAAGGTTGGCTACTTCATTGTCTTCATCGGATGATGACTCCTCATCACTCCATGTGGCAACATGAGCCTTTTGTTTCTTCTTCTTATCAAAACCCTTCTTTTTGTATTGTTGGAAATCGGTTCTAATGTGACCGGGTTTCTTGCATTCATAGCAAATAATTTGATCTTTCTCATCTTCTTTGCCCTTTGACTTAAAATCCTTCTTTCTTTGGAATCTCCTATTCCTATTTGCCCTCATGAGTCTAGTGAATCTTTTGGCTACCATAGCCAATTCTTCTAACTCTTCTTCTTCACTAGAATCTACTTCTTCTTGTGACATTGAGGCTTTGAGAGTAATCCCTTGCTTCTTCTTCTCAATCTCTCTCTTTTCAATCTTCACCTCTTCCTTCTTCTTTTCTTCTTCTCTTCCTTTCCTCATGATCTCATGGGTGAGAAGAGATCCCACAAGAGCATCAAGCTTTAGAGTCTTCAAATCTTTGGCTTCAATGATAGTCGTTCTCTTGCTATCCCAAGACTCGGGAAGAGAGTAGATGAGCTTTCGAACGAGTTTCTCTTCCGGAATGATCTCACCGAAACCCTTGAGACCATTAACGATCACTGAGAATCTATCGAACATCTTGGTGATGTCTTCATCCGGCTCCATCTCGAAATTCTCATAGTTGAGATTTAGAAGACCTATCTTTGTCTCCTTGACATCATTTGTGCCCTCATAAGTTGTCTCCAAGGAGTCCCATACTTCTTTGGCACTTGTGCAAGATGACATCTTTGAGTAGATGTCGGGACCAAGTGTACAAAAAAGAATGTGAAGAGCTTTTTGTCGTTTGTGGACATCCTTCTTCTTTCTTCATCGGTCATCTCATTTCTCTTCTTAGGCACTTGCCGATCTCCTTCTTGCTTCATAGGAATTGAGGGACCATCTTCAATTATATCCCAAAGGACATAATCATTAGAGTTGATGAACAACCTCATCCTATTCTTCCAATAGGGGTAGTTGTCCCCATTGAAGAAGGGTGACTTGGTGATGGAATGTGGCTCGTTCCATGAACCGGAGGTAGAGGCCATTTGATTCTTCTTGTAGATGTGATCAACACACCTTGGATCTTCTTTGGTAGATGTGAATCTCTTCAAAGATTAGGCTCTGATACCAATTTTTGAGTTGATCGATCTTGAAGTATGGCCAAGAGGGGGGTGAATTGGCAATTAAAAGATTGATTGGGAAATTTTTGGTAAAAATGAAAAATTTGATGACAAACGATTTATAGTGGTTCAAGCTTCGAAACAAACTCTACATCCACTACCTTAGCTCCCACTAAGGATTTTGAAACCAATTCACTATTGAATTCGACCTTTTTCTCGGTTCAAGGGATAACCGTTACAAACAAATCAATTTTCTACCCAAAATTGATTTGGACCTCACAAAGTGTTACAAGAGATTAGAGTGGGCTAAAAGGAATTCTCTCACAAGAAATAAATGCCTCAAATACAAACAAACTCTCCCCAAACTCAGATTACAAATTATCAAAGTGAAATTACAAGAGTTGGGAGCAAAGATATGCAATTAGGTGCTTTGAGTTGGATTTTTGTGCTTGGATGATGCTTGAGGTTCAATCATTGTTAATGTTGCTTGAACATCTTCATTTTATATGTCCTCATTGATTTCTAACCGTTGTGGTTGTTGGAAAATGAAATAAAGACGTTGAGACTTCATCTTCCCATCATAAATGCTCTTCTGCAGGCACAGGTATCGATACTCGGGGAACCTGTTTCGGAATAGCCTATAAAAAGAAAGAGCCGTTGTGCATTTAATAGGGAGGGTATCGAAACAGGTATCGATGCCATTACTAAACTGTAATGGTGGGTATCGAACCATGTTTCGAAACATCTCAACCATATTTAAAGTTTTAACTACCACCAACGGTCAACTCATTAAATGCTAAAAATAGTTGTTGGGAAATAAAGGGTGTATCGATACCAGTATCGATACCTTGAGTCCTATTTTAAAAGATTTTTAAAACAAATAAAAATACTCGATGTGGTTCGATACTTGGTTCGAAACATGCGTTTCTAGTGGCATAATGGTATCGAACCATGTTTCGCTACTGGTTCTTAGTTTCAAGAACAAGGCTTTAAAATGCAGTAGGGTATCGATACCGGTTGAAATGGTATCGATACTCTCGTATCAAAACACTTAGAAATTTTATTTCAAAGTTCTTGGTTTGACTTGAAATCAAAAATTTGACTTAAGGACTTAAAATTTATTACAAAATAGTCCTTATTCATAATTGTTATATCAAAATCAATTTTGGTTTTACACTAAATTATTTAACAAATCTTAAATATCAAACCTCAAAACATAAATTATAAACCTCAAACCCTAAACCACAATCTAATGTAAAGTACAAACCATAAATTATAAACCCTAAATATCAAACTTCAAACCTTAAATTATAAACCATAAATCATAAACACTAAACATTAAACCATAAATAAATTTTTATTATGATTTCAAAATTTATAATTTATTTAGAAAACTCTAAACCCTAAACTCTAAAATAATTAAATTATTTTATTAAAATAAAATTAAGACTAAATAAAATATATATAATAAGGTCTAAATATGTAATTATATCATTTTACTTTTAATTGTCACGTCATTATTCTGTTAATTTTTAACGACGTACGGTTATATTAAAACCATTTTAATATTTAAATGGTATATTTGTCGCTTTTAAATAATTGTGATCATCTCGATACCAACCATTTATGAATTTACCCTTTAATTTATTAAATTTCAATATATATATATATTTAAAGTATTTGATTAAAAATCTTTAAAATATATTTTTCATACTTTTATCAATAATAAATTTAAAATTATAATAAATCAAAACTAAAAAAAATAAAAAGTCAATATTAGATATATTAAATAAAAAATAATTATTAATTATAATATAATATTAAAAGATACTTCTAACGTTTCACTTAATAATTATTTTAATTTTTATTTACTTATTTTTATTTTTAATATTTTATTTTATCAAAATTATATCTCCATAAAAACTGTTAATTGATTAATGCTAATATGAGATATTGACTTGACTTAGGATCTTAATATGATAATTTTTTATATTATTATTTTTGTAAAAATAACTTATACTAGTAAATTATTTTTATTAAATTTCTTATTCAATAAAAATAATATCATAATATCATTCGAAAGAAAGATATAAATTAATTAAAACCTGATTTTAGCTCAAGGGTGAATACATTAATACCTAACCAACTACCCAATCTTAGAATTTAGTGAGTTTTTTTTTAACACATTATATTTAAACTAAGCCACAGGCCAAAATTTACTTTCAGAACATTGTCTTCAATATTTACAATCAGGAATCACTGAATGTCTTCTCATTCTTTGGTTGCTTGCTTCTTTTCGAGTATAGTGTTAAATTACTATTGTGACTTTCGTTGCGATTATAGTTGTAATATTGTGGTTGTAGATGTTACGGACGTTATATAACGTATAATATTTAATTATGTTATAATTTATTTTTATAAGTTTATAATATTTTAAAATATTATTTATATATATATATTGTAACTATATTTTAGTATTAATATATTATTTTATATGTTTTATTTAATTTTTAAAATAAAATTTTAACTTATATATAAAAACTAATAAAAATACAAATTTTATAAATATTATAACCGAAATTTTAATGAATAACATATAAGTAAAATCATATTAAAAGAATATAAATACTAAATAGTGTAATATTTAAACTCTGCAATTTTAATTTACATTTAACTTAAAAAAGTACATGCAGACGAATATAAAATCTTCACTTTTAATAATTCACCATTAAAATAAGATGACGTGGAGGATTAAAACATCTCCGATTTCGTTACTACCTTGATTTTGATAATTTTTACTTCATATGAAAAAATATCATATTATGAGTATTATAAGACGCATCGATAGGAGAAAAATATCTAATATGATAAATTATGATCAGATAACCTATATTTTAGATTTTATTCAAGATAAGATGGATAGTATGTATTTTGTTGATATGAACAAGAATTTTGAGATAATTCATTAATTTTATTATCATTTATAGTTAGACTATGCGACGATGAACTTACAAATGAATCATGAAAATATTTTATTTTTGAACTTATAAATTGATGTTTATTGTTGTGATGCACGTTACGGTATAATATATAACATATTATGAAATTATGTAATGTTTTTGATGATTTTAAAAAATATTACGATCCAATCATTACATTACGGTTGTAATTTAATACAATGTTTTCAACTCTTTGTTGGTTCCATTCATAGTTGGAGGCGGAACTAAATTTTCTTTTATAGAAGGATCAAAATATATATTTTAAAAAAATTTCTTAGTTGACAACAACAAAAAACAATTTTTTAAAATAATTTATATTTTTAATTTTTTAACTCTATTTAGTATGTAATATATAAAAACAACAGACGGGGACTAGACTTCAAACCAACAACAGACGGGGAAAAGACTTCAAACCCTCTATGTTCTGTCCCCTGATCGGAGGCTGTGTTTTCCATTGTTTTCTCTTTATTCCTCGGTGATACATACCCTTTAAAAGTCTGGCTTTCATTGTCCCCATCATTTTGGGATGTTCTCTACCTGCCATAACCGAAGTTTCCTTCAATTTCCAAGCATTATGGGGTGCTCTGATATGCAATGTTGGATTTGTGTAAAATTAGGACTACTTTTTATGTGTAAATAATAACTATAAAATCTAACCCCTTAAGCTATTCAACTTCACTTACATTAAGAAGACTCCGCCACTAATGATTGCCTTATTTTCCAATGCTGCAGCCTGCAGCAATTCATCTTTTATTACTGCAAGTCTTTAAGACCTCATGACTTTGCACATGTTTGCAGGAGATGAATCAACACGCCATCATCAACTAAGGTCTAAACCTTGTTCATGAAACCAGTGATCACAAATAACTATTAGCAAAAGATATCACATCATGTTGAACATCCTACAGTAACTCCAGTTTTTTGCTATAGTTGACTATGACAGCTCCACTAGCACAGACCAGTCACAGCAGCCAGCATGGACCCAATGAAGCACAAATAAGTCAATGCAATGTCTCAACGATTTCACCTTTTAAGAAAGCAACCGAAAAGTCATCTAAAAATGCACGACTTCAACAATTAGAAACCGAAGACAACATAAAAGACCTCAATGTCATTGGTCATCCTAGTCAACATGCAAATCCTGATTTTAACACTTTCAGGGTCAGTTCATAGTCAACTTGGTTAGATGTTTCACAAATTATACATGCAAGGATCAGAAAAGGGGGAAAACAGAAATTTCTGAGCGAAATGATTTAAAGCCAATTCTGCAACAATTCTCACCATACCAACAATATCAAGATACTGTTCTATTTTTCAATTGTTGCATTATTAGAAAACACATGCTTAGTGCAACAAAGATGACCATAAAATGTGTTTTTTTATCTACAGAACATGTAGAAACACATTCATAAATGTTTTTACAGCACATGATCTAACTGGTTACAAAGTTAAGCATCATTACAGTAGACTCCCACCTACAGAGTTTGAGTTTCTTAGCTTACTTCCAGATTGGCTTCTCCTGTGGCTCCTCAATGGAGTCAAGTAGAACCGCAATAAGCCATTGTCAATGTTGTTAGGAGAATACCTTACACTCCTATTTACCTGCAACATATGATTATCCCTTCTCTTCGGACCATCACCTTTAGCATCCGACACACTCATCCTATACAAAGATGATCCATCAACTGAATTCCGAGCACTAACACTGTAACTCCGCAGAAGCTTATCCCTTACAACATTCCCATTTTCAGCTCCATTGGCCGCTCTTCTTAACTTCTGCAAGGACTCTGCTAGTGTTCCATCAGCCACATTTCCTGTAACTTTACTTTCATCTCCATTCGCAAACCTCCTAAGCTTTGGCGATGAATCCACAAGTGTCCCTTCGCATGCATTTCCTTCAATACCTCTATATTGATCTCCATTAACCATGCTTGAAAGCTTCTGCCCCGACTCCGGTAGCCTCCCATTCCGTACATCTCCTTCCAAATACCTGTCTATATCACCAACTTCACTTTGTTTTCGCCTCTGTATCAAACCCCAGATACTCCAAACATTTTTCCAACCCCTTACCTTCTTCTTATTAACCCCTTTTCGACCAACACCTCCATTAGAAACAAGTTCAACATCCTTAGAACAAGATTCTAAATTAGAATACCAATTGGAATCCCTCAATTCCTTCTCAGTAATCAACAGTTTCGTCCCATGAAACAGCCCAACAGTATCGGGTGACACTTTAGCATTGGAAATCGAAGACTTCAAATCCTCAGATTCCCCTAAACTTATCTTCCTATTCGACAATGAACGGTCAAAACTTTTCTTCCTGGTCAAAGAATCCGCATAATAATCCCTCGTTTGAGCTGACCCACCAAGGCTACTCCTTTCCTCCTCTTTTACAACACTCAACCTCTCTTCCCCAACACTGGGTTCCTCGTTAAGTTTCGGATTCTGATTCGCAATAAAAAATCCATCCCAAGAAGCCCTTGGTTCATCAATGTGAAACCTTGAATCATCAATAGATAAACGGCCAAAATCAACTGATAATCTAGGATCAGTATCATAAGATCTCCTCCCAAACAACCCATATTCCCCAATCTCCGATTGGGCATCTCTTAATCCTCTTCTCTTTGCTTTCTCAAAAACCAAACCCTCACTTTTCTCCTTTTTGCCCTGTTTCTTCCTCCATCTCCTCCATTTCTTGCTAAAAACGGAAGTTGCTTCCAATAAAGATTTCCCCGAGCCTTTTTTCCTTCCACATTCGAGATCTATGAATTCCTTCATCGTTTTTAACTCTCCTTCTTCTCCTCCTTCCAAGCCTTGAAAAGCTTCAACATTCGAAGTAGGAATGTTTACATTGAGGGTTTTTATTTTGTCGTCCACGGCGAAAAGATCGAGGAGAGTATTATGAGCTCTTACGTCACAAGATTTACGGCGCGGCTCGGAGGCGGCAGAGGATGATGGATCGTGTCCACCGGAGCAGGACTTAGAGCGGCGGAGTTGGTAGGTTGAGGACACTGGAGTTGTTGTATGAGAGTCGTTTTGGATGCCCTCAAGGCGTTCCCGGAGACAGGACGCACAGAAGCTTGTAACGGGTGTGGTAGCTGGGTGGCGGTGGCAGGTATACAAACGACGGCTCTGACGCCGGTGAGGTTGAGGCTGCAAATTCATGGGTATACGAGAGGGAATGCTCAAAGAATCCAAGAAGAAAATAAAATACTAGAGTGAAAATTAGAATGTGAGAGAAAATATTAAAAATATAAATGAAAAACCCTGATTAACGAGAAATTATATCATGGGTCAGTCTCATTACGTTATCACGTTATCCATGAAACCAACCAATAAAAACTGTCCACCTTATTATATTTTTAATTTTTCAAGTAAAAATTCACTTGAAAAAAATTATGATATAAAAAAATTGATAAAAATTAATAATTTTTATTGATTGGTCTCACGGACAGGTAATGGGACTGACCCATGATATAATTTTTCCTGATTAACACCTTCTATTTAGGGTTTATAATTGTCTAACTCTAATCTAATTACAATAAAATATGCTAATTATGGATTTCATTAATATATTATTTTTTTCTTTTCACTTAAAAATGATAAATTTGTTTTCTTTAATTTAATATTTTTAAATGATAACATTTGGAGTTTTATGCATACAAAATCAAGTATGAACCTTAAAATATATTAGTCCAATAGCCCTAATATAGTGATATTATAGCAATTTGTTTTTACTACATTAATTTTAAGAAATATTAACATTTGATTGAATAATTATTTTAATTTATTTTAGTCTTAAATTTTTTGTTTTGATTAAAATGGATTCTCGATATATAAAAATTATTAGTCAACTGATTATAAATAACTTAAAACGACATAACAAACCTATATGACAGTGTACGTCACGATAATTGTATTATATTGATAAATATACTGATTTTAAATAATGATACATTAATTAAAAATACTTTTATAAAATTATACGAAATATAAAATATTTTTTCCTTTGATACATCATTTTGTCAAAAGTCATTTTAAGGTGTTTATCATTAGTGGATTAATAATTTTTTTATTGCTCTTCTGGTTCCAGAGTCTAGCCCTGACAATCCAGATCGACCCGCGTCGCACACCTAGCTTTGGTGGGTGAGTCTCCCAGCAGGGATTTTTTGCGTACACAACGTCTCGAACTTGAGACTTGCTTAAGCGGAATCAAACTGCTTAATAATTTTTATATAGAGAGAGACTATTTAAACCTAAGATAAAACATTAAAAGTTAAATTAATTTTAAAATATTAAAATTAAAGTAATTATTTAATTAAATATTAAAGATATTTTTTTTAACTTTATACCTTAGTTTTATGTGCTAATGGTCTTTAAAAAATTAGCTGCTAATTAAATGAAATTAATCACATAAAATAAGAATTCTTTTTGATTGATTTACTTTGCTGAGTGGATAAAATAATGTATCTTTAATAAACAAAACAAACAAATAATGCAAAAAGATAACATTATACTACTACTTTATTTGTTTGTATTAAATGTGTAACAGTAACCTAAAACCAACCTCATTCTAACTTATTTACAATCAACAAAATAAAATAACCTCATTTACATTTTATTTTTTTTCCTCAAAAATTAGATAATAACCTAATAATAGTTTATTAAAGAGATGGGCTGAAATTAAATAAAATGACTTAAAAACGAAATTAATCACTTTATTTTTTATTAATAAAAAATTATATAGATATCTCTTTAAAAAATTCTTAATTTTAATTAGAGAATAAAAGTACACCTATTAATAATAAATATTTATAACCAAGGATGAACCTAGATAAAATAAATAACACACAATCAATCAACAGAAAAAATCAAATTCGAAATCAAAATCAAAATAATCGAACTACATTTGTTTGTAGGTAAAAATAACGTCGATAAATCAAATCTTTAAAATTTGTTCATCAAGTTATATCATCAGCAATTATGTTCTAATTACAGGATACATGCTCCACTTGAGTCTTCCAAAAATAAGTCTTCCAAAAATAAGATATCAACTGTATGTTCACAAAAATAAGATATCCAAGATCTTGGATATTAGAGAGGTTGAGAGGTTGACTCTTAAGTAGGGATATAGATGTGTTTGTCTGGATTGATGACACATTAAATTGGATTCTAAACGTATTGTTAGATTTATTGTCTAATATAAAAGATCAAGGATAAAGATTGTTTGTTATATCAGTTATAAATCTGTTTTATATTTTTTAGTTAGTTATATGTAGTGTTAGCCTAGCTATTGTGCTGTATAAATATAGGTATACCCCTCTTATAAAAGGGAAGTGATTTGAATAAAATAGTAGTCTTTTCTCCTTGATTACCTTATATTCAAACATGGTATCAAGGTTTTCAAAAATGGGAGAAGCTTTGACATCAAAGTCTTTCACGAACAAGACGATTCTATTCGTCATGATAACTCTAACTATTTGCTTTGGAGGCAAGAGGTTCTTTTACCATTAAAAACTTGGCGTTGGTCAAGCACGTTGATGGCACTCTGGTTATATCCCACAATACATTCTTGAAGGCGACAACAAGATTCTTAAAGGTAGTGCATTATGCTCGTGACTTCTTTCCTTGGTTGGTTCATCAGTGTTACTCTCCCTGATTAATTTTTAAACTGCTCTTGAGATCTGACAAAAGATTCATCATCTTTTTTTAGTTGTACAATCAAGATCATGCATCTTTATTGTTCTTTGAAGAATCTGAGGAAGCATGATCAAAGTATGCGTGAATACTTGACTCAGATTCAAGCAATTTCTGACAATTTAGCTGTGTGTAAAAATCCTTTAAATGATACAATGCACATTTCTGCTATTCTTTTTAGGTTATCGTGGGAGTATGAACCAGTTGTGACGGTCATCACTTCAAGCTAACAACCTTATAATATTGATGGAGTTTGCAGCGTTCTGTTAGACATAGAGGCGCGCCAACAAGATTTTTGGGGTAGGTCCACATGGTTCAAGTTCAAGGTCTATATAATGTGGGTCATTCAGGTTATATGGGTCAAGTTAACCCGGGTTTTCAATAGGGTTATCAAAATTCTTCCCCAATTTCAACCCTAATCAAAGAAAATTTTAAGATCCTGTTTCTCAGGTTGCTCGTAGGAATTTTCAAGGTTGAGTGGATTGATTCTTTGCCAGGTCACGTGTTCAATGCTAAATTTGCATTAAGCTTAGTTATCTGGCGAGTCGCTGTTTCTTTCGTTTTGATCAAATATATGATGACATTGAAAATTTTTTTGTTAACTTTTGTTCCAATGATGCTTTGGAAGAACAAGACGACCCTTCAATTACGATTGAAGAATATGTTCATATGGTGAATGTTGAGATGGGAGTTTTTCAAAATTAAGAAATTTCTTATGAGAATACTCCTTGGTATCTAGATTTTGGAGCGACAACTCATTTGACACTTGAAGCAAGTATGTTATCCTTCTTTACTCATTACTACGGGTCATGTAGTGTTTTTGTTGCCAATGGTATGCTTGTTCCTATTTTAAATGTTGGTAAAACATTTCTTAATTCTCAATCTAGGACTCTGGTATTGAATAATTTATTGCATGTTCCAACTATTAAGAAAAATCTTCTTTCTATATTGAAATTTATCAAGGATAATAATGTTTTAATTGAATTTTATCCAAATTCTTGTGTTGTGAAGGATCTAATAACCCATCAGGTGATACTTCCAGGTTCAGAAAATGAAGGATTATACTAGCTCTTTGGTTCAGATAATTCTATTGGTTGCAGTTTGCTTTCTAATAAATCTTTGGATGTTAAAGTCTTGCAATGATAAAATAGGCTTGAGTAAAAAATATAATATAATATATGATTGAAATTTGGTTTCTTGTTATTTTCTTGAGACATGTCATAAAGTACTAGGACATTCATAAAGTTCTACCTTGTTCAAAGTATTAAAATCTTGTAATCTCTTTTATTAATAAAATTCCTTTTTGTGAAGCATGTCAACTTGGTAAAAACAACAAGTTATCCTTTCAAAAATCTTTAACTGTTTATAATCAATCTTTACAATTAATTCAGGTTAACCTTTGGGGTCCAACCCCCTTATTGTCGAATAAAATTTTCTATTATATAGGTTTTGTTGATTTTTGTACTAGGTTTACATGGATGTACTTTCTGAGCATAAAATCTGATGTTTATAATGTTTTTGTATCTTTCTTTAGCTAGTTGGGCATCAAATTGAGCTTCTTAATTGCCCAATAAGCTTTGTGCTCTAGTTCGACTAGGAGGTGACATGCTTTGCCATAGACCAATTTAAATGGAGACATTCCCAATGGGGTTTTGAATGTAGTGTGGTTTGCCCACAAAGCTTAATCAAGCTTCGGTGACCAATACTTCCTTCTCGGATTCACCACCTTATCCAGTATCTGCTTGATTTCACGATTTGAGACTTCGGCTTACCTATTGGTTTGAGGCAGATATGCCATGGTAATCTTGTGTCTTACCACGTATCTCTATAATGCCTTGACAATTAACTTGTTATAAAAGTAGGTGCCCTCATCGTTGATGATAGCTCTTGGTGTGCCAAATCTTGTAAAATTTTACTTATGAAGGAATTTAAGTACAGTCTTGGAGTCATTCCTAGGCGTCGCAATTTATTCAACCCACTTGGACACGTAGTCCACTGCAAAGAAAATGTACAAGTCTCCAAATGAAGATAAGAAAGGTCCCATGAAGTTTATGCCCCATATATCAAACAACTCAATCTCCAAAATATTTTTTTCGTGGCATTTCATGATGTTTGGAGATGTTATCAGTCCTTTGACATCTGTCGCATGCTTTGTAAAATGCTTGGACATCTTTGAAAAAGGTAGGCCAATAAAAACCTGATTGGAGGATCTTTGCAGTAGTCTTCGTCCCTCCGAAGTGACCTCCACAAGGTCCTATTTGACAATGTTATAAAATATCTTTTTGCTCCTTTTCAAGTACACATCTTCGAATAATTTGATCGACACAACATTTAAACAGGTACGGCTCATTGTCGCGTGTCAAAAGTGCGTGTTCAGTGCAAGTGGACACATCACAAGTAATAAGTGATAAGTATATTATCGAGTTATCGTCTCCTCAGGGACCGGTATACTTAATATGTCTTCTTCACCTCCTTGTTCTGTAAAAAGATAAAAACACAAGTAAGTTGATTTGATTTATCTAAACTAAAATAACTAAAACAAAAGTAAAGGATTGAAATAGTAAAGAGAGATGGGCTAGGATCCAGTTGCGTTGTATTGTGGAATTGATTGACTTGTCTCCGTCCAATGCAATCGTATATCACTGCCTCGGCAGCACTGCAGTTTTACTGCCTGGGCAGCGATAACACTGTCTGTCGCGGCAATCCCTTGCTCGTGGGCAGACTTTACCAAAGTTCGACAAAGTGTCCTTGGATGACTCCGCTTATCCCTAAGTCAGAGTGTTGTTGATGACTAGTCCTTGATGATACCTCCCGGCGTGAACCAATTATACTCACCAACCAATCTCACACTTCTTTTAGCCGCTGAAACTCTTAACCTATCCCTAGGCCGAGTTAGTATTTCACGATTGAAACACCGTACTTACCCCTTTCGTGAATCTAACTCTCCCGATCTTAGATAAATGGATGATCACAATATCCTCTCCCGAGCTCAATTGTGAAACAAGGAATAACAAAGGATAAGCAAACCTTGATAATCTTTATTGCATTGAATGAAAGACAAAGTACAATCTCCTCTCACAAATACTCTACAACCTTCACCTAATCCCTAAGAAGGTTTAGAACATGATGGAGAGGAAAGAAACAAGAGTAGAAGTCGGCTCTCTCCCTAGGTATTTCGTTTTCTATTACATTGGGTGGCTAGGTCCTTATATAGGCTAGACCTAGGGCAAACCTTTCCTAAGTAGAATACAACTTGGAGTAGGGAACAAGTCAAGTACATAATAATAATATATTTCCAAGTTTATATTCGGCTAAGGGGCTTTCCCGCGTGGTCTTCCCTTGGGCTTTTCCTTGTGCTAGCCAGCTCCGATTCATGGGCTTCAAGTCCAGACACGTTCCTTGGATTTTTGTCTTTCCATCGCCTATAATCTTGCTTCCTGTCTTTCTGCTGCTGCCTCGACATCAGGTCCTGCCTCAGCCTTGTCACTGTCGCGGCACTGGTTCTCCTGCACAGATATGAAAACGCAGTAAAACGTGCCTTTTTCTGGAAATATTATCTATATGAGCATACTTCTAAATATATCACATTGAGTGCATGCATTGGTCCAGTGGGTGTATAATTGGTGATTAATGCCCATAAAAGGAGTAAAAAGTGATAGTGTGTTGAACACTTGTCACACCCCCAAACTCGAACTATTGCTTGTCCTCAAGCAATGCAAACCATCAATTTGCCGAACTTTACTCTCTCTTGGTCTTACATGTCCATATATTCTCCCCACCATAACTAGGTCTATTCTTTAGCCTTAACCATTCGGTTACTCAAGGATTTACCTAGAAACAAACTATAGGAGTTGTGAGTGTGTGTGTTTTTGTGGACAAGTTGATTAAAGGCTTTCTTAGATAAACTCTAAGTTCAAGACAAATAGACATTAGTTAAGTGTTCTCTTCTTTTTCAAACCCTAAATCTTGAGCCGGTTTCGGGCACCTCAAAGACTTGTGTTTTTCTTTTCACTAAAATCCTTCTTTCTTTTTAATATTCCTTTAAAGCATACTAGAGCCAATTCCGTGCACCTCTAGTATGAAGAAGAGACTTTCTAGAGCCGGTGGTAGGCACCTCTAGTTACTTTCCAAAAATCTAAGTCTTTATCACCTAAGTTCATTAAAAGAATTCCTATAATCCAACAAGTCCCAAAAGTGTTTAAGTTTAAAGTTCTACCTATAGTAAGCTTCTAAGTTTTCATCCTTAAGCATCTTAAAGTTAAGCCCTCTTAACAGAACCTAAACATGGTAAGCAGAAAGATTTCTATAGCCTTAAAGAATAAACTAAGGCAATACTGATGATGAGCAGTGCAAGAGTGTAGGCAGTTAATTCAAGTAAGGCGGGGAGCATAAAAATTTTAAAAACAATCACTGAATACTCCCTTTTTGGCAAGGCCGCGGCAGTAGATTGTTGCCTTGGCAGTGAATCTGCACCCCTAAACTCAAACCAAGCATTGTCCTCAATGCTTTATATTTCGAAGAAGTAAGCGGCAAAACAAAATATGAATATAAAACAGCAAGTAAAAACAGTAAAAGCAATTAATATTGATTTAATGGACAAAGGAATTTTAAAGCGACTCCGAGGAGCTGCTTGTAACAATTTTCCTCCGTGGCCTTGATGCCAAATGCTTTGTCCTTGGGGAGGGCGATGCTTGCGCCTTTGCTTGCCTCGGCGACTGGACTAGAGTGGGTGGGGTCCTTTGTATCGGGGCTTCTACTTCTTCTCATTCTTCAACATCCGTTATCTCTTC
The DNA here is from genome assembly GCA_035048815.1 of Abelmoschus esculentus. Classification (NCBI taxonomy): domain Eukaryota; kingdom Viridiplantae; phylum Streptophyta; class Magnoliopsida; order Malvales; family Malvaceae; genus Abelmoschus; species Abelmoschus esculentus. The sequence continues at coordinate 5,259,302 of JAUCBN010000063.1, read as the reverse complement.
GGTTATCATCACGTCCGTTCCTCCTCCCATCGTAGTAGCTCCTCCGGTGTGGTGTATGCTTGGGCTAGCGGCAGTAGAACTTTGGGCACATATGCATCTATCTCGGCAGATAGACTACCCATGATAATTGGTGATCTGGGTGGAGTGCTGAAGCCGGCCCGTCGCTTGGATGGCCTTCTGCTGACAGATAAGGCCGCGGCAGAATCTGCCGCGCTAGACGGGACAGCAGCCTGGTATTGGGGCTGAGGGTCCGGATGGAAGAATGATCGTGGTCCTCCCGGGGCTGGTGTAGTCTCGGTGTAGGGTGCGGCGGTGACAAACATGTTGCTTGGGAACTCCGGGAAGTGGACGCCTTGGTCCGGGAAGGCGTGCAGCATCATCTGAGCTAGGGTGCCATTGAAGTCCCATTGGTACTCCATGTACCGTTGTTGTCGAAGATCCATTGCGGCCATTTGCTGCAAGATTTCTTGGTATGGATCTGCTGCGGCAGAGGTGTGGGCAGTACCAGGCATGTCTGCCGTGTACTGGGCCCTTGCAGCAGTATCAGCAGTGAACTGCTGCGGTGTTGCTTGGACAGGTTCGGCTTGAGTGATCTGCATGACTTTGTGGCAGAAATCCCTGGTCCATCCTCCTCTTGGGGGCGTGTATTCATCCGTTTCTTCAATGGGTACACTCGTGAATTTCCCGTAGGATGATTTCTCCAACGTTGATGGTCCTCTTGTTGATGATGGATTGGATAAGCACTAATCTCTTGCGATCCACCGTGCTATTGTGTGATGTTGGGATGAGGCGTCTTTTGACGAAGGTGTTCCACATCTTGGCCTCCGGCTTCAAGCTTTGTCTTGTTACAGATCCTCGATGGGTACCGGTTTCCCATGGAGTGTTCCCGTAACAAAGGTCGTCTTTGATGAGTTCATAGTCCTCGGCAGTGATATCTTCCAAGAATTCAGTACGGATATCTCTGTCTGAGGTGAGGCCGTAGAAGTTGTTGATCGTCTCGGCATCGAGTTGGACCGGCCTGCCGCGGCAGTGAACGAACAGGGAGTCTTTGCTGGGCCCATGAGTGTAGAACTCCCTCACGATCGTGGCGTTCGCCTGGGCAGGTTGCAAACAGAAAAATTTCCAATTCTGGTACTTAATTCTGTCGTAGAGCTAGTGTTCAATGCCGTAGTTTTCTTCGTCTGCATGTTGGAAACCTTGCTCTTCCCAAAGTTGCGTAGCGATGAAAGATCGATTGAATCGATCTTCAACGTTGGCTGGGGCGAATCTTTTGTATGAAGCCATCAAGATGGAAAGATGTAAGTTCTTGGAGTTTTTCTTAAAAAGAATCTGGAGATTGTAGAAGGCAGAGAGTAATTGAGAGAGAGATTGTTATGAATACTAAAAGAAAGCAAGAAAAATAAGAGTGAATAGTTCAAGAGGAAGGGGTTTCTTATATAGGCCTCGACCTTGTGACCGTTGAGACCACTAGCCGTTGTAACCGTTTCCTTTTCTGCCATTTCCTTTTTCTGCCGCGGCAGGAATCTCGACAGACTAGCCGTTATATTGTTCTACCCGTTGGGACTGCTGCGGCCCTGACACTGTTTTGTTGCTTCGGCAGAGTTCCTGCTGTGAACTATTTTTCCCTTATCTTTGCTTTTTATTCCTAAATAAAACACGCAAAAGAAAAATACTGAAAGCGAAAATAATTAAAAAAAATAAAAATAAACTACTATCCCTAATATAATAATAAAGAAAAGGGGAGAGGTCATGTTAATGGTGGAGAGCATGAAAATGCATCTCCCAAAATTATTCTCTCCCTTAGGCCCAAATTGTGAATCGGTTGTGGGTCAATCTTGTTTTCTGTGTGTCCATGCATTTTGAGCTTGATTTTCTTGCCGAACATTCTGCCGAGCAGACTGCCCAGGCAGGATATCTTATTATCTACGGTGTGGATGGCCTTGCATTCCTCTGGATCATTATACTTCTTTAAGTTGTGGAATGCGTTGAGTTTGACTTGTTAGTCATTGACCCGCATAGTCAACTCTCCTTTTTCCACGTCAATTAATGTGCTTCCAGTTGCTAGAAAGGGTCTCCCAAGGATGATCGGTGCATTGTCATCTGCTTCACAATCAAGAACAAGGAAGTCGGCAGGAAAAATAAACTTGTCAACTCTTACCAGTATGTCCTCGATTTTGCCTTCAGGTTGCACATAGGATCTATCTGCGAGTTGGAGCATCATTGTTGTAGGCTTCGGCCTTCCAATTCCAAGCTTTTGGAATACTGATTTAGGCATAAGATTTATGCTTGCTCCAAGGTGGCATAGGGCTTTTCCTTCATAACTCTTTCCAATCGCACAAGGTATAGTGAAACAACCAGGATCTTTTAACTTTGGTGGCATGCGGTTATGCAACATTGCCATGCATCCCTCGGTAGCAGCCACTGTCTCAAACTCACCTATTCGTTTTCTCTTTGACACCATGTCCTTTAGGAACTTGGCATAGTTGGACATTTGTTCAATAGCTTCAACGAACGGTATGTTGATGTGGACTTGCTTCAAGATGTCGAGGAATTTCTTGAATTGTTGGTCTTGTTTTTGCTTTTTCAACCTTTGCGGGAAAGGTGGTGGTGGTCTCATCTCCTCCAGGGTTTATTGAGTTTGAAATTTTATACCTGGCACCATTGGAGTTGTTGCTGCCTCGGCAGGCTGCTCAGGCGCTACAGTACTTGCTGCCGGGGCAGTGTTGTCAGCTTCAGTTTGCTCAGCCTCTTCTCTAGCTTGATCTGCTGATTGAGTTTGGCTCTCTGGAATATTCTCGTTCAGCTGTACACCACTCCTAGTAGTGATTGCCTTACACTGTTCATGGTTTATTACCTTAGCAACTTCAGTATTGCTAGGTAGGCCTCCTTGTGGTCTAGTGTTTATGCATTGAGCAAACTGCCCAATTTGAGTTTCCAGCGTTTTTATGGCAGCTTCTTGATTTTGCAATCTCATCTCAGTCCTATTCATGAAGGCATCTGTCCTTTTGATGAAATTACTATTTTCCGCCATGTATGACTCAGTTTTCATCATAAAGGCCTTTAACGTTTTTTCCAATGAACTTACCGATTGCTGCATTTGCTGCTGCGGCATCGGCTGTTGGACTTGCTGCTGCGGCATCGGCTGCTGAAATCCCGATGGTTGGGTAATTGGGTTTAAGGCATTGTTTGGGTTACTCCATGATAAGTTTGGATGCCTCTTCCATGAGGGGTTGTATGTGTTGGACATCACATTGTTGCGGTTGTAGTTCCCAACATACATACCAGTTTCTTGATTCATGCAGTCAGCGGAACTGTGGTTTCCTCCACATAGATCACAGTATGAATCAATTACCTTGACCTCACGGGTATTGTGTTGTAACTATAGGTTTTGCACCATCTTGGTAAGAGAGACCAATTGTGCTTCCACTGAACTTGATGAATCCAATTCATGTACCGTGGCTTAGCGTCTTACTCTTCCTCGCCTAGATGTAGGAAACTGAAAGTCATTCTTTGCGAGTTTGTTCAGTATTTCAATAGCTTCCTCAGGTGCTTTGTCCAGGAGTGTTCCGTTTGCCGAGGCATCTAACGTCATCCTTGTCGGGGCATTCGTGGCATTGTAAAACATTGTCACTTGTGTCCATAAGGGAAATCCATGCAGCGGACACTTGTGCAATAGTTCTCTGTAGCGTTCCCATGCCTCGTACATTGGTTCGTCTTCAGCCTGTCGAAAAGAAGTAATTTCATTACGGATTTTATCATATAGATTAGTAGGATTAAAGCGAGTAATGAAATCACGACAAAGTTCACTCCAGGAACCAATAGATCCTGCTGGAATGCTATTTAACCAAGCTTTCGCCCTATCCCTCAGTGAATAGGGGAATAGCTTTAATCGCAAGACATCTTCATGGGCTCCTTGGATTTTAAAAGAGTTACAGATTTCCATGAAGGATTTGAGGTGCTGCCTTGCGTCTTCAGTTGCAGATCCACCAAATTGTCCAATTGTGTTTAACATATTGAACATAACGGGTTTGAGTTCAAAATGGGCTGCTTCAATCTATGGTGTAACGACTCCCGAGTTTAATCCGTTTAAGTCTTCTTCCAGGAAGTCCCTGACAGTGAGCTACCGCGGCCCAGGTGGCGGCGGAAGTCCTGCATTGCCGGCAGGTAAATTTTGTCCTGCCGGGTGATCTGCCATGGCTCCTTGGATCTGTCTCCTCAACCTTTGCCTTGTTCTTTCGATTTCTGGATCTAATTCGTACAAGGGGTTGGTTGGATTGACCCTGGTCATACACCAAGAAAAACAAAAGTAAAATAAAAATAAAAATAAACAAGAAAATAAAGAAAACAAAATTTAGTTGCCAGTCCCCGGCAACGACGCCAAATCTGATGGAGGCTAGAAAGTATTGCTTTTATGAAGAAGCATTCGTCCTTCCACCTTTTGTCAGATTGAAGTATTTAAGATGTCGAACCCACAGGGATTGGCTTTACTTACGCAATTTATTCTTCCTGCACAATGGAAAATTAAAGACACAAATAATTGAGTTGGATTATAACTAAAGAAACTAATGAAAACAATAAAGATAAGTGATTAAGAAATCAAGGATGGAAAAGTGGGGTAGGTTAGAGTGCTTCGTAGTGTGGGTTCAATTGACTTGTTTCTGTCTCATGCCATTGTACTTCACTGCCTCGGCAGTACTGCAGTTTACTGCCTTAGCAGCGACAATACTGTCTGCCGCGACAATCCCTTGCTCGTGGGCAGACTTTACCAAAGTTCGACAAAGTGTCCTTGGATGACTCTGCTTATCCCTAAGTCAGAGTGCTTTTGATGACTAGTCCTTGATGATACCTCCCGGCGTGAACCAATTATACTCACCAACCAATCTCACACTTCTTTTAGCCGCTGAAACTCTTAATCTATCCCTAGGCCGAGTTAGTATTTCGCGATTGAAACACCGTACTTACCCCTTTCGTGAATCTAACTCTCCCGAGCTTAGATAAATGGATGATTCACAATATCCTCTCCCGAGCTCAATTGTGAAATCAAGGAATAACAAAGGATAAGCAAACCTTGATAATCTTATTGCATTGAATTAAAGACAAAGTACAATCTCCTCTCACATATACTCGACAACCTTCACCTAATCCCTAAGAAGGTTTAGAACATAATGGAGAGGAAGAAGACAACTATAAAGATCGGCTCTCTCCCTAGGTATTCCGTCTCTAGTACATTGGGTGGCTAGGTCTTTATACAGGTTAGACCTAGGGTAAACCTTTCCTAAGTATAATACAACTTGGAGTAGGGAACAAGTCTAGTACATAATTAAAATATTTCCAAGTTTGATTCGGCTAAGGGGGCTTTCCCGCGTGGTCTTTCCTTGGGCTTTTCCTCGTGCTAGCCAGCTCTGATTCATGGGCTTTGAGTCCAGACACGTTCCTTGGATTTTTATCTTTCCATCGCCTATAGTCTTGCTTCCTGTCTTTCTGCTGCTGCCTCGGCATCAGGTCCTGCCTCGGCCTTGTCGCTGCCGCGGCACTGGTTGTCCTGCACAGATATGAAAATGCAGTAAAATGTGCCTTTTTCTGCAAATATTATCTATATGAGTATAGCTTCTAAATATATCACATAAAGCACATGCATTGGTCCGAGTGGGTGTATATTCGGTGATTAATTCCCATAAAAGGAGTAAAAAGTGATAGTGTGTTGCGCACTTATCAATATTAATCATGAAAACATATGCTTTCAAAAAAAAAGACAACCACATTACCTTCAACTATTTGAGCATGTAATCCTTCCAATTTCTTCCTTGAACCAACAAGTTCTCCCTCACTCACTCTATTTTCGAAATTGGGGGGAGAAACAAGGATGGAAGCTCTTTTTCTCTTAAATTTCGGCTATGATGATAAAATAAAGGAGGGAGATGAGCTTCTCTTTCTCAAACCCTATTCCAAGCTTCTTAACAATGGGGAAAAGAAAAATGGGGAAGATAACATGTATTTTCTCTTCCTTTTTCTCAATATGCCATCCAAGCCTCTCTCCCCTTCCATTTCTTTTTTTTAATAGGATAAAAATCCATTATAATGGATCCTATTGGTCTATTTTAGCCACATAGGATTTCTACTATCCATCATTTGACATGTGTCTAAACTTTTAGTCTAATTACTCAATTTTACCATTTATACTTTCCTATTACGTGCAAACTCTCTTGTTTTGTCTTAGTTTCATCCTAGTCATTTTAATTTAGCTCTTTTATCTTTCTCTTGTTTCAATTGAGTCTCTTATTAAATAATTTTGACCATCAATTAGTCAATTGTTCCTTCTAAGCCCCATTAAGGGTGTTACAATTCGCCCCTCCTTAAAAAGAAATTCGCCCTCGAATTTACCTAAAGGGAACAATTGATGATATTGCTCTTTCACAACTACTCCGTAAACTAACCTAAACCCCAAGGGGACGATGGAGGAGTTTAGGGTTTTTCTATGAAACTTGATTTCGAGATATCTTCCTCTCTACATAGGCTATGGTTTATATAGGCTTGGCCTAGGGCAAACCTTTCCAAAGTAGGAATACAACTTGGAGTAAAACACAAGTTAAGTACATAAATAAAAGATATTTATTTTATTTCCTAGTTTATTCCTATAAGGATTATTTTCCCGCGTGGCCTTTGACCTTGACTTTCCGTGTGTTCCTCAGCTCCGATTTCTATGCTTCTTGTCTTAAAACGTCCACCTTATTTTTCTCTTCAGATCGCCTATCATATCGACATTTATGTTCCAGGTGCTGCCGCGGCCTCAGATGCTGCCGAGGCATTAAAGTGCTGCCGGGGCATCAAAGTGCTGCCGAGGCAGGTGCTTATCTGCATTTCAGCTTCAACTTCCAGCATCCATCATGCTATCTGGCATTACCTATGTGGTAGTTTCCTGTCTAAGAGAAGAAACCATTAACCGTACCTGCTTTATGCCAAATAATAGATAAATTCATGAATTAAGTATTGGGATGCTGAAATATGGAAATAAGCAGAATTATCCAATATTGCCATTAAACCTGTCCTTTATTAGCAATAATCGAGTGGGAAATTGGTATAAAGAATAGGAATTTTAGGCACTCATCACTCATCCCAAAAATAGAACCGTGCATCATGCATAAACTTCTTTCTTCCCTGGCTAGTCATGTTAGAAGGTAAAACACACTAACAAGAAAAATAACAAGGTCAACGTACCATGAAATTGTCGTGGTATAAAGAATTTTCTCATCAGGGAATTCATCATCAATTTCCAATTTGTCATGACATTCCTTGTTAATTTTTAGCCTAGACAAATGATCAACAACTTGATTTTCTGTACCTTTCCTATCTACTACCTCTAAATCAAATTCTTGAAAAAGTAATATCCATCTTATAAGTCTAGGTTTGGCATCATTTTTAGTCACTAAATATTTAATAGCTGAGTGATTAGTGTGAACAATAACTTTAGTACCTATCAAGTATGCCTTAAACTTATCAAATGCAAATACCACGACAAGTAGCTCTTTTTCTATGGTAGTGTAGTTAAGTTGCACATCATTCAATGTTCGGCTAGCATTGTAAATAACATGGAAGATTATACCTCGGCTCTTCCCTAAGACTGCTCCCATTGCATAATCACTAGCATCACACATCAACTCGAATGAAAATGTCTAATCCGGGGGAACAACAATAGGTGCGGTGATGAGGCTTTGCTTCAGGTTTGTGAATGCGCCATGACTTTTTTGATCAAACACAAAAGGTTGATTTTGTTAATACAAAATACACAAGGGCTTGGAGATCTTAGAGAAATCTTTGATGAATCTCCTATAGAATCCTGCGTGTCCAAAACTTCTTATGACCTTGACAAATATTTTTGGTGGTAGTTTCTCGATCACCTCAAATTTAGTTTTTTCCACCTCAATGCCTTTGTGTGGAATTTTATATCCCAATATTATGCCTTCAGTCACCATGAAGTGACATTTCTCCCAATTCAGCACAAGGTCAACTTCTTCACATCGCTTCAGAACCTTCGCAAGATTGTCAAGACAATTTTTAAAACTATCTCCAGAAACAGAGAAATCATCCATGATTATTTCAAGAAAGTCCTCAACCATATCAGAGAAAATAGCTTGCATGCAGTGATGGAAAATTGTCGGAGCATTACACAAACCAAAGGGCATCTTCCGAAAAGCATAATTGTCATAAGAACACATGAATGTGGTCTTTTCTTGGTCCTCCGGTGCTATGTCAATTTTTTTATAATCCGAATATCCATCCAAGAAGCAATAATAAGCTTTGCCCGCCAAACGATCTAACATTTGATCGATGAAGGGTAGAGGAAAATGATCATTCTTTGTAGACTTGTTAAGCTTGCGATAGTTCATACAAATCCTCCATCTAGTCACGATGCGTGTAGGCAATAACTCATTATCTTCATTGCTCACCACGGTTGTGCCTCCTTTATTGGGCACACATTGCACCGGGCTCACCCACAAACTATCCTATATTGGGTAAATAACTCCAACATCAAGTAATTTTATAATTTCTTTCATCAGGAATTTCTTCATAATAGGGTTCTGTATGCATTGTGGCTCTATGGAATTGCCATGACATTATTCCATAAGTATATTTTGCGTACAAATGGTTGGACTAATCTCGTTAAGATCTTCCATGGTCGATCTTATTTCCCGTTTATGATGTGATAAAACAGCAAATAAACTTCGCTCTTGAGCAAAATTAAGTCTTGAGGAAATGATAAAAGACAATGTTTCATCTTCACCTAGATAAGCATATTTAAGATGTTGTGGCAAGGTCTTCAACTCCAACATGAGTGCGTGGAGTAAAGAAGGCTTAGGAGGAATAAATTCCTCAAAATCAAGAGGTTCAAAATTCAAATATTTTTTAGCTAAAAGTAGACTATATTGATGCATTTCCATTGGAAATTCACCAGCTTCCTCTTCAGCATCTTTTATGAGCTCTTCATAATCATCTAGTTGGATGAAATTGCTCTGAAAAAATTGATCAGCTTCCCTTGACATCTCAGAGTTTGCTTCCAAAATGCTTCGTCATTCTTCAGAATCATCCACATAATTAAGAGAATTATTGACATTCACGGTCATACTTTGATCCGCTACTTGCATAATAAGCTCACCATTCTCACAATCAATAAGAATGAGACCGGTTGCTAAGAAAAGCCTTCTCAAGATGATGGGTGCATTAGCATCAACCTCGCAATCAAGTATAAGGAAGTCGGATGAAAATATGAATTTTTCCACCCTCACTATGACATCTTCGATATTCCTCTCAGGTCAAACATGAGAACGATCTTCTAATTGCAAAATAACAGAGGTGGGTCTTGAATCTCCCATGCCAAGCTTTACAAAAATTGATTTAAGCATGAGATTCACACTTAATCCAAGATCACAAAGTGCCTTCCCAACAAATGTGTCTTCAATAGAACATGGGATGATAAAGCTGCCCGGATCCTTTTTCTTTAGCAAAAATTTGCTCAAGGAAGAATAATACTCTTTTACCGTGGCAATTGTCTCAAACTTCTCCACTTTCCTCTTCTTCGTAACTATTTCCTTGAGAAATTTGGCATAAGTGGGCACTTGCTCAATTACCTCCTAGATTGAGACATTGATATACAATTGATCCATTTTTTCAACAAATTTCTTAAATTGGATCTCATAATTATGCTTTTTCAGCCGCTGGGGAAAGGTTGGTGGGTGTTTAACTTCTTCCACTGATGATGTGGGAATTACTTTTTCCGTGATATTTCTGCTAGCTTCATCAGTAGGTTCACTTGTCAAACCTTCGTCTTTTTCCTTTCCCTCAAGATTTTGTTATGCATTACCTTCTTTTCATGCACAAGTTTGGTTCTAAGATCATCACTTTTCTTCCCCCCAAACTTATCTTGTTGATTAATTTGGGTGTCACTCATTAGTGTGATTGCACTACATTGCTCTTTACCGTGTGGCTTAGTGACCTCAGTGTCAATTGGCAGACGTCCTACTGACGTTCTTGTAATGTCGAGGCAATTTGTCCAACTTGAATTTCTAAAGTTTGCAATGAAGCATTGTGGCTTCGTAATAACGTCCCTTGATTCTTAATGGTTGTCGTATGCTCTTGAAGCATTGTCTTTGTACTTAGAATGAATTCTTGCATAGTTGCTTCCAAAGAACTAGTGTTAGATGATGATGATGCCCCCATGTTCGATTTATGCCAAGGCATATTCGATTGAAAATTCTGGGGCTCATTAGCATTCTGATTCTGAGCTGGTGGATTAGGATTGTTGAATCCTTGTTTTCCCCATAATAAATTTGGATCCTGACGCCATCCTAGATTATATGTTTTGGAATAAGGATTGTTTTTGATTCTATTGAAATTTCCCACATAATTAGTCGTCTCATGATTCCCTGGGCACTCGCTCTCATGATGATTGCCATGACATAATAGACAAGCTGAATTAGCCATCTTTATTTCCTTCACTTTAATAGAGCGTTGCATGTTCTTCAATATATTGATGATAATTGACAATTGGGCGGATAATGAGTCCTTAGCTTCGAGCTCAAAATTCCCTTGCGTCTTCCTCCCGGTTCCAAGCCTTGTAGAAGGAAATTGATAGTCTTTTTTGACAATTCTATCAAGAATATCGAATGCCTCCTCGGGTGATTTGTCTAGCAACATTCCATTTGCTGAGGCATCTAACATCATTCTAGTAGGTGTATTGACTCCATTGTAGAACATCACAACTTGATTCCAATCTTAAAAAAACATAGTTAGTACAATTTTGAAGAAATCCCTTATAACAATGCCAACGTTCGCATATAGACTCGTCGTCACCTTATCGGAAAGACAATGTCATTTCTAAGCTAATGTTGAGATTTGGTGGATTATATTACAACAAAAAGCTTTTACATAGATCAGCCCATGATTCCATCGAACTAGATGGTACTTCACTCAACCATACCCTTGTTCGGCCACATAGAGAATAAAGAAATAGTTTGAGCTTCAACACATCCTCATGCACTCCTTGTTGAGGACAAATTTAGTGTCAATTAAGGATAATTCTGCATATTTTCCATTTTCCAACATCAATGTACTCACTTTGTCATTTTATCTATTATTTGGTGTAAAACAGGTATGGTTAATGATTTTCTTTCTTAGACAGTAAATAACCATACAGGTACGACTAGATAGATGAATGGATGTTGCAACAGAAGCTAAAATGCAAAGATGCACCCACCATGGCAGCAGATCGCCCGTCGCGGCAACAGAGGAAAGATGATAACTTGTGCTCGATAGATTAAGAAAAATATGATGAATCCAATGGAAAATATGTGAGATAAAACGGAAGAGAAGAAATAGAGCCGAGCCATGGTCAAAGCTGAAGTGAAAATTAAGGAGTCAAATTAAGAAATAAAATAAAAGACTTGTAATTCAATAAGGACATGTATTTTTTTCCTTTTAGAACTCTTATTTTTATGGAAGCGTTTAACCTAGGCTTGGCCTATATAAAGCAATCCCCTAAGGCTAGGAAGACAAGTCGGTTCTCATAGACAAAACCCTAGCCGCCGAAAAAACCCATCATGTTCTAAACTACAACGAGGCTTATGTATTTTTTAGAGTAGTTGGGGAAAAAGTTGTATCTTATTTAAGAGTTATTAATGTAATCTTAATTTTCATAGTTTATTCTTTCTTGGTTCTTACTCTTTTTCACTTATGAGCTCAAAAGATAAGTTTATGGAGAAAAACTTATTTGTCTAATATTGGGAGAGTTAGACTCACGAAACGAGAGAATACGGTCTTTGCTCATGGGCATCGACTAATTTGGCTTAAAGATAAGCCAACCAGGATTTCAGCGACTAAAAGGAACATAAAATCGGTTGTTATCCATCCTCGATTCATGCCGGGAGGTACCATCAAGACGTGAGTTTCAATAGTTTCCTCGCTTAAGGATAAGGAGGAACAATTTCGGATGCTATGTCGAGCTATGGAAAGTTGAGTTGTCGACAAGGCATAACCCCGCCGAGGCAGCTGAGGTGACCCTTCGAGCGACCCGCCGCGTCGGTAATTCAACCACATGCATTAATAACTAGAGAATAAGTGCAACTTGATTCCCCTCTACAAAGCAAACTGCCTAGCCTTACTTCTATCATTATTATTCTCTTTAATTATTTAGTTTTCTTTATTTTTAGTTAATTCATCATTACTCCAATTTAGTTTTGTTTTTACTTTTAAGTGTAAATTTAGTTCGTAGTATAGGTTGCCCAGTCCCTGTAGGTTCAACATCTAAAATACTACAACTTGGCAAAAGGTGAAGAAATTCGAGGACTATAGCCCATCACCAGAAGCTCCCAACAATGGTGGCTCAGCTGGAATTAGAAGATGATGAAAAGTGGTCACCTTTCTTCTTTTTTATAACCTCACTTTTTTGCTCTCTTTCTTTGCTATCTATGATTCGCTCCGAACTCTCTTTCTAATAAAGATGAAGCTTGGTATTTATAGGGGACTTCTAGGGTTTTGTTCCCTAAAGATACAAGAGAATATTCTCTAAATTCTACAAAGAATTGTAGGGAATGGTAGCTGGCTTGAAATTCACGATCAGGGACTGGGGTTGCATGCTTATCTTTTCTACAATTCTGTTTGATACACCCAAAATGTTATAGTATCTTTGAGTCCGATCCAGCACTGAATATGCTATAGCATCTCTTTAATTCTTCAACTTTGCCCTAGGAGATCTGCAACACACCACCAGAAAAATATCTTTCACAAGCAACATCTTTTAAAATAAAAATAAAATAAAACTAAAAACCTAATCTAATGCAAATGTAAATGAAATGCAACTAGATGCAATGTAAATGAATTTGAAATCAAACAAAACCTTAAATAAAAGGGTATAAAATATACACTTTTTAGAATATTAACATGTTGTAAACCCTCCAACTGTAACGACCCTCCAAAAAATTCTTAATGTGTAAAGAAAGGTCTTTATTTTGAAGATCTCAGAAAATAGAAAATAAATTAAAAATTAAAAGGTTGAAAATTTAATTTGAGAGGTTGAAAATGTTTAAGGGTAAAATGAAATTTGAAAGTGGGAAATGATTAAAAATTGGGGAAATAAAAAAAATTTTAAAAAGGGTTTAAAAGGGTTCGTAAATTTTTTTACAAATCTATTAGAAAACAAATTAAAATGTAAGAAAATTATTAAGAAAATAATTTGGGAAAACGATTGGAGTCCCCAACGGCCACTTAGGTAAACCGAACACCTTAAACCCAAAGATTCAAAATTAAAAAGGGTTCGGGAGTTGATTACGATTAAAAGCGGTGTTAGCATTATAAAACCGACCAAAATTGGTACCTTAAAAATATTTATCACTTATTTAATATTAAATTTTCCAAATTAAAGTGTCAATTAAGTTGATATTTAATTATGAATTTGAATCAATTTTAAAGATCTCAATATTCGAAGATAAGCGTCCAAACTATCACCACTACGACTGATACTGGTCTTACTTACAATCGAATATTGAGATACCGCATTAATTAGTGATTTAAAATTCTTAAAAAATTATATAATTAAGGGCATAATTAAACATACTAACGTTTATGCAAGGTCTAAACACATATAAATTATAATTAACTACAATAAAGAGACAAACCAAATATGCACTAATGATATACGCCATAACAGTGATCTATCCAATGTATCACTAAATAATCAGAATATACTGGTACAAACACATGTTTAAGATGAGCAAAATACATTGTATAATAATAATCAAAATTAACATGCAGTAGATAAGAAAAATGAAACTAAAGAGATTAAAATGAAATGAACATAGTTTAAGAGTGAATAAAGAGAAAAAATTATTTCTAAATCTGGACCCAAAACACAAGAAAAATGAGTTCTAGTTCGAAATTTGAAAAGATAAAAAAAAAGAACATAACTTAAAAGCGGTGATAGAAACGATAATAGTGAAAGTAAAGAGGCCAAATCGAAGTAATTAAAAAAGAAAACGGGCTTGCTTAAACCATTTGAGGATCAAAACGAAAATCAAGGGAAAGGACAAGGGATCAAGAAGGTAATTTTAGGGAGGCAGAAGGGTTTAATGAGTGGATAATCCCATTTTAAAAAAAAATTATAAAACATAAAAAAAGTCTTCTATTTTTAACCAAACTCCTCGGTAAACTCTTAAGGGAATCAAGGAAAATCTCTTTCGTTTTCGGTTCACCAAAGCGGCGCAAGGCCAAGGCTTGTCACCGAAAAGACTAATAGGAAGAATAGAGGTTAGACCACCATGTTCGTCAACCCTAAACGAATTTAACATCAACAAACTTGAAGTTATTTATTGTAAGACTTGAATTTTGTTTGGACCTAGGTAAATAATAGAAAATAAATAATAATAGTAATAATAATAAATAACAAATAAAAAACAAAATAAAATTTAAAAGGAAGAGATAAGATAATGGAGAGATTTTAGATGGAAGTTGGAGTTGGTTAGAGTTACCTATGGTGATGGGAGTGTGAGTTTTGATCCTTTAAAAGGAGAAGAAAATCAGAGGAAACAGGAGGGGAGGAGAGCACTGGTTTTGAAGGATTTTTCATTCGGCAACAAGGGACTATAATTTTTGAATCGGAGAAGGTTCATCGGATTAACAGTGGACAAGAGATTTACGGGTTCTTGCATTAGACACAAGGAGAGTTGCTTTTCGATTACCACATACTTGCTGCGTTGTATGGTAGTACTAACTCTGGTTTTAAGGTAATATTTCTTTGTCATGTCCTTTTGTTTTGTAACCATAAATCTCTTGTTTTTGTAATTTGATTATTCCATGTTTAAATTTATTTATTCTTTAATCGTTAATTCTTTTAATTTCCTTATAAAATTTGTTATTATAATCATCAAATGATTCGAAATGATTTTCCGGTTCACTTGATAAGTCATCCAATCTGGAAAAGTTTCTAATTTGTGGTTAAACGTGTGCTTGTTTGCTTTGTTCTTAAGCACTGGTTAATAGTACATTGATTTTCAAGTATTGTTGAATAATTCAATTTGTTTGTCGTTTAGTGTTTTAATTAATTATTTAATTTATTATGTTTGCATATTTTTAAAATCGTATAGTATTTTGTTTAGGGATCACTTTAATTTTCACGTAAATTAATTAAATTAGAGCCTTTTAGGGTTAGTCACTTTAAAGAATCAATTTAATTAGGGAGATAATTGTAGTAATGATGGTATGTTAATCATATACCTCGGATACACTAAACGGTCGATGTTTTGACGTACCATAATGTTGACCTAAAGAGTGTATCTTGTTATCGAATTGACGTGCTATCAAAACCTAGAATTCGATAAAATAATTTAGGTTTAGAATTAAGTAAAATTAGGTAAAAAATTAGAAAATATCAATAGTATTATTAATTTTGTTAGGTGTCGAGATGATAGTGTCCGAATATTCAAATATTATCATAATACACTTGGTGAAATTAATAATTTAATAGTGTTTAAATATTTAATTAATGGAGTCTTTTTAGGTTAGAACTTAAAATTAACCAGATTAATAACCGATCATGTATAATAAAACCTTTTGGGGCAGAACTTGTATTTCTTTAAATACGAGTTAAGGTTTTCTATCTAGAGGACGTCTTATTTCAAACTCGTATTTAAAAGAAATATATTTTCTTATCCAAAAGGATATTCTTATTCGAACGATACTTATTTGACAATGACGAATTAAATTAATATTATTGTTCAAAATACCAAAATGCCACATGTAATTAATAAGGTACCGATCTCGGGCGCTAGTAAGGATCGTCCTTACGCGTAACCGATTCCCGAAACCAAATGTTTTAAAAATGAATCTCTGGTTTATTTTATGGTGTCTGGCCTACCAAAGTGGCCGGTGGCGACTACCAGTCATTTTCAAATTTAAATAATACATTTTAAACACGACACCGATTTTCATAAATTATATTAAAAATAATAAAACTCGATTTTTTCCAAACTTAATCGCCAGGCTATTTTCACACTTTCGGTTTTAAAATGGTCGCGACAGCTTGGCGACTCCGCTTGGGAACAAATTTCTGAGAGTCAGACCTAATTTTTAAAATTACACATGCCATTTCGGTATTTTGAATATAAATATTAATTTAATTCATTTTTGTCAAATAAATATCGTTCGAATAAGGGTAGTATTTTCATTTGTGTGATATATCTGTCATTCATGCATAAGCTCTCGACCCGAGCTTTTACCCTTGAGTGGGAGTTAGATATTATCCGACGTGATGCTCTCCAGCTCCGAGTTTCGGATTTTTATCTACTTCCGGTATACTAACCTTATGCATCGTGAGGTCTTCACCTCCGTTGTAAGGGACCTATACCACCGAATCGATGTCTTATCGTCGTAGTAGACGATAATAACAGTTCGGGAACCCAGTGTCTAGACCAAAACCCACATGTGTAGAGTATAAACCTACCCCTATCAGAGCCAGACAGGGACCATAAGATAAGGCGGTATGCTATTGAAATGCCGACAAACTAGGTGTCGCGTGTCAAAAGTGTGCGTTTAGTGCAAGTGGACACATCGCAAGTAATAAGTGATAAGTATTTATCGAGTTATCGTCTCCTCAGGGACCAGTATACTTAATATGCTTTCTTTATCTTCTTGCTCTGTAGAAAAATAAAAAACACAAGTGAATGGGTGTGATTTATTAAACTAAGGTAATTGAATAAAAGTAAAAGACTTGAAATATTAGAGAGAAAGATGGGCCAGGATCCAGTTGTATTGTATTGTGGACTTGATTGACTTGTCTTTATCCAATGCAATCGTATATCTCTGCCTTGGCAACACTGCAGTTTACTGCCTGGGCAGCGATAACGTTATCTGCCGCGGCAATCCCTTGCTCGTGGGCAAACCTTACCAAAGTTCGGCAAAGTGTCCTTGAATGACTCCGCTTATCCCTAAGTCAGAGTGTTGTTGATGACTAGTCCTTGATGATACCTCCCGGCGTGAACCAATTATACTCACCAACCAATCTCACACTTCTTTTAGCCGCTGAAACTCTTAACCTATCCCTAGGCCGAGTTAGTATTTCGCGATTGAAACACCGTACTTACCCCTTTCGTGAATCTAACTCTCCCGAGCTTAGATAAATGGATTACTCACAATCTCCTCTCCCAAGCTCAATTGTGAGAACAAGGAATAACAAAGGATAAGCAAACCTTAATAACTTTATTCCATTGAATCAAAGACAAAGTACAATCTCCTCTCACATATACTTGACAACCTTCACCTATCCCTAAGAAGGTTTAGAACATAATGGAGAGGAAGAAGACAAGAATAGAAATCTGCTCTCTCCCTAGGTATTCCGTCTTTCATACATTGGGTGGCTAGGTCTTTATATAGGCTAGACCTAGGGCAAACCTTTCCTAAGTAGAATACAACTTGGAGTAGGGAACAAGTCAAGTACATAATTAAAATATTTCCAAGTTTAAATTCGGCTTAGGGGCTTTCCCGCGTGGTCTTGCTTTGGGCTTTTCCTTATGCTAGCCAGCTCCGATCCATGGGCTTCAAGTCCAGACACGATCCTTGGATTTTTATCTTTCCATCGCCTTTAGTCTTGCTTCCTGTCTTTCGGCTGCTGCCTCGGCATCAGGTCCTGCCTCGGCCTAGTCGTTGTCGCGGCACTGGTTCTCCTGCACAGATATGAAAATGCAGTAAAACGTGCATTTTTCTGTGAATATTATCTTTATGAGCATAACTTCTAAATATATCACATTAAGCACATGCATTGGTCCGAGTGGGTGTATTATTGGTGATTAATGCCCATAAAAGGAGTAAAAAGTGATAGTGTGTTGAGCACTTATCAAGGGGGTAAATCCAGTTCCTGCCATTTTAGCTGAAACTTATAGATCATTGACTGCATGTAAGAAGGCCGGTGAAGGAAAGTTTTGGTGTTGCGCACAGCTGCTAGAGGTATGGTTTAGAGGTCATCGTTGGAACACGTCGTATAACGCACTAAGGTACAGGACTACCTATTCGCCTATTGAAGAGAATTTGAAGGATTGTGTTTTGGAGAAGAAGACTGAGACCCAATGGAGAGATTTTTTTCGGAACTTGACAGATACAGACGTTGTTTGGAAAGCTTGCTGGTTGAACAGAGGAACTACTTTTCTGTATCGGTGTGGAGATAGGGATTGGATTCCTTTGGCAGGAATATGGGGTGGAACTGCTTATTGTCCACTTCTAGTTTCGAGGCAATTCGGGTCCAGGCAGTTCATACCGGCTACAGCAGGCATGGCAAGCTTCGGGTAAACGCACCAAACCGAGGGTTACAGATCAAGAATAGCTCAGATTACGAAGGCATGGGATGCGCCCAGAAGAGTTCAGCCTTATCGAGAGTCAGAGGTTATGGCCAGATATGATGAATGGAGGGTGCAAAGAGTGAACGACAGAACTTTCCAAGAGATACCGAGGAGTGATGGATCATTGTCGAACAGAGCATCCCAGGAAGCACCATCAGTGTTAGAAAAATTGAAGCAGGATCGGGAGCTGAATTTGCAAAGACACGAGAAGAAGATTTATGACTTACCCAAGAGTTGAACATGACGAAGTATCAATTGATGACACAAAATAGAAAAGAGAAAGAGTTGATGCTCCATAATGAGAAGCTAAGACAGGATCTGAAAGAAGCACGCGAGATACATGAGGGGAATAGGAAGAAATTTCAGAAACAAAGCGGGAGCAAGATGATTGAGGATTTGTCTGATCGCTTAGACAGGATGAAGAGAGAGAAAGAAGACTAAAAGAAGTTCTATGAACGAAAGATTCGAGAGGGAAGAGAAGCAAATTACAAGGCAAAGAAGAAGTTAGAGAAAGAGCAGGTAAGGAACTTTGAGTTGACAAACCGGGTAGCACAGTTAGAGGAATTGGTTACCAGGTATCACAATGAGGACAAGGTTCAGATGGAAAAATAAAAGGAGGGTCTACAACAGAAGATTGTCTCGCTTGAGAACAAAGTGCAAGAATTGCGTGAGAAGCTAGTAAGCTACGAAGGAGCTTTATGCCAGGATACTGGAGGAGCATGGAAAGCAAAATATGAAGCAGCACAGTGCACCGTTCAGAGTTAGAACAATGAATTAGTAAACTTCAAGGGACAGGTCAGAAGTATCGCCTCCTATGTATAGATATTGTCAAAGGAAGCTACAACTCTTCTGAAGCAGCCGAACATTGAGCAAGAGCATGGAGAGGTCATCGTACACCTGCTGCATGAGTTGACTAATTTGGGGATTAGGGCTTGCAGTTTTCTGTAAATTATCTTTAATTTGTAATGAACCTTTTGGACAAACGAATGTTTTTAAGACGTTGTTTTTGGAATTCAATACCTTATTGTATACATGCATTCATACATCTCATATCCATTCTTAATTATAAAATAAATTTTAATAATAAAAGGTTCTATGGCAGTGAACTCTTAAATTGCAATCATACCGCACTCATATTCAACACGGTCGCGTACTAAAATGTCAGCAATGGAAGAAAGATTAAAGAAATTGGAGGAAGATCGTGTAGAGTTTCAGAATCGACTAGATGGAATCGAAAATAGTATGAAGGATAGTATTGCCGAAGCTCAGGTAAATATTATCAATCAATTGACAACTTTGTTGGGAAAGCAATCTGAGAAAGACAAAGCGCTAGTGGGAGGATCGAATGAGACCGAGGGTCAGACGGATACTACATCTCATATAAGGGGGCAACCTGAGGTGCAGTCAGTACCGGAAAAAGTGCAATTCAATTTAGTAAAGGCATCTACAAGTCACCCAGTGGAAGTTGCTGATTTTACTACTCCAAATATTGAAGAAGTCTCGGATCTCAATTTTATGAATGAGGTGGACAAGATGCTCCAGGACATAGAGAAAAAGTACGCTGATCATTTCAAAGTATTGGAGGCAAAGATACAAGAGATTCAGGGGACAACTGATAAAAGCACCGACACATTTGATTTGGGGTTGATATCTGATTTGGTTTTACCGCCAAAGTTTAAAATGCCTGATTTTGAGAAGTATGATGGAACGACATGTCCAAATGCTCATATGACAATGTACTGTCGAAAGATTGTCGCTTTTAATAAGGATGAGAAGCTACTGATTCACTATTTTCAGGATAGTTTGACAGGTTCTGCGATCCGATGGTACACACAGTTGACTCGGGAAAACATAAATACGTGGAAAGACTTACATCGCGCTTTTATGGAAAACTACAAGCATGTATCAGAGATGAGACCTACTAGAATTATGTTGCAGCAGATGGGACAGAGATCGAATGAAACATTCCGACAATACGCTCACAGATGGAGGGATTTAGCTTCCCAAGTACAACCTCCATTGATTGAGAGGGAAATGACCCATATGTTTGTGGAAACATTGAAGGGCTTGATGTATGACCGTTTGCTTACTAATACTTCGATGCAAAGCTTTTCTCAGATTGTTTCTACAGGAGAGCTTGTTGAAGCAACCATCAAGAGTGGGAGAATAGAAGGATCTGACAGTTCTAAGAGGAATTTCAAAAAGAAAGATAATGAAGTGAATAGCGTCGTTGTGTAAAAGGCGCCGAGAAATGTGACAATTTCTAAGCCAGGAGTAGGAGCAAGTAGCTCGCAGAGTTCAAACAAGAAAGATTCGAAATGGGAAAGGCCAAGTTTTACGCCTATTCCGATAACACATGCTGAGTTGTACACTCAGCTGCATGATGCGGATATGATACGTCCGTATTTCATTGTACCACTTCAACCTCCATATCCGCATTGGTATGATCAGAAGGCTCAGTGCGAATATCATGCTAAGATTCAGGGGCATAGCATTGAGAATTGCACTGCATTCAAAAGAATAGTGCAAAACCTGATCAATACTGGGGTTTTGAAATTTGAAAAACCCAGTATATCTACGAACCCGTTGCCAAATCATGGTGGTCGAGGTGTGAATGTGTTGAGGAAGACCAGATGAAGCAGATAAAGACGAGTGTATCGGAGATCAGATCACCGTTAAAGTGGGTTTTCAAACAGTTGTTTGATAATGGGCTCATATGCCAAGGAATGATGATGAAAGAACCAGTTGAGACGGGTTTATACTGCGAGTATCACTAGGAACAAGGACATGAGATTCAGCATTGTGTTGAGTTCAGAAGTTTGCTACAGGGAATGATGGATAACAAAGAAGTGGAATTCTTTGCAAAGATGGGAGAGCGAAGAATGATGGATGTGTGCACGTCCGAGAGAACCGTGCCAAAATATAGCATGGATAGGTCGTTGGTCATTTTAGCTTGACCAAATGTTAATAGTTCAACTGGGGAAGTTAAACCAGTAGCTGCCCCTCGCATAGTAATTACTCCTCCAGCATCGTTTTCGTTCAAAGATACATAGAGGATTCCATGGAATTACACTACAAGTGTGACGGGGCCAAGTAATTCAAAGTCCGCCGAGGAGGTACATCCAGAGAAGCCGGAGGCCAAAAACAAAGTTGAGATAGAGGAACCAGTGAATGAGGTAGGATATTTCACGAGAAGTGGAAGATGTTATTCACCAGCTCAAGACAAAGAGAGAGCAAAGAATGTCGAGAAGAAGAAAATTTTTGAGGATCCAGTTCCAAAGGTAAACGAGCCTATTATCGAGGAGCAAGCACATGAGTTCCTGAGGTTCTTGAAGCACAGTGAGTACAATATTGTTGAGCAGTTGAAGAGACAACCAGCTAGAATCTCCATTCTTGATTTGTTATTGAGTTCCGAGGGACACCGTAATGCTTTATTGAAGGTGTTGAACCAAACATTCGTTCCGAATGATATATCGGTGAACAAGCTGGATCGGATTGTTAATCATATCATTGTAGATAATTATATAACGTTTACCGATGATGAGATCCCGGATGGTGGAATGGGGTCTATCAAAGCTCTAAATATTACGACTCACTGTAAGGGTCATGTTGTGCCAGGAGTACTGATTGATAATGGTTCAGTGTTGAATGTATTACCTATGGCGATTTTGCAAAGGTTGCCTATAGACGTTGCTCACATACAAAGCTACCAGAATGTGTTCAGAGCATTCGACGGAACTACGAGAGACGTGTTGGGCAGGATAGAAGTGTCGCTGTTGATTGGGCCATCTGTATACAATGTGGATTTTGTTGTAATGGATATCAAGCCCACTTATAATTGTCTGCTTAGAAGACCTTGGATTCATTCTGTCGGGCAAGTGCCGTCATCTCTGCATCAGAAATTGAAGTTCGTGGTAGATGGAAAGCTTGTGTGTATTGGGGCTTAGGAAGACATTATTGCTTCAGTTTCCACTGATAAGCCGTACATTCAAGCAAATGAGGGGGCGTTGGAATGTTCTTTCAGGGTTTTGGAATTCATCAACGCCGCGTTTGTTGCCGAAGGTGCAAAGTTTCCATGCCCAAGATTGTCAAATTGCACAGAAATGACTGTTAAGCAAACTCTCGATAAAGGAGCCAGGACTGGAAGAGGACTGGGAAGAAAGTTGCAAGGAAGTTTACGCCCAAGCCCGTAGTTATGAAGAAGAGTCGAGCTAGGTTAGGTTTTACGGTTGAAGCATTGTGGAAGAAGTATGGAAAGGCTGCAGCTAAGAAGTCGATCTCATTAAGCTCAAAAATCGACTTTATATCTCATGGATTTGTGAATATCACAGAGCAAGCCGAAAAGAATCGTCAAGAGGCTATTAGGCTGCAAGAGGAAGAGATTTTCGGGGATGCTTTCGATGGTCTGTTGGTGGGAGGAATTTCTGAAGGACCAAGGATGAATTTTCCAGAGAGAATTTGTCCATGCCTCCCTAGCGAGACTCTGAAGAATTGGAGCATAGAGGATTTACCTGTAGTTTTCAAAACAGAGTAATGCCATGAACCACCCTATACTTTTGCCCGCGAGTATAGGGATTTTCTGTAAATGGCTTTTTTACATATTTCACTTGCAAATAAAGATGTTTTTTTTCTTTCAAATGGCAAACATTTTCTTTTCTTTTATTCATTTCATTCATTAATTTTTTATTCTCATCCAAATATATAAGTTTTTTTCGCAGGCTCCCAATCAATGATTTCATGAATGATTCTGTGCCTAAGCCCGAAATAGATTTGAAAAAGATCTATTGTCTAACGAAAATTAATGAGTGTGAAGATAATGTGGATTATGAAGTTCCTAAAGAATTACTGAGATTGGTAGAAAAAGAAGATAAACAGATCATGCCCCACAAAGAAGAAATAGAGGTTATGAATCTGGGTACTGAAGAAGTGAAAAAAGAAGTCAAGATTGGAACAGCGTTTCCGCTAGGGGCAAAGCAAAATTTGATTGATTTTTTGCGAGAATTCAAGGATGTTTTTGCATGGTCCTATCAAGATATGCCAGGTTTGAACATTGATATCGTGGTGCACAAGCTTCCTATTAGGCCAGAATGTAAGCCAGTACAACAGAAGCTCAGAAGGTTGAGACCGGAAATGCTATTGAAAATCAAAGAAGAGGTACAAAAACATATTGATGCGGGATTTCTACAGGTGGCAGCATATCCAGAATGGGTAGCAAACATAGTTCCAGTACCGAAGAAAGATGGGAAAGTACGAATGTGCGTGGATTATAGAGATCTGAACAGAGCAAGCCCGAAAGATAATTTCCCTTTGCCCCATATAGATGTTTTGGTTGACAATACTTCAGGGCATTCGTGGTTCTCTTTCATGGATGGTTTCTCGGATTACAATCAGATTAAAATGAATCTAGAAGATATGGAGAAAACAACTTTTACCACACTATGGGGTACGTTTTGCTACAAAGTCATGCCTTTCGGGTTGAAGAATGCCGGGGCAACATATCAGAGAGCTATGATGACATTGTTTCATGATATGATGCATAAAGAAATCGAAGTTTACGTGGATGATATGATAGCCAAGTCCCAAACAGAGGATGGACACATTCAGAATTTGAAAAAGTTGTTCCAGAGGCTACGAAAGTATTAGTTGTGATAGAGTATTGTTTCAGTTACAAAATCTGTTAAGAATGCATTCCAGCTGTATTGACAGCGTGGAATCAGTTAGTTACATATGGCTTGTTGACTGGCTATATAAGAATATTGTGAGACTTTGTTTAGATATAATAAAAATCCTTTTATGCCTTTGTTTCTATTTCCTCTCCAAATGTTTTACTTCCGATTTCAAGATTCAGTTACTCATTCCTTTAGATAGATTAGCTTTGTTTTGTTACAACACGCAAGTTGTAGATCCTAACATGGTATCAGTTGCCGTTAACGATCCTGGACTCGCTTGAAGGATCTCGCTGCCGCTCGTATCAGAATCGGCGTCTCATTGTTGCTCGGTTGAAATCAGGTGTTCTCTTTGCTTCGCTTTTCCGGTTTCTGTCTTCTTCTTTAATGATTGAGGTCTTGTGCATCTTCAATTACATTTCTCTTGTGTGAATTTTTTGTGGTTCTTACTTTCTGGAAAGACGATTGGTTCGGTTAGGGTTTCAGTGCTTCTCTTTCAATTCGGTGCATCTTTTCCTATTGACTCATCCTCTGCTTCCTCTGTTTGGTTACGCCTGTGTTTTCCTCTTTCGATCTTTTATTATGGCTGATACTGTTGGTAGCCCTGAAGTTGATGCTCAGTTAAATGAGACATTACAAAATCCTACTCAGATTGTTATGACTGGTAATAATAAGTTGTTCTCAACAAAGAAAATCAATATTACTTTGGATGATAACAATTTTCTATTATGGCAACAACAAGTGCTCTTGACAGTGAAAACTCATAGGCTACAAAAATATCTGGATAGTAATGTTACGTGGCCTCCTCAGTATATTAGGAAAGATGGTGTTGTTAGTTTAAATCCTGAGTTTGAAAATTATGAAGAACAAGATGGAGCGCTTGCCTCTTGGTTATTATCCACAGTTAGTCGTGAAGTTTTACCTCACCTTATAGGCCATAATACTTCTGAAGCAATTTGGTCTATTTTACATAGGTTATACAGTGAAAAGACCACATCTAGACTCATGTCTTATAGGCGTTCACTTCATTCTCAAAAAAAGGGAGATCTAGCTATGAAAGACTATCTGTTAAAAGTAAAAAATATCTGTGATAGTTTAGCCAGTTGTGGTGAAACCATATCTGCACATGAGCATGTTACTGCTATACTCAATGGTTTGCCTCCAGAATTTGAGTCTGTAATCACAGTCATTACTGCCAGTCCTACTCAATCTGACATTCAATATGTAAGAACTATTTTACTTGATGCTGAGTCAAGGCAACAAACTATGCTAGGACAGATTAATGCCTCTGCTCATGTTGTTGTTCATCAACAGCCTGATCTTATAGATTCTGGTGAAGCTCATATAGTGCAGCAACAACCTTTTAATGATAATACTTCACAACCACAACCTTCTTATACTACCAGTGGTTTCAATATCAACAATATTGGTTTTAACAACAGAGGTAGAGGTCGAGGAGGAAGATTTAATTCTAATCAACCTCAATGTCAGTTTTGTAGCAGGTTAGGACATATTGCTGAGAGGTGCTATTTTAGGTTTGATGCTAATTTTAAGAATGAGTCTTCGAGAGCAGGTCAATATTCTCTCAAGCCTAGTGATACATCTTCTCAAGCAAACACTTGCTCTTATCAGTCCTCTTACAATTCTGTCTATTATGCATCTCCTCCTTTAATGCCTCCATCACCAGTGTACACACAGTTTGTTCCTCAAGTCAGGCATCAAATGATGAATCACTCTCCTGCTGTTTCTCCCAATAATTTTCCTCCTTCGCTTGTTGTTTTTCTGTCACCTGGGCCTTCTCCTGCTGCTTATTCTGTGCACCAGCCATATTATCCTTCTACTCATGTTGTCCCTGCATCTACTCAAGCCTTTTCACCAGCACAAACTAGTGCATCAGCTTCTCCCTCACCTCAAGCAATGATGGCTACACCAGAAGCAGTGGGAGATAATGCCTGGTACCCTGATTCGGGAGCAACAAATCACCTCACAAATGAATTTACCAATCTTAATGTTGGCAATCCTCATCCTAGTTCAGGTAATATAAGGGTTGGTAATGCTCAATGTATTCCCATTAGAATGGTTGGTCAATCAGCATTTCTTAGTCATGATAGATGCTTGCATTTAAAAAATTTGTTATATGCACCTGGGATTACTAAAAATCTTCTTTCTGTTTCTAAGTTTACCCAGGACAATCAGGTTCTTCTTGAGTTCTATCCAACTCACTGTCAAGTCAAAGATCTCAACACAAAGGAAATTTTGTTGACTGGAATTGAGCATGAGGGATTATACAAATTGGACATGGTCACTGCTGGATCTATGTCAAAAAGATCTAGTGTTAACAAATTTGTTCATGATTCACATTCTATTACTGCTTGCACTGCTAGTGTGGTTAATAAGGTGCCCCTTGATGTATGGCACAATAGGTTAGGTCATCCTGCAAATTCTGTTTTAGTTTCTGCTTTAAAGCAATGTAATATTCAAATTAATAAGAATTCTCAATCCATTCTGCGCACTGCTTGTCAGTTTGGGAAAGCTCACAAATTACCATTTCATGAGTCTGCATTTGTTTATTCTAGCCCTTTAGAATTAGTTTTTGCTGATGTTTGGGGGCCTGCACCTCTTTTCTCTAATGGTTTTAGGTATTATGTAGCTTTTACTGATGCTTATTCCAGATATATTTGGATTTATTTTTTGAAACTTAAATCTCATGTTCAATCTGCTTTCACTCAGTTTCTTGCTCTAGCAGAAAGACAATTTGGTTGCAAGCTTAAGGCTCTACAAACCGATGGAGGAGGAGAATTCATAGTCTTAAGAGCCATGCTGGAAAAACAAGGTATCATTCACAGACTCACTTGTCCTCATACCTCTGAACAAAATGGAACAGTAGAAAGAAAACATAGACAAATAGTTGAAGTAGGATTATCCATGTTAGCTCAAGCTGCCATGCCTTTGTCTTTTTGGAATGATGCCTTTAGTAGTGCCATTTTTCTCATTAATAGATTACCCTCCAAAGCTTTGTCAGGTCTTTCACCCTATCAAAAATTATTTAATCAAATACCTGACTATACTTTTCTAAGAACTTTTGGTTGCTTGTGTTATCCTTTTATGGGTCCTTATAATCATAATAAATTTCAGTTTAAGTCCTCTAAGTGCATTTTCTTAGGTTATTCTCCTTCTCACAAAGGATATAAATGCATGGATTTCCATGGTAGAGTTTATGTCACTAGGCATGTCAGATTTGATGAGTCTATATTTCCTTATGCTGTCACTCCTGCTCCTAGGTCTACTTCTTTAGAATGCTTGAAATGTTCCTCACATAAGTCTTCTCGTAGCTCAGTTATACCTAGCTTGCAGTTTGGTGTTAGTATATCAAAAATGCCTTTGTCAAAGTCTTCTGGTCATGGTTTCTCTACTGTGACAGCATCTTCATTAAATACTCAGTCACCCACTGTGGCTGATTCACCAACACTAAATGTCACTCCATCAAATAATGTGTCACCCACTGTGGCACCATCACCAATGCATAATCAGTCACCCACTGTGGCTGATTCACCATCATTAAATATCACTCCATTACAAAATATATCACCCACTGTGGCATCATCACCATTGCATAATCAGTCACCCACTATGACTGATTCACCATCATTAAATATCACTCCATCACATAATGTGTCACCTACTGTGGTACCATCACCATTGCATAATCAGTCACCCACTGTGGCTGATTTACTACTATCCAATCATTCTTCATTACAAAATATGTCACCCACTGTGGCATCATCCCCTTCCTTTTCCCCTTCCCATTCATTCTCTCCACAATCCTCTTCCCATTCACCCCACTTATCCATCTCCCATTCATCCCCTGTGCAAGTTATTAGACCAGTATTTGGGGTCCAAAATGCTCACCCCATGATCACAAGGAGCAAGGCTGGCATCTTCAAGCCTAAATCATACATAGCTGAAGCACAAATACAAGAGCCATCTACTATACATGAAGCCTTGCAGAATTCGGACTGGATAACAGCAGTACACCAAGAGCTTGAAGCTCTCATTAAGAATCAAACATGGGAGTTGACTCCTCTGCCTCCCTCTCGAAAGCCCATTGGGTGTAAGTGGCTTTTTAAAGTCAAAAGAAAACCTGATGGGTCGGTTGAAAGGTTCAAAGCTCGCTTAGTAGCAAAAGGTTACTCACAAGTAGTTGGGTGTGATTTCAAAGAAACCTTCAGTCCTGTGGTAAGGTCTATTACTATTAGGACAATTTTAGCCACTGCTGTAATGAAGAAATGAACAATCAGACAAGTGGACATCAATAATGCCTTCTTAAATGGAGAGTTATCAGAAGATATATACATGCAATAGCCTCCTGGATTTGAAGAAAGAGGATTGGATGGTGAGAAGCTTGTGTGTCATCTCAAAAAAAGCCTTGTATGGGCTTAGGCAAGCACCAAGAGCATGGTTTGAGACCTTGAAAGCATTTCTCCTCTCACAGCTAGGATTTACTGCATCAAGAGCATATTCCTCTCTGTTTGTAAGAAACACAAGTCACACTACAATAATACTTATGATATATGTAGATGATATTGTGGTTACAGGTTGTGATTCTGTTGAAATTGACCATGTGGTTCAACAAATCAATTCTGAATTTTCTCTTAAAGACCTTGGAGAACTGAATTTTTTTCTTGGTATGGAAGTGCAGTCCTGCCATGGTGGATTATTTCTTAATCAACGCAAATATGTTCTCGACTTACTACAAAAGTCCAATATGGATCAGTTCACTCCCCTCAACACTCCCATGGTGGTTTCTCCCTCTTTGTGTGCTGATCTAGGGGTTCCTTTTCCTGACGTGCATTTGTATAGGAGCTTGGTCGGAGGATTGCAGTATGTGTGTGTCACCCGGCCAGACATCTCTTATGCAGTCAACAAAGTAAGTCAGTTTATGAATAATCCTAGTGAGATCCATTGGAGAGCAGTCAAGCGAATTTTGAGGTACTTAAAAGGGACCCTCGATCATGGCCTCTTTTTCACGCCTGGAGATGTTTTTAGTCTTGTTTGTTTTAGTGATGCTGACTGGGCAACCTCTGTTGATGATAGACGATCTACAACTGGTTTTTGTATCTATCTTGGAGGAAATTTGATTGCCTGGACCTCAAAGAAGCAAAGTGTTGTGTCTAAGTCCAGTTGTGAAGCGGAATACAGAAGCTTAGCCAACTCAGTTTCAGAACTTATGTAGATACAATAGTTATTAACTGAGGTTGGTATTAAGATTGAGAACAAGCCTGTAGTGTGGTGTGATAACACTTCTACAGTTTCCATAGCTGCAAATCCCACTCATCACTCTAAAATTAAACATGTTGAGATAGATTTGCACTTTGTTAGAGAGAAAGTACTTGCAGGACAGTTAGTGGTTAACTTTGTCCCTAGTTCAGAGCAGTCTGCAGATATTTTAACTAAGCCTCTTCCACCTGCTGTGTTTGCAACTATGTGCCGAAAGCTTGGAGTCATCTCTCTTCAAGATGCAATCAACAATGGTCAAAGAGTAAAACCAGGAGAATGATAGAGTATTGTGTCAGTTACAAAATCTGTTAAGAATGCATTCCAGCTGTATTGACAGCGTGGAATCAGTTAGTTACATATGGCTTGTTGACTGGCTATATAAGAATATTGTGAGACTTTGTTTAGATATAATAAAAATCCTTTTATGCCTTTGTTTCTATTTCCTCTCCAAATGTTTTACTTCCGATTTCAAGATTCAGTTACTCATTCCTTTAGATAGATTAGCTTTGTTTTGTTACAACACGCAAGTTGTAGATCCTAACAAGTTGAAGCTTAACCCTAACAAGTGTACTTTTGGGGTTACATCCGGCAAGCTACTTAGTTTTGTGGTTAGCAGACGGGGCATCGAAATTGACCCAGATAAAGTCAAGGCGATTCAGAATTTACCGCCTCCAAAAAAAAAGAAAGAAGTTTGAGGTTTCCTTGGAAGATTGAATTACGTCTCTCGGTTTATTTCTCAGTTAACTGATAGATGTGATCCAATCTTTAAATTGTTGCGAAGGAATAATCCATGTGAGTGGGACGATGAATGTCAAGAAACATTGGACAAGATCAAACAATACTTGTCAAACGCACCGGTATTGGTAGCACCTATTCCTAAAAGACCGTTAATCCTTTACTTGACGATGTTCGAGAATTCCATGGGGTGTGTGCTGGGGAAACATGATGACACCGGAAAGAAAGAAAGAGCAATTTATTACCTGAGTAAGAAATTTACCGAATGTGAAGTACGGTACCCGTTTATCCAAAATATGTGTTGTGCGCTTGTTTGGGTTACTCATCGACTCAGGCAATATATGTTATACCATACCACGTGGTTGATATCAAAGCTTGATCCGTTAAAGTTCCTAATGGAAGCACCAGCATTGACCGGGAGATTAGCACGTTGGCAAATGTTGTTGTCTGAATTTGATATATTGTACGTAAGCCAGAAGGCAGTTAAAGGGAACGCCATAGCTGATTTTCTCGCAAGTAGAGCCTCAGAAGATTATGAGCCTCTGAATTTTGATTTTCTTGATGAGGATGTGATGACCATTAATGTAGAAGAAGATGAGGAGATGAAAAAATGGAGGTTGTATTTTGATGGAGTAGCTAATGCCCTGGGACGTGAAGTTGGAGCTGTGTTGATATCTCCAGATGGTATACATTATCCTCTCACGAGCAAGTTGGAGTTTTCGTGTACTAACAATATGGCAGAGTACGAAGCGTGTGTTATGGGATTGAGGGCTGCAATAGAAAGAAAGATAAAGGCCCTGAAGGTTTATGAAGATTCGGCCTTAGTTATTTATCAGCTGCGTGGAGAATGAGAGACCAAAGATGCAAAGTTCATAGAATACCGAAAGTTGGTATTGGAACTGATTGAAGAATTTGAAGAAATAACGTTTGCATACCTTCCCAGAGAAGACAACCAAATGGCGGATGCCTTAGCTACACTAGCTTCGGTATTCCAAGCAAACAGACCGGAGGATATGATGCTGATCCGAATGCAAAGTTATGAAACATACGTTCATTGCTGCAACATGGAAGAGGAGGGTGGTAATCCTTGGTACTTTGATATTTTACAATACATCAAGATCCAAACTTATCCATTTGAAGCGAACGATAATGATAAAAGAACAATTAGAAGAATGACGGTCAGTTACGTGTTGGGTGGTGATATCCTATACAGGAAGAGCAGAGATCAAGTGTTACTCAGATGTGTCAATGCTCGTGAAGCTAAAAGTATTCTTGAAGAAGTGCATGATGGGATATGCGGTACGCATGTCAATGGTTTCTCGATGGCACGAAAAATAATGAGATACGGGTATTACTGGTCTACCATGGAAGGAGATTGCTTAGAGTACGCCAAAAGGTGTCACAAATGCCAGATTTATGCAGATAAGATCAACTCCCCACTGGTACCGTTGCATACAATGAATTCACCGTGGCCTTTTGCTGTATGGGGAATGGATGTGATTGGGCAGATTCACCCTAAGGCTTCGAATAGACATCGCTTCATCTTAGTGGCTATCGATTATTTCACTAAGTGGATAGAAGCTGCTTCTTATGCTAACATCACGAGAACAACTGTGTGCAAATTTTTGAAGAAAGAGATCATCTTTCGATATGGTCTACCAGAACGAATAGTTACAGATAATGCTACCAATTTCAACAATAGAGTGATTGCAGAAACTTGTGATCAGTTCAAGATAATTCATCATAACTCTTTGGCATACCGACCGAAGATGAACGGAGCAGTTGAGGCAGCTAACAAAAACATTAAAAAGATCATATCGAAGATGACAGATACGTAAAAAGACTGGCATGAAAGACTTCCTTTTGCTTTGTTTGCATATCGTACTTCGATGAGAACATCTACCGGGGCAACACCTTATTCTCTGGTATATGGGACTAAAGCAGTGTTACCGCTTGAAGGCAAAATTTCATCTCGTCGAGTATTATCATAGGTTAAATTAGATTATGCAGAATGGGTACAGATTCGTTTTGATCAATTGAATTTGATTGAAGAAAAACGGTTGAGAGCTATCTGCCACAGCCAAATGTATCAGAAACGAATGATTCGAGCTCATGATAAGAAAGTTCGACCGCGAGAGTTCCGAGAGGGTGATCTAGTTCTTAAAAAGATCTTGTCAATACACCGTGATTTCCGTGGGAAATGGATGCCGAATTGGGAAGGGCCATATGTTGTTAAAAAGGCCTTTTCCGGGGGAGTAATGATCTTAACTAAAATGGACGGAAAAGAATTACACAAGCCTGTGAATTCTGATTCAGTTAAGAAGTATTACGCCTGAAGAATAAAAGAAAGGGAAAAAAAGAAAAAAAATAGAAAAGAAAAGAAAAGAAAATGAAAATGAAGCGAAAACCCGAAAGGGCGTTTTATAAAAAATGATGAAAATAAAAGAAAGGAGGGGTCGAGACGAAAACCTGCAAAGGGCGTCTCGATACCAAAGGAGGATTTGGGTCAAAAACCAGGAATGGAGGCTCAAATGCATAACAGTAGGCATCCGGCAATTTATACCTCTCGGTTATCTAGGAGTTCAGAAGGGTCTTCATGTTTTCAAAGTTGGATCCTCACTTGAAGAACTGTTAGACAAGCAGATCTGTTTTAAACCTATATCTCGGGAGAAGGTTCAGATGATCGCATGTGATAGGCGCTTGAGAATTTGCATTTTTTTCTTGCTTTTCTCTTTCAATTGGTTTGCCATGACTATTTTTAAAATTCTATGCTTGTCATGAACATACAAAAAGCTCCAGTAAAAATATTCATTTTCTCTTCCGAGCCTTCAATTTTATCCAAAGCATCATGCTAGTGAATTAATATGAATTAATAAATATAGAAAATCTCTTGTCATTATTATGTTTCTAAAAGTTACAGGTAAGATTTGTTTTTCCAGATCAGGATAAAGGAATAAAAACAAACATGTTCAGACAATCAGACGAAATCTTGAGCAAGCAAGAGCTTATAGGATACAATTCATAGGAAAGTCTTCGATATGGGATAAGATCAGTGAAAAATTGAACGAAAAAGAAAAATCAAATATGAAAAAGAAAGAAAAAGAAAGAAAAGAAAAAGGAAAAGAAAAAGAAAAATAATTTGAAGTGAAAACCTGAAAAGGCGCTTCGAAACAACTTTGTGAGAAAGACAATCGCCAAAGATTGCCCTTTGTATGTGAGATGAAGAATCGAGACATGACCAAGAATGCGGAAAGAAGAGGGAAGAGCCAATTGGACTCATCAAAATGACAAATTGACTGATAATACATGCCTTTCTGGGCAATACTCATGCATCATAATAGAAACATCTGCATTAGGATCATACTAATAACGCATCATATTTCTGTTAAATAGGATTCAAGAGCCAATAAGAAATGATTCAAAGAAATCAACAATAGCGAACAGAAGTTGGCAGCATGTTCAGCGTGAGTCCCGATTCAAACAAAAATTGACAGCCTTCTCGGTGTGAGTCCCGATTCAAACAAAATTGGCAGCCTTCTCGGCGTGAGTCCCGATGCAAACAAAAATTGGCAGCCTTTTCGGCGTGAGTCCCGATTCAAACAAAATTGGCAGTCTTTTCGACGTGAGACCCGATTCAAACAAAAATTGGCAGCCTTCTCGGCGTGAGTCCCGATTCAAACAAAATTGGCAGCCTTCTCGGCGTGAGTCCCGATTCAAACAAAATTGGCAGCCTTCTCGGCATGAGTCCTGATTCAAACAAAATTGGCAGCCTTCTCGGCGTAAGTCCCGAAAGATATGATGAAATATGAGGAATTTCATAATAAGAAGAACAGTCTCAGGTTCCATCATTTTTTATCTAGAGAATTTCATAATAAGAAGAACAGCTCCAGATTTTCCGGAGACGAGGAATTTCGTAATGAGAAGAACAGCCTCGAACTCCATCACTTGATAAGTTTGAGGAATTTCGTAATGAGAAGAACAACTTCAAACTTTGGAGAATTTCATAATAAGAAGAACAGCTCCAGATTTCACGGGATACGAGGAATTTCGTAATGAGAAGAACAGCCTCGGGTTCCATGACAGGTATTTTGCTTGAAGAATTTCGTGATGAGAAGAACAGCTTCAAGTTGTGTTAGCGTAACATGGGCCGAATAATTCAGACGAAATTCATGTCTTTTCAATCTTTGTTCGTCTCCTGTTCCACAACATTGAGCAAAGAGTGGCAGCTGTAAGACTTGAATTTTGTCTGGACCTAGGTAAATAATAGAAAATAAATAATAATAGTAATAATAATAAATAACAAATAAAAAAATAAAATTTAAAATGAAGAGATAAGATAATGGAGAGATTTTAGGGGGAAGTTGGAGTTGGTTAGAGGTATCTATGGTGATGGGAGTGGTTTTGTTCCTTTAAAAGGAGAAGAAAATCAGAGGAAACAGGAGGGGAGGAGAGCACTGGTTTTGAAGGATTCTTCATTCGGTAACAAGGGACTACAATTTTTGAATCGGAGAAGGTTCATCGGATTAACAGTGGACAAGAGATTTACGGGTTCTTGCATTGGACACAAGGAGAGTTGCTTTTCATTACCGCTTACTTGCTGCGTTGTATGGTAGTACTAACTCTGGTTTTAAGGTAATATTTCTCTGTCATGTCCTTTTGTTTTGTAACCATAAATCTCTTGTTTTTGTAATTTGATTATTCCATATTTAAATTTATTTAGTCTTTAATCGTTAATTCTTTTAATTTCCTTATAAAATTTGTTATTATAATCATCAAATGATTCGAAATAATTTTCCGGTTCACTTGATAGTCATCCAATCTGAAAAAGTTTCTAATTTGCGGTTAAACGTGTGCTTGTTTGCTTTGTTCTAAAGCATTGGTTAATTGTACATTGATTTTGAAGTATTGTATAATAATTTAATTTGTTTGTCGTTTAGTTTAGTGTTTTAATTAATTATTTAATTTATTATGTTTGCATATTTTTAAAATCATATAGTATTTTGTTTAGGGATCACTTTAATTTTCACGTAAATTAATTAAATTAGAGCTTTTTAGGGTTAGTCACTTTAACGAATCAATTTAATTAGGGAGTTAATTGTAGTAATGATGGTATGTTAATCATATACCTCGGATACACTAAACGGTCGGTGTTTTGACGTACCATGATGTTGACCTAAAGAGTGTACCTTGGTATCGAATTGACGTGCTATCAAAACCTAGAATTCGATAAAATACTTTAGGTTTAGAATTAAGTAAAATTAGGTAAAAAACTAGAAAATATCAATAGTATTATTAATTTTGTTCGGTGTCGAGATGGTAGTGTCCGAACATTCGGATGTTATCATAATACACTTGGTGAAATTAATAATTTAATAGTGTTTAAATATTTAATTAATGGAGCCTTTTTACATTAGAACTTAAAATTAACCATATTAATAACCGGTCATGCATAAAAAACCTTTTGGGGCAGAACTTGTATTTCTTTAAATACGAGTTAAGGTTTCCTATCTAGAGGACGTCTTATTTCAAACTCGTATTTAAAAGAAATATATTTTCTTATCCAAAAGGATATTCTTATTCGAACGATACCTATTTGACAATGACGAACTAAATTAATATTATTATTCGAAATATCAAAATGCCACATGTAATTAATAAGGTACCGATCTCGGGCGCTAGTAAGGGTCGTCCTTACGCGTAACCGACTCCCGAACCCAAATGTTTTAAAAATAAATCTCTGGTTTATTTTATGGTGTCTGGCCTACCAAAGTGGCCGGTGGCGACTCCCAGTCATTTTCAAATTTAAATAATACATTTTAAACACGACACCGATTTTCATAAATTATATTAAAAACAATAAAACTCGATTTTTTCCGAACTTAATCACCAGGCTATTTTTACACTTTCAGTTTTAAAATGATCGCGACATTTACCCTGCTTATCAGAAAGGGAATACCTTTTTCTACGAAACTCCTCTTGTATTTGATAAAAATGTTCTGAATGCCTTATCATCCCCGGGTTTTTTTATTTTTTATCCTTTTTAATTAAATTCATAAAAATAAAAAGAGCCGAAAAAGAAACCTTCATTCCTATTGGTTATCTGTTGGAATACTGGACGGGTGCATGAATACCCTCTAAAATGTTTGTCTATTTGCTGTAACCTTGGATTTTGCCATACATTTTCTGTATACTTGGTGATAATCGTCTGACACGGTCCTTGATTTTCCCTGATTGCATGGTGGTTGCTGGGAACAGAGGAGGGGACCATTAGGGCTCTAGTGACGTAGAAGCTCGATCATCGGTCGTGGAATGCAAGCAGCAATGGAAAGGTCATTCGGGGTCGATCAATCGTCCTGCGTAAGCTTCATGCGCGCGTTGGTGACACGAGGGGTCACGAGTGTGCCGCCTATCCAATTCTAGAAGCTTCTTCATTCATTGATCGGGGTTGATCACGATCGTTGGATTAGGGGCTAAATCCAACGGCTCCGATTTGGCGACTTCGAGACAAAGTAGGAGATTAGGGTTGTTGTTATCAGGGTTTAGTAATGGATTCGGGCTGATTATTAGGGCCTAAATGTTGGCTGCCGGATATGTAAAATTTTTATGGACTAAGACTTGTTATAATAAATAAGGACTCGGACCAACTATTTAAATTTCTTCTTATATTAACTTTGGGATTTTATTTTGTATTGGTTTATTATAAGTAATAAAAATAATAATCTAATACTGATAAAAGGGGGAACGAAACCTAATTAAAGATAAAAGAAAAGATAAATATATAAACACAAATGGAAATGCCGATTAAAAAGAATAGGAGAAATAAATAAAAAGAAGTATTTCGACATGGAAATAGGTTTAGACTTTCTAAACATGAGTATATATTAAATAACTATATATGATAGTGTTTTTCGGATTTTTGAAGCTATATTAAGCAAAACAAATATTAAGTTATAATTAAAAGGTTTTAAAAAAATTTCTCATTTAATAATATAGATCATTATTTCAAAATTAACAAAATTAAAACGAGTCAAAGACCCCGGATAAAATTAGAGATTATAATGTCGATATTGTCCGAGGAAAGCTTTTGCCAAATCCTTCTATAATTTTATCTGATGTCGATTAAGTTGGTTGTACCATACAGTGGCATAGCTAGAAAGACTTTCCTGAAAAAAATAGATCAACAACTTTTTTATCATACTTTTTAAATTTTGGATCTTTAAACTTATGGGGTAACATCTAAGTCTGAAAATAAGACTGAGTTCATGAGCATTAAATCCATAGAAGGTATCTATTACCTCCATAGCTTTCAACTTTTCCTCAAGTCGCTTGCTTCAATCCTTAATTTCTATGGAGGTTTCTACCTAGGGTTTCTATATTTTAACAGTTGATCTATTTTCGAGACAAAATTATCAATTTGACGTCACCTGGCTTCATTTCTAGTGAAGTAGGTAGATTTAATAGAATTGATACGCTAGCATGATGAAGCACTGACTTTCCTAAAGACAATATTATTTGAGGATCAGTTTGAACTCTAATTTGATTATGAGTAAATCTTGAAGGGTATATAGGATATTCATTCTCGTTAATGGAATTAAGATTCGCCATTGGGTTTATAATAGATGTCTCTCCTGACTCAGAAATTTTAAACCCTAGGATTTGTGTCATTTGGCCTACCATATCTTGTTGGGATTTTTGAAATTGTTCCATCATTTCTTGTTAGTTCTTATCTAACTTTTGAGACATTTATGATTGCATGTCTATTTCAGTTAGTTCAATTTGGTCTAATAGCTCACCGTTCACTATTTTGGTTTTGTGTCGGATTTTGTAATGGTATTGAATCAACTAAGTTTTATTTCGATTTAAAATATTTTTATAGGATATCTCAAAAAAGTTATTTTCGATATTTTTAAAAATAGATATATGTAATTGCAAGATGGTTGCCTAAATGATGAAGTATTGATTTATTCATAGTTTTCAGGAACAATACTCACGATATATGAGAAAACTTCATAATTTTTAATATTACCTTTAGCGAAAAATTCATGTGGGATATCTCTATATGAGAAAAATTCATAATTTTTAATATTGTCATTAGGTTAACAAAAATAAACCTATATGAGAAAAATTCATAATTTTTCTCATTCTTTATTTTAAACCGGGTTTGGAATTCGATTATAGATGAAACATAATTAACACCTTACACCATCAAAAAATTAGTACATAATCAAATATACTTTGCACTAAATTAGAAATTTGTGAGTTCAAATTTTATTTAATTTAAAATCTCGTTACTCGATATTAAATTTTAAAAGGGAAACACATTTGTAATGATAATAAATTTTAAAAGTCTCGTTACTCGATAATAAATTAAAAACCTACCACTAAGATTTGTAATAGCTATGTTTATTATCGAATAAAAGGGCACCACATTCGTAACTAATTAGGTGTCTAAAGATAAAATAAAGGAAACATATACAAAATTTAAATTATGAGGAATTAAATAACATAAAATAAATTGCATGAAGATTAAAGAGCTAGAAATAAAGTGCGAGATAATAAATATTACATTAAACAGACCATAAACAATATAGATCATCCCCTTTGCGTGTTACAATAAAATTGATTTCATAAAAAAAGAATAAATGACGAATGATAATATAAAATAAAGAAATAAATACTATAAATATATAATATAAAATATCAATAACACAATATATAGAATTAATAAAAATATATCATACATAATATATAAAAGAGTAAGCTACACAGATAATCACCGTACTATAGGGTTGTTAGCGAAATAGCCATCATACTTTAAAGAGTGTCAAATCTATTAGTCAACTACTAAAATGGTATTAATATAATCACCAACTTTTAAAAATTAACGGACTGATGACGTGACAGTTAAAAATAAAATAATATAATTATTTAATTAAGTGGTCGCACGTCCTTATCGGAGGATATTATTTTTATATATTTAATTTATTAAATTTATTTTCTTCCTCCAATCAGGTGGTGACATGTGTCACCACCTAATTAAAGGTGAAAAACGAAATTCAGTCGGATGTTGTGTAGAATTGAATCCAGACCCCTAGCTAGGGATGTAAAAAGCTGACCCGACCTGAAAACCCGACTGAAACCTGTTCGAGTCAGAACCTGGTTTGACCCAAGGATGTAATGACTCGAACCCGATCTGACTGTTGTTGACCCGAACCGAGTTGGACCTGTTATTGTAGTAACCGAACCCGAACTGTATCCGACCGAGAATGACCCGAACCTGATTTCAACCTGTTATTGTCAACCCAAAACCCGACCTGCATCCGACTGAAACAAACCCGAACGAAGATAACCTATATTACCTGACTGAATCGACCTGAGACCTGATTTTACCCGACCTATTTTGAACCCGACCTGATAAATAACCTTTTGAATCCGACCTGTTATTGACATGAACTAATATTAACAAGACTTAATATTTACATGACATATAATTATGTATATCTATAATTTGATAAATTTAAAATATTAGTAAATATAATTAGTATTAAAAAATAGAATTAGACATGAGAATTAATTTAGGGATTAATATTTAAATTTAGTATTACATATTTAATTAAAGTAATTTCTTTACTATTTTATTTAGCTTGAATGTATTTAATTTTAATTATAATTTTAAGATAATATTTAATTAAAAATTATCATTTTAAATTGATATTTCATTAAAAAATATAGTTTTAAATTAATATTTAATTAAGTTAAATTAACTTATTGAACTTAGGATTAATTAAGCTAAATTAAAATATAAAAACATAAAGTACAAACATAATTTAAAGAATTATAAAATCAAATGTAATTTTTTATTAAATTAATCTAAACTCAATTAAATTAAACTAAAATAATTGATAAAAAAAAGAAAAAGATAATTGGTAAAAAAAAAGAGTGAAAAGACCAAATTTTGGAGGAAAATAATAAGTTTGAGATTAATTTACTTTTAGTGTGAAAATTTTGGAGGGATATAAGTTATCCAAAATTTTGGAGGGAATTATA
This sequence comes from Abelmoschus esculentus, assembly GCA_035048815.1. NCBI lineage: Eukaryota > Viridiplantae > Streptophyta > Magnoliopsida > Malvales > Malvaceae > Abelmoschus > Abelmoschus esculentus. The sequence goes on along the minus strand of JAUCBN010000063.1, from coordinate 5,219,206 downwards.
AAGAAAATTTTATTATTATATAAAAAAGTGAAAAAAAAAACAAAATTTTGAAGGAAAATAAGCCACTCATTTTTTAAGTTTGGGATTAATTTACTTTTAGTTTAAAAATGTTGGAGGGATATAAATTACCCAAAATTTTGGAAGGAATTAAAAATAAATTTTGATTATTATATAAAAAAAGAGGGAAAAAACAAAATTTTGGAGTGAATTAATATATATAATAAATTTTGGAGGATTATTATTATTACAACTTATAATCAAATAATAAACTTTGATTAAACTATAATCAATTAAAAATATAAAATGGAGATTAGATTTAGATATTCATTTGACACTACTCTAGATCAGGTAAAAAATTCCACACATTTTTATATAGATCGTGCCTCAAAAATCTAATATTGCATCTCTACACCTTATTTTACAATTATTTCAATTTGGTTATGATCACTCAAAAATTAAGTTTTAAATTTTATTTTTTATTCGATTTGATCCTTATTTAATTAAATCAAATTATATATTTTAAAATTGTTTCAATTTGATCATAGAGAATTAGTTTAGTGATCGAAGAAGAGAACTAATTTAGTGATTTAGGCTTAGAGGATTAGTGTTGAGCTTAAAGAATTAATAATATGCATACATTAATTCATAAATAAATTAAATACATATATTAGTATATATTTAAATATATAATATTATATATATTATATATATTATAAGTATATTATATTACATATAGTACATTATTATATAAAGTATAATATATATAAGTATATTATATATACATTAAATTATATCATATATATATATATATTAATATACACATCTAATATAGATGTATATAAAAGTAATAAGTATATATATATATATATATTAATGTATACTATATAGTATATAAATATACATATACTTACATACGTATTTATATATTATATATATACATATTATATATTAATATATATATAGTATTATACATTCTATATTTCCATATATAGTATATATTTTATATTTTCATATATAATATCATACCATATATAATATAAATTTTATATATAGAATATATTCCATATATAGTATAAATTTTATATTTTTATTTTTGAAATATATTAAACTATATTGTATATGTATAAATTATAATGTATTAAAGTACATTAAAATTAAAATTTTCATCGAATTTAACTATTATTAATTTATAATTTTTACAATTTAGTCCTTACAACTTTATTTTTATTTCAAATTAATTACTATTTATTTTTCTAATTTAGTTTAGTGTTTTTAATAAGATGGTATTTTATTTTATTAATGTTTATCTTTTTTAATTTAAAATTTTATTATTTTCGATCTAATGTTTATTCCTTATTCATTTTTAATTTTTGTAATTTAGCCCAATTTTTAAGATATGAATCATCTGATGATATTTTTGTTTAGTCTAGTGCGTAATATTTATTTTTAATAAGATTCATGTTAGTTAAAGACTTAATTACTTATTTATACCAAACTCAAACTTAATAATTTTAATTAATATAAATTTAAAACTCGAATTAATTCGACCTGAAATAAAATTGATTTGAAATGAACCCGACCTAAAATGCAGCCGAACTGAAATTAACCCGATCTAAAATCTACCCGACCTGAAATGAACCTGTCCATTATCTGATTTGGACCCAAACCGTTTAACCCCGACCTGAAATGAACCCGACCTGAAATAGACCCGACCTGAAATGGACCCGACCTGAAATGGACTCGCACCCGATCCGAATCAAGTCAAAACATCAAATCAACCTGAAATGACTTGTATCTGATTTTTCCCGACCTAACAGTACCCGACCTGAAACCCATCCGAGTAACTATTTTTATATCCCTACCCCTAGCACCTATGTACAACAACAAAACCACCGGACTAAGTTAGATGTTGTCATATAAACCCATACAAGAAATATATATCTAATATTTTATTTTATATTTATTCTTTCTATTTCACACGTATTCATAGATTTAATTTTTAATTTAATTAAAATAATAATTAAATTATTTTATATAATAAATTATAATAAAAATTTATTTGATAAACCTTAAATCATAAACCCTAAACCCTAAAGTTTAAAGTAATTTAAAATTTTAAATTATGCTTAAAAATTTATTTAAAAATATTAACCCTAAATCCAAATCTTAAACCCTAAATCTAAAACCATAAACTATAAACCTCAAACCCTAAACTCTAAATCTTAAATATAGTAATTGAATTTAGAGTTTAAGATTTAGGATTTAGAGTTTAGTATTTTTTAAATAAATTTTTAAATATAATTTAAAATTTTAAATAATTTTAGAGTTTATTATTTAAGGTTTAGGTCTTGGGTCTAGGGTTTGTTAAATAAATTTTTATTATAATTTAAAATTTTTAATTTATTATATATAAATTAATTTAATTAATATTTTAATTAAATTAAAAATTAAATATACGATTATGTATGAATAAATATAAAAAAAATATAAACTAATTTTTAATGGTTAGAGATAATAAATAATATGGTGAAACCGGTTTATAAAATAATTTCTACTGAGGTGACACTGGTATGGTTGCGGACGTGGTCAGAAGATGGACGAGCGAGCGGAGGTAAAAAGCCAGTTTCCAGGAAGCTTCGGGAGGTGAAGGGGTGCTTCAAAGGTGACCGATCAATTGGAGAAACCGAAGGATTTTTAGACAAATGGGTATCCGAGTAACCGGGTCCTAAATACTTTGGTTGAGTTTGGTTGTGGGTGTGGGTAACTAGAAAAGTTTAAAGTTGTAATGGGTTATGGTTTTGGGTAATGTAACTGGGCCTGTAATTTTGGTCTAGTAATATAATTTGGATTAAGGTTTAATGGACATAGAATATTTTATTTAATATATATATATATTAGATTTTTGAATTAAGAATTTATTTATTTATTTGAATTTTCGATTTAATTTGGATATAATATTATTCGAACTTTGGACAAAAATGGTGAATAGAATTAACTTTCAGCAAACCTTGGTAGTAACACAACAAATACAAATGTAGACCAATTGACATGATAATCAATATATGTTGGCTTACATCAAAACCCTTGATGGATTCCCAAAAATGATGATGTGAGAACGAAAAAAAATTAGATTAATCAGAACAATAATCAAAGATCATGACAGATCAAAAAATTAGATTCAAGATCGGAAGAAAAAATTAAAACAAAATAAAAAAAAAAAATGAGAACACGTCGTAAACATCTAAACGATAATAACGAGAATAAAAAGTAAACGACATCAGAACTATCAACTACGAAAAAGGTGACATAATTATTGGATATATGAACAATCGATAACCGGTGTGTGGTGGAAGATGAGTATACGATAGACTATTTAGAAAATTTTGCCGAAAACACAATAAAAAAATATTATATTAAATTATAAAAAGGGATTGATTTTCATTACACAAAACATTACAATAACATGAGTATTTATAACCCTAATCAAAAACGGCCCAACAGAATGACCCAACTAACTAACAACATATATCAAATTATCAACTAATTAACTGTTAATTATAATTTTTTATATTCTAATAGGAAACTTTTCTTCATAATCTCTTTTTCATCAATTGAGCTAAGAAAGAATTTCTTATTGATATTTTATATGATTTATATTTTTAATCTATTAATTCTATTGTCTTTTGGAATTAAAATAAATTTTAATTGATAAAAATTTTGGGGATAATTTTTTTCCTAAATAAAGTTTTTCGTTTTTTCTTGACAAATTATTTGAGCAACAAGTTCTTATATAGAAATTTGTGTTTTTCCTCGTTTGGAACCTTGAAGCTATAAACTCATAGAACTTTGTTTTTTTTCCTCGTTTGGAACCTTGAAACTATAAATTCATGGTTTGGACATCATGAAGTCTGCTCGGTTGGGCCCCTTTGGGTGCTTTGAGAGAGTTCCTTTGGGTCCTTTTCTCGTGGGCAGTACATGGGATGATTAGCTGATCATCCCCATAGTGTGCGTGAAAGATTCGAACATGGTTGCGGGCAACACAAGGGGTGCTTAGCTCAGCCCCATCTCGGTCGGTCGGATTTATATAAAATTTGGGCTCACAACTGACACGGGCTGGTGTAGACAAACCTTCGATGTTTTATGTTTGGCGGTGATGGTACCGTCGGGTTGATGGCTTGATGTAGCAATTCTTTAAGCAATTGGTAGTTTATGAACTGCCTGTGTTTTTTTCTTCGGTTGCAGCAAGAGTGGACAAGCAATTTTCTTTCGCTTACCTGGGCACCTGCCTGGTTGTTTCTAGCTTCTTTGTTTTATGCTTGTCGGCTTGTTTTATGGTTCGCTTGTTTTTACTACTGCTGCATTTCTTTGTAGCAGTCTCTTTAACGTTAATAAAATGGTTGACTTTATTTATAAGCCAAAAATTAACTAAGATTCAAGTGTTCTTTTTAAAGTCGATGATTTTATTGAAATAAAAATTACCATTACAATAATCATGCCCATTACAGGAAACCCAGCAACAATCTTGTATTAAAGAAAATACGGCCTACAGAACATAACATAAGAAAGCAAACTAAAGACAAGCCTCAACCAAGGCTGACCACAGTAAATAATAAAAACATGAACCTAAGAGAATGACATCGAACTTTAACTCTTTATTTCCCATTGGAAAAAGGCATGAAATGAAACCAAAGGGTATTACTGAAATGATGACGTTGATGTTATCCCCAAAATGGGAACACCGTTTCTTCGGCACCAAATCCCACATGACTTTGTGGATTATTGTTCATCATCTCCATGACCCATTGTTGCCTCTGCATGGAATCCATGGTGTTTGCCTCCGTTTGCTCATTGTGCCCGATACTCATCCCCGGGGTTGCTTCAGGCATTACCAACGGGACTGCAGCCACGGACGAGGATGACCCTTGGGGATCATGCGATGCTTTGATGAGTAAATCAACTCTCTTGTCGATTTCCTTCAGGTTCTGATCTATCAACCACCCAAGATCATTCAAATCCATAATGTTTAATCCATGGACACTGGTTTTGCCAACGATAGTTTGGAACATGACATGGGTCATCTCCTGTTCCCGGATGTCCTTGCACTGTTTCTTGAGTTGTTCATTGATTTTTGCGATCCTTTGGGTGAGAAAACTCTCTTGGTTCACCGTCTTCTTGGTTTGTTCAATCGCAGGGATCTTCCTGAACTTGGAGACCACTCGTTGGACTCCCGTGGCGGATGGCCAAACCTCGGGTTGAGCATCATATGGACTGTACAAAATAGCACATGCTTCGATCCCACAGAGTGTAGTAAGTTCACTCACTTTCTTCATTAAGCCCTTCTTTCTCTTCTTAAAGGTTGCTTTCCTTACCGAGTCGTTGGCAATATAGACAAGCTTCACTTTCTTTCTTGTCATGGCTTGAAAATCAAAGGGATGGGATTCTTAGCCTCTTTTTTTCTTATGTATTTCTTACCCCAAACAATTAATTTATACTATTTATAGATTTGAAAGGAGTTGTTGTTATCATCACAAGAAGGTGGAGCATTCAAATCCATTTTTTTTTCTTGTGAGCAAATGCATGAACATGAAAATCTGACCAAATTAATGTCAATAATAGCTCTAACTTTAGTATGTACAATAGAATCCTGAGATATCAAAGTTGTAACATGATATATATAATTCAATTAGATAGGCTGGCTTGATTTTTCTTTCCATAATTATCGTTTTGCATTAATTATTTTAAATATAATAATATCGTTGTATATTTATTCGAATCAAATAGTATCGAATAATAAGTATTATATCATGTTGGTATTAGTTCATAGTGCATATATATGGTAATGATATACATAATAATGTATATATAAATATTAAATCATTATTTTCAACTGATAAAAATATAATTTTATATATTTATAAAAAATCATATAACATCAAGGGATAGGTGTTAATATATATTCATCCAAACATATTTGGTAACGCCAGATATCCTATAGTGTATATATAAAGCAAGTCCTGGTCAGTATATCTCTCTCTAAGGCAATAAATCTTGATAACTATTTTAATTAATATATATAGAAGATGCCACAAAATGTTGATGCTGTAACGTGATATAGATAATTTGTTTTGATAATGATTATCATAGTTTTATTAAAATTATAAAAAATATAATTATAACGTATTTAGAAAAAAGAATAATAGATCTAATTCACGAAAATTTCTTATAATAAAAAAACAAAGATAAGTGAATACTTTCACATAGATAAGCATATCATCAAAATCAAGATTTTTTTTTTTAAATTTATTTCTCTATCTAATCGATACACATAACAAATGAAAAAAGAGTGTTGAGTGACATAAACTATCAAGTGAAATATTTTGGTATCTAAAACTGATTATATCAACAACCAACCATCAACCGAATGTGAATTTAACTTGACCATCGATAAAATTATATTAAAAAATTAGTATCGTTAAAATTTCAATACGAGCAACAAACTAAAATCATGCCACAAGAACAGATAAAATAAACAAAAAAAATACAAGAAAATGTATCACAAGGGAAAAGAATCAAGTGCCACAAAGAGAGAGTCTTATCAAAATATGAAAAAAAATAAAAAATACACTCAGTGGTAGAAAAAAAATATTAAAATTGATTGTCAAACAGAAATTAAAAAAAAGTTGCAGGCGTCGGAATTTTAAAAGAGAGCGACTAGGTTAAAAAAATCCTAATGTGATATAGATAATTCTTTGCCTCCTTAAAAATCTTTTTAACCTAAATGAAGGAAAAGAATACTCATGAAAAAAAGTTACAAGCACAAAAGAGTTTAAGAGATCAAACCAAAACCAAAGAAGCGAAGTAACGAGCAGAGCTAACAAAACAAACTACAAAACACCCCCGATCAACATTATACAAAATAATCACTACCGTCAGAGAAAACGAAAAAGTAATTTCCCTAAAGATATCTTTTGAGATATCCGAACCAATGCACAATGACGACCCCCTATTTAAATTTTTCTAAAATTTGGTTTATTTATGAATTTACCCTTCCTACTTTCAATCATTTACATTTTCCCTCAACCCCAAATTCTGACTCCGCCTTTACCAATGTATTGGACAAACTATTCTCTTGATGGCCCACATGCATAACTCACAATACAAAAGCACTATCCGCCAAGGCTAAATTCTTACAACAAAGTATTTGAACCACCGTCATATATATAATTTAATCAATAAAGTTGGTTTATTTTTTGGGGAGCCATTTATAATTTAAATCATTGAATTTACCCTCTACTTTCGTATAGGTCACAAACCTTTGATTTAATCAGATTAAATCATTAAACTTTTATTATTAACAAATTAAATCATTCACACTAACACCGTTAATTATTTTAACGGAAAAACTGACTCAATAATCCTACTAGACTTATTTTTCCATGTCAACAAGTTAATATTAATTAAAATTAAAGAAAAAATATTAAAAATATTTTTTTTTACGATAAATTGTTAAAAAAATTGCATTGAACCATAATTTCTTTAATAATTTAATGTAAAAAAAGATTTTAAATATTTTTTTAATTTTAATTAATATTAACTTGCTGACATGAAAAAATATGTCTAATAGGATTATTGAGTCAGCTTTTTCATTAAAATATTTAACGATGTTAATGTGAATGATTTAATTTGTTAATAATAAAAGTTTAATGATTCAATCTGATTAAATCAAAGGTTTGTGACCTATACAAAAGTAGAGGGTAAGTTCAATGATTTAAATTGTAAATGGCTCATTTTTTGGTAATTAAAGATTTATATATATATATATATATATATATATATATATATATATATATGATTCATTTAGTAAGAAAATTATATTATCATCTATTTATACAAATTATATAATATCAAATAATATATGCTTTTTAATAGTATTAAGATGATTAAGTTATAGTATTTATTTATAAATATTCTTAAACTTTGACTCCGCTTTTGTCAATGCATCCGACTAACTATTCTCTTGACAACCCACATGCATAACTCACACAAGTCAATCTCAATCAATGAGTTCTTTAACGCACAATACAAACACACTATTCGTTAAGGTTAAACTCTGACCACAAAGTATTTGAACCATCTTCATATATATAATTTAATCGACAAAGTTGATTTGATTTTTTGGTAATTAAAGATTTATATATATATATATATATATATATGATTCATTTAGTAAGAAAATTATATTATCATTTATTTATAAAAATTATATAATATCAAATAATATGTGCTTTTAATAGTATTAAGATGATTAAGTATAGTATTTATTTATAAATATTTTTAATCGATTGATAATACGATTTCAATTTAAGTCTTTTAGAATAAATATCATTCATTTTTTTCTACTGAAATCACTTCTTGAGTTACAAAAATAATATATTTTTGGTAAGGACATTGTTAATATATTTATCGGTAATATCTTGGCTAACTATTAACTCAATGAGTAATTAGTTAGTAACTTTATGTTCAAGAAAGGTCCGTTTTATTAAATTCTATAAATTATTTTATATTTTTATTTATCAAAAATATTACTGCCAAAAAAATATATAAGATAAGAAAGATTTAATTGTTATTCAAAAAGCTCAGTAACATTGCAAGAATTAAATTATGCAATTCATAGAATTATACATTTTATTCTTTAAATTGACCTTCCTCTAACTAAAAATTTTAGCTATTTACATTGAGTTAACAGTTAATTAAAGCAAGATATTAGTTACTTCACATGCGGTACTATAACAATACAAGTGGACCAATATCTAGAGATGTAATTGAACAAAAAATAAAAATATTTAAGACAAAGAGACGTAACCGAAAAAATAATGACGATGACTATAACAACCAAATACACAACATATTCAACATCAAAAGTTCTAGAATCCATTTAAACAAGAATAATTAAGTGTATAAAATTTCATATACATTATTTCCAAATAAATTTTAGATCTTTCAATTGAAGATCACATAAAAGAATTCAAAACTTGATCCTTACCATTATCGTTAGCAAATTTAAAATAACATTAACTAAAGAATAAACGCATTTGTAAAAAAATTCAAATAAAAAATGATAAAAATGAATCAAAAAATTAATATATCTAAAACACAATCTCTCTTTACATACTTGACAACTTTTAAATACCCTTCGTCTATACTCTTTACACCTTATTGTAATCACTTCATTCACCTTCACCTCCCTTTGTGATCGATGGATACTCAATTGATGAACTAAAGTATTGCTTACATACAATTTGATCGTAAAATTATTTTCAATTCGTACTTACAACGTGTAGAACTTATTCATAACGTGTGGAGCTTATTGGTGTAATATACAAATTATAGAATTTTAAGATGGTTGTTGTAATTGTTCACATTATTGTATAAGGGTCAGGATTTATTAGGTCTAATAGTTTATATGATATTTCACACCAAAAGGTGTTGTTAAGATTCATTCGAATCATAAACAATAAATGTAGGTATTTTTTTAGTGTTTATTATTTTTTCATGCATACTTATAGCAGGGTTATTGGGGGTTTGAGCCTTTGGTATCATATTTCAAAAGGGTAAATGATAATTCAATGAATTTAGAGAAAGTTCTGAGGTAAAATATCTAAGTTTTTATTATTATGAAACTGATATATTTTACATGTAGCAAGTTTGTACATAATTTTTTAAAAAATTTATACATAAATATTTAAAAAAAATTATAAGAAAAATAATGTATACATAAAATCTTATGACATAAGGATTTGTGTACAAACATAAATACTACAAGAAAAGATATTCCTCTACAAGAACATTGAGAATTTTAGTAGATACTAAAATTATTATATAATATATAAATTATAAGTCTTTGTAATCTATTAGTAGGTAATTGAGAAGGTATTCAATTCATTTTATGTTGTAACAAATTACGTGAGCATGAATCTTATGCATTCGGAGTCCTTCCCTATTAATAGATTATAAAGACTTACACCTGTGTAAGTCTTTATAATTTGTTATTGGTTACTAGGATAGATATACACTAATGTAAGTCATTGTAATCTTTATGATAAGTATTTGTATACATATAAATTAAGTTAAAACATAATCTATTTCTTGCAAAATATAAAATTGATAGTAATTTTTTTAATTTTAACCTAATAAGCGATTACATCTAAATTACTTATTATGAACATCATAAAATTTTAGGTTAAAACCTAAAAAGTTATCCTCTCCAACCTAAAAAGTTAAGTTATTAATAAAAATCACTTACACTCTAAAATATTACATGTGTTTCTCAATTGAAAATAACTTATCAACAATGTTATTTTGTATAAACATTTGTGTAAGTGATTTTTATTTTATTTGTACCTTTTAACTGATATATGAGAAAAATATTATTATTATTCATATAAAATAGGTTATCTAATTAAATATTTACATTTTCTAACACCTTTTAACTGATATATGAGAAAAATATTATTATTATTCATATAAAATAGGTTATCTAATTAAATATTTACATTTTCTAACACCTTTTAACTGAATAGTAGTATCGTTTAAATTTGTTATATTTTTTTATAACACCCTATATAAATAATATGAGATTTAGTTCATGTCGGTTAACAATTCGGCATGATAAAATTTAGTATGAGAATTTTATAAGATCCATCATTTCTCCTGACAATTTATATGATTTACATTCGATCTAGAACACTTACAATTTTATAAGCGCAACAAAACAATCACAAACAAGAAAATAAGTCACTTATAAATAAAAAATATATAAATTAACAAGTTTAAATTACTTTGTACAAATCTAAAACTACATTTATCTTTTAGTAAAATTTTAGTAGGGAATCAAAATCTATCTTATCAAAACTTCTATCTCTAATTCACATATGACGATATATTATATCTTCAAAAACTTATTTTATCTACATGCATCATAGTTTCAAAAGCTTTTGAGAACTAAATATATTATACATGAAATTCATATATGTCGAGAAGCATATAACTCATTGCCAATTAAAGAATTATCACCAAAAATTATAAATGTGAAGTTTTTATGTTATAATTTTAGCGATCTCTTACACAAAACACAAAATCATATTAACGATTTTTATGAATATTTTTACCAAGTAAAAAAAACCCTGATCAGGTTTATACCGCTCCAATGAATCAAGAAACACTGATTATTATCAAGTGAGATATGAATAATTTAATCAAGTCTAAAATTAAAGTTTATGATATTTTTTTAGCAAACAAGAACCCTAGAGTAATTCTTTCATATGGATAATATTAATTCTACAATAAAAAATATAAATCGTACACAAAAAGTACATAACTAAAAAAAATATTAAAAACTAAAAATCATAGCTAAATTTTAATTAAAACACTAAAGATAACTTTAAGTAACATGTTAGTAAATATACACCACAAGCATGAACATAATATCTAAAGAAAAGAGTTGAACAAACCCACATGATGATTTCATGTATAATTACTAATCCTAAATATCCTTTCTATAAAGGTTAAGTTACAACAAAATAATAAATAAAAAAAGTAAGATACTTTTCTATTCTTTTTTTAGTTTAACTTGTTTGAAACATCTACAACTAAAATAAATTACAATACAAAAAAAAGTTTAACAACAAAAAATACATTCAAATTAATATGGATAAAATTAATAAATATTGTTACAACGAGCACATCAAACCAAGAAAGTATCAAGAAATGAATATTCAACATGTTTATGTTAGAATAAAGTTAACTAAAAATGTATAGAATAAAGAAATTCAAAATACATAAGCAACATTACAAGAATCGAGTTAAACTTTAAAGTCATGTAAAAATTTTGTTAAAGAAGTCATTCTTGATTATTAGATTTTATCTTTATTTTTGAGAGATTTTCATATAAAATCTTTTAATCTTTTATTAAATAAGTCATTCTTGATGTTAAGTTGATGTAGTATTTAATTTTTATTTATTGTTAGGGATAAGAATATCTTTATTAAATTTAATTTAGTAATTAGGGTAAGATTTCTTGAGGCAAATCCCATAGAATTATGTGAAGGCTTTGTTAAGTTATGTCTTATATCTTTCAATACTTTTATTTGAGTTATACTTTACAATAAATACCCATTTGTAGTTAGATAGTTTTTTTTCCTTTGCAACAACTAAGCTAGTGTAACACACATCATTTAATCTAAAAGAAATAGACTCGAGTGACAAATTTTATATTGATCATTGAAATGATCCAAACTTGTATGAACTAAAAATAAATCAAAATTAAAATTTACCAACTAATCATCAATTCTAAATGCACCATATAATCATAGACCATCCAGATGAGCAACACATTAAATTTTATACAAAAATTAAGGACCATGCTCACTTGCTAAAGCTAAGCGATTAAGGATCAAATTGTAAATTTTAAAATTTAATAGACTTGTGAGAAACTAAAGCTTTTGTACTAAACTTAACCATATCTTAAATCTACACATATTTTAGAACAATTGGAATTTATTAACTTCTTTAATTGACATATGAACATTCAATGATCAAAATGCAAAAATTCATAACTTTAAAAGCTTCATAACTAAATTCGTACATATACTAACTCAGGATCTACAAGTAAATAGAGTTTTTCAAAATTTTAATGGCATAATTTTGTACAAGTACAAGATATCATATCGAATCGAAATAAGGTGTAGTGGTACGCTCTGACTAAAAGTGTCAAATTTTAAGGGGGCATATTGGTGTGGTATACAAGTCATATCGATATCCACTGTACAAAAATACAAATTTACATATGCAAATTTAATCTAAAGCCTTTCAAATCATTCTCTAACATCTTAAACACGCTCCTAAAAATTTATCAACATAATTACACTTGTTCAAGCATTCACAAAATTAATTTTAACAGCGATAATCAATAAACAAATAGTCTAAAGACATACTCCCTAGTATTATGTAACAACTCTCATTTTGAATTAAATGATTAAATCTGACAAATAAGACTGAAAATCAATTTAAAATAGTGCATAAGACATTTAAAACTATTAAAACAAATTCATAATATTAAACCAACACAATGACAAAATTAGATTATTGAACTATCATCACTCAAAATGCTTTCTCATATTATGAATTTGCACCATCAAGTAAAATTAATCATAATTCATCACATATTAGGCAATTCAAAAATATAAGAACACATGATAATTGAAATAATATAATCAAAATTAAATTTCCAAATCAAATGTTCCATGTTTCTTTATTTTAATTTTTGTAAAAAAAAAAAAGTTAAACATACTTAAAATTGTGTTTATCTTGATTATGATCTTAACCTCAATTTTCAGCCAAAAAATTCTCTATTCTTCTGTAAATATAAAAATAGAACATAAGCATGATATGTTTAGTATGTGCGGTAAAAACTATTTATTAATACAATTTAAAAATTAAAATATTATTAATTTTCACTCCTCAAATTCTAAAAAAAATTTAGAATTCATATAAATATTTAAAATCAATGCAGAACTTAATCATATCAAAACTTATTAAATATGCTTGTTAAATTGTCAACATAATTGTGATTTCAAATGTAATGAAAAATCATCGAATACACATATCAAACTTTATCAAATGAGGGATTAAATCCTTAACCTCATTAAAAAAAGTTGTATATTCCATAACAATTAGGCTCCTGACCTTACGATTCATATATACACATATAGACGTTCGATCAATTAAACCAATAGTTCCATCAAAAAAGTTTCAAAACTTATATAGTATTCTTATCCTATGAATATCAATTACATCTGATATTAAAATCTAATTGTCACAAGCCAATACTTTTACAAAATATACATGTTATTTTTCATATGTGCTATCAAAATAGAATTTAAACAAAAGAGTTATTCTTGGAAACTTATGTAAAATTAGAGAAACTTACTTTCGAGATCAATAAAGCTTGTAAGCTCGAATCAAACTCTAAAAAAGTGATTCTAAACTTTGTTTTAAGGTTAAAAAATTACACTAACCAAGTAGCTTTAGTTTTAATGTCGAACTCTTGTCCATAGTTGAAAATATTTGAAATCAATGATGTACTTTCTAATCCAATTATGATTTCTCTACAACTTAACATAAATATAATACCATATTAAAATTCATTTAATAATTTTCAACAAATTCAACATTGTTATTCCTCGTCCAAGTCACTATCGAAAATATAAAAAAAATCTTATATATAATATCATTCTACCGTTTCAAACTTCAACATTTCATAACTTAAAACTACTCCAAGAATCATTAAAAATTCATCAATATTAGTAACTAACGTCAAAGAACCCAAATCACGATTAACTTTTCTCGATTCTTTAAGAATACATAACTTAAGTCGACCAATTTAATTAATTTTAAAATGAATTTTATAAATTTAAAATTAAATTTATGATAACCCAAAAAAATAACTCAAAACCCAATTAAGATATTTCGCTTTACACTTAAACTCAAAATTTTAAAAATAAACCTCCAAAATCTTTATTAAACACTTTAATTTCTTATCCATATACTTTACGTCGCTTGCCAAACTCGGTTGTTTGCAACACTACTAGGCATGACATCACCCTATCTTGCCACTCAATGAAAAATTGATCTACCTAGAACTAAACCTGCATTCACTCAAATAAAACCTTTCAACCCAGCAAAAGAAAATTTACTAAAATTAGATATTAAATGAAAGACTCGAGAATAATCTCAATTCTTAATAACAAACACTAATTTAATATTTATAAAGGTTCAAACTTGACAATATTATTGTGGGATTTCTGCCTAGAGAATTTTCTCCTTTGTATATCTATGTTGTCCATCAAAACCCTTGTGCTTTAAGCACTGTTCATTTACCTTAAAAGTTTCGTCGATTCAAATCATTAATATCTATTGCACCATGTATATAGAGCTATATGACTTTAAAAGGGCTCGACCATCTTCACTTAAGCTTGTCTGAAAATAATTTAAGTCGTGAATTAAAAAGAACAAGTTGAATCACCTTGAATTATCTCGACAGAACTCTCTTATCATGCCAATGTTTAGTCCTTTCCTTATATAGTTTGACATTCTCATAAGCAAATGCTCGAAATTCTTCTAACTCATTGAGGTCTAACATCCTTTTTTCTTTTGTTGTTGTTTGTTCGTGCCATGTCAAATGTTTTGTTTATAATACCCTGAAATTAGGCATAATTACTTAATACCGAAGTAACAAGAATTAATTATTCGAACCAAATTCGAATTAAAAATTTAAATAATTCAATTGGTGGTTTAATTAAATGAATTAAAAGATGGTAAAAAATTAAAATAAGAAAAGTTTAATTAGCCAAATTAAGGACCAAATTAAAATAAATAAAAAAATAAGGAGCATCCATATAATATCAAAGTATGAATTAAAAAGTTATGGTAATTGGGCCAATTTTCATACAATGTGGTCCTTAGAAGAGATTGACGTGAATCATAATTTCACCTTTCTTCTTTACCATAGAACCAATTATTAGAGAGTTAAAAGAAAATAAAAAATTCATGAAAATTTACATTTAAAAGCTAAATTTTTGCTAGTTTGAAGAGAAATTGAGTGAATATGCTTAATACTTCACGTAAGATCCTTTCTTTTCTCTTAATATTAGTTTTAAAATGAATTTTTGATGCATCTTTGGCTGATGAAAATTTGGTGTTTACTAGAAATTAGAGATAACATGAATTCACGCTTGAATTCATGATTTTTATGCTAGAATTGCATTATAATGTTAGGATATTTATGTTGCTTGAAATGCATGGTAAAATCTTTAATTATATGATATTTATTTGCTGGAAATTTGGGCATTTAACTTAAATGAACACATGATAGCTAATTGCTTTAGGTGACCATGGAAAATAGGCTAAATGGATTAATTGATATAATTAGTAAAATTAAATGCAATATGAAAAAATTAGAGAAATTATTGTAGGAGAAAATTTATGAAAAATGAGTTTTTATGATAAATGGTGATCTTAAATGAAAATAATGTTGGAATTGATGAAAATGAGCTTAGAAGCACAATTGATATAATTTGCCCAAAATGCACTATTTTGAGTAATAACTTTAAAATCTAACCATAATTCATGTACACGAAATTTAAAGCTAAAAAATTGATTGATTATACTTTTATATATCTATTTTCATTAGGATAAATCATAATAGGATTTGGAGTTTTGAACTAAAATCAAGAGATGATAATGTCTATGTAATGTAAATTGTCCAAAAATGTGTCCTAAAATTAAGATATCAACTGTATTAATTGTTAAAGAAATAAATTGCAAGGCATTGATATGAAATAGAATTTTATTAGCTTCCCAAGAATGTAAAGTATGTGAAATTTAATTGAGTATATTAAAATATATGATTAAATTAGTAAGTTATAAAATTTGTCTACCATAACAATTTTAGTGTGTGTGCATATAGAATCAAGTAATGCTTTGGTTAAAATAAATTTTAATGGCTTTTTTTTATACTTTTTATGAGTTGTTATAGGACCCAAGGTTGGAGGAACTAGAAGAGGAAAGACAGATTGAGCAAGCTGAAAGGAAAAATAAGGGACACTACAACAATATAGGTTTTTAGTGACAAATTTATAGTGACAGAATAATTTGGTCTCAAATATTATTTTTTTGACAATATTTTTGTGTGATAATATTAGTATAAGTAATTTTGACGAACTTTTATTTGGTCATTATAATAGTAATAATTGTGACGATTATACTTTCACAAAAAAATTCTCACTAAAAGACTTTAATTGTGACACAAAATTCATTGTCACTAAAACTTTAACACACAATACTGACAATATGTGAAATGATCACTATTATTTAAAATTTGTTGTGACAATAAAATTACTTGACACTTAAAATTTCTCTTTTGTTGTGATAAATTTTGTCACTAATAAAAAGTAAAAGTAATGACAAATTAGATATTGTCATAAAAAAACCTTTAAGTGTCAAGCTTGGAGTATTGTAAGTGTGACTATCCTTAGGACTAGGACCTAGGTCCTAACCAACCTTTTTACTTTATGAATTTTCATATAATATGACTAATTGAATGATAACATTATTTGCCTAAATAACTAAGGGAAGAATGACTAATTGAATGATAACATTGTTTGTTTTGCCATGATATGACTGAGTACTTGTCTTGTAATGAACTCTATATTGTGAATTACTATAATATCTTGTTACTTGAATTCTCATACTTATATTGCTTGGAATGCCAAGGTAAGAATAACAAGATTATTGCTTGGGTGCAAGGTACGCATTGCATTTATGGTGTTTGTGATTGCGATTGTATGCACATGTTGTTTGATTACTTGAAAAACTTGAGGAATTGATATGGAATACTTATCAACTCTTGATAATAAATCAATATAACCCTTGATTCTTAGTTGGTTATATGTAGAAGGGCATATCTTAGATTCTTGAGCTCTTTGTTAGACACTTCATATAACATCTTGTTTTATGTTTAGTGCACCTTCGTGCTAGATACCTTTGGTATCATCTTGATAGTACTTTGTGTACTCTTGTGATGTCTTGGTATCTATTTTGTTGTATACTTTGTGTATCATCTTTTAGATACTTTTTATATCATCTTTTGACTTGATTATCTATTCCCAAACTATATTTCAAGGACTAAAGTAAAAAAATTAAAAACAAGAGCAACTTGTATAAGATTATGTGACACTTGAATTATATATTGCCTTGAATTAAAACTAGGTTCCTTACTAGATATTGCAATTTGGTTAATATGATAAATTGGACATGATATGAGCCTTAACCATGATAACTCTTGATACTTGATTTACATGCTTAATATGAAATGCTTGTTTGGTCGATGTCATTACTTAAATGATAATTCTTTCTTAAATATGATATTAAATATATATGTTTGATACACGTCTTGCTATGTTTTTTATGGCACCTTATATGTTACTTGACTTACAGAAACCTAGACTCTAACTTGTGCACTATTATACATTGAATGAGATCTCAATAATGACTAGATACACTTGATTAAAATAAATTATAACTTATCAAATTGGTTAGGATTAAATGCTGCTCCACTAAGTATAAATTGTACTTACCACCTGTTGTTTTTCTTCTTCCCAAACCTCAAGTACAAGCTTTGATATATAATGCTTGGATCTAGGGCATAACATAAACAAGGAAGGATTTTGAAGTATTTTTTTTTTGTTAATATGTATTTGTTCCTAGGTGGTAGCACATAGACATGTAACTAGATCATGTTAGATCTAATTTTGTTCTTGTAAATGGCATGTATATATTAATCATTTAATCTAGTTGGTTTGCAAGATTATATGGTTGTTTATTTTGATTGCTTCAAATGGATGACATTATTGGTTGCTTCAGAAGATCATATATACAGGCTATTCGATTCTAATGATTTATGATTGCCATGAATGTGTGAATTGCTTAGGATTGAAACGTGACTAGTATTTGAGTATTGTATGCTTGATTGAATGGATTGTTTAATACGTATAGGATTATAATGCTTTTTGACACATGATATTGAAATGATTGACTTGGATATCATGTATGCTTGGACACTTTGAACATGTATAACATATAGCATGATTGGTTGAGATTTTGTGATATTTAAAATGTATTATTTATGCCATTTGGTTTATTGGATTGTGTAATTATATAGTTGATGTATGGTATGATAGGTTTAGATTGATTTACAAGGCCTAAATGAATTAAGTAAATATCGTGCATGTTTAAAACTTTGAAAATATATAATAGATAGCATGGACAATTAGCTTGCTTACCTATGAAATGTGCCTACGTTAAGACATTGTATGCATGTTTTGATTGACTAGTTTAGCTTATACATGGTCAAATGCTTATTGATATATTTGATTTAAAATGTTATTTGAGTGATAAGAAATACCAAATAGTATACTTTTGAGGCTTAAGAAAAACCCTAATGGACAATAATAATGAACAAAGTATGACACAAGATGACTATAAGTATAGGAATTAGTTATGGATATTATACTAATATTCGAATGGTCCCTTGACATGAACCTAAAGTAGATAATAAGATTAAAAAGGTAAAGAAATTTGTTAGGTATACTATTATGTCATTCAAATGATACTCTCTCACACACATTGTTTTGCTTGTTTGATTACATATCCACCATTGCTTGTCTACTTAATTTGTTTGCTTTGCTATGCTATAAGATTTAAATGAGTTGATTGACTAAATAAGATAACTGAATGTGTAATAAATTAGAAAAGTTTTATTTGACTCCTAATCTTGACATTGTTAGCATACTATTGTCCTTGTATTGTTTATGTTTGTTGGCTTGATCACCTTGGTATGCCTTGTTTGCTTACTTATATTGCTTGACTTGTGTAATGTGTCACTCTCGAACCGGCCTTTCACCTAAATTAGATAAGGAGTGTCACACTAATTGCCCAATAAGTTTTATGTTCTAGCTTAACTGACAAATGGTATGTTTTTTTTTACCATAAACGAGCTTGAACGGTAAAGTACCCAACAAAGTTTTGAAGGCAATTCTGTAGGCCTACAAAGCCTCATCTAGTCTCAAAGACCAATCCTTTCTTGAAGGATTCACAATATTTTCTAGAATACTTTTTATTTACTTGTTTGACACCTCATTTTATTTATTTGTTTGAGGATGATAGGTTATACCTATCCTTTTGTTGTATCTCATGCCTGCAAAAAGCTTTAGAGATTAAGCTACATTTAAAATAGCAATTGGTTTCGATACCTCTTTGGGGTATATCGAAACGAGGTCATGTATCGATACACCATATAGGTGTATCGATACAGGTATGTCCTCATAGCCTTAAGTCATCATGTTAGCATATCGAAACGCAAAGGAAGTGTTTTGATACCAGTGGTTTCAATACTGCCCTATAGACGTATCTATACCTCTAGCTTTCAGTCGTCTTTTAAGGGTAAAGTTCTTGGGATTTTAAATTTATTCTTCAAGTCCTTAAAAGTGAATTAAAATTTAAAATGGGTCCAAAAATAATCAAGTCTAAAATTATAACATCATAATTAGTGGTTTCTCGTCTTGTCTTGAAACGCTCCGAATAGTCTTGGATCGTCTAAATCAGCTCGAATGATGCTCTTGGCTCCCGAACCAGGTCCAAGGTGCCACAAAAAAATTATAAAAATTTCAAGTTTTACATAAATATAAATGTAAGAGGATTTTATTTCTTTACAGGGATATGATTTTCTTACGCTATATAAAACTTGAAAGTTTTATAATTTATTTTTTTACAATTGGATGAAGGTAAAATGGTAAACGGATGAATAAGATTAACAAAAAAAAATGTGACGATAATTATTTAAGAAAAAAATATTTTTAGATATTTATTATATCATCAACGGTCAAAGGCAAAAAAAAATATAAAAGTAATTGAGTTTTATACCATGTAAGTGAACCATAACTCATATACAAAGAGAACAATTAATCTTACAATTATGTATAATTTAAAAGTCCATGAATGAAGATAGACGATTGAGAATAAAATTAGAAAATTATTACTCGAAAAAATAAGAAAATAATCTTTACCTCCAACCTCAAAGAATTCATTTCATTTGCTTTGCCCTACCTTCAAGCATTTTGAGTCTTCGGGAAATTGACTGATTATATTTCTCTGGTTGAAGTTGAATAGAAGATTATATTGTGAAACAGAAACTAAAAATAAATTGCATTTAAGAAGAATAAACGAATAGCGTGAAATCTGATACTGTCAAACATGCTAAACAACCTCAAAATGGCATTCCACTAACCCTAATTTGAAATTTCACCCTCCTTCCTCTACTTCACTGATAGTATATAGTTTCAATTTATTCCTCTTCTGCCATACATGTATCATCTAACTTCCTACTTATTCCACTAATGTACACAGTACACTAAGAAACAAGGGTAAAAAAAAGAATAATGAGCGACAGCACAAGGCAGTTCCCTGCTTGGAGCATGTTAAACTAATAATGATCAATGCAGTCGATACTAAATGGCTTTCAGTTGGAATCAACACCACGGTTGGTGGCTTTTTTTTCTCATCTCAATCACCTTCTTATAGGAGTTGGAATGCACTGATGGAACAAATGTAGGACTTGCTGCAGGACGATATTCCGGAAAGAGGCGGCCAGACCTGTAACGAACCCCACAAGCATTACAAAGGGTCTTTGGACCCTTGGGTCCTTCTCTCCATTGTGGAGTTTTTTTAACTTCACAATGAGTACATTTCCTAACAAAAACAGGCTGTTGAGAGGGGGATTTGTCGATCTCACTGGAACTTGAAAGCCATGTCAGGTTCTTTTTCTTCTGTCTATTTTTGGAGGATTTCTCAGTTAGATGGCTTTCTGATTCCGATTCAGAACAAACCAAATTATATCCTGTGGAGGTAGAAGAGGCGGATGATATGAAAGGCAATGAGAAATGCATGTTAAAGGTAGATGCTCGTCTGCGCTTGCTTCGATCACGCTTCACCAGGAAGCTTAGCTTAGGGTTGATTGCTGTCGGCTTTGAAGCTAAGCTGCTAGTGGTTTCAAGGACAGATACTGGACTAGAGGTATGGAACCAGGTTGACCCTTTGACATCCAAAGAATCTCCATTTGGCGTAGTGCTTCTGCTAGAGGATGCTTTAGTAGTGCTTGCCCACTGGTTTAGTTGTGAAGACTCATCACACTAGATACAAAAAAGCAAAGAAAGAAAATTGTCAGAAGTGAGATTAAGGAAGAATTTACACCTATCTCCGATCAATATAATAAATCTAAAAACAAAGATAGAAAGAAGTAAATAAAAATGTGAAAGATGCATCTCTAGCATTTGGTGTATTAATGCACATACATGCAATCTCTTGGAGTCTAGAGTGAATGTCAGATACGAATATGTATCCAACACAGGTATGATCAGACTTTTCTATGATCCTCCAAGTATTCAGAGGATCCTAGGAGATCATATCTGATATCTCCGCGTCATGAGTCAGACACAAGCAGCGGACATGGATAGTACAAGAAAAATGAAGATTCCGAACCTAGGTCTGAAAAACATCAGATTATATAGTCTCAATCTCTTGAACCATTTTCATTTAAGACTGTCACACTAAAAATAACTGCTTTAACCAAAGCTCTTTCCGGGCATCTTTACAGAATAATTTTGCCAATAAAGAATGTTATGGGCAAGTACTCTCGGGGGTTGAGAAACAGTCCTAGAAAATTACTTCCAAAGAATTTCACCCTTTAATCAAGTGTGGGCAAATAACCAACCTACAGCCTAAATCCTATTACCTGTTTCTTTCTAAAAATCACACCGTGAATGTGCACATGCAGTTATCCGTTCACCAACTCACTTGTGTTGACAATACACATGGTAGATTTGTATACTCTAGCAGTCTAGATCAAACCTAATTGATAGTTAAGTTAGATCAGTAATTTGATACAAGCTAAGACATTCAGAATAAAGGCGTGTTTAGACAAAGCACAGTTTTAGTCCCCTGCCATGAACAATACACAATGCGTCTCCAAATATATAAGCCCCCCCCCCCCCCCCCCCGGCATGTAGAATGGCAACAAACAAACAAAGAAAGCCCTCGTGTACACAATTTGCAACCAAAATTTACACTCATGTATCACATGCACTAGAATCAAACTGCAATTACTTAGGACTCTAAAGTGCCACTTGGACCATGTAGAAAAACATACAAGGGAAATGAATTTCAAATAGCTAAAAACTCCATAAATATGTATATCAGTCATCACTTGCGTGAGGGAAACAAATGTTACTCACAGAAACGATAGCGTTACTAACCACAGAGTCGCCGAAAAAATCACCACAGAAGCCAGAAGACAAGCTGGCCAAAACATTAGCAGGCGGAGGCTCAAGGTTCTGAAAGTTGCAATCCCAGTCTTCACCATCAATAGCAGCACCATTTTTCTCTTCAACGTCATCAAGAGGCAAATGAACACCTTCTCCACTACTACCACCACCATCAACCCCTTCAACATCTTCCAATGGGAAATCCAAATACTTAATTACATCATCAAAGAAACCATCATTCACCTCAACCCCATCAAAACCTTTGTTAAACCAAGAATTGTTCATAATTTATTTTCCGATTGGCTGTTCTTAATTTTTCTGATCAAGAAATAAAAGAAAAAATAAATAAAAGTTACAATTATATACAACCATTATAATTAAAAAAAACACGTTTGCAACGCGTTTAATTTAAGCATTTTTAACATCAAACATAATTAAGTTGAAAGAAATTAATTAAAACGCGTAGGGGTTAGTAATAAGTTATTATCCCATTTGGACATTATCTCATCAGCTAGCTAACATTACGGTTTTTTCTTACAAAGCAGTAAATCTTGAGCAATAACTTATTTAAAAAATAAAATTTTGAAGAAAATTACGGACTCTAAAGATAGTATTTTTAATCCAAAATAATAAATCAGAATAAAGATTCCTCTTTGGGTGGATTTCATATATGGAAATAAATGTCTCTTTCTAGGTTTGCCGCTAAACCTTAACTTTGTTCACAAGACACTAACTTATATCATGGGTCATAATTTTCTTTTGGTGTATGAGCCATAACTTCATTATTTAGATAATATAAGAAAAAAACAGTGAAAATAATATTTAAAAATAAAAAGTAATTTATAGGTTTACATTTTATATGGAAATAAATGTGATTAGTCGATATTTTAACAGAATTTTTTCCTAGAGCTTGTTTGGATACATGGAAAATAAAAATGTATCAAAATGGGAGTTCTAAAACTTGGTAAATAATTTACAAAGAAAAGTGTGCAGTGTCGCTTTCTTTCTCCATTTTCAGAGTTATCAAACAGAAAGCAGAGCTACAATGAAGAACAGAAATGAAAATAAAATGCAAATAAATGCTAACATTTAAAATCTTTTTCTCTTAACAGACAGGGAGAGAAGGGAAAAGAAAAGGTAAAATGTAAGGAGAAAGAGGCACCTGGTTTCAATGAGAATAATGGAGCAGACGCATTGTTTGGATGAACGGAAAATAAGAGAAAATGAAAGTGGAGAATAATAGAGGACGGGAGGAGATGATATAACAGTGTCGGACAGTGGGATTTTTTAGGGATTTTGTGTGATAGAGGGAGAAAAAGTTAATATGGGGTGACGCACATGGAGTGACTATGCGGCTTCACCTGTAATCATCGTTCATTTGTCAAATTTCATTTTATACTACAATTACTTTGTCTTGGTAAAATATTGCAATATATATATATATATTAAGATGTATATAGCATCCAATACTTTATTTTTGAATCTATTAAATTTTTAAAATTATTTTAAGGTTGAATAGATTATATTCTGATTTTGTTAAAAATTTAAAAAAATATAAAATCATCTATCTATAGATTTGATTTTATAAAAGAAGTGGAAGAATCCTCCAAAGAGCAAGAAAAAAAGGCTTGAGTTAAGGATTAAGGGCTACATTTTGTTTATCTAGCCAAGGTAAGTACACTTTTAACTCTTACGTATTTATGGAACTCATGATATTAATGTTTGAAGTAAGATTATGCAAGCTTGAGTTTTGGTTGTAGCTTGACGATGATAATGGAGAATTTCGAATTTGCAATTATAACATATTAAAATTCGTTGTAATCCACTAGATATACCTTAGACAACTTGTAGGGGAGTTTTGAGAGGTTTTGTGCGGATTTGTTAAGGTTAGAGTTGTTCTTTAAGTTCTAAACTTCGAAATATAGGATCACGTATTGGTATAGGAGGTACACGTATCGGTACTTATAAGAGAAAAATGGGTGTGATCAGGGAAAGTGTACCGATACTATATCTTGCGTATAAGCACCCTTGTATTTTAAGGGATTCCATGATCGTTTAGGTGTCATGGTTCGTGGGCGCGTATTGGTACCATTATTTTATTGAGATCATGTATCGGTATGGATAATCTTCGTACTGATACTGGGGTACCGATACACCAAATAAGTTTCTCGATACTGGTTAAGGGTGTACCAATACTCCAATAAGTGTATCGATACTTGTAGGTCAATCTGTCTAAGTTTTTGCCTTTGAGTTTGGAGGGTCAATAATTCGAGTTAATAACCTTAGTGGGTCCCTTTATGCCTAAAATGAATAGTAAAATCGAAACAGAAAAATTCTAATTTCTTGTATGATTTAAATATCGATTTAAGGATGTAACACCTTGAAACTACTTGTGATATTGTGTAAGATCGTATTTGATGATTATCTTTATTGTTATATGTTATAAGAACGATTGTACATGATCTAATTATCCAAGGGGTGACTTTCGATGCTATGTGACTCTAGATTACTTGCGTGAGAGAGTATTAGTTCTGATGCTTAGTGACCCTGGACCTCAAGGTATAGCAGGTAGTAGGTTTTGAGGCTTAGTGATGATCAAAACCTCCTCGAGTGTGTGGCTTCCAATGCTATGTCTCTAGACCACACATCTATATGTGTATATTGATGATTCATGAATGTTTTAGATATTATCATGATAATAACATGTAAATATTATGTGTTTAGATGATTATGATAGTGTCAATCATTCTCTTTCATCACACCTTGTTGCTTACTTTTAATTATAATTTGCATAAATCATGGTTGAGTGGAGGTATATCCACTGAGCTTTCATTAGCTCAGTGTTCAGAATCTTTATTTTCGTGCGCACGTGTCTAGGTGACAAGTTTGTTCGAGGAGTTAGGGGTGTGCATAATTAACTGAATCGTTAACCATAACTGTTAATCAGTATAACCATCGTATTTTACATGTTAATTAATCGAACCATTAAAATTAAATTGTTTTATTTAACTGAACCGTTAAAAATGATTATTAATGGTTATGGTTATGAATTTTGACTAATAGTTAACCTATATGTTAACTATTATTAAATTATTTATATATATTTAAAATATAAAATATTTGTTTTTAATTTTGATGGTGATTTTTATGTCTTGAACTTTGATTATTATATGTTAATTAAACATTTTTAGTTAAAACTTTCATGTTGGTTTTTATATCTTGAACTTTGATGATATATTGTTAAAATGTTATGTACTGCAAACTTTTTAAATTTTAAAATATTATAAAGCATGTGTGTTTTGTCTTGTATTAAAATTTTATATTATGTAAGTATTTTTTAAATTATGTTAAGTGATTATATAATTTTTATTTAAGTATTTTATAAATATTTTAATATATTATTGGTCATAGAGACAATTATATTATTCTCTAAAAAAATAATAAATATGTGAAATTTTTTTAATAGGTAATATGTCAATTGTTGGTTACCCACATCCTAATAATTAACCATTATAGTAAATTGTTTCTTAATGGTCAGGTTACGATTAACAAAATTCAATAACCATTATAATGGTTAACCAACCGTTTAAGTTAAATGATTTGAGACAATGGAACATCCTTTGTATTGAAAATGATTTAAAAATTTTGGGTTCAGACTGGTTTTGAGGTTCAATTATTGTACCTAAAATCGAGAATGTTACACTAGCATAGATTCTTTCGAAATCACAATTATAAAATGTCTAATACATTACAAAATAATAAATATAATCAAAATGTTCAACCATTAACATTTGACATAGAGAAAAAGTTTATAACCATCAAACTTTTATTATTTCACTAAAGCTTAACAAAAGCTTATAAAATAAGAGGAAAACATAAATAGAATTATAAAAGATATTAATCATCTAAAATATTAATTGTATATAAACTTAATTATGATTTCAATATATATATATATTGAAATTTAAGAATTTTAAATATTTTTATTTGAATTTATATATGGATTAGACTCATATCGGATATAGATTCAGACCGAATTTGAATCGGATCACGACAATATCTATATCCGATCCATCTCCTATTAGAACTCGGACTTTTTTCGGATTTGAATTTAAAATTTTTTTAATCGTATTTGGATCAAATTTTTTTCTTCGAATCGGATTCAAATTATATTATCATCCCTAAATACACATGACATAACTAACATAATTGATTACTTAATTTTGTATCATAATTTATAGTAACATCGAACATTATACATATGTACCAACAATAACAGATTTTAATCTAACATCTTTATTTTTTTTTAGCAATGACTACATTCTTGAGACAAATAGCCTTAATTAATGCAAAGCAATACTTGAAGGTAAATGCTTCTTAAAATCCACTAGCTAGGTAAAATGGTTACCTTAGGTTAAGTGATGGTATAATACCAACCATCACACAATCTTTGGTACCACTCGTTTTGAAGCTTTGTATGGGTGTAAACCTCAAATTATAGATTAGAATATAGAATCTATAATTAACGGTGTCCAAAAAGAAATGATAAATAAAAAATATTTAAACAAATTATTGTAAGAATAATTAGAAAATTTATACAAATTATTGTAAGAAAATATTTAAACAAGCAAAATTCATTAGCCATGAAAAAGAAAATCAAAACTGGCTGCAAGTTATCATGGACACTACAAGGTGATAAAAAGAATTGAGTTTATAGGTTACAAATGTGAATTATAGCCACTTCCAAAATCATCCAATTTTGTAAGCTTACTGAGAAAGGAGTACTACCTCTATTGACCCACCAAAAATAAACAATGATGAGAATTACGATTATACCCTACTATAGTCTTCCATAAACGAATGGTGGAGTGTGGTTATCACTCAACTGTTTTATAAAATTCAAATTTAGGATTATTTTATTTAGCTATAGTAGTATCTATTCTAGAGTATATATTCTTAATCATTGGACATTGATCGTTCAATCACTGTGCTGACAATACTGGTGCTTGAACCCGTGTCTTTCAGAAACAACAACTATTCCTTTAACCGATGAAGTTAGATGATTCGTGCAATTTCCTGATTTTAATCGTGAGGGATATTAAGTGTAGGAGGGGAAATTGTGAAAAGTATGAAGGAGAGAGAATGAAGAAATTAGGGCTCACGAGAAGGGAATTTAAAATTTTGATCGAAAAAGGGAAAGTAGCTAATAAGAAGAAAGAATTTTTTTTATATTTTCGTTACAAATTCAAATTAGTATAATTTGAATAAATTATTTGAGTGTCATTAAATGTTAATCATTTTCAATCAAATTAAGTTCGGGTTAAAACAAATTTTATATCCTAACATGTTAGTCAAATCAAATTAAGTTTCAGTTCGACTGGATTTTCTAATTCAGGTTATAATGAAATATACTTGAAAGAAATAAAAATTTTTTCTTCTATAATACTGTTTTCCAATTTTTAAAATCATTACTATAAGGAATTAAAATCAAGTCTTGAGTTTAATTTTTAGCTTCTGGTTAGTCAAACCTCCAATAATCAATGGGCATATATCAGACCATGAGTAGTGCACTCCCTCTCTTTAGAAATAAAAGAAAATGATAAGCTAACAACTTGCACAAAAAAATCAAAATGGGAACATTTTGAATACACTAATAAGTAACACTATCATCCATGCAAAAAGGATGGTTTTCATGTCAAAAGGCTTTGATAAATCCCCATTGATTTGAGTTTGGCATTCATTCTACATCATCTAAGCTCTCATCCCAATCAGATTATAAATTTCAATCATACTTTTACCGGAACAGATTTCGCTGCATCAAGATGATTAAGTCGGCATGTCCCCAGAAGATGCTCCGGCAACTCCTCGATTGTATTCGCCTGTAGGTTTCCACATCAATGGAAGTGTGAGATCGAAAACAAAGGTGAACCTTCTGGTCCACAGAAAAACATTGTGTTTGGTTGAATAGAAAAATAAAAGGATGGACAGTGAAGAGTGAGAAAATGGATTGAGTGTTAGTGATGAGAAGGAAAACTGACAAGAAACAAAGGGAAAAGCTAATCATTTTCCATCCTAATGTATAAAACAAATGATTTTCAGAGTGATTGTTTTATCTTTATATTTTTCTTTTCATTTTTACCAATCCAAGCCTAAACTTGCATTTTAATTTCCATCATTGTTTTGCTCAGTGTTGTTTTACCTGTATCAAGAATGCCATTTCAATAACCAGATTGTTGAGGTAACCAAGCACAAGATTGACCACGCCTCTTGCCACTGTCGATGACCCAATGTCGATCCCAAGCTGCAACATACAATTTTATTATGCCAAAGTTTCTATTGCTATTTGATATTGTCAAATCCAGTTTTCATTCTCTTTCCGAAACCGGGGAGGCTTGTAGAGAATGAAAGCACATGCAATTTTACGAGTTCTCAAATGAAACTAACTGAATCTTGATGTTTCAAAAGGAGGATAGATTTGATTTACCTCCAAGTAGTTCTTCCCATGGAAGTAATTAATTTCCAGAGCCTGACCAATGAGGCAAGCTTTCTTTCCAACACTTTGCTTGACTATCCATGATCCCTAATAAAATAAAGTCATCTGTGAGAATTGTGAAAAGGATTTGTATGCAGCATGAGTTTATACCAGCTAGTCTTCATTGGCAAGAATGCATGCAATTAGAAACCTTAAGTTTAGGGAGTTCTTACAATGCAAATCTTTGAACTAACGAAACGAGGTGTCTAACAGAATACACAGAGAATTCGAAAAATGTGGTTTCTCCTGTTTGACTTAATTGGATTTAGGCATAAGCTTGATCGTTTCTTTTTGAGTTCATTATTTAACTCGTTAAGTGACTAGTGAGATAGAAAAGATTATTGATCTCAACTACAAGATGCAAGCACCAACCTTTGATATATATGGAATGAGCTTAAACCGTGAATTTCTATATGCATCATCTCCATTGATAAAGTTATGTAGCAAGGGTGAATCTTCCACTGGAGTAGTCATCATATAGTATAGTGCCAGGGTGTATGTTGTTGAACCTGGCACCTGTTTGCAGAAAATAATTTGATTATTTTAAATTCTCAAGAATCGATGACAACATAGATGAAAATATAGCTTGACAGAAATAAATGAAAGCAGAAACCCAAAATACTTGTATGTTTATAATGAAGAAAAACTCTGGTCCTCCCTGCGCAGCATATTTCTGCAAGATAAACCATTTAGTAAAATTATTTAATTTCACAGGAAAGATATTGCAAATGCAACTAATAGCGATGACCTCGAATTCTCAGTTTGGAAATATGTAATGACATATAATGGGGGGGGGGGGGGACCTGAACAATGCTCCCAGGACGCCCTCCTAAATCATCTTCTCTTTTGTCGGATCTTAACCAATCTGCAGCAACCATTTGCATCAGTGTGCCCTTTGCCTTAAACTGAAGAAAGCAAAGTAAATAAAAAAAATTTAAACTGCAAGTTGAAATATAATGCAGGAAAACTAAAATTGAATAAATAGAAAACAAAAGCCAGAGTAAATTCAAATGGGATATTCATGACTACAAACTACTAGCAGCTGATACCAAATGACTTCTATAAACTCTAAAAGAAACTACAATTGGTTGTATCCAAAACATTGGAAGGAAAAGCATAGTTAGAGATCATCAGAGACAAAACACCAGTTCACTGCATGATTGTAATCATGCATATAATGAAACATCATAGAACACACCAGCTGAATGTTTGTCATACACATCAACTTTGTCCTCACTGAAACATTTTTCTTCATACCTTCTGATGGTCCTCTAGGTAATTCTCTCCACGAATTAAAAATGTTGAAGGTTCTGCAGCTGTCCAACTACAAGGTAATGTACAAGTTGGATCCTTGGGAAGAGTTTTTCCATAGGAGCAACATACACCATCTTCCCTCTCCATGTCTTGTAAGTCCATGTAGCCCCGTTTTTGGACTAAAACATAGAAGAACTGTACGTCCTCAGCAATTTATCGTTGTACAATTTTTTTTGAAAAAGAAAAAACTTCATTGCTAAATTTAGAAGTTAAGGTGAATACAGATCATCAAATTAGAATCACCTGCAAGACCATGTAACTTTTTCACTAATACAGCAGCAGTTGATAACTTTGGATGGCATGTATCCTGCAAGTTTTTCAGTCACATAAAAATCAAGAGAGAAAATCAGAAAAAAAATAATACACTGAACTAGTAAAATCCTCATTTACTGATAGAAAAATAGTAATACAATTACATTAACTGCAAATTCACTTTCATGTAAAAACCAATGATAACTACTTTTATGTGCACCTGAGAGTAAACTTCAGGACCAAAGTCAGAAGCCCATCCATCTTCTGAGTGAACATAATCAGTTGGTTCGGGAACATCAAAGAATTCGTCAGCTGCATCATTAAGACCCAACAGGCTTGAGTGTTCTGAAGGAGCCCTTTCCGTTCCTTCAGTTATAGTTTCCTTAGCTTTCTCGGTCTTTATTTGTGTACACATATCAACTGTGCCATCATCTACACTCTGGTGCAACCTAATATTCCTTATGAATTCTCCAGATGAAAGATCAGCTGAAGGATATTTTCCTTGTTTTACTCTGAATAATTCCCGTAACACTGCAAGTGCATGGTATAAATACCTAGAATTTAATGCCTCAAATGATCTCACACAAAGTTAACACATACACAACACAATTTATAAACAGATGAATGAGATTGCAGCAGCAGTTGAGAGTCTTGGGATGATAAATCCCAGAGTTATAACACAAATACATGATTTACCAGCAACTCTCTCAAGCATCCGAATTGTAATAGATCGGGCTGCTGAAGTTCGAAGATAAGATTTCCAGAATTTCCAATCAATAGCAAGCATGTGTTTTACAACAGATTGTTTTCCTTCATTCACAGGAGAAATGACATATCCACCACCTGAAAGTAAGTGTCAAACATTAATCTTGTAGATTAACTTTTGATTTTACTGCTTTTAAGTATAGATATCCTTCTCGTTCCTTTTTTCCATAAAAAAAAGAATGCATCATGTGACACAACCCACAAATTTCTATGTGGTATACAAGGACAGCAGTAAAAATGATCAAATGAGAATAAAGCAATGGAAATAAGAACTTATGAGCAGTACTAAAATTCAGAAGCAAAGATGGTTCAGTATTCACACAAACTAGTATATGTGCCTATGATCATGCACACATGAGGTAATAAGGAGACAAAGCTCTTGCATGTTGAATTTAAACCCAAACAGCTCATGCAACTTATGATGTATTTACTTATGTATAACAGTATAACACAGCAAGCTCAGAAAATTTAGAAAAGTTCTCTCTCTAATTATATATTTCAGGCATACATTACTTTTAAGGCAGGCACGGATGTAGCTTTTCTGTGGGGGACAATTCCTGTGAAACACCGAATGGTAGAGAATAACTGACATAATATCAACCATATCAACACAAATAAGTTAGTTTGCAAGTTAACTTGCTTTGTTCAAACTTCTGAATAAAAATTTTAAGAATTTCCTCAAAGCAATTAGTACCATATGTTCCATCATCTTCTCTTCTCCAATAGCGCTGCAACAAGAGATCCCTCCTTTTCATTCCCCTGCAAGGGTAATGAGGTAAGAGGAAACATATAAACAAAAACTTGTCTTGCCAAACATGTTGACTAAATCAGAAATTTGGATCTGACCAAGGTAGCCAATCACCGTGCAACTGCTTATGCACAATATCAGTATGACCATCAAGATGTTCAACCACACAACCCTTGTAGAAACAGAAGTCCCATCTGTAAGAAAATTTGCACAATTATCCTTAGTTTTAGAAAAAAAGAACATAGAGCATGTCAGATAAGAAAAATACAGTAAAAATGTATTCATTAAAAAGTGCACCAAATTCAGATGCCAAACTTTGCATAGTGTCCATCATCAGAATATAGATTTCTTGTGGTTTTTGTGTAGCTATTAAGCTTTTGAGTTTTAAGAGTTTCAAAAAGACTGAAGTTCATATTAACCAGGGAAACAATTACATGGTTTCTCTTTCATCCATCAAACGCAAGTTACACTTCTTTTCCATTACAATAGATGTGACAGAACATGAAAATAAGTCCAATGAGAATAACAATCGAAAATTCTAGATCTACTATTATTACTAATATGCACAGATCTAAAGTACCACTTGATAAATCAAGTCATGTCTCTTGCAAAAGAAAGAGCTTTATTTTAAGAAATTACAGAGTACTTGGCACTTGGTATCTTACTCTGATCTTGAGGGTCCAAGAGACATAAGTGTCTGGAAAATGGCTGCCGAAGTTCCATCTATGACACCCACAGCCATGATTGCAGGGTGGTCATCCCACTGCCAATGGACAAAGGAGAGAAAAAAAGTCAAATGCAATAGCGTGAAATCCTTGACTTGTGAATCAAAAGCTACCAACCTTTCTATGAGAATCATTTTCTTTAGCTTCTTTAAACAGTCTGAGACCTGCATAGACTAATGTTTTTGAACAAACAACCATGTCAATCTAAACATTCAGAAATATTTGTTTTCCACTTACCATTTTGGCATCCAAAGATTGTCCAAGGTGACGGTGCTACAACATCAGATGTTGCTCTGTCCAGCTTCATGGATGAATTAAGAGTCCAATCAAGAGAATTATTGTGATATTCATTATTGGAACCACTTGATCTGCATGCACGGAGTCCCTCTATGAAACTGATATATAGTTACAGGGTATAGATATGAGAAAATACTTGGTAAAAAAAGCATCATGTCTTACATAACACTCATCACCATTAACTATTCTAAACAAACCCAACATAAGTTATTCAAGCAAACAGCATAGAACTCAAATTCATTTGCAAGCATAGGTGAACAGACAACAAAAAGATGCAGAAGCTTATGCTGACTAGAAATGCTAGATGGTGAATCATTATTATACTCGAAGGACTGCCATCTGCTCTTTGAATAAGCAACAACATTTCCAGGGCACATCCCATCCTGCATAAACACAATCAACCATGTCTTTTCTCATCTCATTTTACACTTGAAGTTAAGATGTGCATTAATAAGAGGAAGCAGTTCAGCACCTTTAAGGATGCTTCTTGAAAGGAATGAATCCATTGTGCTGCTTCTTCAGGACTACTAGCACCTAACTGTAAAATTTAGATTCTATATCTCGTAAATGAAGGTCAAGGTATGACATATATTGATTAATAATCTTTTGTCAAATATTTTCCGCACCTTAAGTTGATCATTGTGATTAGAAATATTATAAAGGGTGAATATGAAGAACACCTACAGACACAGGTCAGACAAAGAACTGATGTAACAAGGGTCCAATGGCAAGAACCAATCAGAACACAAACCAAAAATTTACCACTGTCCAAGGAGAGAAAATCACATACTTTTCTGTGAATGCTTTCCCTTCCATTTTCTGCAACTCTAACACAAGAATCAATGACTGCACTTCTACTAGGTTCCTGAAAAGAAAATCAAGGTTTATCTTTTATGCTCAATAAAATTGTCAAGTCCACCCAATAAGCCTGCAACAGTGAAGCTATAAACAAAAACAAGATTAACTCAAAAATGAATTTGTGCGTAAATACTATCTTAGCATCCCTATTTCAAAAATGAACTGAAACAGCACGACACAGAGGCACTAGATAGCCTGATCATCGGGTGTTCTTCCTAGGCATCTTAAGCCATTTCCTACTAAAGCGAAGATGTAACCTCATGACCATTGTATAATTACACATAAATTATAGCTCAAGGGCGATTCAAGGACTTATGCGGCCTATGCAATTTATTAAAATGAGCCTTTAATTTATAATATGAATGAGGTATAATATTTTTTTCAAATAAAGTTCACTTAATACAAAAAAATGTTAAATTACTCTCTTGAGCAACATAAAAAATTACTTACAAACATCTAAAAATCTAACATTTTCACTTAAAAAGTGATTTTCTAGCATGTTTTGAAGCAAAATCAGAACCCTTTTAATATCAACTTCATCTGAAAGATTTCTCTTTTTTTTTTTTTTTTTGAAATAATTGTTATATATTATAGTATTTTTTCCAGAATATATATATATAATAGATTAGAGAACTCATTTTGGGTCCTCTTTTCTGGGGCTGTGCGATCGCATTTATTGGATGTCTAGAGCCACCCATGTTAGAGCTACTTCTTAGCTCGGCTTGATTATGATCAACTCAACTTTCTAAAAGAACTAAGGATTAAAGAGCATCACGTGAATGCTAAAGTAAGAATTCCTGACACAAACTAGACAGTAGAATTCTCCATATTTACCTATAAACAGTTATTTCTCTAACCAAAAATAAATGAACCAGTAATTCTGGAAGACAACTCGATTGGAACTATTCAAAAGAGTTTATTGAAGAAAAGAGTCGGCTACAAGAAGAAGTAGAAGAATGCTTCAGCCAAGCTACATCTCCTTGTCGAAGCACTCTTGCACTAGCAGAAAGCGCGTTTTCGGTGAACTATTAAGTATATTCGACCAAAACATATGCCAAACAACATCATTATAGAATAAACGAATAAAAAGTATAATCAATAAACAAAATAAAAATATCTATGAACCATTACTTTAAAAAATAGTTATTCATTTATTATAACAGCTAGATCGATTAATCAAAAAGTAAGCCAAAACACACACCGAGAATCATATTAAAGTTAAATGCCATTATTTGTTAATAAATGAGCAACGACGCTTGCAGAATAAGCTTCTTCAGAACAAATAATATTACTAAAAGAGAAAAGAAGGACGAGACCTGTAGATTGGAAATGGGAACGGATTTGAAGCACTTAAGAAGATGATCTTCAAGAACAAAGTAACGTTTCCTTGAGTACTGTAATCTAAACCGATTCGAACGAATTATATGTAACCATCCTTCCATTTTTAATCCTCCGCTCTGTGAAGAACCGGCCATTCTTTTCCCTTCTTCCTTTTTCTTCAAAATTTGAGAGGAAGAAAAATCTTTGCCAAAAAAAACGAAATTAAAAAAAAAAACTCTGTAAATTAGAAGATAATTTGATTCTCCGATCCCCAGTTTTGGGATACCAAAGAATCAAAAATGCGTTTTTCTTTTCCCTGTTTTCTGTTTGTTTAAGAAAACTGAAAATTCTGAGACGGAGGAAGCTTATATGAGACAAAGATTGGCAGACGAATATTGAATTTATTTAAAATTACTTTATTACCCTTTACACCTGTCGTTTGAAAAGTACGCGAAATTTATGCAACCAATCATTTACTTTCGCACTTTTCACTTTTTTTTGTTTTGTTTTGAGAGTGCTTTTATTTATTTATTTATTTATTTATAGAATAAGTTCAGTCATGAGAAAGAAGATATAAATATTATTGGTTAAATTGTAGTTTTGGTACCTCTACTATGCTAAAAAAATTATTTAATATTTAAATTTTATTTTGGCATAAGTTTGTCTTTCTAGTATTATAGTACTAAGGATTGTTTAAATCTGGGTACCCGATATTTCGGGTACCCAATTCCTCGTGTAATATTCTTTTGTGTTTCGGTTCGTGATTATTAGGTATCTATAGGGACGTAGTTAGAATTCAATGTTGAGAGAGGTAAGAGTTTACTAAACCTTTAAATTTAAAAATTAAAAGGAGCGAAAGCCCTTATTTAATTAATATTTAAACGAAAATGGGTTAAAAATATAATTATACTAAAAAATTTAGGAGGGATAATAAAACCTCCTCCCATCCTCTGTACAGCTTCGTCCCTCGGTATCCGTTGGTTATGTATCCATAAAATTAGTTATTGAATATTTAATAAATGACATGAGAAACACAAAAAAATTTAAAGTTTATAATAAGTGATCCAAATACAAAAAATAGTTATTTGAAGTTAATTTAAGGAAAAAATATTTGGATATATATATATATTAGAGTTTATCATCAAAAGTATTAAAAATATTAATCTTGATCGTGATTTTTTTTTAAATCTCATATTGATAAAAAATACAAATATTTTTTAAGAATTTAAAACTTAAAAGTATATAATCAAATAATATAAGAATTTAAATTTACTTTTAAGTTTAAAATATTAAGTTATTAAAATAAAATTATAATTTAAAAATTATATATATTAAAAATGTCGGTTCAGGTACTCAATTACAAAAATAATTTAGCCCAGACACCACTCAATTACCCATGAAAATCACGAATCAGATACTCCACCCAACAAGTAACTTTTTTATAAAACAAATACCTAATGTTTAGAGTTTAAATCAACATATTAATGAATCAAATCATCCTAATTAAGTAATTTTGAATACCATTAGTTAATCAAAAAATTAATATCATTGAACATTCCAAATAAAATTATTATTTGGACTTTTATAAAACATTATTTCTAATTCATCGTGCTAATATGATTTTTTTAAAAGATGTACTAAGAAAATTTAAATAAAAAGTCTCATTGAAATGGTTAATAGTCTTAACCTTTTTAATTAATTAATAAGCTTATAAAAGTAATAGGATTTTATGTTAAATTAAAGTATAAGGACTAGATTTTAAATCTAAATACACTAAAGGGACCAAAACACAAATCTGACCAAATTATATAATTCTAAGAAAAAAGTTAAAGCCTTTGTTTTCTCTTGTAGAATAAGCAACAACGAAAAATTCATAGCTGTTCGAAAAGCTAGCAGCTGACGTAACTTGAAAATAATCATTTCTCGATTTTATTTGTCATTGTGAATATATTTTAATTTATGAAATAGACATGAAAGGTATTATTAAATCAGATGGAACAAACATAATTAATGGAAATGAATTTATTTTTAAAGTTGGTTGTGTGGACGTTGAAATAATTTTGTGAAATGGTTTTATCGTTTTTATCTTTTAAAATATGTTTAATAGTTAAATAAGTACTTAAATTATACTTGTGGATCACTTTTAGTGTCTAAATTATTTTTAGTTTTTATTAAACTGTTATTTTTATTATATTTTATTTTTAATTTAATTTATTTTTAACATTTTTTTAAAATGATAATTTTAAATCTTTGTAAAATAGGCCTAAATTCCTAACCCAAAACCCTCAAATTATATCTCACTACTTATATTATAATATGTTCAATGTCAGTTTTATAGTGCAACCAATTACGGAACACGTTTAACTGTATCAAAACATAAAACAAAATATATTGAGATAGTAATGATCTCAAGTCTAAGGATCTTACATATAAATGTCACTATAACAATATCGTGACCGTCACATAATAATCCAAGATATATGCTCATAACGGGTTAATCCAATATATTATTCTCTAACAATATATTCATGTATTAATTCTGACATCTCTATGTCAATGACAACTCATTATCATCAATCAATAATATGTTAATCTTAAGCGTATCATTATTGTCCATTCCCATAATGATACTTGATTAAGGATCTTTTAATAATAATACTTATTTTATTTAGGACCTTATTGGTTTTCAGTTTATGTTAAACATTGATACATATATCTAAAAAACAATAATAAAAATATTTTTATTAAATAAATTTGATAAATAAAAGTGTCATTACAATCATTATATGATTGGTCTTTGAACATACCGTAACAAGAAAAAAAATTTAAATATTAAGACTCATTTATATCTTGATAGCAATGTTACATGGCCTTCTCTAAACATTAGAAAGGATGATAATGTTAATCTAAATCCTAAATTTGAGAATTATGAAGAGCAAGACGGAGCTCTTATTTCCTGGTTGTTGTCCATAATTAGGGCTGAAGTTCTATCTCACCTAATTGTTCATAACACATATACATCCATTTGGTCTACATTACATAAGCTATACAGTGAGAAAACTACATCTAGAATTATGTCTTAGGCGTCTTTTACATTAAAAAAAAGAAGAAGAAGAAGATTTAGCTATGAAAGATTTTTTTTGAAAGTGAAAAAATATTTGTAATAGCCTTGTCAATTGTGGTGAAGTTATTTTTCCACATGAGCATATCACTGTCATACTCAATGGCTTACCGCCAGAGTTTGAGTATGTTATTACAATAATTATTGTCAGTCTTATTCAAGTTGATGTTTAATATGTTAGAATTATTCTTCTTGATGCTAAAATTAGGCAACAAACAATGTTAGGACAAGCTAATGCTTAAGCTCATGTTGTTCATCAGTCTGATCCTATATGCAACGACCCTTTCACTAACTAAAAGAACAAGTTTTGAAAATTGGGAATTAAAAAATCTAGGAATTTAAAAATATAGAATTTGGGGTTAAAATTGAAAATTAGAAGTTAAGGGTTAAAAATTAGGGTTGAGGATTTTTGAAAATTTTGGGAAATTAGGATTTAAAATAAAAGTGAAATTGAAAATTGAGATTTTACCTAAAGAAGGGATCTAAAATTGAAAGAGAATTCTGAAATTAGGGTTAGAAAAAAATAGGAATCGGTGAAAAATGAGAATTTATCCCGAAAAAGGAAATTTTAAGAATTAAGATGTGAAATTGGAAAAGGAAATTGGGTATTTAGAAAATTATTTGAAAAACAAATTAAAAAGCCTTAGAAAACAATTTAAAAAATATTTGGAAAAAATTTAAAAGTTGGAGTCGCCACCGATCACTTTGGTAGACCGGACAACGTAAAAACAGAGATTCAAAATTATTAAAAAGGTTCAGGAGTCGGTTATTGTTAAAAAAACGGGGTTAACATTTTCAAACCACCCAAAATTAGTACCTTTGATGAAAATTATCGGTTAATTAATTTTTGAATTTCCGATTTGAAGTGGTATTAAATCGATTATTTATTTAAAAATTCGGATGTATTTTAGCGCTTCTTTATTCGAAGGTAAATGCGTACACCGCCACCACTACACCTGGTGTCGAGCCCGTTACGATCGAATAAAAAAATAATTAATTAATTAAACGATTGATTGTGAATTGGATTGAACGATGATAAAATACATAACCTTATAAATGCATACACGATATGTGAAAATAAATACATACATGAACAAATAAACTAATAAATAAATAAGATAGAATATGCAAATAAATTAAACAAACTATAAGAAATATATATGCATGGAATATGATAAATTTAATTAAAGACTCAAAGACCAAGCACTACTGGAAAAAGACCAAAATGAAATAAAATGGGAATTTCGAGCTTAAATCAGAAGTGAAAAGAAATAAACACCCCAAAATTAACGGCTAGAAAGGAAAACAATGAAAATCAGAGGTCGAAATCAGGAAAACCAAGAAAAGCGGAGGCCAAATTGAGAACAAAACCATAATCGGATTATCACGGTGACCAAAATGAAAAACGCTTAACAATTTCGGGGACCAGGGACGTGAAGAAAAGAACACGGAAGGGTTTAAAACGTTGTAATCCCATTTTTAAAACTAGAGGGTTGGTATAAAGGACAAAAAGAAAACGGAGCCAAGCTTTTTCCTCATTTGTTTAAGTCGAAATCAAAGAGAAATGGATGATTCTCTCCTCTGTTCATGCTTAAACCCATAAATGAGCAATAACATTCAAAGTGTTCTTGCTTACAACCCAAAAATGAACAACCAAATCCAGATTCAGGTCGTATCGGCCACCGCTTAAATATTGATTAAAAGGTGATCTGACTCAATAAAAAAAATGATAAATTATTTAAATAATCCTTAAACTATTATTATATTTTTATTTATCTTTAATTTGATTCTAAAATTCTTAAAACTTTATATTTTTACCATATTCCCCCCAAACTAACTCTAACCCTTATTCCAAACCCCCAAATCCTCACCCAAGTAACATTGAAACAAATTAAATATCAAAGACATGGCATCGTGGAATATCAGTCAAAACGATCTTCATGTTGGAGAAATGACAGTCTAAAAAACCTTAGATTTCTCAATAAGATATCAGGGTGTCGAGACTCGATACGACAATAATTATACTAAAAAGATATCATTAATTCTATGTTATTGTTTATATGATTTTATGCAAGGGGTGAAACAAATTGACCGTTGGTTTATTTTAATTTTATGCTTTTTAAATAATTGATAGTTGTTAGCTGAGTTAAGTGAAACGGTGCGTTTAGGGTGGTTATGTTATTTTGTCTTTTCCTGATTGCATTTTCGTGAGTTGTTTTTAGGCTAAGAAAGAACCCTAGAGGTTATGAAAATTGTGGATATTGAACTGCGGATCTATTTATCAGAGATTTGGCTTAGATCTTTTTTCTCATTTTAATCGATGTTTTTTCTTTTATTTTCATTATTTTGTGTTTCTCAATTCTAATCTTTACATTTTAACTGAAACTTTTGAAATGCTTTTGTTTTTAAAGATCTTTTGAGAGAGCTTGCCAGAAAGGAAAAGAAAGTTGGAATTTTCCCAGAAGCTGATGTTGACATTTTCATGAAAGTATAAGTTAAAGAATTTTTGATTATTCATATTTGTTAAATATTCTATGATTTTGCTTCCTTTTTTTAACATTTAATTCATTTTTTTCCCAGGCAACTGTCATGGAAGTAGTTGAAAGCAGCCTCATCATTGATTACACT
Source organism: Abelmoschus esculentus (assembly GCA_035048815.1). Classification (NCBI taxonomy): domain Eukaryota; kingdom Viridiplantae; phylum Streptophyta; class Magnoliopsida; order Malvales; family Malvaceae; genus Abelmoschus; species Abelmoschus esculentus. Next base: position 5,177,712 of record JAUCBN010000063.1, on the reverse strand, counting down.
CTCAAAGTAAGATAATTAAAATCATTCAAAACCTCTTCTTTTGGGGCTTGACATATGCAAGGACACCATTGTTGGAAATGAGATGCACCAGGGAGTTTCGGGTGGACAAAAGAAGAGAGTAACAACAGGTTGATTATTTCTTAATTCCCACGGTACTTCCTTTTAACATTCATTTTCATATAATGATATAAGAATTTGATTAAATATATGGGAAATGATTGTTGGGCCAACCAAGATACTTTTCATGGATGAAATATCCACGGGTCTCGATAGTTTCACAACATACCAGATAGTGAAATGTTTGCAGCAGATTGTGCACTTAACCGAGGATACAATCTTCATGTCCCTGCTCCAACCAGCTCCAACCGAGAGTCGCAAACATTGTAAGTTCGGTGCCATGTGGAAAAGGAAAGAGTGAGAAACTGGTCACTGGTCACTGGTCAGTGTACAATAAACGTTATAGTCCTATGGAGAGTCGTGGAATTATCCCCTTTCTATTTGATCTAAGGTGCATTTAAATCTTGGGTTAGGGTTAGGGTTTGATCTTTAAATTGTTTTAATGTTATTTTGGTGAGAATTTTGGAGTTTTGGATAAAGGTTAGGGTTAGTTTTTTTTTAGAAGATGATAAAAATATAAAGTTTTAAATTTTTTAGAGTTAAATTAAAGATAAAACAAAAGTATAATAATAGTTTAAGGACTATTTAAGTACTTTATCATTTTTTATTATGTCAGATCATCTTTTCGTCAATATTTAACGACACTTAATGTTAGAGTGACCAAAATTTTACACCCCGAAAACGATAATAACCTTATTGGTCGTTTTTGAAAATCGATGACTAAAAGTGTACTAAATAAACGAAAGTGACTAGCACAGTAGTTTATCCTTTTTTTAAAGAAAAACATGATACCACATTTAATTTTTTAAGGGTAAAATATACCGTTTATCACTCAATAATCTTTTTACTCTTATTTTTATTATTCAACTTTTAAAAGTTTTTATTTAATAACCGAACTTTATACATCAAACTTTTTTTTCACTCACGAGTATTTTATTATTATATTCAATTTTTAAATACTATTAAATATAAAATAATTTAAAATAAACAAAATAATAATATTTTATTAAGATTAAATTTAAAAATATTTAAAATAATCACCGCTACTTATTATTACCATTAACTATCATCAACTTTCAAAACTGATGGCCTTTTGACCTAAATTACTCATTTTAACACGTTAAGTCCGAACTTGATAGTTGTCTTATCAAAAAAATATTTTAAAACCTATGAATCACGATATAAGCATTTCGGTTTCTTCACATTCAATCTTTTTTCCATGGATCTCAGAGCATTTTTTGGCAAAATAGTGGTCAAATTCGAACTTAAAAGAATGAGATTAAGTGATCGGTGAAATATAAGACTGAATGAACATCATCTACGACTATCGAAGATAACGACGAATGATGACCGATAAACGATTTGATTTTTTTCTTTTTTCTTTAAATTTATTTTTATATTAAATTATAATAAAAAATGTTATATCATGCTAAAATAATAACAAAATATTTGTAAATGATAAAAATATTTAATGTATAAAATTAAGTTATTAAATAAAATATTTGAAGGTTCAGTGACGAATGAGAAATTGTTGAGTGCTTAATGTTTTCTATTTTTTTAATTGTTACCAAAAGAAAGGACGAGGCAAGAACCTCCCAATCCAATCGCCCCTATCCTTGCTTATTTTCTAGGAAGTATCCCACTCTTGCAACCCCTTACTCCTTAAGTTACACACTACATTCAACGCGTTTAAACCATCCATCATCAGTATCAACACTGCTTCACTCGACTATAAAAACTCATCTCATCCATCTTACTCATCGCAATTCATAAAACAAGATTTATATAAGGGATTTTCACTCGCAATGGGAGAGGTCTGTTAGCAATCCAACCCCACCCTTATCTCTCTTTCGTTTTCATCTTCTTTTATTTCGTTTTTTGGTTGTGAATCAATATGATTCAGTAAATGATGCTTCTTCGTTGTATCTGTTGCAGAAAAACAATGGAAGCAAGAATGGCGGGGATGGAGAAAAGAAGGAAAAGGGTCCCTCAACCATTGTTCTAAAGTTTGATTGCTTCTGTGAAGGTTGCGCTACCAGAATCCTCAAACACATTCATGAATTCAAAGGTACAATTAGATTCCCATTTTGCTTTTGGGTTTTACCTCCTTTTCTGCCTTCGTTTCTTCATTCTGATTTCTGAAGCCTTTTCGGCTTTTGTTATTGACTCTGTTTTTTCAGGGGTAGAGACGGTGAAAACTGAGATGAGCTTAAACAAAGTGACGGTGATAGAGACTGTGGATCCGAATTCCCTGAAACAGAAGCTCGTGAAGAAAACCAAGAAGAATGTTTACCTCATTTCTCCTCAACCCAAGAAAGATGAGAACAAAGAAGAGAAAAAACCAGACAAAGAGAAGAACCATAATTCTGATAATAAATCTGAGAAAAAACCAAAAGAGGTACAAGTTTCCCAGTCCATATTTCATTCTCAAATCTTCATTTCCGAATCCTCAAATCTCCATGTTGGGTTTCAACTTTCAAGTGCATTCGAATCATGTCATCTAAGCTGGTCTTTTATTATTTCCGTTCAGTCCTCAGTAACGACGGCAGATTTGAAGGTGCAACTGAAATGCCAGTGTGATGGATGCATTGATAGGATTCGTAAAATTATCTCTGAAAACCAAAGGTTGATGACTTGTCATTGCTAATTTCTTATTTACGGCGTCGAAATCTTGTATTAGTTTCCGAGTTTTGATTTTTTATACGTTGTTATAGGTGTGCATGAGTTGAAAGTGGACAAACAGAAGGAGCTGGTCACAGTTAAGGGGACTATGGATGTTAAGGCTTTGGTTGGGGATTTGAAGGAAAACTCAAGAAGAATGTTGAGATTGTAGCACCTAAGAAAGAGAAAGACGATAGCAATAAGGGAGGCGGTGGAGGGAACAACAACAAAGGTGGCAATGGTGGTGGTGGTGGAGATGGTGAAGTTTCTAGTGGTGGGAAGACGGAAGGAAACCGAATGGAGTTTTTCGCTCAACCCCAATATGGATACGCACCTGGTCACATGTCGGTTTATCCTGGATACGGACACCCGGGTTATGGTTACGTGTATGGTCATGGAAACCCAAATCAACACCAGCACGGGCATGGTTACCCTGGCTATGTGCCGGGTTATCCTGTGTATGTTAATCCACCTCACCAAATGTTCAACGATGAGAATCCTAATGCTTATGCCATTATGTGAGGAGAAATGGGGTTTAGGGTATAGGTTTCTAGATTAAAGTAAATGGAAAGAAACTGTAAGAAAAGAATCATGGGTTAAACATGGAACCCCAAAAGCTTGTTTGATTTTTTTTTTCTCTTTTCTTATATAAGTTAGATTCTAGAGCTATGATTTTACTACGATCGTGTATGTCTCAATAAATTTAGTTGAGTTATTTCGAATATGAATTTATTAAATTGTTTCGGAACTACACTTTTATAACACTTATTAGGTGTCTCCTCTGCCTACGCAACAAATATAATCAAGGCTTAGTTTTTTAAAGGTAGGATGAACAACTACAGCTTCTTTTTTTTCTTCTTGAAATGAGCCGAAAATGACATCAGCCACCATGGCCTTGTACTAGAAGCCAATGTTTGATGTCGGATGTTGCCAGCTCTGATACAATTGTGATATCTTTGTATTGTTATGAGAAAAACAAGCCATGGAGAGCAACTGGTTTATTATTAAATGTTTCCCCCATCTCTTCTATTTTTAAATTTCATTTGTCATGCTGGTCATTGTTTTGATTTGATGATGTTTTATCCTTTTGGCCAAGATCATAAAATTCCACATTTTATTCTTTTAATTATTTTTTTCTTTTCTCTTATGATCTGTATGATTATAAATCAATCATTTAGAGTGATTATTTAAGTTTTCTTCAATAATTCATTTAAAGATTTAAATCTTTTAATTTTCTCTATTTAAGAAGGAAAACAAGATCAATTATTAGTTAAAAATCTTCTTTTGTTCTTTGGACTATAAAAAAGACTGATTTTTTTTTCATTTCACACTATTTTCAATGGAACTCATCATTGAATGTAGGTATTAGATAGGATTAACCCTTTTAATCTATCCAATGAAAAGAGACCCTTCTTATCTCTTTTGATTGTGCACCTTGTAAATCCATGATGTGTATGCATGTACATGAATTCATGATGATGATGATACTTCAACGTTCCATTCATGCACATGGCAGCAAAACTCATGCTTCCTCTTAGGGGTGAGTATTTGATCGAGTCGAGTTAAAATTTTTTGAGTTGATGAGTCATATTTTATAACTCAAACTTTATTTAATTTTTTTTTTCAATTCAAATTGAGTTTAAGAAATTCGAGTTGAATCGAATCGAGTTTTCAAGTTCCTATAAATATTTAATTATAATTATTTATCTTGTTATAGTACGATTTGATTCTAATTTACATGACTTTCTTTAATCATATAATATATATATTTCTTTATATATATATTTTTTATACGTAACTATATTTCTTTATATTTTTATATATCAATGTATATATATCATAAAAAATTGAGAGACTCATCTCAAATTTAAAAATAATTTTTTTAATTACTAAAAATTTTGAGTTATTTAAATTTTTATTTTACAAATCAAACTTTATTTGAAAATTTTTCAAGTCGAGCCAAGTTTATGAAATTTTGAATCGAATCAAAACAAGCCGAATATTTTTTACCTCAAATCAAGTTGAATTATTCAATTTTTTCGAGTTGAGGCAATTTCTCACCCTTCTTCCTCCCATTTTCCTTTGTCTCCCACCTTTGAGAAATTACAGGGGAACCTTTCCCGTAAAGATTGGGTAATAAGTAGCCTACAATAACACAAACAAACCCACAAAGCATCCTTCCATATCAATCTTGTTTGCAAACAACGAGAGTAATTAGAGAAAATGGGTATTTTTTATTTAAGAAAACATGATTGCTTTGAAAATATTTAGGATGAATTCTATAATAATTAATAAAGTCAAAGTCGTCCATTATTTCCCTTACTCACACCCTTACTTTTCCAAAATGGACAGAAATTGGTTGGACTCATCACCTATTGTCCACGATTTTTTCCCATAACCCTTTTCCCTTTTTCCCTCATCAGCTACAACATCGAAGAATATTGATGCTAGGTTGTTTTCGCATGTTAGTGTAGAATCCATCAGATATCCTTAAATAATGTCAAAATAATTTTACTTTTCTAAATAAAAATATAAAAAAATTTCTAATTTAGCCAAGGTAATGTTTAGAAAATGAAGGAATATTCAGATAAACCTACCAAAGAATAATAAAAGCATGGATTTTTACTTGTGTAGATTAAGATTCTAAATCCATGTGATCTAGGAGTCTTTTGGGTACTTTTTAAGGATATGATGATTGCTTGAGCTCAATCCCATGTGATTAGAAGTAGACTATGCATATAAATATTATTTTTTAATCAGTTACAATAGTTATAATATTATTTATTCTAAAACTTATTTTTAACTATTGGATATTAATTACTCAATCACTGTGCTAGCATTATTGGTGGTCGAATTCGTGACTTCCGGAACAACAACCGCTCTTTTAACCACTGAGACTAAATGGTTCGTTTTTGAATAGAAGAAAGGGGTTCATTTTTCATCAGTGAAAGGTCTTTCTTTTTCATATTTTGCTTAGAGATTATGGAAGGGCAAAGTTATAGGTTGTACTGTTTTGTTTAAATAATTTATTATTATTTTGCAAGAATTTTGTACTTTATTTCCAACCCAGAATCTGCATACACGACTATGAATAATCTTCGGAATACAAATTGACAAGTGTAACAACAATATCGTAACAATTTTGAATTATCAGTGTTAAATTACGAGTCATTGAGCAAAGATTGTGTTGGCTTTCATACAAGCAAGCAACTTGTTCCATAATCTCTCTAACTACTTCAATGAAAATAGACTTTTCCGGGTTATGGGTGGGTGGGCTCAGCCTGTCTGGTGAAAATTTCAGACCTTACTGTCAAAGGTAATGAAGCCTCCTTGAAAGTGAGGTGAAGTTATGGTCAACTACATCATCACATGTCTTTCTAAGAACGTTGAAATGTCAAAAAGGAGCTTCTATAGGGACTGTCCATAATCCATTATCTTTTTCTATGTGCTTTCTCCTAGAAAATTTTGATATCAGTCAACCTATGATATCAATAAACAAGAACATGTTGTGAAGAAGTTGACAACTTACAAACTAGACCTGAATGATTGATCTTTAGCCATTTTAGTAGCTTCAAGTTCTGTGCTCCTACACAACAAAATAATGCACTAAATGACTCCATAAGTGGGAGTGAAAGAGAGAATGAAACTAAGGCTCTTCAATCAGTATTTCTACTGAACTAGGCAAGATGTTGGTGGATTACTAGACCCGTTTCTGTAATGCCCGTGATTTTATTGAACCCTGAAAATAAAACCACCTTTAGGCATAGAGAATAAACTCAACTAAATAAATAACTATACTAGAAATATATCAATACTTCCTTCATAAAAGAAAATCAATGTCCCCTGAGATTAAATAAATGAGATGCACATTGGATACAAATCCTATCTAGGTCATTTAAATTGTGGCACACAATTTTAAAAAAATAACATTATGGGAAGTTAGGTTTTCGATTTTTAAACATTTTCTCACTTGGATGTAAATTTTTGTTAGACAAATGAAGGACCGTAAAAAAATGATAAATCAATTATGGAAAAATTTTACAACAGGCATCGAACACTGTTGAACACCATTAACTTTGAACACCGTTGAACACTATTAAATTAATTAATACATATTAAAAATCTCATTAGTATAAATGTTATTACACCGTTTAAAACAACAGTTGAAACATCATTAATATGTTTTATCTTCTTATTTAAAAATTAAAGGAATAAAAGTTATCTAGCCAATCTATAGGAAATACTGTTTAGGAAAATATCAAAATGATGAGAGATTATATCATAGGCCCGGCCTACCACGTCATCCGTGGTCCTTAGTCAATGAAAACCATCCATTCAGTCACTAATCAACCATGTAATTAATATAATTTTCAGAAATTATATTTTTTAAATGACATGTAAATTATGAGTGAGGATTCATTGGTTGAAAAAAAATGAGTTGGCAATTAGTGGTGAAGTGGGTGGTTATTATTGAATGGGACCATGGCTGACGTGGTAGGTCGGGCCTATGATATAATTTCTCCAAAATGATATAATCTAATAATGTCAATTTGGTCAGGTTGAAGATTTTTTCTTTCTTTTCTTCTTTCCCTCAAAAGGAAGCACACTTGCTCGGTATCTAGAAAACGCCTATAAACTCTAATATCGTATCTTGATTAGAGATAGGCAGGAGTCGGATTTTTGGTCTACCCGAACACAAACATCCTAAACTTGACTCTAACTCAAAAAAAATTAAAAAATTAACTTGATTCAACTTGAAAATAAATATTTTAAACCTAATTCCGTCTCGACCCAAACTATAGAAAAAATAATTTTAGGGATTAAATTTTAAAAATATAATTTTAGGGGACTTAATTATAAAAAAATATAATTTTAAGGACTAAATTATAATTAAAAAATTAATTTTAAGGAGCTAATTATAAAATATAGATAGATAGATAGAGAATTATTATTATTATAAATATCCCTAAAAATTTATAGAAAAATTTTATATTTAATCTTGGGTCGGGTTGGATATTTTATATCCTAAACCCGTACCCAACCTGACCCGGCCCGAACATGATTTTTTCATCAAAAATCTAACCCAATCGGGCCGTGTTGGGTCAAAACCTGATCGGGCCGAGTAAAATGTCCATCCTTAATCCTAATGGCAAATATGTAAAAAGAGACAATAACGAAAAAAAAATAAGGTTCTGGACAGGTGCAATAAAATCGACCGTACGTGGTCTCTTAAAAAAAAGAAAAACCTTAAAATTTTGATAAACTATATTTATTAAATGATGTTATTCTCAAAATTCATTGTAAAAGTTTTGAAAATATTATTAAGAAAGATGAGTTACGATTGTTAAAATGTTATAATTGTTTATATAATTTTATTGACTATTCCTATTAATATTGATTCTATAAAACGAAGTTGTTTAGAATTGAGGTTGTTGAAGTCATAATTACGATCAACTATTTCGTAAGAAAAATTAAATGAGCTAGCTTTGATGACAATAGAAAATGATCTTTAGAATAAATTAATATTAAAAGTACTGTCGATGATTTTAATTCAAAACATGAAAAAGGCAACATTTTTTAAATAAAACTATTTGATTTTTAGATATAAGTAAATGTTTTGTTATTTAATAGGATAATCTAATAATATTTTTTATAATATAATATTTTTTTTAAAAAAATTATATCTCTCATTAATTATAAATTAAATATTATATTTTAATAAATTGTATAAGTCCTTAAAATCTTTTAATCACTCTTAATGAGAAACGAAAAAAAAATACTCTATAAGCTTTTAATTATATTTTTGGAGGTAGCTTGCTTTTAAATATTATAAATAGTTTTAAAACGAAAAGAGAGTTGGGTTTTTATTCTAACCACTATTTTTATGCATTTATATACATTAGGTTAGTTATGTGTAATGTATTTTTTTAACAAGTTACAGTGTTACGATAGTATTTGTTCTTTAGTATACTTTTAATTATTAGATATTTATTATTCATTCACTATACTGATATTATTGGTGCTCGAACCGTAATCTCTAGTAACAATAACCGTTCCCTTAACCACTGAAATAAGATGGTTCGTACACATTTTGTATTACGTATTTGAGCTATAGTTATATTGGATTGTATTTATTTAAAAAATCAAAACCAACTAAATAAAGTATTGGAATTGAAACATTCGAAACAAGTGAATTAAAAAAAAATAGTTAAATTTATTTGTTTGAATTCTATTTAATGCAATAACCAACATTTTTCTACACCTACTATAAAATCCCAAGAAAAAGCTTACTTAAGAAAAAAAAAATGAAAAAGAATAAACATATACTCCACTTTGCTTATACATACAAGAACATGACATTCTCCTCAAAATCAAATATTGTCTTCCTCCTCAAGGTTTTTGGGAGTGTGGTTTATTAGTAGCACAAGAAGAACCAAGTGTTTGGTAGTTCACGTATCGGCTTGGTGCCGATGAATGCTTAGCCCCTTTCGGCATGCAACCCTTGAATAGTTCCTTCTTATTGAAAACCTCATGCTTGTTGTGCACTAGTACTTGAGGGTTCGTCTTCACGTAATCCGTTGATGTAGGCATCATCGTGCTCGGAACACTCGACGGGATATTCCGAGCGGCCAATGCAACATATATGGAACAAGAGAACATCAGGTGAACATAGATGAGAATTGTGCAATAATTTGCGGAAAACATTGTGTTTTTTTTTTGGTAGGGGGTTTTGGTTGTGAGTTTGAGAGGTTTAGATTTTAAAGGGTCTTAGAATGGGGGTGGGGGTGGGGGTGGGGGTCTTAAATAGGCCCGTGAGTAGCTGAGAAATAAAGAGGGAAGTTTAAAGGGTTGTTGTTGCATTGCATTACTATTGAGATGCCCGTGAGCATCTTTTATTACACCAATCAAACTAAATATGTTTGATTCAAATACCCAAAATTTGTTTCTATCTTTAATTTCCCTCCACTCTCACACCGGAAAAAAAATATTAATTAGATTCGATTTATTACGTTGTTTATGATCTCAGTCAATATTCATGTCAAACATTTAATGCTGCCTTCTATTATCACAAATGGACCATTAAGATCCTTTCGCATTATCGATTTTAACGGTCTAGTGATATAATTAAAGCCTAAACTAAAATTCAGATTTAAAATAATACTGATTTTTAATTGAGTGGTATAATCGATACTAAACATAAAATTTGGTTATAGTAGTAGTTGTTCTAAGGTATACTCTCAACCATTGAACATTAATCACTCAACTCCTATACTAGCATTACTGGTACTCAAACTTGTGACCTCCAAGAATAACAACTGTTTCTTTAACCACTGAAATAAAATGGTTCATACCGTAATAGATATTAAATAATGGGCGAATGAGCAAATGTTTTTGTTGGTTTTGTTTATTATAGTTAGATCTGCAAGCTCAATCTTCCTTCCTACCTTCCTATATTGCATGTGAGTATTTAAGTATCCTGTGGCCGTGGGTGGATCCTTTAATATACCAATCCTTGTAATCTTGCATGTCCGGGGATTCACCAACCCTGTGGGCTATGGTTCCAATATACAAGCTAAGCAATCTACTACATTTCGCCCAAATATCTGAGACTTGGTCGTAATATTTTTAAGGATAAACTACATAAATGATAATCTGATTATGCTCTAATTATCTTTTTGGTAGAGTTGGACACACAGAATCCATAAGTTTACAGCCTTATTAAAATATTGTTGAACATGTCGAAAACCTCAACTCCAAAACATTAGGTCTTGTTGTTTGTTTGGTTGAATTTGTTGGGTGTTTTTTTTATTGTTTTAATTAAAGTTCCATTGCCCAGTCGTTGTAATCTTTACGACAGGCTGGTTGAGAAATAAAGTTGCTTCCACCTGTCTGTGTCTTTTCAATAGGATAGGTGTGGATGGTGAAAGGGAAGTAGCTAGGGGGATGAGAGAGGCATCTAAATTGATTTGGAGAACAACAGCAGACGAAACATACAATCGTTGAATGACACAATATATTTTTGTTGAGCATAGATGAACATTACACAACAACAACAACAATAATATCAAAGACTCCTGGACCAAGTTGGGGTCTTTCCCTCGGTTGCAGCTTATCAGAGGTTACACCGAGAATCATTCACCAGAAATAACAGGAACTTCCCTTGTTTGATACTCACAGAATCATTAACTATAAGGATAAACCCTCGGGCATCTATCAAACAAACTGAAACTAACATGAACATAACTTGGCTGACTCCAGTGTGTCTTTTTCTTCTTTAAAAATCAATTTCAGCTCTTCTGCGGCACAGCATTAGCATATTTCGGATGCATTTTGACCCATTCCAAGCCATGACAGTAAAGACTCAATCCACTTCCACAAATGAAGTGCAGTCGATATCCTGAAGGGTGATTTTACCCATGTATAAATCATTTATGTGATCGGGACAGAGAGGCAAGCAGTTTTGATTCAAAGTTTCATGAATAACACCCACACCCTTAACCCACTGAGCTTCATCCAGGGGATTCAAATTCAGATGATTTTGCAGTAACTTAACTCTATACATGATTGTATCTGTTCTACCACAGAAATGAGCAACACAGGAATTTGATGGCTCATCGGATGCCAATCTGATCAATGCCAAAGATATAGCTCCATCTACAGGTTTTGGGTCTGAAAGATTTTTATCACCCATCATCTTAACATCCCTCTCGGTTGGGAAGTAAACTTCTTCATATCCATTTACATTCGAGACCTTCAAATCTTTACTGTAATGTTTAATTGCTTCAAGTTTGGTGGATTCATGCTTGTGTGCCAGTGTTAAAATACAAGAGAACCTCAGGTGATAAGAAACAATTGTTTTCACCATTCTGAAGTTGTGACAACAGCAGAAGAAATCCAGCCATCTCCTTCCAACACCAGCATACCATTTAACAATATCAGCATCTTCCAATGCAAATAGTAAGTCGATTGGCCTGGGACGACCCATATTATTCGTAAAACCTGCCATTCTAACAGCCTTCCTAACAAGTTCTATAGGAGCAGAAACCTTCATACACAACTTGGTCAGATCATCAACTGTGCGCTCAGAATATTTATGTTCCTCTTCTTCTCTTACTCTCTTTTCTTCTTCCTCCAATACCATTCTTGCTTTTGTAGGTGCCAAATGCTTGTCAACTTGTTGTTGGAACTTGTCATAAGCATCAACAAGATCTTCTGGCAACTGATCTCTAATATGTCTTAAAGATAAAAAATCACCTCTAGAGAGCAGTCGATACCAATCCCATCGTTCTTCCAAGGACCCCAAGAACTCTTGGACAACTTCATCAGCCCAAGTCCTAAAGATTTCTCTGACTTCATTGTCAATTTGATACTCAAATTTAAACCCATCTTTACTCTGCTTCATCTTCTTAAATACATGTCTCAATATTTTCAAACCCAACCTTTTCCTATTCCTCTCTCGAGCATTCCTCAATTCTAAAGCTTTGACTTCTTTCTGTCTGAGGTACTTCTTCTTTGCTCTTATTGCCTTTTCAGACATAGGGGGATGCAGAACAGAAGGAGGAACAGCCTGCAGCTCCATCCCCAAAAACATAATCTTCTCTGATACTGCACTGTGGATGGCTGTTTTAACTCTATTGACCTTCAACCCCAAATCCCCTTCCAAAACATCCAATAGACGGTCCTTCAACTCCCTCGCCATCACCTTCGACCCGGATGTAATTACCAATATCTCATCCAAGTACCTAACCGCATAAATTTTCACCGGCTTATAAAAAATATTCGAGTTGCTAAAATCATGCTCAGTTAACTCAAATTTAGAGGTCTTCTTATTCACTAGAAGCCTCATTTCTTGAATTTCTCTATCAAACGCATCAAAATAAACATTAATCAAAATCGAACACAGGCCGCATTCTTGAGGAAGCCCTCTCCCTAAATAACAGCCACCTAATTCAACCCTAACCACTTGAAATTGAAACAATTTCTTTATCACATCAATCAACAAAGCATCCTTAATTTTCTCTCCAATAAACGCACACAACTTATCGACATTAAACTCAACAAGCTTGTTAGGATAAAAGGAAACATTAAACCACCAGGTAGGGTTTGTAACATTGTTCTTTAAATACCTAATGGCCGTATGTCTTCCCATTCCGACACGACCACCGTAAGAAAATGTCACAAACTTTTCATCATAAACGATTTCTAACACCATCCTAATAGCTTCAATCAAAACTTTTAGTTTCAGATTTGGTAAAATCAAAGGTTCACCTGAAGGTCTTGTCGGGTCCATTCTGACACAGCAAGAGGGGATATCGAACTTGTTCTGGGAAATTTCATGACCCATTTCATCAATCGAGAAGTAGTTGGAAACAGCGTTGGGAAGTGTCGTAGATGGAGATGAATGGGAGCGGTTGGAGAGGTTTTGGCAGGCGGTGAGAAGAACAGAGGGTAAAGCGATGACGTCGCGTAGGAGATTTGAGAAAGTTCCATGGGAGTAGTGGCTGAGAACTAAGGATTTGAGGTTTGAATCAGTCAAAGTGTGGGTGGATAATGGTTTGAAGGAGATTGAGAAAGGATGAGAAAGGCCAGGGATTGTTTTGAGAGTCTTAAGCATTGGAAATACAAAATTGAGAATCAGTGGCGAAGCATAAAATGTCAAAAAAAATTTTATATATAACACTGATTGTAAAAACTGTTAGTATTTGAAATGTTAAAAAATAAATATGAGATTAGAGGATATATCTGGGGACAGAAATCTTTTACCTTTTTTATGTGCTTCTTTTTGTGTTTTTTATTTTTATTTTTTTTTAAATTAAGCTTTAAACTTTAAACCCTTATTTTTTTATATCTTAAATCTTAAACCCTATACCTAAAAAAATATACCCTACCCTTAATTTCCTAAACCCTAACCAAAACTCTTAACCTAAAACCTTAAACCCTAAACACTCTAATTTGAAGTGGGACATAAATGGAGACATAGAAAGAGACAGACGATTTGCACCCTATTTAGGGAGTATTTAATACAAAAATATTGTAATTTTATATATAAATATAATTGTTTAAAATTTAAATTTTTAATATTATAATCTTACAATCAAAACAATCATGTAACATCTGAATTTTGGAATTCGAGAGTTGAGTTAAATCAAAATATTGAATTTTGTATTTGAGTTTAGATGTGTGGATCGATAGTTTTTTTAGGAATGTCTTAAAACCATAAACTTGTGTTGTTTGGTTGATAGTGAGCAAAGATAAATTTTATGGTAATAATAAAAATGATAAAATCATGTGTGGATAACAAAGAGGGTTGGTAGAGTTATTTTTTCCTTGCAAGAAAGAAGAGTCGTGAGAACATTTTTGTCCTCCTTCGTCTCTTTTTGTCCATACCCTCATTTTTTCATCCCAAGTTTGAAGTTCAAGGTGTAATATTTGAGTGTTTGATTAAGACACGTTTTGATGATTGAGGAAAGCTGATTGAGCAACAAAAGATCTACAAAACAAAATAAAGATGAATTAAAATGGTGGTGAAAAAGATTTTTAATATGGGTGTTGAGAAAAGAATGAAAATAAGGTATTAAGGTTTTATTCTTAGTTTTGTTAGTGCTTTTAGATCTTAAATATCTCTTAAAGATATTATAATCTTTTTGTGTAATTCTTTTTTATAGTGAGAGAGGTAGGAGACTCATCCAAAACTCGTAAAAAAAAGAAAGGTTGAGAATTAGTGAGGATCTTCACTTTAGTTTTACTAACTTGAGGTTAGTACACTACTAACTCTTATAAATTCTTACAACTCATGAAAATAAGCTTTGGGGGCATGATTTTGATGTTTATGGTTTGTATGAGTTTGAATTGTTCTCTAATGGTAACTTACGAAATTGGTATTGTAAAAGCTTAAAATCAATATCAACTTACCTAATAACTTCACTGTAACGTATAAGAGAGATTTGGGGCTTAACCATATAAGTTAAGCGAGGATGCCTAGCGGAATTCAAACTTAGAATTAAAATTCTAGGTTTGTGTATTAGTACAGCTTGAGGCATATGAATATGTATGTGTAATAAAGGAGGTCGAGATATGAGGGGCATACCGATGTTGGTAGTCGTATATCAATATCCCTTGTGTAATAGAAATTTTAGTAACATTTTCACATACTAGTACACGTTAGGACGTATCGCTACCATTGTTATATTGTTTAGGGAAAGCTTTCGTGTAACTGTATGCAAGTTAAGAGAATCGATACAAGTAAGGATGAGTATGGAGTGGTTCATGTACTGATAGAGAGTATCAATATGATGGTGAATGTATCAATTATGATCATTAATTTTTTTCGAATTATTGATCCGTTTTTACATTTTTATTTTTCATTAAATAATTGGCTCTTACTATATAGAGAGAGAGCGAGAGAGGCGGCAAACAGGTCAACTGGTTTGGGTTTGGTTCGGTTTATTTTGGTTTGGGTCATTTTGATTCTGACTGTAATCGATTTAAATTCGGTTCAGATTGGTTCGGGTTTGGTTCAAATTTTCAATTTTAGTTCAAGTCTATATTGATTTCGGTTCGGGTATTGAGTCGAGTCGGTTAATTCGGTTCGGTTGAGATTCAATTCAGTTATTATCGGTTCGGTTATTTCCGGTCTATTGATTTTGGATCATTTCAATATCAGTTTAGCAAGATATCGATCGGTTCTTGTTGAGTTTTTAGATTGAGTTAAGTTTTTACACATTATATATCACTTTAGTATGTATATTTGATTTTTGGTGAATTGTATGACAATTCACATCCTATTTTTCTTTCTTTTTAATATATTTTCTTTATTTCGGATTGTATTTAGGTCGGGTCTATTCGGTTTGGTTGAAAATCAATTCAGGTTTTTCAGTTCGGTTATAAATCGATTCGGGTCTATTTTCGGTTCAACTATAACTTGGATCAGTTCGGTCCAGTTTGAACTTTTGGTCAAATTCATGTCATTACATTTTGGTTAATTTTGGGTCTCAGTTCGGGTAAACTAGTTCAGTTTTTGTGTCTCGGGTCAAGTTTGTCAGGTCTCTCTCTTTATACCTTAGTTGTTGTAAATCCCCTAGATTTGACCTATTTCTTTTAGTTCGAATCTAATAAATCATATTTGAAAACTTTACCCTCAAGAAAACTAATTTTAAAAATTATATTTTAATTCAAAATCTCTGAAATAAAATTATATTAAAAGAATATTTAAATAATCCAAAAAATATAAATATCCAAAATATATTAAAATTTCCAAAATAATAAATAATAATCTGAATATATAAAAATAGTTTTGTCTTGTTTAATAAAATAACCGAATAAAATCTGAAATAATAAATAATAAAATCCTTCAAATACCGCATCGCATAAAGTTAAATGATCTGTAAGAGAAAACTAAAGGGGAAGTAAACTAAAGAATTTAATGTTTCTTTAAGATGCAGATAAAAAAATACAATTTATAAAATTATTTTTTAAAAGTAATATTTCAAAAAAATAAAATACAGTCACATAAATAATTTCTCAAAAATAAAGTTTTAAAAATAATACATATCATGATGTATGAATGATGTAATATGCACAACACAAATCCCAACTATATCGTCACCAGTTTGAGTGGTAGAGTTCCCCAGAACGCTCACCTACATCATCACCAAAATCTGAAAGTGGTCTTAGGGTTTCCTAATCGAAAGGTTGCCACGACTTTCTCCATACACAATCCCACCCCATGCACATAAAATATTAAGAATATCACAAAAAAATATATTTTTCGGAAAAACACATATAACATCAGTAAGAGAACACACCTTATCTGAAGAACTCAATCTACTGAATAACGTGGTTTTAAACTCGAATAAAATTAAAGAATGAAAACATAGGCTTTAGAGAATCTTGATGGAAAAAAGTAATGTAGGATTTTTCTCGTAGACCATAATATGTATTTATAGAGAAAAATAAATAATTCCAATTAGAATTAAAGTTCTAATAGATCAAAATATAAATATAATAAATAGTAATAAAAAAATTGTAAAATTTCAAAGGGATTTTCTTTCTAGACTTTATATAATATATATAATATATATTATAATAATAAATAATTTTTTTATAAAATAATAATTAAAATAAAGTAATATTTTTAATAAAAAATAACTAATTTTAGTGTAATTGTGATTTAATTTAAAAACAAACTGGATATTCAAGAATTCTCAAAATTTAAAATATATATTATAATAATAAATAATAAAATAATTTTATTTTAAAAAAACTAAAATAACACGAAGGAATGAAAATTATTAAGTAAACTTGCTAAATTACTTATTTAACCATTAATCTCTTTAAGATTTTCAAAACATCACTTTAACTTTCAAATTTCAAATTCAGAATTTAAACTTTATAATCTTATCCCAAAATTTTCCCCTTGAATTTATGAAATCAATTTAAAAACCTCAAAAAAATAGGGTTTCAAAAATTGAGAATCTAAAAACTATGGTTTTTAGTTAGGGATTTTAAAATTATAGGTTTTATATTTTTATATATTATTTTATATTGATTTTCGATTATTATTATTATTATTATTATTGTTGTTGTTGTTGTTGTTGTTGTTGTTGTTGTTGTTGTTGTTGTTGTTAAAACATAAATAAATATAACTTAATATTAAATAAAATAGGCCCAAGTTTTTTAAATTCAAAGTCTGTCATGACCTGGATTTGGATTTGATTGTCTGGTTAACTCGAAATATTGGGTTCCGATGTTCGAGCCTCATGTTTGAGTTTGGATCGATTTCAGGCCTTGGGCTTAGGTGTTTTGAGTTGTTGGGATTTGGGGAGTTTGAGTTAGGGATTTTTTTGGTATTTTCATAAAGGGGAGGAAAAAAAGGAAAAAAAATTTTATGTTCTGCAGAGGTGAGATTTTCTTTCCTCCTACCTTCTCACTTAGCAAGAGAAAAAAGTTTGTTAAAGGTTGAATATTTGTTGTGAGGCTTAAAAATATCATTTTGGAGATGAATAGGGAGTTGTAGGGTTGTTTTTGATCTACCAAACAAAGTAAACATGTATGGGGTTGAGAGAAATTATGGTTTAAGGGTGGAGGCTGAGTCTTGAGCGGGAGTAGTGTGTTTGAAGCTTTAATCTCAATTTTTTCAATGTTCTTAGACTCTGAGAATCATCCTTTTTAGTTTCTAATTCACTACTTATCATCTCTTTGTAGAGAAACAAGTTGGAGATCCCTCAAGGAGCTTAGGAAAGGAGAAAACTTGACAAAGGAGGAAAACATGTTTGCTGCTGGTTTTTACTAAGGTTGATACTCTCTCAACTCCTTAGCATCATGCATTTCATAGAATTAGGCATTTATGCATGAATGTTTCTTGCTTGAATGTTTGGTAGTTTAGAAACACTCTTTATGGTGAATTGGTACATTGATGTTAAGCTACTGTAAATTGGCCTTAATCATTCTTAGAATCATCCTCATAACGTGTAATAATGGAGGAGAAATCAACCATGGTGGTTGAGTTGGGAATTTTTAATAAATTCTCACCACAAACCTGCATTTTTGAACAAGGGTATTGATATGGGTAGGTCCCGTTTCAATACGCTAAAGTAAATAGGAGGGTGAAATATAAAGAGAGTATCAGTATGTCGGTCTATGTACCGATACACCCTGCTTGATTCTGTTGCGTGTAAAAAGTGCGCAATTAGTGCAAGTGTACACGTCGCAAGTAATAAAGTGATAAGTATTATCGAATATCGTCTCCACAGGGGTTGGTCTACTTAATATGTCTTCTTGCTCTGTAAAAGAAATAAAATAAAAACACAGATGATTTGGGTTGGAGTAAACTAAATAACTTGAATAATAAAACAAACTAAATAATGAGAAAATAATCAGAATAAGAAGGTAGCCAGGATCCAGTTGTGTTGTATTGTGGATTCAATTGACTTGTCTCTGTCCAATGCAATCACACAACACTGCCTCGGCAGCACTGCAGTTTTACTGCCTCGACAGTGATGATGTTCTGTCGCGACAATCCCTTGCTCTTGGGTAGACTTTAACAAGATTTGGCAAAATTTCCTTTAATGACTCCGCTTATCCCTAAGCCGAAGTGCTATTGATGACTAATCCTTGATGATACATCTCGGCGTGAATCAATTATAATCACCAACCAATCCCACACTTCTTTTAGCCGTTGAAACTCTAACCTATCCCTAGGCTGAGTTAGTATTTTCCGAATAGAAAAATATCATACTTATTCCTTTCGTGAATCTAACTCTCCCGATATTAGATAAATATGTCTCTCACAAACTTCTCTCACGAGCTTGAATGCAAGAACAATGAATGACAAAGAATAAATAAATCTTGATATTTTATTGCATTGAAACAAGAAAACAAAGTTCAATCTCTTCTCACGAATACTCTACAACTTTCACCTAAGCCTAAAAGAAATTAGAACATAACGAGAAACAAAGAAAACTCTAAATTATAAGATGAATTCTCTAATTCGACTCTCTAGTATATGATGTGTCTCCTTCTCCTTGGGCGACTATGGTTTATATAGGCTGGGCTTAGGGCAAACCTTTCCTAAGTAGGAATACAACTTGGAGTAAAACACAAGTCAAGTACATAAATAAAATATTTGTTTTATTTCCAAGTTTATTCCCACAAGGATTCTTTTCCCGCGTGGCCTTTGACTTTAACCTTCCATGCGCTACCCTGCTCCGATCCTTGTGCTGCTTGTCCAGAAACGTACACCTCATTTTTCTCTTCAGATCACCTACCATATCATTACTTGTTCACCAGGTACTGCCGCGGCCTCAGGTCCTACCTCGACATCAATCTCTGCCGCAGCAGCTGATCTTCTTGCAAATGCAAAAAGGTGCCGTAAAGCTTGCATTTTCTATAAATATCATCTTTATAAGTCGCAAAAGCAAAATATCTAAATATCTCACATTAAGTACATGCTTTAGTCCAAGTATGTGTAGATTAAATGATTATTGTCCATGAAAGGTGTAAAAAGTGATAGTGAATTAAGTACTTATCACACCCTCAAACTCGAACTATTGTTTGTCCTCAAGCAATGCAAACCATCAAATTGCCAAACCTTATTCTCTTTTAGTCTTACGTTTTCATCTATTCTCCCCACCATAACTATGCCTATTCTTAAGCCTTAACCTTTCGGTTACCCAAGAACTTACATGGAATCAAGCTATAAGATTTTGTGAGTGTGTTCGTTTTTGTGGACAAGTTTGATTAAAGACTTTCTTAGACAAACTCTAAGTTCAAGACAAGTAGACTTGGAATTAATGTTCTCTTCTTAAAACACCAATTACTTGAGCCAATTTCGGGCACCTCAAGGATTGTGTTTTCTTATCAAGATTACCTTATTTCTCTCTTTTATATTTTTTTATCATACTAGAGCCAATTCTGGGCACCTCTAGCATGAAGAAGAGTGATTCCTAGAGCCGGTGATAGGCACCTTTAGTCAACATTCCCAAAAATTTAAGTCTTTATCACCTAAGTTCATTAAAAGAATGCCTATAATCCAACAAGTCCCAAAAGTGTTTTTATGATCAATCTTATAGCAACTTCTAAGTTTTCTTCCTTAAGTATCCTAAAGTTAAGCCTTCTAAACAGGACCTAACCATGGTAAGGAGAAAGATTTCTATAGCCTCAAAAGAATAAACTAAGGCAATAATGATGTAGAATAGTGCAAAAGTATGGGCAATATTTCAAGTAAGGTAGTGGATATAAAAAGAAATTTTCAAAAACTTAAATACTTCCCTTCATGGCAAGGCCGCGGCAGTGAATTGCCTCGGCAGTGAACCTATACCTCCAAACTCGAACCAAACATTGTCCTCAATGCTTATGATCATGGCACACAACAGGAAACAAAATATGAAAAAGAACAAGTAAAGATATAAAATCAGCATAAAGATTTAGAAATTAAATAGACTCCGAAGAATTGCTAGTGACTATCAGTTTTCGAGGCCTTGCTGCTATGAACGACTTCACCTTGATTCTTGTCCTAAAATAAACAAGAAAAGATTAAAATAATAAAAGTCTGAACTAAAACTAATCCTAAAGTGCAATAAAATAAAGATAAGATAAAAGAATTAATTCACGATAGGAATGCATGTAAGTGCACCTCCTAAAGTGATGGTCTCAATAGTTCGCATCTCATGTTGGCCAGAATAGTGCTTCAACCGTTGGCCATTCACTTTGAATTCATTCCCATCCTTTTTTGATTTGATCATTACTGCACCATGTGGATAAACCTGAATAACTTCAAATGGGCTTGACCATCTTGACTTGAGCTTGCTTGGAAACAGTTTGAGCCTAGAATTGAAAAGAAGTACTTGCTGCCCTGGCAGAAATTGCCTCGGCAGTAACTTATGGTCATGCCATATTTTAGTCTTTTCTTTGTAGATCTTGACATTTTCATAGACTACTACTCTGAATTCTTCTATCTCATTGAGGTTTAACAATCTTTTCTGCCCAGCCTTCTCCCATTCCATGTTCAAATTTTTCACTGCCCAATAAGCTTTGTGCTTAATTTCCACAGGCAAATGGCATGCTTTTCCAAATATAAGCCTGTATGGAGATGTTCCCAATGGGGTCTTGTAGGTTGTCCTATATTCCCACAGGGCATCGTCGAGACGATGAGACCAATCCTTTCTAGATGGGTTTACCACTTTTTCAAGGATTTGTTTTAATTCCCTGTTTGATATTTCAGCTTGCTCATTTGTCTGTGGGTAGTAGGCCGTGGCAATTCTGTGTGTGACACCTAGTTTCTTCAGGGCCGCGGCAATAAGTCTGTTGTCGAAGTGTTTACCTTCATCACTAATGATTGCTTTAGGAACTCCAAATCTGGTGAAGATGTTTTTCTTGAGGAATTTCTGCACAGTCTTGGAATCATTGTGTGGTGTAGCAATTGCTTCGACCCATTTTGATACATAATCCGCCTCTACTAGGATGTAGAGGTTGCCTTGAGATGATAGGAATGGTCCCATGAAATCTATGCCCCAAACATCAAATAATTCTACTTCCAATATGTGTTGCAATGGCATCTCATTACGCCTAGAGATATTCCCCGTTCGTTGGCATCGGTCACAGTTCTTATAATAAAGTTGGGCGTCTTTGAAGAGTGTGGGCCAATAAAGGCCTGATTGAAGCACTTTGGCTACCGTTCTATTTCCTCCAAAATGACCACCACAAGGTGAATCATGGAATTGCTGGAGCACTTCTTTTTGTTCATCTTATGGAACACCTATTCTTATAACCTGATCTGCACATTGCTTAAACAAAAGAGGATCGTCCCAGAAATAATGCTTTGCATTATGCTGAAACCTCTTTTTTTCATTATGGTTAAGGTTATAAGGCAGAACACCACTAGCTACATAATTTACAAGATCAACATACCAGGGAGTGGCTGTGACTGCGACAAGGTCTTCTATCAATGTTGCCGAAATATACTCACTTACTGTTGTGGCAGCACAGTTGTATACTGTCACGCTTGCTTCCTCGACAGTGTCTTCTGCTACTGCTGAGATTTGTAGGATGTGCTCTTCTGGGAATGTGTCTTGTATTTCTTCTAGTGGGTTGTTATTTTCCCAGTTTCCAACCTGGAAAGATGATCGGCTACCTGGTTTTCAGTACCTCTTCTATCCTTGATTTCGATGTCAAATTCTTGCAAAAGAAGGATCCATCTAATTAGTCTGGGCTTGGCATCCTTCTTTGAGAATAGGTACTTGATTGCTGAATGGTCAGTGTGGACAGTCACTTTTGTTCTGATGAGGTATGATCGGATCTTGTCAAAGGCAAAGACTACTTCTAGTAATTCTTTCTCTATGGTGGTATAATTGATCTGGGCATCATTGAGGGTTTTACTAGCATAGTAAATGACATGGAACAGGTTGTTCTTTCTCTGCCCAAGTGTTGCACCGACAGCATGATCACTTGCGTCACACATTAATTTAAATGGCAAGGACTAATCTGGTGGGACTACAATTGGTGCGGTGATCAGCTTCTCTTTATGGGCCTCGAATGCTTCAGTGCATTCCTTATTAAATTCAAATTTTCTGTCCTATTCAAGTAAAGCACATAAAGGTTTAGAAATTTTTGAAAAATTAGCAATAAACCTCCTATAAAAACATGTGTGACCCAAGAAGCTTCTGACTCCTTTGACTGAAATTGGTGGAGGCAATTTCTTTATCACATCTATCTTGGCCCTGTCAACTTCTATGCCTTGTGATGAGATTTTGTGGCTCAAAACATACCTTCCTTGACCATAAAGTGACATTTTTCCCAGTTGAGTACTAAGTTGGATTCTTCAAATCTTTGCAGCACCTTTTCTAAATTTCCGAGGCAATGATTGAAGTTATCTCCAAAGACTGAAAAACCATCCATGAATATCTCCAAGAAGTCTTCCACCATGTCATGAAAAATTTCCATCATACATCTCTGAAAGGTTGTCGGGGCATTACAAAGGCCGAACGACATTCTTCTAAATGCATATGTTCTATACGGGCAAGTAAAGGTAGTTTTTGCCTGGTCTTTAGGGTCTATGGCAATCTGATTATAACTTGAATAACCATCAAGAAAACAATAAAAAGGTTTTCCGGCGAGTCTATCAAGCATTTCATCAATGAAGGACAACGGAAAATGATCCTTCTTTGTTGCCTTATTTAATTTGCGATAATCCATACAAACCCTCCAACCGATCACAGTCCTAGTTGGGATCAACTCATTGTTTTCATTGGTTATCACGGTCATGCCTCCTTTCTTGGGTACATATTGTACTGGGCTCACCCATGCACTATCAGAGATAGGGTAGATGATACCGGCATCAAGCCATTTGATTATCTCCTTGCATACTACCTCCTTCATGGCATGATTAAGTCTCCTTTGGGCCTCAACAGTAGGTTTATGATATTCCTCTAAAAGGATTTTGTGCATGCAAACTACTGGGCTTATTCCTTTCAAGTCATCAATTGACCACCCAATTGCCTTCTTGTGCTGCCGCAGCATCTCTATCAAGCTTTGTTCCTGTTCGGGCTGTAGCTCAGAATAAATAATTATGGGCATTGTGTGGTTGGGTCCAAAATAAACATACTTTAATTTATCAGGTAAAGGTTTTAATTCGATCTTTAATGGTTCCTCACTTGAAGGTTTTTCGTCCTTACTTGGATAATTTAGAGGTTCGAAGTACTTACCTGAGAGGTGTGTTGTCCAATTAACTTCCTCCGTTTCTTGTGTCTCAACTTCATCAGCTTCAGGCACATTGTTCAATAAACTATTGTAGCAGTCGTCCACTGTACTGCCGAGGCAGCGCTGTGAATAATTACTAACACTGCTGCCGAGGCAGTGATTGCTGAGGCAAGGTATTGCACTGTCTGCATCTTTGGTGCAAATCACCTGGCACTCTTCTGGATCATCATGTCTTTTCAAAATCTCGAAAACATTGAGTGTGACTTGCTGGTCGTTGACCCGCATTGTTAATTCTCCTTTTTCCACATTAATAAGGGTGCGTCCAATAGCTAGGAAAGGTCTCCCCAGGATAATCAATGCATTGTCGTCTGCTTCACAATCAAGAACAAGAAAGTCAGCTGGAAAAATAAATTTATCCACCCTTACCAATATGTCTTTGATCTTTCCTTCCGGTTGCACATACGATCTATCTGCCAATTGAAGCATTACGGTCATAGGTTTTGCCCTTCCTATTCCAAGCTTTTGAAATATAGATTTTGGCATCAAGTTGATGCTTGCTCCGAAGTCGCACAAGGCCTTTCCTTCGTAGTGGCTTTCTATCGCACATGGTATAGTGAAACAGCCAGGATCTTTCAATATAGGGGGCATGCGATTATGAAGTATGGCCATGCATCCTTCGGTTGCGGCAACAGTTTCAAACTCGCCAAGCCTTCTTCTTTTGGAAACAATGTCTTTTAAGAATTTGTCATAGTTTGGCATTTGTTCTATTGCCTCAACTAATGGCAAATTTATGTGCACTTGCTTTAGTATGTCTAAGAAATTTTTAAATTGATAATCCTGCTTCTGTCTTTTCAGCCTCTGTGGAAAAGGTGGTGGTGGTCGCATTTCCTCCAGTATCTCATTAGTTTGAAATTTAATACCTAGTACCACTGGTGTTGTTGCTGCATCAGCCGCTTGGCATGGAATTGCCGATTTCTCTGCCAGGGCAGTGCCTTCTACTAGGATCGACTTGTCTGCTATGGCATGATCACTTAATGTAGTATCTATGTCCTCTCTATCTGATTCTTCTTGTTCCCTTGTTTTGTCCGGACTGCTTGATATCTCCTTAAGTTGTAAGCCACTCCTAGTAGTGATTGCCTTACATTGCTCATGGCCTTTTCCCCTTACAACTTCAGTATTGTTGGGTAATCCTCCTTGAGGTCTAGTGTTCAGACTTTGAGCGAACTGCCCAACTTGAGTTTCCAATGTTTTAATGACTGCCTCTTGATTTTGCAACCTCATCTCAGTTCTACTTATGAAAGCATCGGTTCTCTTGATGAAGTTACTATTCTCAGCCATGTATGATTCGGTTTTCATCATAAAGGCCTTAAGAGAATTTTCCAATAAACTTGCAGGCTATTGTTGCGATATCTGCTGCTGCGGTAGTGGCTGTTGCTGCTGCGACGGGTGTTGCATTGGTATTGATTGCTGGAAACCTGAGGGTTGAGCAGTCGAATTCAAAGCATTGTTGGGATTGCTCCATGAAAAATTTGGATGTCTTTTCCAAGCTGGATTGTATGTGTTGGACATCATGTTGTTGTTCCGGTTATAGTTTTCCACATAAAGGCTAGATTCCTGATTCTGCATGCACTCAGAAGAGCTATGGTTACCTCCACATAAATCACACGAAGAATCTATTACCTTAACCTCATGGGTACTATGTTGCATTTGCATATTTTGGACCATCTTAGTGAGAGTTGCCAATTGTGCTGCCACTGAATTGGATGTTTCTAATTCATGTACTGTGGCCTGACGTCTCATTCTTCCTCGCCTAGATGTAGGGAATTGAAAGTTATTCTTTGCAAGTTTGCTTAAAATCTCTATCGCTTCCTCCGGTGGTTTGTAAAGAAGTCTCCCATTGGTAGAGGCGTCTAACATCATTCTCGTTTGGGCATTAGTTGCATTGTAGAACATGGTTACTTGTGTCTATAATGGGAATCCATGTAAAGGACACTTGTGTAATAGTTCCCTATATCGCTCCCATGTCTCATACATCGGTTCATCATCTGCTTGCCGAAAAGAAGTAATCTCATTACGTATATGATCATATAGAGTAGTAAGATTAAAACGTGTAATGAAATCACAACATAATTCACTCCAAGATCCTATAGATCCTGCTGGAATGCTATTTAACCAGGTTTTTGCCCTATCCATCAGTGAATAGGGAAACAGTTTCAATCTCAACACATCTTCATGGACTCCTTGAATTTTAAATGAATTACAGATCTCCATGAATGATTTGAGGTGTTGCCTGACATCTTCAATTACTGACCCACCAAACTGTCCAATAATATTGAGCATATTAAACATGACAGGTTTTAGCTCAAAGTGGGCTGCTTCGATCTCTGGTGTAACGACTCCTGTATTTAACTCATTCAAATCCTCTTCCAAGAAATCTCGAACAGTGAGCTACCGCGGCACTGGTGGCGGCGGAAGCCTTCCATTGCCAGCGAGTAAGTTTTTTTCTACCGGATGATCTGCCATAACTACTCGGATTTGTCTTCGCAACCTTCAACACGTGTGTTCAAACTCTAGATCTAGTTCGTATAATGGATTGCTTGGGTTTGCCCTGGTCATACACCAGTAAAAACCGAAGTTAAATAAAACAAATTTAAGATGCGAGAAAATAAAGATAACAAAAAATTAGTTGTTAATCCCCGGCAACGATGCCAAAAACTTGTTGCGTGTAAAAAGTACGCAATTAGTGCAAGTGTACACGTCGCAAGTAATAAAGTGATAAGTATTATCGAATATCGTCTCCACAGGGATTGGTCTACTTAATATGCCTTCTTTTGTCTTCTTGCTCTGTAAAAGAAATAAAATAAAAACACAGATGATTTAGGTTGGAGTAAACTAAATAACTTGAATAATAAAACAAACTAAATAATGAGAAAATAATCAGAATAAGAAGGTAGCCAGGATCCAGTTGTGTTGTATTGTGGATTCAATTGACTTGTCTCTGTCCAATGCAATCACAAAACACTACCTCGACAGCACTACAGTTTCACTGCCTCGACAGTGATGATGTTCGTCCGCCGCGGCAATCCCTTGCTCTTGGGTAGACTTTACCAAGATTCGACAAAATGTCCTTTAATGACTCTGCTTATCCCTAAGCCGAAGTGTTGTTGATGACTAATCCTTGATGATACCTCCCGGCGTGAATCAATTATAATCACCAACCAATCTCACACTTCTTCTAGCCGCTGAAACTCTAACCTATCCCTAGGCTGAGTTAGTATTTTCCGAATAAAAAATATCGTACTTATTCCTTTCGTGAATCTAACTCTCCTGATATTAGATAAATATGTCTCTCACAAACTTCTCTCCCGAGCTTGAATGCAAGAACAATGAATGACAAAGAATAAGCAAATCTTGATATTTTATTGCATTGAAACAAGAAAACAAAGTTCAATATTTTCTCACGAATACTCTACAACTTTCACTTAAGCCTAAAAGAAATTAGAACATAACGAGAAACAAAGAAAACTCTAAATTCTAAGATGAATTCTCTAATTCGGCTCTCTAGTATATGATGTGTCTCCTTCTCCTTGGGTGGCTATGGTTTATATAGGCTTGGCCTAGGGCAAACCTTTCCTAAGTAGGAATACAACTTGGAGTAAAACGCAAGTCAAGTACATAAATAAAATATTTGTTTTATTTCCAAGTTTATTCCCACAAAAATTCTTTTCCCGCATGGCCTTTGACTTTGACCTTCCATGCGGTTCCCTGCTCTGATCTTTGTGCTGCTTGTCCAGAAACGTCCACCTCATTTTTCTTTTCAGATCGCCTACCATATCAGTACTTGTTCACCAAGTACTGCTGCGGAATCGGGTCCTGCCTCGGCATCAATCTCTGTCGCGGCAGTTGATCTTCCTACAAATGCACAAAGGTGTCGTAAACCTTGCATTTTCTATAATATCATCTTTATAAGTCACAAAAGCAAAATATCTAAATCTCACATTAAGTACATGTTTTAGTCTAAGTAGGTGTAGATTAAGTGATAATTGTCCATGAAAGGTATAAAAAGTGATAGTGAATTAAGCACTTGCTCAGATTCAAATTTCAAAAATATTTTTGGGTATCGGTATGCAAGGGTGTATCGATACCACTGTTATATTGAGTTTTAACATAATGAGGTGTATCGATACACCAAATAGGTGTATCGATACTGGTTTGGTTTAGTATTGGTATAGAGTAGGATCGTATCAATATGGGTAGGTTTGAACTTAGTCGCGTTTTATTTCCACTGTGCAATAAGGTATGTCGTCGGTCTCAACATCTATTTAGAGTTGTTAGATGTGATCCTCGATCTAACGACCATGATCAAAGCCGAGAAGCCCTTTTTCGTTCATGAACGTGCCCACACATGGCTCTTCCGCCCCACCCATGTGTGTCGTTCCAGTTCTCAAAATCGACTCTTTGATTCCCGCATACATCTCACGCTCAACGATTTAGCTTCCATGTCAGTCGCCCTTACTAGTTCACCCTCCGTTGTAGCTATCATGGTATCGTATAAAAATAAACAAAAGAATAATAATTAAAATCAAGATAAAATTTCAATGAATATTACAACTAAATGATGAACAAAAAAATAAAATTTAGAGAATTACAGAGCCGAAAATGTCAGAACTGCACATGAATCAAGCAAAAAATGTACAAGGACAACCAATTTCAAAATTTTTTTTGATGTAATTTACTTGTAAAAAAACGGGTAAGAAAGAACCCCAAGCAACAACTTATAACCCATTCGGGAACCCAACAATCAATAGAAAATAAAATTTTGAGGTATCTTATTGTTTTTTATTTTGCATGCATATTTTAAAGAAGAATAAAGCAAAAAAAAAGGCAGGGTTTTTACCTTCGAGTGGGTCATGGTTGTTCATCTCCCTTGCTTGATGATAGATCGTCATTGGGCGGCATGTAGAGTTGTTCATGATACGTTAATCATACTGTTTAATTTAAACAGTCGATTAATCATTAGAATGGTTATTGAATTTTGTTAACGTAACCTAATCATTAAGAAAGGGTCAACTGTGTTCAGTTGTAAGTTAACCTGTAATTTATTATAATTTTCCACATATTCATTATATTTTAGAGAATAATATAATTATCTCTATGATTAATAATATATTAAAATATTTATAAAAATTTAAACTTCCTTTGAATTTGAAGGTGGTTACTGTACATATTTATTGTGACACTCTTTTTTGTGTACGGTTTGAAAACTCATAAATAAATATATTCAAATTATTTACGCCATAATTAAAAAATATTTGCATATTATAAAATTTCAGTACAAAATAAAACATACAAGCTTCGGAATATTTTAAAGTTTAAAGTTTAAAAAGTCTATAACACATAACATTTTACTAATACATTTTCAAAGTTTAAGACACAAAATTATCATTAAAATTTAAAAGACAAATGTTTAACTAACCCACAATAATCAAATTTGAAGACATAAAATTCATTATCATGAGGCAAACGATGATGTTCCATGCGAGGCAATTGGGTAAAACCAGAACAACGGATTAATGAAGATAAATTTTTATATGATTACAGTATTCATTCAATAATGCCCAAAAAATACAAGCTCACAAATAAAAATACTGGTTCAAAGAATAAAGATAACCTTTATATATATATATATAATATATATATATATATATATATTACTAAACATAAAAACCATTTTATATATTTCCATGTCTCAACTTTCAGGTTCAATGGGAACCTTTAAGCCATAAACACCTGCGAAACCAATAATATTCTTTCTGGTAACTTGTAGTGGAGTCTATTGCAACTAATTCCATCACACGACCAAATCTGTTCTGATTCATATCTTATGTAATGCTATTTCCTCTTCTTGGAACGGGTTTGTACAGAACAAGAGTAACATACTTTGAACGAAAACGTTGAGTGAAACCAAGCGCCACTACAGATCTTGGAGGCTCTCGGTTTTCAATGTAAAGATGGTTCAGAATCACGTTGTCGGGTGAAGGGAGATTCCCGGATGTGCTCATGCTACCAGGGTACCTAAGCAAGGTACGATGAAGGTGTGGAGGGACAAGTGGTGGGTCGCGGGCATCATCTTCGTTACCAGGGTACACATTATTATAACTTGAATCAGGTGATCTTGGCATTTCAAACCCCATAACAGTTGCTTCATCCTGTACAAAAGATTGCATGTTTGAACTCTGCAAATCTTTTTTTTATGGTCTAAACAATCAAGGATCGATACTTACTTGATCTTCAACATATTGGTTGTTCATATTGAGAAGTAACACGAAAGGCTAACAGGCCTCGATCATAACACAAGTGAGCCTGAAACAAAACCATCATTAAGAATTTCAAAGTCTAAAAAAGCAACAGGTAAAATTAACGGGTAAATAAGTACACAAACAATTGTTTTTTTACAAACAAAAAAAATCATTAAACCAGAATTCAAGAAGGCCCCATTCAGAAAAGAATATTTCTGTCCAGAAGAAAGTTCTCCACAGGCAATTAAACCCCAATACTTTGCACTAAAGAATATAAAATATGAGACTTTAAGCAATTTTTCTGGGTTCAATTGCTTTCTCAAAGACTAGAGAATGTATTCAAGCTAAAACAGAGTTCAGCGTGCAATATGCATGTAGTCTAAAGTCAGTAATATTGCCCGTTAATGATGAAGCTAACAAACATCTAACTTGGATCTTAAATGTTGTTCCAACTCCCAAGGTCTTAATTTAATCTAGTCCAAGAACAGGACATGGATAATGCGTAATCTGATAACCACAAATCTCATTCATGTATTATTACACAAGTGCAATAACAATTAAATTTGAGATTCCAGTATTCTTTGAGCAACAATTAGCCTTGATTTCCCTCTTCGTGAAGAAAAGAGATTACTAGTAGCTAAACCAGCTAGGAATTGAATGCATGAGTTTAACAACACAACAATAGAATACAATGAATATAAAAATTATAAGGGTGTTTTACATTATGATGATAAGCAAGTATTGTAAGCTGTCTGACAAATAAAAAGAAATGTTTAGAGCATGAGCAAAGCCTTTTTTTCTTGTCCGCAAGTACCCATGTGGATGGATCTTCTAATTTAGTAAAATGTACATATAACCGAATTTCACATGTATGACAGGGTCAAGTTAACACTCACCGACAAACAAGTACCTCAGACTGTTAGATCCCTGTTCATCCATTAATGCCTAGACTTTATGCGGAGAAATGTGCCTATAAGGCTTCTAATGTTGGAATCATCCACAAACCACAATACGGTAGAAGTTAAAAATCATTTCAAAGATCATTAACTTTCTATTTTCTTTCACAATCAATGAAATTTGGTGGTCAGAGAGAGATCTTTGGCATCAAGAGAAAATCACATTTACATTGCCAAAACTTTAAAATAGTAGGACATTACATTTTCATACTTCAGATTTTCTTTTACCAAAAATGTCACACGCTGTCAAGTGTCGACTGATCCCATACATTCATTTCTCCAAACTTTGTTATGCCAGAATCATGAACACAATATTTATCATCTTCGAGTACCCACCAGTTCCTCAAGACTTTGTTATTCGAAATTGTGCCTCCTAAGGTTCAAATCCATGACCTCCTACATACAGCCTATACGAGACCATTGGATCTAGACCAAATAAGGATTCTATATTCAAGGGGGGAGCCACACTTTCGGTTAACAATGCCTTGAACGGATGCTAGGCACCCCAAGAGAACAATACCGGCTTTTAGGTGCAATGCATGAAAATGAGGGTACCAGTTGGTCGGAGGGTTGTGACTCTAAACGCCAGTTGAGGCATTTTATCCCCAAATTCTGTTGAACATCAATTGTAAGCAACATATAGACGTGTTATCAGTTTCTTAGATATTCAGTATTCTCTAACCAAACACCCTTAACTACCCTACAATCCATTACAATATCCAATCTTTATAACAAGAACGACCATAACACAGAAACGTAAATATCTTCAAAGCATACAATGCAAAGCAAAAAAAGAAGAAACAAGGTCCTCACAGAAAATAAAAGCCACTAGAGTAATATTAGAGCCTGGGAAATTATTTGTTAACTAACACTGACCTAATTTGATTACGGGCAATCACCAAAACTCCTGCCTCCAGGCTCCAACACCAAGTTTCTCCTTTAAAACCGTCAAACAATTGAAAAGATTTTCACAGTTATGAAGCTGACCTGCAAAACAAAAGCAAACGCAGATCAAATTAAATGCAACCCATAAAAACTTGAATAAGAAAAAAGGGGCCCAAGAATTTGAACCCCAAGAATTTACTGAAAACCTATAGGAAAAGTTAAAATTGAGCAACCCCAGAATCTGCTAGAAATGTGTTTGATTAAAAGAAGAAACGGTCATAAATTTTATATGCTAAATAAACGACGAGGACGAGGACGAGGACGAGGACGAGGACGAGGACGAGGACGAGGAGGATTAATTATCCCTTTTATTTCCTTTGAAAACTCTCAAAATCATTTAAAATAGCAAAATTATAATTTAGAGGTTCTGCGATTACAACAAAAATGTAATTGTATAAAAGGAAAAAATGTTGAATTAAGAAAAGGAGAATTTTACGAACCTGAAACAAATTTCACGGCGGAGGTTTTGCAAGACACGACACGACCATGCAGGATATATATCAGTCTACAATAAGTCGAACACCACTGAACATCATATCATTAATGTTAAATTACATATTGAATCCTTAATATTTAAATTTTTATTAACTAATTTAATAATATTCAACGATATTCAATATTAGTGATATTTAATAATATTCAACGTCTGTCGTAAAATTTTGTACGAAGGTGATGTTTATAAAATTTGTTTTAGGTTAAACTTTTCTATAGTCATTACTATAATGAGAATTATATTTTAGTTATAATTATAAATGTATTTGATAAATTCATTTTATTATAGTCACTTATCGATAATTTTTAAAGATAATACTAACTTCATATCTATGTAAATTTTTATAACTTTAAATTTAGCCACGTATTTTTATACAAATAAACAATTTAATTATAATTCAAAAAAACATATATAAATTTTATTTTAATTTGATATTAATTTAAATTAAAAATAATTAAATATTTTCTTCCAATTAAATGATAACATGTATTATCATTTAATTGGTGAAAAGTTAAAACATAAAATTACCTCGAAAATGACTCAAAATCATTCATCAAAATAACACAAGATAAGAGTCAGGATCAAGAGGCGGGTATAATAATTAATGAACCATAAAATGGTTGGGGCAAAGTTCAAGCAAATTAAATAGGGTAAATTGCAACGGTCACTTAA
This sequence comes from Abelmoschus esculentus, assembly GCA_035048815.1. Taxonomy (NCBI): domain Eukaryota; kingdom Viridiplantae; phylum Streptophyta; class Magnoliopsida; order Malvales; family Malvaceae; genus Abelmoschus; species Abelmoschus esculentus. The sequence goes on along the minus strand of JAUCBN010000063.1, from coordinate 5,144,374 downwards.
ATATGGGTATAGTTACATTTAACTCATTTAATTATTAAAAGTTACATTTAAGTCATTCATTTTTAAGTAAGATTATATTTGAGTCACCAAATTATTTAAGGTTACATTCGGGTCACCCTTTATATTTAAAAAATTACATCAATTTGATATATTTTTTTCTTTTAAATCACTTGTATACCCTTATAGTTTACCCAATTAAATATTGATGGTCTAAATGGGTACAAACCCTATTAAATTTTTAAGGAAAAAAATTTCCCCAACTATATATGTAGTTCCGTCTTTGATTGAGCTCAGATTTCAGTTACAAACTTACAAGTCAACAAGCATTTATTATAAAACTTGTCTATTTGGAATACGTGTTCCTTGCACGCATTGTCTTAAACTTGATTGTGTTTGTGATGCACTTAATACTTAATTACTTGCTTTAATGTGCTTCAACGGTTCAAACTAGGAGGTTTATCAATTATTTGGAAGTCAAAACTGAATTAATTAATTAATTAATTAATTATCAAGTCATTAGTTTTAGGCTTACGAGGCAAATAACTGCTAAAAATATACAATCTTTTAAGATAAATATCTAAAGTATTTTATAAGCAAAACAAGTATCTAACATTTTTATCATTACTCAAACAAGTACATGCTATAATTATTTATTAAAAAAATTCTGCTGGCCAATAAAAAATACACATAATAATATTTTTTAAAATTAAATTTTTTTAATAATCCTAAAATAGTACACAAATCTCTAACCCCAAATATGACCACTACCGTTGGCATTGGTTGCATTTGTCACGACAGAATGAAGCGTCATCCTCACATCAAATAATCAACACATTATTTATCGTCCGTTATGTAACACTCTCGACATGGAATATTATATTTGGGCCTTAAGCTCTAACCCAAACCATAAAATTGCGTTTATAAAGCCCATATTGCAAATCCAATAATAAAAATAAATCCATCCAAATTAAAAACGATAAAATCCAAGTATTTTCAAAATATTACCCAAAGCTCTAAATATTAAAATCATTTAAAACATTAGACTTAAGCCCAAATTAAAATAAAAGTTACAAATACACATATAGGGTCCTGCAAGTACATGACCCAAGTCATCTAGTAAATGTACTTTAATATTAAGTCGATGCTAAAAATCCAAACCTTGACGGTGTTTCTCTAAACCAAGTTGTGACCTGTAGACTTACGAATGGAAACAATGATTCCGAACGCTGAGTTAACAAAGTTTAGTGGATACACCATCACTCGACCAAATATCACATATATCATAAATAAAGTAATGCAACATGAATGACATCATGGCAAGATAACAATGATACTACCATATTAGTCTAAACACATAGTAATTATGCATGTATATTCGCACATAACATATAAATATGAAAGAGTACTCCATACAATATCACATAGATAGTAATAATAAAAAGTAGTGAGACTCGCGTCCACTAAGTATTTGGATCCTACACTACGATCAAAGCTCGCGTCCATTAAGAATTGAGATCCTCAATCCATGTTTGAAACGGTCCATTAAGCATCTTTGAACGAGGCTCATGTTCACTAAGCATCGAGATCCTCTATTCAGTAGTCTTTCAATTATTGCAACACTTTAGCTTTGGTATCCAAATCCATCAATCAATAACTTAACAACTAGGTAACCTATCAACACACACCAAGGCCCCCTAGCTACCACACAATATATACAATCCACCAAGTATCCTATGGGTTACTATCACACATAAGTAACCTAACATTTATCAAGTGATTAGTCCATTTATTCCACAAGTGGTGTTAGATTATTAGTTTCTCAGTTTACGTATTTATTTTATACTTTAGGAGACCTCTAGGACCCTTTTCCTTAAATTATAGTATCTCAAACTCAAACACTAATTTCTTGGGTAGATTGTCTAGTGAATACTGATATGTCTATATAGGATATCGGTATGCCACCTCACATCGATATGTCCTCAAATCGTACCGATACGCTAATTAGGTTCAAACAACAACATACTCATATCGATACGCTAATCTCCCATATTAGTACGAATCATCAATACCAAGCTACCTTATACCAATTCATACCCGTACCGATACACCTATATGGTGTATAAGTACACCTAGGCACTATCATGCAATGTAAAATTAGTACTGATACACTTACCCGCGTACCAGTACTCGTAAACGTTACTAGAATACAAATTACTCAAAGGGTATTCGTACGTAGAAACCTATACCAATATGTCCCTCTTTATTAGCCCCCAAAATCAATCTAGCTTACCGATATGCTCTATAGTTGTAGTGGTACGCACACCCAAAATTCAAGTTTGAGTCTAGATTTCACCAAAAATCTATACTTAGCCTATATAGTCAAGCCCTTAATCGTTCTTACCAATTATTGTGATAGTTTGAGGTGTGTTGCTACTCATTTTACATCAATTCAACAACCAAATCTGAAGTTTTCATTAAAGGATTCTAATCATTCATATCAAGCAATAACATCAATACATGCATCAAAGCTTAAATTTATTATATGTATGAATATATAGGATTTAGTAGTGTACTAACATCGTGCAAATAAAGTTGAAAACGAATATTTCCCCTAGTCTCAAACCTTCTCCTTCCCAAGAGACTTTGATGTCTCTTCAACCTATTTCACTATAAGAAAGAGTATTAAAACGGGATTAAACACTACCACGTAGGATTTCAGAACTTAAAAACACTAACCAACTAAGAATAAAGCTTTAAAATCTCTATTCCCATTCTTGCCTCAAACCATATCCATAAAACCTCTTTTCTCACCAAAACAACTCATTCTTACCTTGATTTGTAGATCTTTTGATACCCCTACAACATCCTCTCAATCACAAAAACGCGATTCCACCTCAAACTAACTAAGATAAGACCTGGAGATCAAATTTTAGAATAAGATAACAGGGATAAAGAATAAGGATGACATCACCCTTCTTTTGATTTTGCAGGAAATTAATTTTTCACCCCCTTTTCTTTGTCTTCAATGGGTGAAAATACCCAAATACCCTCATCCAACCATATAACCAAAAAATAACCCACATTACTCAAGCTCAAGGTCCAATAATTAGCCCAATAAGTCTTTTAAGCCTAAACAACGAAACCCAAATGCTCCAGGTTAACCCGATCTTCGGATCTTAAAATTCAGGTCGTTACACGTTATGTCGTCGTTCATCGTAAATTCTTAGAATGAACCTTTCAACAATTTTAGCGTTTTGTATAGTGTCGATCAATTTTTTACAACAAGACAGTGAGGTAAATAGTTATGATAGTCCAAAAATGGATATGATTGACGATAATGTGACAATCGACTATAAAATTATGTCAAACCAGGATTTGGTTTTTGAGTGTTAAGGATTTCAAATTTTGGGTTATTTTGTGAATTTTGAATTTTGATTTTATTTTATTATTTATTTATTTATTTTTAAATATAATTTTAAAATTTTAAGAAGTTGACACGTGCCAAATAACGGAAGTTATCGGTGAAAATTAACAAGCAATCACAATGAGCACTTATTTGAGTAATGTTTAAAACTTTGCGCACTTGTTTGATCTGAAAAATAGTTTGGGCACCTATCTAAAAAAAAGTATTATTTGGACACTTATTTAACTCTTAAGTCATATTTTTATTGTTGTTATTTTATAGCTTTTTAGTAACTTTCTTAACTAGTCCATAAATGGTTAATGTAGTTTGTTTGTGCATTGTAGGTGGTTGAAAAGTTTTAGTGATTATATTTAACTTTGATTATTTTTTTGTGCACCTTTTATTTTATACTTTTGATCGGACATTGTAGTTCTTGCTCTGGTTGTTGTCTAGCATTTTTTTTCCACTGATTTAATGGATAAAAAATAGTTACATTTATTAAAATAATTATTTAATATCATTTTTTCCTGATCCCCATTTGTTTGTATGAGCAGGGACGGAGCTAGGATTTAATATTAGGAGAGGTAAGAGTTTATTAAAACTTTAAATTTAAAAATTGGGAGGGACAAAAACCCTATTTAATTAATATTTAAACTAAAAGGAACTAAAAATATAATTATACCAAAAATTTTGGGAGGAGCATCAGCCCCTCTCACCTCCTACACACAGCTCTGTCCTTGTGTATGAGAAAGATACAGAGGTGAATTAAGAAAGGTTAATGTAGTGGTCCATACAAAGGCAGCAGATGTTATATTCTGAGATAGTCTCTACAGTTTCGTAACGACTCAATTTTCTAGTTTAAGAAATTATACTTTCGTTATTTTAAATTGGATACTGAATTGAAAGAAATCAGAACTTGAAAGCTAAGTTTAAGAAATCTTGGGACCCAATTGTAAATAGATTAAACTTGGATGCCTAAAGTGTGAAGCTTTAAAAAGTATAATCATCAAGTGTGTAGTTTGACCATGTTTTTTGAAGGCTTTAAATTGATTAAAACCTGTGTATTTGTGAAGAAAAATAAGAAATAATTGCCTAAATCTGTGTTTCTTGAAGGCTTTAAATTGATTAAATTGGATACTGAATCGTACGATTCCAGTCCCGCACGTGTTGCTACCTGCGCGTGGCCATGCTCCAGTTGTAGTTAAACCCAAGACGTTGAAGTAACGTTGACTCGAGCTAAGTCGTTGTTCACTTGAGCCGTTGACCGCTGATAATTGCCTCAAAGTGGAGAAATTATTATATGAACTCGTTCTATCACATAAGATATGGTCTCAATTAAATAAATAAATTAAGGTATATCATTCATTTTTTCATATTATATTCATACATAAGCATCATCCAAATCATCCACTTTAATGCATTCGATTTAAAAAAGGAAAAAAATATTACCCAAGATTTTTTATGTTGTCTTCCACTTTATTGTTCATTTTTTAAATTATTTTTTTCTAAACCCTAACCCTTAAACCCTAAAACATAACTCTTAAACCATAACTCCTAAACTCTAAACCCTAACATTAACCCTAACATTAACTCTAACCATAAACTCTAACCCTAAACCCCAAATCTAAACCCTAACCCATAACCCATAACCCTAAACCCTAAACATAAAACCTAAACCCTAACCCTAACCTCTAAACCTTAAACCTTAAATCTATATAAAAAAATAATTAAGGAAAATTTTAAAGAACAAAAAGAAAACACAAGAAATCTTTGGTAATATTTTTTCCTTTTTTAAATGAAAGACATTAAATTAGATGATTTGGACAATGCTTATATGTAAATATGATATGAAAAAAATATATGATGTGTCTTAATTTTAGTTAAAGACCATATCTTAAGTGGTGAAACGGGTTCATATAATAATTTCTCCTAAAAGTGTTACTTTACGCACCTTTAGACCTAGATTTTTGTTTAGACTTACGGTGTTTGAGGAGTTTAATTAGGTAATTTCATAACATTTCATGTTATTTTGGTTTACTTAGCATGGGATTAGACGTAAGATGAATTTAGATACTTTAGTTCTTAAGTATGCCTTCAAAGTGATTTTATAACGTTTCTGTTAAAAAACGATTTTAAGTTTTATTGTCCCTTAGTCACACCCTAAGATTTAATGGTTTTTATTGTTCCTTGACCACACCTTTTTATTTCCTATAATTAGGACTTGAATTTTTATTTGTAAAACACACAAATCAGAATATATTTTATTTTTTCTGAGAATTTTTTCTCGTTTAGTTCTTCTTAGAACTTTATCAACTTATCAAGTACTTTTGTACTTTGTGGCGTCAACCCCTTTTATATCCATCTTGATACTTCTGGTTCTTTTAATTTAATATACTAAAAGGGTCAAAGTCTGTTTATCACCACCCTTAAAGATCAATATAAGGTTCAGGATTAGGTTTTCTATAACCTAGTTTCTTCCTTGAGTATCTTTAAGATACTATTTCCATGTCACCATTCATTATATATCCTCTCATTCCATTCATCATTTCTAATTCTTTGTCATCACCATAAAACGTCCTAAACATTCATTTATCATTATCAACAGCACACATCCTTCCGCTTTCAAATTAGTCCCGAAACTATTCCTTTCATTCATTTGACCTATTTCTTTCATCCCTTATCCTTAATTCTTTATTTTGCAGTCACTTTTTGCGAGAGACTTCCTTCCTTCTTAGGTCCTACAATCAAAATGTTTCGTTCAACATCATCAATAAGTTCGTCCTACATCAGTTTTAAATAAAAAACTTAGTAAGCGTGGTTTAATCTAACGTTTGAACAAGGTAACATTGTGGGATATTAAGAAACTCACGAGTGTCTTTGACACCACCTCATGCGTATTATATCTTTGTGAAAAATAATAAAAAAGTATTAAAGCTTTTCTTGAAATCTGAAAAATAAATTTATTCTATAGTCTTTATTTCAAATATTTAAATTTGAATTTAAACAAATAAACTGTAATTAATATAAGATTATATCAATGATGCTCATAATCTAACTTATCAATTTAATTGTCTTATTGGCAGTATGCACGACTCGACAACTGTTGATTTGACCGGTGCAACAATCATTTAATTGTACAATTTAGTAGCAAATTAAACATCAAAATTTTTGCTCATTATAGGTTGCATTTAACAAACCTTCTTAATCGTTTCTAACTTGATTTTATCATGTTTGAAAGCTGCTGTTTTTTGACAGTTTTATTGGTATTAAACCAACACGTTTTGACCGTTTAAGTACATGATTAAATCAATTTTAATGTGGTTTTAATTGTCTTAATTTTGGCATAAGAAATTAATGTTTTACTCTTTCGCGCTTATAAATAGAGATTTATTTTATTCTTTTCGATTCATCCCAAGCAACACAATTCTATTGCTTACCAATTATATCTCTGCTTTCAAGAGTCGAGTTTTGGTTTTTAAGCTTTTACGAGTTATTTTCAAATGTTTTTTTTTTTTTTATTTACTTTCAAGTAACATGAAGTCTCCTTCAATTTTCGGGCATAAGAATTCATGTAGAGATTATGCTTGTAATCACATAAATTTCTCTAAGGAGTTGTCACCAATCTTTTTACGGTACGATTGAAACATTAAATTTGAGTCTGCGAAATCAGAAACGGGTCCGAGAATCTGTTACGTGTGAAAAAGGAAACGCATCCCACAACGCCCTAAATTAATACATGTTGGTTATAAAATATTTTATATGATAAAAATATAAATCTGATTTTAAATTTTATATTGTAATACCATATTTTTATTTAATCCGCAGAATATAAAAAATTAGATAAACAATCATTATAATAACATTAAAAAAATAGTAACATATTATAATAATAATAATAATAATAATAATAATAATAATAATAATAGAGCAATTATAATGAAAAAAATTGACCAAAATACAATAAATTTTAAAAAATTATCCTCAATGTTTAACTGAATAGTTATTTTAGTGTTTATTGTTTTTTTTAAATAATTCAACCTTTAATATTTTATTTTGGGTTAAAATAGACCCTCTATGAATAAAAATTGTTAGAAAACTGATAGTAAACAATTTGAAATAACTTAATAGAATGAGAAGTTAATAAAAAATTATTTTATATTTTATAATTTTATAAAATTAGTTTTTACTGATCTAACTTTTTTCAAGTCAATGTATTTGTCTATATAATAATGCCATGTCAGGATACGCTTTCATATAGGTTTATCATGTTATTTTAATCCATTCATCATTAGTTGGTTGATAGTTTCCATCCGCAGAGGGGTTATTTTGAGCCAAAATAAAATATTGAAGGCTGAATTGGTAAAAAAAATAAAAATCAAAATGACTATTCTTTCAAACATTGAAGGTATTTTTTTTAATTTATGCCTTTTAAAAAATATTTTACTTATTCTCCATTGTTACTTTGAAACTCAAATGGTTTGAATTATTTTTTGTATAAAAAGGGGAGAGATAAATTTAATTCTAAAAAAATACAATTTTTAAGGTGTTTTTTTAAATAAAAAGGGGTATGATTTTTGAAATATTGATTTTGATATAACAAATTATGAAGAATATTTTTGAACTTAAATAAAATTGTAAAACCAATTCAAAGTACTAATTACTTAAAAATATTTTCAAAAGATTTTTAAAGTGTTTTTGACTCTTCTAAATATTTTCAATCTTTCCTGGGGTAAAAAAACATGCCTTGAGTATCGATATCTTAACCCAAGTATCAGTACTTAATAGCTTGTACTGGTACGACTCTTGTCGAATAAAAATACACTATGTTTTTTTTCCCCCTAAAATTCTAGTATGGAGTTTTCATATCGACATGCTCCTTTAAGTATCAATATCCAAAGCCTCGTTCCGATATTCAACTCTTGAGTAGAGGTACATAGAGCCCACAAACGACTAGTTTTGTTTAAATTTATTGCAGGTACCAATACCCACTTTCGAGTATTGATATTCACTATGCATAACTGCTTTTAATAAGGAAAAACACCCTCCAATGACTTCAAACTTTTTCCAATAGATATAAACAATTAGATTCACATTCCACACTATAAATACAAGTTAAGAACAGTTAAATTTTAAAGAACATTTAAGCTTAAAGATAAAGATAATAATTTTTTTATTGTATATTTTGTTTTATCTCTGGTAAATCTTTAGTCTAATCTTAGTGAATCAAAATGTATAAACATACACCTAGAAAGGTAATAAGGTTATAAATGTGAAGACCTCATAATAGATGCAGGGGTTCTAGTTTAGCCTTACAAAACTAGAATTGTTCTATATTAGCTTTTGAAAAGACAGGATGTAAAAGTTCTCTTTATTCTTTGAAATGAAAGAATTTATTAGTGAATTGGAAAAATTCTTAGTATATATACTATGATAATTGATGTATATGTTAGTTGAGAAGGTCAAACCTCTCTAAAATTGATCGTATTAAAATTGTATAATTTCTTTTGTTGGTTTTTGCTTCTCAAATTCACAAGAGACCTCTACACCTTCATATGGGTGATTCAGTTGATCATATTCGATTCTAACAAATAATAAACATATCAATTCAAATGAAAGGATTTCTATGTAATAATTTAGAAAATTCTAATAGTTTCAAAATTCAAAACAGGAACAAGTACTCGAACCAAGACAAATACATAAAATAAGGGCAAGAAGTTCATGTAAGACATTTAGGCGTTATGTTTGATCCTTTAGGCATAATGAAATTGTCAAAGAAATTACTTAAATCTAACTAAACCTTAAAGCTAATTCTAACCTGGCTATCATCCCACGATATTCAACCTCTCCCTTCAACTAAGAAAATAGGGTTTAGGGTAACTTTTGTTTTTAAACAAATTAAGATAGAGGTACAGTTCAACACCTTCAACTTGTTCGGTAGCTCTCACGAATGACTTCATGTTCCTACAATCGGTAACAAGCCAGATAAGGTGGTCCAAACATTTTAATGTATAAAGAGAATAGTAAAACTATTTTTTTTCGTTTGCCAATTTCATTCGAAGAATTAAGAGTAGAGTGTATTTAAGGACGGAGCTAGAATTTAGGATTAAAGTACAAAACGTAAATGTTTAAAGGGGAGACAAATTCATAAAAAAAAATTTAATTTAAATAGAAAAAAGTGAAAAAAATCTTTAAATTTAAATAAGGGATAAAAGTAAAAAATAAAATAAATCATGTGTGGGGCCGATTGCCCCTCCCCGCCCCGTATACCTTTATCACTGGGTGTATTTTTTAGAGTTAAGACTTAAAAATTATGATTATAATTAAAATTTTAATTATTTTAGCGTTAAAACATAGAAATGTACTAATGATTTTTGTCCATTTCATTCCTCCTCTGTCATCTCCTTTTCCAAAAACCATATATATTGAGCTATAGCAAATAGTTTCTCTACTTTTCATATATGTGTATGGATCTTTGGATAGATTATATATTGACAGTCGTTGTTTGCAGGTGTAGCATCTTCAAGATTCACAAGCAAATGAACGTCGGTGAATGGTGAGTATAATATGCTACCAACAACGCCCCCCCCCCCCCCCCCCTCTAATTTTATGCCAAAGTTATTTGAAAGTGAGAATCTTGATGATGATGCATCAGCAATTACTTAACGACTATGCTAAAGGAAAAGGCAAAAGGACTCGCTTTTCTCCCAGTTTCTATTTCATAAAACCAACAAAAACAAGGTTTGTTCTCTATTTGCTTCTTGCACGTGCTGTAATTCTTCTCTTGTCTTAAAAAAATCCTTTCGTATAAGCATGCATTGGTCTTAACTTCATGGGGGTATTCTTCATTAAAGCATCTCTCTTTGGGTTTTATTTTTCGTTGAGGATTTTTGCCTGTTTGAATAGAGAATTACAGATGTAAAGGAGCAATCTTTCCATAAGGATACGATTCTTTTGTTGTCGAAAGAAAGGTGAGAGAAATGTTATTCGATGGATTCAACTAAAAACCTTACTTCAAATTGTGTTGTGTTCTTACCAGTTCGCTTCAACCACTTCTGTCTTCAACAGAGAAAAGATTCAATACTCTATATTTGCAGACATTCTTCCAACTGGATTTTGTTTCAGAATTAATCAGTCCATCATATTGTTGAGAAGTGGAAGTGCAGATATGCGAAACATGAATGTGGAAGATGAGAGAACATGGCGGGGAACATGTTACATTGTGATTGCCATTGTTTTCTGTTCCATTTGCAATAAATTATCACCCATCACTTATTTATTTCTGGACCAAACACACCACAGGCCGATGCCTGCAACTTGGCCCTTTATGACACTATTATTCATATCCAAGGATCTAAAAGCTACTCCACTTAAATTTATTCAAGTTAAAATCTAGTTTAACTTAAGGATGCGATTTTTTATCCGAACTTGAGTTGGATATGTTATTTAGTGATTGAATCCAACTTGCATCTAACCAAGAATGATCTAAACACGAATTAAACTTGTTACTGTGACCTAAAACTCTACACTCAACTAAAATGAACCCAAACCCAAGACTATCTTGACAGATAATCGATATTAAACGACTGAATTGACGTGACATCTAATTTTACCCAATATGTTTTAAACTCGACTTATTAATTGACCAGACTTGTTTTGAAGCCAACCTATTATTGACCTGAATTGATGTTTACCTGACACGTAATTGGGGAGTCTATGATTTGATGAATTTAAAGTGTTGATAAATGTAAACTATTAAGTGTTGATAATATTTTTTAAATCAATTTAAAGTGTTAAATAACTTTCTTCTATATACATATATAATCAACTAAAATTATATATATATAAAAGAAAAGATTTAATTTAGATATTCATTTGACATTATTAATTTTTTATTGAATAATTCAATGCTTAGTAATAATTTAATATGTCTAGAACCAACTCATTCAATATAAATTATTATTTTTTGATAAACAGAAATTATATTCTTATACCAGAATTTAAACTTATACAAGATTAGACAATATAAACATCCTTAACTATTAGGTTAATCACTAGATCTCATTTAATATAAATTATTAATTAAGTTTAAACTATTAAGTTTCAAATAAATTAAAGTTTTAACTTTCGTGTTCATCTCCTTATATGTACAATTACGTGTTTATATCCATATCATCATTTCGGGTATAATTATATTTAATCAAAAGTTATTATATATTATAATAATAATTTCTAAATTGAATTAACTTATTAAATTTAGGACTAATCGAGCTAAACTAAAATTTAAAAGCATAAATCACAGACATTTTAACCTCTATTTTTTAGTTATTTTTATTTTTAATATTTTATTTTGAGTTAAAATAACGATAAACAGAGGATGGTGATGTAGCATGTTGACTTGGCTAGAGGAATTGAGGTGGCAAATTACCACATTAGAAAATATTTTTAAAATTTTCTAAAAATAATAAATAATAATTTATTTAATTTATTATCTATTATTTTTAAAAATTATATGATTTATTATTTTTTCATATTTATGAAAACAATATTTTTTTATTTAAAAATAAAAATTTATTGTTTATTTATTTTTATAAAAAATCATTATTTTAAAAGTATCAAATAATAAATTATTTAATTTATCAATTTTAAAACCATTTTTTAAATCCAAATAAAATATTTTTATTTTTTAAAATAAAAAATAATTTAAATCATAATAATTTTTAAGTTTTTAGAAAAATTAAAATAATTTTTTAAATTTTTTGTTAATGTATCATAATATCAACATATCAAGTTAAGTTAACATGTCACATCATCATCTCAAGACTTTGAAAATATTACAATCACTCATGAAATGGAGGTTGTTTAATCAAAGTGGGTTTTATCGGAGTGCCCTAAAAATTTCACATTCTTATTCGAAAAAATCTATTACCACATTAGAGTGCTTTTGATTAAGGTCTATTATTAGGCTTTTGGTCTAATTTTTTTGTTTCTCTTGTTCTTTCTTCTTTTTCATTTCTTTTTTCCTCGTCTTTTCTTTTTTTTCTTTTTGATTCTTTTTTTTTTCACATCAGTTAATACGGTCCTTAATGGGAAATGCGAGTCACATATCTCTGCAACTTTAGAGTTCAACTAGACACAAATAGCTTAGGATCAACCATGGGGCCAACATCAATGTCCCTTATGCAATTGACATATAGGGATCCAACATGCCAACATATTATAAAAGAGAGAAATAGTTGAAGAAAATTAATCTTTCATTAAAACTTAGATATGCAGTTTTAAGCCCTTATAAAAGATCACCACTGTTTTTGGGCTAAAGGAAGTGGGCGATTGATTCTTGTATTACATGGAAAGAAAACAAACAACAAAAGGAAACCAACTTTAGCTAAATAGATAAAAGATGACCCCAAACAGACCTTACTCGAAGAACTCAATCTCTTTATAGTCTATCAGGCCCTGAACCACATCTTTAAACTCGCAACAGTCCTGAATGGCATACCCCTCTTCGACATGGAAACCACAATACAGTCCCACATATCCTTTGGGTTTCATCATCCCTTTGTCGATCAAGCCCACATTAAACCTCTTTCAAACCCAACTGAAGGGTGCTTTAACTTCTGATACCTTAAACTTGATCTTTTGATTGTTCTCTTTCGAAGATAACATTTACTCCACCGACGTAATTGGGTAGTGGGTTAACATTTTTGGCCGGTACACCAGGTTTGTCAAAGCTTATAACTCTAGGTTTGATGAGTTTTTCGACATTCCTTTTAAATCTGATGTAGGTTTCAATTGAGTTTCCCACTTGGTCACCATGAAATACACACTTTGCACTAGGATCATACCACTTCGGGAATGAGGGTTGAAAGGACTTGATAGAATGGTGCCACTACATGGGCATCGAACAACTGCTTGTATAGTTCACCATAGGAGATGGGTAATATGGTGAACTCCATCATTTACTTATTTCTTCTTTGACATGAATCTTGTTTGGAAGAAACTTAGGCACTTGGAACGACTTTAGGTTGAACTATAGTTATTGGTTTTGAGTATTCGGCATTGTAGGCACTTTAATATTCATATCATGATCTTTCTTTGCATATTGGGCCTTCTTATGAGATGAACTGCCCCATATTCAATCTTGTCATATTTTATGGCATTCATGATGAGCTCTCTGGATAGTACAAGGTCGAAAAAATTGCTAGTAGCATTACCTATCAAGAGATCCAAGATCGGTCCCTCCAATGTCTAGATAAACATGACTATAGTTTCCTTCTCACTAAGTGGAAGTTGAACTTGAGCTTCCATATCGCGCCAACGTTGGGCATACTATCTAAAACCTTTATTAGATTTTTGCTTCATGTGTTGCAAGGTCCAACGTTCAGGCACCATGTCACCCACATGTTTGTACCGTCCAAGGAAAGCTTTCGCCAAATCCTTCCATGATTTGATCATGTCATTTTTCTACAGAACATAGTGAGATGTGCATGGGTGCAACTTGTTCCATCATATTTTTCAAACTCTGGGACTTTGAATTTATGGGACAATATCAAATCAAGGACAAGGTTGAGTTCATATGCATTAAACCTACTGAAAGTGTCCACTACCACCATGGTTTCCAACTTTTTCTCTAGTCACTTGCATCGATCCTTGATTTCTTTCGAGGTTTTCATCCTAAATTTATCAATTCCCATCAATTATCCTTCTCTAAGGCAAAATTTTTGGCCTTTTCCTCATCGAGTTTCATTTTCGGGACAGTAGGTAGGTTTATAAAGGCTGAAGTGTTGGCCTGATGAAGCAATGACTTTCCCTTAGACAAAATCACTTGAGGGTCAACCTAAACTTTTATAGAGTTGGATTAAATCCCAGAGGATAAGTGGGACATTCATTACCATCGGTGAGATTAGGATTCACCATTTGGTTTGCAGTGGATGCTTCTCTAGACCTAAAAAGCTGAACCCTAGCATTTGTGTCATTTGACCTAGTATGTCTTGTTGTATTTTCTTGAATTGTTCCATCATGTCCTGTTGGGATTTAGCTAAATACCAGACTATATATACTTGCAAGCCTTTATGGTTTTGCTCAATTCGGTCTAATCGTTCTTCGTTCACAATCTTAATTTTGCGTCAGGTACTGTAAGGGTGTTGAATCGGTTGAGATTTCTTTCGATCCAGATTCATTTTCATGAGACATCCCAAAAGGTTTATCTCAAGGTTTTCAAAATGAATGCATGTAAATGTAAAGTGATTACCTAAATGATGAGGTATTGCACATAAAAATATGATGCAAACATTTTATAAATGAGCGATGTGATGATGTAATGCGACTGAATACTACATGATGTTATAATGCAAAATGTCAAAACAAAAAGATGGTTAAGACAAAATAAACAAATATTTACAAATAAATGATAAAATAATCCCTAAACACATGATATTCTAATTTCTAGGGTTACCGCATGACTCTAAAGGGGTGGGTAACTTAGATTCTTTACATGTAGTTTTGGTGCTAAAGGGGTCCTCAAATTGTCCTCGTTTTACCCTACTAAGGGTAGCAAGATCCTCGATCATCACCCATTATAGGCTCATCTCAATCGATTTCAATTCGAGGGGACCCTTTCGCTATGTCCATACAAGAAACAATGTTCCCATGAAAACATCGGGTATTCAAGCCCCGAAAGTACTTACTAGGCCCATATGGATGAACAATATCCCTACAAAAGCGCTAGCATTTTCCCCCACTTAGATGGACATGTTTATATGTCAAGTTTTAAAATGCATGAAAATAAATTTGTATTCCTAAAAAGATGTTAAATTAATTCAAAAAATGAACTTGTAATTTTCAATTAGGGCAAAAATATTCTTCCTAAGGCTTGACTCGTTTTTTGTAAAAAAAAATAAAATGTCTCCAGCGGAGTCGCCAACTGTAACGAACCTTTTTTTTTTTAAAAATATATAATATGTATAATATAAGTTTATAGGATTAAAAATAAAATATTGGTAAAAATGGTGGTTTTAAAAAAAGTAGGGTTCGTTAAAAAAACCTATTTTATTATAAAAATTGGGATTTTGAAATAGGTTTAAAAATTAAGATTCAAAATTGGTGAATTAGGGATTTATTAGAAGTTAGAGCTTAATTTTAAAAAATATAGATTTTAAAAATTGGGAACTTATTAAAGATTAGGGTTTAAAAGGATTTAAAGTTTTGGGTTTAATTTTAAAAATTTAGAGATATGATTTAAAATTAGGATTTAAAAAATGATAAAATCGGAATTATTTTTTAAAAAAAGAATGGAGTTGCCACCAGCCACTTTGGTATGTCAAACACCGTAAAATCAAAGATTCTAAAAGATATGTTCAAGTGTCGTTTACGGATGGGATATAATTATTATCCTACATCGCCTAAAAATTGATACCTAATCGAATATATTGCCCGAATTTGAAATTTGCAAGCTCAACTTTTTATTAATTTATTATCCGTTTAAAAAGACAAATAGATTTTAAAGATCTCAATATTCAAAGGTAAACATCCAAACCGCCACCACTATGATTGATACCGACCTCACTTACGACCGAATATTTGAGGTACCACATTAATTAAATCAAATTAGGTGTCACAAAATGAATAAACAAATATGTAAAAACATAAATAAATCGAAGGAATTAAAAGGGCAAGAAATTAAATTACAACAATTAAATACGAGAAATTAAATGTGATAAAATAAATTACACTAAACAAACTATAAATAATACAGATCATCCCCGTTACGGGTTACCGTAAGATCAAAATAACATATATTGTATACGTAATATAAGATATAATATAAAGAATAGTATTTAAATATATACATTGCAACATAAATTGAGGATTTAAAGTAAATAAAAACAAAAATATAGTTCAAAAGTCAAAGTATCGAAAACTAAGTGTAAATTAAAAGGGTGAAATTGAAAAGAAAATAGAATTCAAGTGCAAAATCAAAGCAAATAGAATATAAACGGTGTTGAAATTAAAAAAAATCCTTAAACCGAGGGACCAAAAAGGTGATTTAACCATGGAAAAAATGAAACGTTGTAAACTTTGAGAGATTGAATCCGCGATTAGCCCATTGACCAAATATACGCAGATCCTCTCTCGGATCCAGGTCACCGTGTGGGTTTGAGGCTGCCATAACAACGAGAAATTATATCATGGGTCAGTCCCATTACGTCATCCATGAGACCGACCAATAAAAACTAGCCACTTCATTATTTTTTAATTTTTCAAGTGAAAAATTACTTTAAAAAATATGACATAAAAAGATGAGTAAATTTTATTGATCGATCCCATAGACACGTAGTGGAACTGACCCATGATATAATTTTTCAATAACAACTCATTTTTGCGTCTGACATGTATACAAAAGTGAGTAAAAAAAGTTATTAAATTTCATTCCTTTCATTTTGTTTTAAAAGCTGAAAGAAGATGAGAGTGAAACTATCTGGATTTTAAGAACCCTAACTCCCAAAATTTTGAAATCCAGAAACTAGCCGTCGAGCCAAAAGTCTTTATTTTCTTGTTCAAAAAACCCTTAGATTTAAAATAAATCCCCCTTTTTTATCTAAAAACCACAAAACGTCAATCAAAACACCTTATTTTCCTTCTTTTGAAAACCAATCGAAAGCCCAAAAATCTGTATTTTAAAGAGATGAGGAGGTGATTTGAAGAAACCGAAAGAAAAAGAACGATGTGGCTACAACACCGATGACGGGAACCGGTTCCAATGTCGAAAGTAACCCTTAAACTATTCTTCTTTTATATTTCTTGTTCGAAATAGAAAAAAATGCTTTGAAAAAAAATTTATCTTTGTATTCGATTTCTTTGTACAATACTCGCATAGGGTTACATTGGTGCTGATTCGACTTTTACCGATTTACATGAAATAAAAATAGAAGGAAATGTTTTTTGATTCGTTTGTTTTCATATCTGATTCTTGTCTTTTTTTTGGGGTGTGTTAGTGAATATTGTATAAGCTGAAGAGAGTCATCCTTGGTCTCTCTTTTGGCCGTATTTGCAGTAGAGGAAGGGATCAGATTGCGTGTCCGTTCTACATGGCAAAGGCTGTCAGCGTGGACTCCAAGTGACGCTGACGTGGTCCGAGGTAGCGCTGAAGATGGATGGTCACGGAAGATGAAGGGTCTCAATTCTAGAAGCTTCTGGATTCTTCATAAAATAAAGGGTCAGTTAATGGGAGAGGAAGAGTCGGTTCTATACTCGGGTTAGATATCCCGGTCGAATTGGATACCAATTTTGTGACCGGTTTTAGGTTCTGGTGCAGTGGGCTAGCAGATTGAATATTTTGGCTTGAGAGTTTGTAATCGAGCCTGGGGATAATTTAGGTTAAATTTAACTGGTTGAGCTAAGGATTTAATTGGTTTGGGTTGAAGATTTGGGTAATGGTTTGCAAAAGTATGGGCTGTCGGTTAATGGATTTAGTAGATTGGGCCAATAGGTATAATGTAAATGGAATTTTGGATTTGAATTTAATGTTATTTTTTTTATTTTTTTTATTTTTTTTATAATAATAATTTTTTGGATTTTAAATTTATGGTTTATTTTGGAATTATTTAAATTTCAGGGTTTAGGAAATTTGGTTTAGGGTTTATTTGAACCTCATATAAAAATGGTGATTACACGAGGGATGAATGAGTGAAGTATTCTTTCTTAAGATTGTAAAAGCAGTTACTCAAATGGGTTTCAGGTCGGGTACTATCAGGTCGGGAAAAATCGGATACAGGTCATTTCATGTTGATTTGATGTTTTGACTCGATTTGGGTGCAGGTCCATTCCAGGTTGTGTCTATTTTAGGTCGAGTTCATTTTAGGTCGGGTTCAAACGATTCGGGTCCAAATCATATAATTGACAATTTTATTTTAGGTCGGGTATATTTTAGGTCGGGTTCATTTCAGTTCGATTGCATTTTAGGTCGTGTTCATTTCAAGTCGGTTTTATTTCAGGTCGAATTAATTCGGGTTTTAAATTCATATTAATTAAAATTATTAAATTTGAGTTTGGTACAAATAAGTAATTAAGTAAATAACCAATAAACTTTGGGTTGAATGGTTGATCATTAATTTCGAATTAATTATTTAATATCTAACGTCTTTAACTAGCATGAATCCAATTAAAAATAAATATTATGCACTAGACTAAACAAAAATATCATCAAATGATTCATATCTTAAAAATTGAGGTAAAATACAAAAATTAAAATTTAATAAGGAATAAACATTGGACTAGAAAGAATAAAGTTTTAAATTAAAAAGGATAAACATTAATAAAATAAAATATCATCTTATTAAAAACGCAAAACTAAATTAGAAAAATAAATAGTAGTCAATTTAAAATAAAAATAATGTTGCAAGGACTAAATTACAAAAATTATAAATTAATAATAATTAAATTCGGTAAAAAAATTTAATTTTAATGTATTTTAATACATTATAATTTATACCTATACATATAATTTAATAAATTTAAAAAATATAAATATGAAATTTATACTATATATAGAATATATTCTATATATGAAATTTATACTAAATACAGAATGTATTATATATATAGAATTTATACTATATAAGGTATGATATATAATATTTATGTATGCATATGTATATAATATATAAGTATGTATATAAGTATATGTATACCTATATACTATATAGTATATAGTATATATAAATTAATATATGTATACTTATATATATATGTATATATTAGATGTATACATTAATATATGTATATTTATATATATATATACTAAATGTATAAATTAATATATGTATATAATATATATATTATACTTTATGTATTATTGTATTATATGTAATATATAATATACTTTAATATATATAATATACTTAAATGTATACTAATATCTGTATTTAATTAATGTATATTATTAATTCTTTAAGCTTAACACTAATCCCTTAAGCTCAAATCACTAAACTAGTTCTCTAAGACCAATTCTCCAATTACTAAAATAATTCCCTATGATTAAATTAAAACAATTTAAAAATATATAATTTGATTTTAATTAAATGAGGATCAAATCGAATAAAAAATAAAATATTAATCTTAATTTTCAAGTGATCATAATCAAATTGAAATAATTGTAAAATGAGGTGTAAAACGACGCGAGATTCGATTTTTTAAGTACGACCTATATAAAAATATGCAAAAAATTTTACTTGGCCTAGAATAATATCAAATGAATATCTAAATATAATCTTCATTATTTATATTTTTAATTAATTATATTTAATAAAAATTATTATTTGATTATATGTTGTAGTAATAATAATAATCTTCCAAACTTTACTATGTATATTAATTCCCTCTAAAATTTACTATATATATTATTTCCCTCCAAAATTTTGTTTTTCCCCTCTTTTTTATATAATAATAAAAATTTATTTCTAATTTTTCCTCCAAAATTTTTCTCTTTTTTATATCTCTCCAAAATTTTTATGCTAAAAGTAAATTAATTTCAAACTTAAAAAACGAGTGGCTTTTTATTCTTCAAAATTTAATCTTTTCATTCATTTTTATCAATAATCTTTTTCATTTTGGTTTAATTTAATTGATTCTTAATTTAGTTTAATTAATTTAAGTTCAATAAATTAATTTAAGTTAATTAAATATCAATTTAAAATTATATTTTTTAATAGAATATTAATTTAAAATTATAATTTTTAATAGAATATTAATTTAAAATTATAATTAAAATTAAATGCATTAAAACTAAATAAAATAGTAAATAAATTAATTTAATTAAATATGTAATACTAAATTTAAATATTGATCCCTAAATTAATTCCTATGTCTAATTTTATTTTTTAAGATTAATTATATTTATCAATATTTTAAAACCATCAATTTATAGATATACTTAATTATATGTCATGTAAATATTAAGTCTTATTAATATTAGTTCACCTTAATAACAGGTCGGGTTCAAAACAAGTCGGGTCTTTTATTAGGTCGGTGTAGCGACCTTCCTTTAGAAATTTTAAATGCGGTGAAAAGATTGCTAGTAAATTTGAGTTTTAATTGGGAAGAGTGAAAATTAAGAATTAGGTTTTGAGAACTCGTGGGAATTAATTTTGGAAGAAATGAAATAGTTTTTGAAGCTTTGAAATTAAGGTTGGAAAATTAAAATCGAAGATCGAGGGTTTTGGTATTAAAATTAAAAATAAAGAAATTGGGATTTTAAAATTAAGGATGGGTCTAGGTTTTTGATCCTTAAAAGGATGTTTAGGATTAAAAATTGAGGGTAAAAAGATTTTAGAAATTTTAAAATCGGGAATTTAGTTTGTATAGGTGAATTTTAAAATTAAGATTTTTTTTAAAACTACTTTGAGGAGTTAATTTAAAAACGGTTTAAAAAGATGGAGTCGTCACCGGTCACTTCGGTAGACCGGATACCGTAAAACCATAGACAGATAAAAGGGTTCGGGAGTCGGTTACGGTAAAATGGGGATGACATTTTGAACCGCCCTAAATCGGTACCTTTAACAAAAATTATCGCTTAATTAATTTAGAATTTCCGATTTGAAGTGGAATTAAGTCGATTATTTATTTAAAAATTCGGGTGTATTTTAACGCCTTTTTACTCGGAGATAGACGTATACACCGCCACCACTTCGTTTGGTGTCGGGCTCGCTACGACCGAGTAAAATATTAATTAATTCATTGATTAAAGAATATTGATTGTACGTTCGATGCATATAAAAGTAAATACAACAAATAAGTGAACAATACAAGGCATATAAGTAAATGAAACATCCATAACAAAATAAAATGCATGCATAAAATAAATTAAACAAGGGCCAATCAGCGTTGGAAAAAGGACTAAACTGGAACAAAACAGAAAACCCAAGCCAAAATCGAAAATAGAAGCAAAAAAAGGACCTGAAATTAGTGACTAAAGTAAAAAACAGTGAAGGCTAGAGGTTGAAAACAAGAACAACAAAGAAAATAAAGGGGCCACAAAAGAAATAAAACAAGTTTGGTTTATAACGGTGGCCGATTTATAAAACGCTTCAAAGCTCTTAGGACCAAGGGGGTAATAAAACCACACGGAGGGGCTAAAAAAACGATGATTAAAACGCGGGGTTTACAAATAATAAAGCCTTTTTCATAATAACTAATTGAGTCTAAATCGGAACCAAAATAAAAGACATTACAAAGTTAAAAGGACCCAAGATGTAAAGATGAAAACACGGAGGGATTTATGACCCGTAAATAAACCATTTTCAATAAGGACCGAAGTATAAAACATATTTTTTTTAAAAAATAAACCATTTCCATCCTCCCTCTGCCAAAAAATGAGAGAAACACCCTCACCCCGTTTATGTTATTTACCCAGAAACATTAAGAACTTGCTAGAGTTCTTCTGAGAAATGAAGAACAACAAACCTTCCTTCTCTTTACAGAACCCTGAATATGCGTGAACCCTCTTACCCAAATAAAAATAAAAAAAAAGAAAAACCAGCGTCCTTTCTTTTAAAAAACGAAACCAAAAAAGAGGATCGATATCCTTCTCAAAACGAAAAAGGGAAGAAGAAAAGGCGAAAACCTTTCGCATCTCGGCTAACCATTAACAGCGCGGTGGCTGTGAGTTATCGCCGGAGAAGAGCGATGAGGCAACCTACTCTTCGGAAGGTAAAGAAACTAATCCTCCATTGTCCTCACTTAATGCATGCTAAGAAAAAAAAGATACCCTTTTCTCCGAAATTTCTTTGTGTCTTTTTTGTTGAATGAATCGTTACAATTGTTAGGGCTTGTTTTTATATCCCTCTGATTAAGTGAAAAATAAAAATCGAAACTTTTTGCTCTAAGAGTCTTTTGGCTGTATTTATGTGCAATACTGATATTGTCTCCTTGTCCGTTGCCATTTTCGCAAATTTCTGTTTTTGGTTTGTTTTTTCTTCCATTGATATTGTATCTCTATTTCTGATGTTTGACCTTTTTTGTGTGTTCGAATAGTGGTTGGGGAGGAATTCTGGTGGCATGAACCGAACGAGGATCGTCGGATTCATCGGTGGTGAAGGCATATTCGTCCTCATTGGCGTGTGATGGCCGGAGCAGCGGAAGCGTCATTGGGCAGTGGGAGAGTCACACATACGCCACACGCGCGCGTGGAGAAGTCAAGGAACTGCACGTGTGGCGCGTTTAGATTTCAGACAGCTCCCCTCGTCTTTGCTAATAACCGTTAGATCAATTCCAAATCTAACGGCTCAGGTGTGACGGTTGCGTATAAAATAAGGGCATTAGGGTTTCTGCTGTAATTATGGATCCAAGTTTTGGGCTCGTAACGGGCTAATTATAATTTATGTAATATTGTGTTTGGTTGTTAGCATTTCTTTGGGTCTTGTAATATTATAAACGGGTTTATTATTATTTGGATTTTAAGTTGTAGTGGATTGATTTATTTAATAAACTTGGGTTCTATTTATGTTATGATGATTTTTTAATATTTATATTATATAATAATAATAATAATAATAATAATAATAATAATAATAATAATAAAGGCGAAAATAATAATAGTAAAAACATGAGAACCAAAATTGAAAAGGAGATAAAATAATATCTAGTAGCATAATATTTCGGACCTTTTAATATGTGATAATAATTATTAATAATAATAATAACATGAAAACTAATAATATTAATTGTATTTAAGACGAAAATAAGTATACACAATATTTTTGGGATTTTAAATTTTAATATAAGGTAGATTAAATAAGTAATAATTTATAATTTTTTTTTGAAAAAATTTTGCTTAATATATGTGTATATAATTTTTTTTTGATTTTTGATTTTCTTTAGTCAAGTGAAAATGAAAAATAGCCCATTATTATACTTTTTGATTTTTGATTTTTTGTGATAGATTCTAAAATTACCTAAAGCCCATTATTATTTAAGACAAAAACAAAAATAAACGAGTTTACCCCGGATAAAATTAGTGATTACAGTCGGGTTCAAAACAAGTCGGGTAAAATCAGGTCTCGAGTCGATTCAATTGGGTAATATCGGTTATCTTTCAGGTCAGACTCGGGTTCGGGTTTGTTTCAGTCATATGAAAGTCGAGTTTTGGATCTACAGTAACATGTTGAAATCGGGTTCGGGTCATTCACAGTTGAATACAGTTTGGATTCAGTTACTACAATAACAAATCCAACTTGAGTTCGGGTTAATAACAGTCGGATATAAATCAGGTTCGGGTCATTACATCTTCGGGTCAAACTAAATTTTAAATCGAACAGGTTTTAATTGAGTTTTCAAGTAGTTCAGCTTTTTACATCTCTGGTCTCTGTAGTTGGATCTAAAAGTGGGGAAGGGTATCCGCCGTACCTCAGTTGTCCACGCATCATCCCGTAGCCAATCTGCTGGATTTATTCTAGACCGAGAATTGGGAAGATCTAAAACAGGGCCCTGAAAGGGGATTTCCTTCCATTTTGCTCTACAAACAGGACAAATCTGATTCCGATGTTTTACATTAGAAGTTATACAGTGGAAGTGGAAAGAATGGGAGCATTCTGCTTTGAAAATCGCATGACCTTGCCCTGGTTTTACTGCCGTCAGGCATATAGAACAGATTCCTTGCAGTTTAGAATGACAGTCAGGTTAGCTTACAATTCAAACAGGTCCAAAATACAATTCAATACCTAGAAACAATGGAAAACTTTAATGCACCTACAACACCATTCACCAATCTAAACACCAGGGAAGCAAGTTAAAGTGGTAACAAATTGCAAGAGAAGATTATTCTTGTCATTTTTTCACCATTAT
Source organism: Abelmoschus esculentus (assembly GCA_035048815.1). NCBI lineage: Eukaryota > Viridiplantae > Streptophyta > Magnoliopsida > Malvales > Malvaceae > Abelmoschus > Abelmoschus esculentus. The sequence continues at coordinate 5,120,136 of JAUCBN010000063.1, read as the reverse complement.
GCATGTTCTTTCTGAAAGCTGGATTATCAACCAAAAACAAAATAAGTAAGATAAAATCATACTTCACATGAGACACAATCACAGCAACAAGCAAACAAGCAATATACCAGAAAATTAAGTATATCTAGTACCGAATTTTGAGAAAAAAATGACAAAAGAGAGGAAGATGCAAGTATACAGAACAATAGATTTTGAGGAAAAAAGAAGACAAAAGAGAGGAAGCTACAATTCATAAATATCAAAGTTGGCAGACTGTTTAAACAGAAATTTAATTTCTCAGTTTCAGTTTAAATTCATAACTAGCTAAATTCCAAACTAGCATTTAACAAATATATTACAATTGTATGGCATTGTATTTAGCACATCATTGTCACTTTCTGTCAACATACAGCTCTGTTATTGTTGGTTACACTTAGTATAAATCTTCTATTCTATAGGATTTTATCATCTAAAGATAAAAACCTTTTTCTAGGAGCTTTATTAGTTAATTTGTTTATCTTAAATTGTTTTAGATACCTATCTTATGTAGGTTGTTTATTCTGTTGTAAACTTTAAATATTGAAATCTATTTATTAGACTTCTGAATATCGAATAAAGTAAGATAACAGAGAATTATTTAGCCTCTGTTTCAACATGGTATCAGGTTAGATCGATCCATCATCTGATTTCATTCTTTTGAGTATCAGATTTTTTGGTCTTCCTTTTCTGTTTACTTGGTTATACTTCCATCATGACTAACTCAGATCAATCGATCTCTGAAGTTAGTAGTCAGAATAATTCTTCCCAATCAGAATCTCAAATTTCTGATTCGTCCCTTTCTTTTATTACGACCTATAAATTAAATGGCCACAACTACCTTCCATGGTCCCAATCTGTTCGTCTCTATATTACTGGTAGAAGGAAAGGTTCCTATCTTGATGAATCCATGCCAATTCCAGACACAACAGATCCCAAATACAACACTTGGTTGAGCGAGAACACCATGATAATGTCATGGCTCATCAACTCGATGATTCCAGAAGTAGGAGAGAATTTTATGTTGTACCAGATTGTTGTAGAGATCTGGACAACAACCAGAGATACCTATTCCAATGCTGATAACACATCAGAACTGTTTGGGGTAAAAAATCATATCAAAATCCTTCGACAAGGGGATCTATGTGTTGTCAAATACTATGAAATTTTGAACAAGTATTGGCAGGAAATAGACTTGTACGAAAACATTGGGTGGAGGTGTCAAGAAGATCGAAATCTTTATAATAACCAGAAGAATCAGAGACGTGTCTTTCAATTTCTCTCTGGGCTGAATGACGAATTTGATGGAGCAAGGGAAGAATTCTGGCCTCCAAACCGCTTCTTTTGGTTCGAGAGGTATTTTCTGAGGTAAGGAGAGAGTAGAGTAGAAGAGAGTTGATAGCACCAGCAAGCATACAATCAGATGCTTCAGCCTTGGTAACCAATTCCAATTCCAGAGTCCACCAAAAGAAAAGTCGACCTTGGTGTGAACATTGTAAAAAAGTGGGGCATATGATGGATAAATGTTGGAAGTTGCATGAAAAACCTCTTGATTGGATATCAAATAGATCTTCATTTCAGAAAGAGGCTCATATAGTCACTCAAAGGGACTCGAAAAGTAGCTTTAGTCACAGACAAATTGAGGAGTTGCAGAAACTACTCAGCTCCATGTCAACAAAGCCATCCACCGAGGTACTCACTACTATTTCAGGTACTGGTTCCTCTAATAAATTAGTTCCTTGGATAGTGGATTCAGAGGTGACAGACCATGAAAGACAATAAAGCCCTATTGGAGAATTATGGTGAGAACAACCTACCAACACCAATTTGTATTGCTGATGGCTCTTTTACTTGTGTAAAAGGGAGTGGTTCGGTTACTTTGACTGATGATTTAATTCTACATAATATGCTTTATGTCCTAAAACTTACTTGCAATTTATTGTCCATCAGTAAGTTAATCCGTGATTCACATTGTAATGTGATGTTTGGTTCTGGTGGTTGTGTTTTTCAGGAACATGAATTGAAGAAGGTGATTGACAATGCTAGGCTTGACAAGGGGTTAAACATCCTTCAAAACTTTGCATCCCAAACCATTTTCTTGTCCACTCAACTTAGAAAACCGGATTTAAGAATAAATGATGTTTTGTTATGACACTATAGATTAGGTTATCCTAACTTTTCTTATTTATCTAAAATGTTCCCAGGTTTGTTTATTAATAAAAATCCTTCTCAATTTTTCTGTGAATTTTATCAATTAGCAAAACATATTCGAAAACCTTATTATCCAGCAGCATTCGAACCCACTAAACCATTTTCTATTGTTCACAGTGATATTTGGGGTCCTTGCTTTGTTAAGAGTCTCTTTGGGTATAGGTGGTTCATCTCTTTCATAGATGACTACTCTAGAACTACTTTGGTCTTCCTTATGAGAGAAAAGTCTGAGGTTAAATCTATTTTTCGAAAGTTTTATCAAACAATTCTCACTCAGTTTGAAACAAAAATAAAAATTCTTCACAGTGATAATGGGAGTGAGTAATTGAGTAAATCTCTTCAGTCTTTCTTTATAGAAAAAAGGATTATTCATCTTACTTCTTGTGTCAATACTCCTCATCAAAATAGGATTGCAAAGAGAAAAAATAGACATATTCTTGAGGTCACAAGGTCTATTATGTTCACTGCTTGTGCACCTAAGTATCTTTGGGAGAGGCTATTTTTACAGCCACATACCTTATCAATCGCATGCCAAGTAAAACCCTAGGCTTTAGAATTTCAACAGAGGTTCTTTTTCATCATTTTCCTCATTTTAAACCCTTGTATTCGAAACTTCCTCCTCGGTTATTTGGGTGTAATGCCTTTATTCATGTACATCACAATACTAGAGTTAAGCTGGACCTAAGTCTATCAAACGTGTGTTTGTAGGATATTCTTCGAGTCAAAAAGGGTATAAATGTTATTTTTCATCTACAAGGAAGACATTTGTCTCATTTGATGTCACCTTTTTTTAAGATGACCCATATTTTTCCCAGGCTGAATTTTAGGGGGAGAATCTTAAGGAATTTCAGCCTGATCAAACACTCAATATACCCTTGCAACCTACTGTTCCCATTGATTCTCCCATTGGTCCTTAACCTATTGTTTTTTCCCGAGGAGTTAAATACTTCTTTATCCCAACAACCAAGTCTATGTAAAACTCCTACTTTGAAAAGCTCACCTAATAAAGATCTTGACACCTTAACACTTGAACTTAAGGTGTATTTCAGGAGAAAAAGAACTATAGCAGAAGAAATCAGTCAACCTCCTAGTATTGTCCAACAACCAGATTCGATTCTTGTTGTTGGGAAAGAGTTTAATGATGCTGGAACAGAAAGTAATGAAGGGTTCCAAAAGGCTATCAATGTAGATCTTGATGACTTTTCTATTGTCATTAGGAAAAGGGTAAGAAAGTGTACTACACATCCTATAAATAAATATGTAGCATATGGAAAATTAAAGTCTGATTTTAGGTCTTTAATTGCTAATGTTAATCATGAAAAGATACCAAAGAATGTGATAGAAGCTTTCCAATCACCAAAGTGGAGAAAGTCTATGGAAGAGGAGATAAAGGCTTTAAAAAAGAATGACACTTGGGAGTTGATAGACCTGCCTATTGGGAAGAAGGTTGTGGGATGTAGATAGATATTTACCATCAAATATCAGTCAGATGAGAGCATAGAGAGGTATAAAGCAAGGCTGGTTGCTAAAAGGTTTTCACAAACCTATGACATTGACTATCAAGAAACGTTTGCTCTAGTGGCTAAATTGAATAATATAAGATTACTTTTATCAGTTACTGTGAACATGAAGTGAAAATTACATCAACTGAATGTAAAAAATGCATTCTTAAATGAAAGTCTCAAGGAGGATATGTACATGGAGTTTCCACCAGAATTAGAAGGGCAAGTTACCAGAAATATTGTTTGTAAACTTAAGAAGTCTTTATATGGTTTAAAACAGTCTCCCAGAGCTTGGTTTAACCGATTTGCTAAAGCAATAATTCAAAGTGGATTTAAACAGAGTCAAGCAGATCATACCCTTTTCAAGAAAATTGTATCAAGTGGTAAAGTTACTCTTCTAATAGCCTATGTAGACGATATGATAGTTATTGGTGATGATGATGAAGAAATAGAAAAACTAAAGAAGAACCTGGCAAGAGAATTTGAGATCAAAGACCTAGGAACCATGAGGTATTTCTTAGGCATGGAAGTGCAAGATCTAAGTAAGGGCTAGTGATAAATCAGCGCAAGTATGTGTTAGATCTCCTTGCCGAAACAAAGATGCTTGGTTGTAATCCAAGTGACACTCCAATGGAACTAGGGCTGAGATTTAGTAAAGGAGCAAGAAATCCTACAAATAAAGAGACATGGCTCGTGGAATCTAAGTTTCGAGCAATGGCTCGTGGAATTTGTGAAGGAATGTAGATCAAGAAGGTATTCTTGAAACTTGAATTGGATAATGATGAAAGCTTTGAGGTTCTTAGCGATAGCTAATCAACCATGAGCATAGCCAAGAATCCTGTTCAATATGATCGGACGAAGCATATTGAAATAGATAGACACTTCATCTATAAGAAAGTCAACAATGGAGTAGCCAACTTGCAGTATGTTCCTACAAAGAAGCAGCTAGCAAATATCTTCACCAAAGCTCTTCCAAGAGCAACCTTTGATGAAATTTCTTTCAAACTGGGTACATACAATGTATATACACCAATTTGAGCGGGGGTGTTGGTTATACTAATTAGGATAAATCTCCTATTCTATAGGATTTTATCGTCTAAAGATAAAGACCTTTTTCTAGAAGCTTTATTAGTTAGTTTGTTTATCTTAAATTGTTTTAGATACCTATCTTATGTAGGTTGTTTATTCTGCTGTAAACTCTAAATATGGAAGTCTATTTATTAAACTTCGGAATATCGAATAAAGTAAGATAACAGAGAATTATTTAGTCTCTGTTTCAACAGTTATTGAGATTGGAGCATGAGAGGAATACATAGAACGCAACCTATCTACATGATAACTATAGTGAAATTTCTAAGGAACTTAATATAATACCAAAAAAGTAGCTCAATGTTAAAAGTGGAAGAGATTGTATTAGACTCGATGCACAACCGATTAACCTTGTTAAGTGATGGAGAGATGATAATTTGAATGTAATTTGGTGTAAGCAAAAGAATATAGACAATGAACACAAGAGATTTAGAGTGGTTCGAATTTCTAACCCAAATCCTATATCCACTACCTTAGCTTCCTACTAAGGATTTCTCAAATTCACTAAGAATTTCGTCCTTTTGAGGTTAAAGAGCTAACCTTAAAGCCTAGATTCAATTCTCAAATCTAGAATCCAAAGTTCACAATCCGAACTTTGGTAAACCTCTCAAACAAGAGAAATCTTAGCAAACTATTAATCATTCTAATAAGTTTGTCTACCCAAACAATAAGAAATTAAGCACTAAGATAATTCTTTTATCATAAGTTATTTATAATGGAAGCATTAGTCTCTACATGATGCTTAAAACTTCCTTTTATCATCCACAACATTGATGGGGGTGAGGGGCATTAAAATGAAATAAAACATTGGGTTTGAGGTTTTCAACACCTAAACTCGTTCTTCTTCTTCAACCCTCACTCAAACCACTCATCCCATCATTCTAATATATTCTTACCTCATAAAGAAGATCTTTTCAAGATGAAGAACCTTTTCTTCACCACCTAAATGAGATTCCTTCACTAAACCCCAAAGTATTCACTTTTATCTTGAAAACCAAGGAGAGAAAAGGGAGAGAAAGGAAGATGAATGAGTGGATGATCTCACAAACATGGGGAAATAGAAAATTTTGTAGGGAAAATCATCTCTATCCCTCTCCAAGTGAAAAAAATTAGTCAAAATACCAAAATACCCTTTATTATACCCCCTTAAGTCAAGTCCACAATAATAGTAAACCCGAATAATCACATAAGATCCAAATATGAAGCTTTTGCCTCGGTTTAAACCCAACCCTCGGACTTTGGTAAAATTTAGGTCATTATATTATAATTGAAAAAAACTCATAATTTCAATAATTATCTTTTAACTTTTTAATAAAAAAGCAAAGTTATAGTATTTTGTGATACACTGACAATTTTTTTATATTTAAATAGACAAAGTTAGAAAATTAGCTATATAATAATCTCAAAAGGATGAAAGATAATATAATATTATATATAATCATTTGCCTTTACCAAATTTTCCTCAATATCATCTTCATCAAGAGAATGATATTTTTCTTTGTCTTCATTATGTTCATCTCCATCTCTATCTTCTTTTCCCAAAACAAAAATTAACTTGAATTACGATTTTTTTTTTGTGTGGGCTCCCTCTTGATCTCAAATTAAATCATTCTTTATGAACTTCGACAGTAATCACAAGGTGTTCCTATACAAGATCGCCATCCTCTTTGAATACAAATTCATTTTGAGTATCTTCTTTTGTCTGTCAAATCAATTATTCGTTGATTTCATTAATGTCTTTCAAAAATATTGGGTCAATTTTATCCATAACATATACCATTGAACTAGTAGCTGGTTGTATTTGACATACACCAAGTCATTTAGTCTGAATTATGTGGGCCTATTCTCTTTTGGGTATGAATCTATGATACAATAAAAAAAATATATATTTATTTTTAATTATTAGAATACCTCTATACAAAGAACTTAACATTTTTAATGCTAATTAAATAACTTATTAGTTTACTAGTATGACTTATTTAAAAATGCTCTAGTTTCGTTTACAACTTGATGTGTTACAAAACTTAAATTTTTATGAAAATTTATTACAAATTAGTTGTTGAAGAACCATAACATGCCCATCGATCAACTATAATATTAAAATTTATATTTAGATAAATAAAATTATAAGGTATATCATATATATGAGAGTTAAATTTTAATTTTCTAGAGCCTTAGTTTTCTAGAGTTTAATAACGAATTGATATCCAAATAGTCCATATGCTCTCTTGTAAGTAATGAGTTCCTCCATAATCTTATTTTGTTTGTTAAGTGCATGAGTCAAACTTAAGATACATTCATATAAGTCATCTACCAATTTTTTGCATACTTATGAGGATTATCTTAAAAGTATTCAAGATTAAGAAAGTGACCAACAACATGTATAGGATATTGTAACTGACATTCTTATCTCTTATCTACCATTTTAAATATTTTAGACTATTTGGACTCATTTTCATTAAATGGAGCTATAATAGCTTCTTAAGCATGATTCATAACTTCATATATTTATCCTATGATAGATTTTTTTCTCTCTATCAATTAATCTAAGTGCACAAACTAAATGACCACTTAATTTCAATGCATATATAATATCATTCCAAAAGGAAAGTGTTAAAATAGTATCAATATCTTTTTTTTTTCAGGACCCTTGGTCTATTTAATAGTTCTCTATTTTTGAGATTAATTTTTTTCTAAGTTGTCTTGTTGTTAGTGAATCAATGAAAGTATGATAAAAACAATTATAAATGTTAATTTTCGTCAACCATAATTGAATAATCATATTTAGAAGACTTGGGTGTCAATAAAACTATTGATCTGAATTATCTTTTTTAAAACTTTATCAATAACAAGAATTACTCTAATTTTTTCAAGAATAAGATTAATATTATGGGTTGCAAAAACAGTTTAATATAAATAAGGATACTTTTTCATCAAAAGTATATCGCCAGTCATAAAGTTACTTTCATTATCTTTTATAACTTGTACAATATTGCTTTCAGCTATTTCATCCACAATTCTATTTATCATCAGTCTTTTAATAACTAGACGTATCAATAAAATTTAGGAACATGCTTCCTAACTATAAAATTAATGATTGTCCTTCTACATTGATTTGTTCATCCGTCCGATATAATAGAACATTCTGTTTTGGCTCAATCTTCTCTATGATTTTTCATATTCTCATTATTATTTGTAATTTTTATATTCAAGAAAAATACTATTACTTCATAAGTACTTGACGAATTTATTTCAATTCTAGACCTAGTGATTGAATCAATAGAAACTTTAAAATTAGGATAAAAGAGATCAAGAAAAGAAATTGCAACATAATATATCCATTTAACAAAATCAAAACATGTCTTCTCTTTTTTTTCTTTCTTATAGGTCTTATTAATAGTTTTTTTATTTATCCATTATTAATGTAGGAGATTTGATAAAAAGCATCTATTGGATCAACTTGTCTTAAATTTTTCACATTAGGATTCATTAGTCTCTCTACTTTTTTTTAGTCGACTTCTAGCACTTGCATTTCATCTTTGTTATTAGATTCATTCATTTGATCATAGTCATACTTATGAAGAAAATTCATATTCTCTCACATGGGTAGGATACTTAATACAAGTTTTTATAATTTGAGATCCACTAAATAGATGTTGTTTGAACTTATAAATTTCACCTTTGAAAACTACCAGACATTATTCATAACCTTAAGATCAAGTAACCATAATTTTATCCTAAATCATTCATTCTAGTATTCTCGTTTTCTATGCATATCAATATAAGAACCATATCAAGTATCAACACAATAAACAAGTGAAATTGAGATACCATTGTATAAAAAATGAGATAACTTGGTTTGCAATACTTCTACCAGCATGATAAATACTTTATTCCAAAATACATAAAAACAAAATTTGACTATACCATATATTCAGTCAATATAATTTATTGTTAATTGAAGTTTGGATAATTATAAATGTGTTAGTAATAGGTTGAATTTAGAGAAACTTGATATGTATCGTGAAAGAACATATTTTAAGAGGCTTAAGTTATTATTTGTAAATATTGATGGTAGAACATATTTTGAATTAAAAAAATTTGCGATTAATTCATAAATGTCTTGTATTATTATTAGTTTTATATATATTTTAATCTAAATGAATATGAGTATTTTTAGTCATATGTTCCTTTTGTAACAAACCTTTAAATAGGTTTACAACATAATAATTATAAAATTACAGAAGAAAGAGAAGAATGTTGGAAAAATAGACTACTACAAAATGAGGCGTTAGAACTGACTGAAAAAGAATAAAATAATTATTTGAAACTAAACCGTGTCGTGGTCTTAAGCACTTCCTTAGAAGCGAATTCTCCTCGATATGTGTAATCTCTAAAATGGACGAATGACCCCCGAGGTTAACACAACCCTCCAAATTTCGTAAACCCGAAAGATGGAGCGAACTCTAATGGTATTGCTCTTCTCTCAACTCAAAACAACATTTAATATAGGTTTAAGAAAACCAAAGAACATATTTATGAAGCAAACACTTGTTTTTGGATATCTCAAATGAGAAAATATGTCCATTATTTATAGTTTAATTAGTGAGGGTAAAATAGTCATTTTTGAGCATAATTTAATTATATTTAAAATAGAATTAAATTTCCTTAAAATAGTTGTTATAAATTAGTATTACCAACATTCCCCCGCTAATGTGAAAGAAAATCCTTCATAAATTATGTGAGCCTTGAAGTTAAAACATGAAAAGAGAAATTGCAATATTAGTTGGTTAAGCACTAGTGAACGTATCTAGAACTAATATATAGTGAAATGAGTAATTCTTCTCTTAGATAAGTGAACGAATATATAACTTTATAACATATTGGTGAACTCATAACACACAACTAACCCCTTTATCCACTGAATTCCTCGATGTATTTACAAAGTATATATACAAATAAATGTATACATATCTCTCTCTTTCCTCAGGATTCTAGTAAGTGTACTAGAAAAATGGTCCAACGTTTTTCATAGAAGGTGGCTAGTCCTTCTCACTTACATAGGTTATTTCTTCAAGTTTATCTCGCTATAAACCACTCAAATAAAAGCTATGAAATAATTAAGATTTTTCCTTAAGCTTTATCCTTTCATATAAATAGGTGAATTCTTCAAGTTCATTTATAAAATGAACCACCCAAACTCTGGATAAGAACTCATTAAGAATAAAAACTCAACCTCTTTAATCGGTGAATTCAATAAGTTCTTCATAGTAGAACAACACAACTCTTGGGATTAAATCATTAATAGTTTCTAGAAAACTCGTCCTTTCTAGAGGCAAGCTCATTCATTTCTTCGCGATAAGACTGCACACTCAACACTGGATATTGAACTTATTAAGAGTAGTTATTTAACCAAAATCAGTAAATTCATCAAGTCTTTCTCTTTAAAACCATCCAAAAACTGGTATATGGATTTTTTAAGAGTAATGAAACTCAACCTAGGTATGTACATTGTTCATCATAAGGATAGTTAGTAAAAATGTACACTATGAGTTCTCTTTATGGTTTCGTTTGACCACATTGAAGTTAGATAACTAAGTTGAGTATCCACCATGAATTCTTCAACCAATGGTCTTTAAACCCATCCCCCTCGACGAATCTAGAACCAATTTTTGTCTTTAACCTTTGATAAGCGGATTTCTAACACTTTAAGATAAAAATAAATCCATAAATATCTTGGACGTGTAAACAAATACTCAATCATATTAGAGTAAAGTTTGTTATTAGTTTAACCATAAAAATATATTTTAAACAAACTCAAATCTTGTTTACACGTGTTATATTCTCAAAGTTTTGAGAAGATACTAATAATTTAGTATACATAATCTCAAACAATTATAAAATTTCTTATATCTCATTAGTAGTTATTCATGACTTTTTCTCATTCAAATGAATTTTATTTTTCTTAATTTCTCATGAAAGTGTTTAAGAAATTAGGAATATTATGAAAAACTTTATTAGGAGTTTTCAAATTTTTCTCTCAATAGAAAAATCATCTCAAGTTTGTTACAAGAGATTTTAACACAACTTCTAAAATAGATCATCTTTTTCCTTCCTTCTACTTAAGAGAAGAGCTAAAAGAAATTTATTAGCTACAATAAATTTTTAGTAGCACCAATGTCCATCATATTCTCATTCAACATTTTGGTCCCGAAGAGACCATCATATATTTTATTTACTATGACTAAATTTGGTATTCTACTCAACCAAATTAAGCTCTATTCTTTTAATTTTTATATTAAGTTTAAAGAGATTTTATTTGTCATAGTAATTTTTATTAAGTGAGCACATTAAAGAACAATGCATCAGGTAGGTTATCATGAAAGAGTGGTGTTGCACTAGGCGCGCTTAAATACCAGGTTTTTCATAGAACCAATCCTAAATATGCATTTTCATAATGTTTTTTTGATAAGTCATCTATGAATTTTTCTTTTTTTTTTTTAATTATGGTCTCTTAAAAAAGATTTGATACTTTTATTCACATCACTATCTTACTAAGCAAATTTAATGTAAGGCTCATTACTTAAAATAGTCATTCATTCTAGCCTTAATCTTTACACTAGTTAAAAACATGCTCACCGAGTTAAAGATTAGTTTTAAAGGCACAATATAAATTCATGTGATAAAGTATGAATTGACATGTAATAAATCTAAATAACCTGACCTTGTAGGTAGATTCATAATTTTAAATAGACTTTCTCATTCTCACCATGCCTGCAACTTTAATCTTTGCATCATCATCTTTAATCAGAAATAGTCTGAAATTTATCATAACAATCACGTCACATGAATCAATAATCTCTTTTAAATTTGTTAATTCTATAACCAGAAACAATATTTCTTTATTAGTTTTGTAAATAATTACTAACAATATTTTTTCTCAAAGATAATTTATTGAAAGTAATTGAAACTCTTATCTCTGAGACTTCCTTTTATTTTAATAAATTATGAAAATCGTGTTATATCTTTGATATCTCCTCAATAAGAATATTTCGCTTGGAGAATCATTCCATAAGTGTTTACATTTTCTTCCACAGTCATGTTGTCTAAATTTCTTACAAAAAATTGTTAGCACAACAAGGAAAAAATGAATATCTATTATAAATATTTTTCTTTTCAAACGTATTTCACATGTTTTTTTAACATGAACGTTTGGTAAAATAAAATAAAGCAATTATAATATAATAAGATGTTTAAAACACACATAAATTATATTAGCACAAAATTTATAATTTATGCAATGTATTAAAATAACATTATTAAGGTTTTAATCAACACCATCATAAAATGCATTACTATCATAATAATTGAACGGTTATAAAAAATATTTAAATAATTAAACCGTTACAAATTAAATGATCATTAAGTAAATGAATTTAAAAATGATAACATACCCATCTTAAAAGGTATTTAAAGCTCACCTATTATCACATACCGATCGATCATAATTTTTATTTATTGATATTTTTTCTAAGATATAAACTTTTAAAACATTGCTTATCATGTCACTTTAAACTCAAATATAAACTTTTCATCAAAATCAATAACTAAAAATATACTAAGAATAAACGAAAATGACTAGCACAATAGTTTACTCTTTGTAGAATTGGGTGCCACAATTTGAATGACCTAGGATTTGTATCCCATGTGCATCTCAATTTTTGCAGTAACAGTTTCATTTATTTAATATTGGACTACATGGGTTTTCTTTTGTGAAGGAAGTATTCTTGTGTTTATAGTTATTTGTTTAGTTGAGTTTATTCTCTATGCTTAAAGGTGGTTTTAGTTTTAGGATTCAACAAAAATCACTAGGCATTGCAAAAATGGGTCAAGTAACCCACCAACATCTTGCCTAGTTTAGTAGAAGTACTGATTGAATAACCTTAGTTTCATTCTCTCCTTCACTCCCACTTATGGAGTTATTTAGTGCATTATTTTGTTGTGTAGGAGCACAGAACCTGTAGCTACTAAAATGGCTAAAGATTGATCAATCAGGTCTAATTTGTAAGTTGTCAACTTCTTCACAACACGTTCTTGTTTAATGATACCCTTAGGTTGACTGATATCAAAATTTTCTAGGAGAAAACACACAGAAAAATGATAATGGATTATGGACAGTCCCTATAGAAGCTCCTTTTTGACATTTCAACATTCTTAGACAGACATGTGATGATGTAGTTGACCATAACTTCACCTCACTTTCAAGGAGGCTTCATTACCTTTGACAGTAAGGTCTGAAATTTCCATCAGACAAGCTGAGCCCACCCACCCATAACCTAGAAAAGTCCTTTTTCATTGAAGTAGTTAGAGAGATTATGGAACAAGTTGCTTGCTTGTATGAAAGCCAACTCAATCTTTGCTCAATGACTCAGAATTTAACACTGATAATTCAAAAACGTTATGATGCTGTTGTTACACTTGCCAATTTGCCTTCCGAAGATCATTCATAGTTGTGTATGCAGATTTTGGATTGAAAATAAAGTACAAAATTCATGTAAAATAATAATAGTATTATTTAAACAAAACAGTACAACTGATAACTTTACCCTTCCATAATCTCTAAGCAAACTATGAAAAGGAAAGACCTTTCATGCATGAAAAATGAACCCCTTTCTTTTATTCAAAAACGAACTATCTAGTTTCTGTGGTTAAAAGAATAGTTTTTATTCCCAGAGAGTTCGAGCACCAATAATGCTAGCACAGTGATTGAGCGATTAATGTTCAATACTTGAAAATAAGCTTTAGAATAGATACTATTGTAACAACTGTATCTGATTTTAAAAAATAATGATTATATGCATAGTCTACTTTTAATCACATGGGATTGAGCTCAAGTAATCATCATATCCATAAAAAATACCCAAAAGACTCCTAGATCACATGGATTTGGAATCTTAATCTACACAAGCAAAAATCCATGCTTTTAATATTCTTTGGTAGGTTTATCTTAATATTCCTTCAATTTCTAAACATTACCTCAGCTATATTAGAAAATTTTATTATATTTTTATTTAGAAAAAGTTATTTTGAAATTATTTAAGGCTATCGGATGAATTCTACACTAAGTCGTCGACATGCGAAAACAACGTAGTATCAATATTCTTCGATGTTGTAGCTGATGAGGGAAAAGGAAAAATGTTTATGGGGAAAAATCGTAGACAATAGGTGATGAGTCCAACCAATTTCTGTCCATTTTGGAAAAGTAAGAATGTGAGTAAGGGAAATAATGGACGACTTTGACTTTATTAATTATTATAGAATTCATACTAAATATTTCCAAAGCAATCATGTTTTCTTAAATAAAAAAATACCCATTTTTCTCTAATTACTCTCGTTGCTTGCAAACAAGATTGATAAGGATGCTCTGTGGTTTTGTTTGTGTTATTGTAGGCTACTTATTACCCAATCTTTGCGGGGAAGGTTCCCCTGTAATTTCCCAAAGCTGGGAGACAAAGGAAAATGAGAGGAAGAAGAGTGAGCAAAACTGTCTCGACTCGAAAAAATCAAATAACTCGACTTCACTTGAGGTGAAAATATTCGGCTTGTTTTGATTCGACTCAAAATTTCATAAACTCGACTCGACTTGAAAATTTTTCAAATAAAGTTTGAGTTGTAAAATGAAAATTCAAATAACTCAAAATTTTTAGTAATTATAAAGATTATTTTTAAATTTGAGAGCAGTCTCTCAATTTTTTATGATATATATCTATACATTGATATATAAAAATATAAAGAAATATAGTTACGTATAAAATAATATATGAAGAAATGTATATATATATATATATCTTATATGATTAAAGAAAGTTATTTAAATTAGAATCAAATCATACTATAACAAAATAGATAATTATAATTAAATATTTATAGGAACTTGAATACTCAATTCGATTAAACTCGAATTTCTTAAACTCGACTTGAATTGAAAAAATTCAAATAAAGTTTGAGTTATAAAATATGACTCATCAACTCCATTAACTAAAAAAATTTTGACTCGATTCCATCAAATACTCACCCGTAAGAGGAAGCATGAGTTTTGTTGCCATGTGCATGAATGGCACGTTGAAGTATCACCATCATGAATTCATGTACATGCATACACATCATGGATTTACAAGGTGCACAATCAAAAGAGATAAGAAGGGTCTCTTTTCATTGGCTAGGTTAAAAGGGTTAATCCTACCTAGTACCTACACTCAATGATGAGTTCCATTGAAAAGGGTGTGAAATGAAAAAAAAAATTAGTCTTTTTTATAGTCCAAGCCTCCAAGGAAAAAAAAAAGATTTTTAACTAATAATTGATCTTGTTTTTCTTCTTAAATAGAGAAAATTACAAGATTTAAATATTTAAATGAATTATTGAAGAAAACTTAAATAATCACTCTAAATGATTGATTTATAATCATACAAATCATAAGAGAAAAAAATAATTAAAAGAATAAAATGTGGAATTTTATGATCTTGGCCTAAAGGATAAAGCCTCATCAAATCAAAATAATGACCAGCATGACCAGAGCCGGCCCTGGGCCTGGGTAATAAGGGCGACGGCCCAGGGCCCCTGGGTGGCTGAGCCTAATATCATTAAAATAAAATAATAATAATAATTATTAAAATAATTTTTTTACCGTTAAACCTGAAGTATTTAATGTGCAATGATGGATATTAAACAACTTCTGAAACTTAAAATTAGGTTGCTTTATTTTTAATTTTACCGTTAGAACTGGAACTCTGGAGTCTGGAAGCATTTAATGGAATTTAACATAGCTGACCATTTGATTTTATTTATTTAAATTTTATTATATTTTTATTATTAAATAAACTTTTAAAACTGTTATTTATAGTCTTTATTATTAATTATAAAATTATTAGTATCTATTTAATTAGGTATTAATATATTATAAGGTCATAATTAAGACTAAAATAATATTTTTTAATTTTAAATTAAGAATAAAAAATTTGTAATACACTTATAAATAATATTTTCATTGGTTTTGTTCTTCACATCTCATCTTTTTACCACTTCATCTCTTTCTTATGTTATTTTCTCTTAACTTATTCTGAAATTTTTATTTATAATTTTTATTCGATATTCTAAGAAGGCAATGGTTCATTTATTCAAAAAGATCATCGTTTATGAGATATACTATTGATATGCTATAATCAAGTTTGAGGTCAAGCTTCAACAACAAAACCCATGTGCTATCACTCTATACTTTTTTCCTTATAGTTTTTTATTGAATAATGTTTACGTGAAAATATACTTTCGGTAGTGAAAAAAAGAAAAAAACACAAGAATTAGTAGAATCGCAAAAAAGAGTTTTAGATAAAAAAAATTAAACGAGTAGAATAACCTTTAGACGACGGTGATGTGTTAGAAATAAATGAGGATGATATTGAACATTTTTAATGAAAATTTGAATGATAAAAAACAATTTAATGAAAATAATGATGGAGAAGAAGTACAATCATCCGAGGAATCTTTTAGTTAATTATTTTCTTGTGATTGTTGATTTAGTTATAACTTCTTTAAAATATATAGTTGAACAATTAGAGTTATTTAATAATATTTTTAGATTTTTATTTGATTCTAAAATATTAAAATCTTTAGATAATGATGAATTAAAAAAAAATCTTGCACAAACTTTAAAATTGTATTTTCTCATAATGATTTATCTGATATTGATGCAGATGATCTTTTTTCATAATTAAAAATTTTGCAAGTGACTTTGTCAAATGAGCTGATGTTGACATTAAAAATTCTCAAGTTTGTCAAATTTACGGATTGTTATCCAAATACTTTCAATAGCTTATTGAATCCTCTTAATTATGCCGGTGACAGTTGCATCTGTTGAAAGAATTTTTTTTAAGTTAAAATTGTTGAAAACTTATTTGAAATCATCAATGTCATAAGAAAGGTTGAATGGTCTAACCATTTTATGTATTTAAAAAATATGTTAGATTGCATTGACGTAGATACTATTATTAGTGATTTTGCATCAAGAAATGCTTGTTTTGTATAATTTGTTCGGTATTTAATAAATTCTTATGATATTTTTTAATTGATAATTATTAATTGTAATAAAAAATAATTTATAAATAAATTAATTTAATTTTTTACTTTTTAAGTTTAATTTTTTAATACTTATTATTAGGGCCCTATTTTTAAATTTGCCCCTGGGCCTTCAAAATCTCAGAAACGGCTCTGAGCATGACAAATGAAATTTAAAAATAGAAGAGATGGGGGAAACATTTAATAATAAACCAGTTGCTCCCCATGGCTTGTCTTTCTCAGAACAATACAAAAATATCACAATTGTAGTAGAGCTGGCAACATCCGACATCAAACATTGGCTTCTAGCACAAGGCCATGGTGGCTGATGTCTTTTTCGGTAAAAAGTGTAAGTTCAGCACAGGATCTGGCAAAAGCCTCGGCTCATTTCAGGAGACACCTAATAAGTGTTATAAAAGTGTAATTCTGAAATAATTTAATAAATTTATATTCGAAACAAATCAACTAAATTTTAGAGACTTACACACGATCGTAATAAAATCATAGCTCTAGAATTCAATCTATATAAGAAAAGAAGGAAAAAATCAAACAAGCTTTTGGGATTTCATGTTTAACCCATAATTCTCTTTTATTTTCTTACAGTTTCTTTCCATTTACCTTAATCTAGAAACCTATACCCTAAACCCCATTTCTCCTTACATAATGGCACAAGCATTAAGATTCTCATCGTTGAACATTTGGTGAGGTGGATTAACATACACAGGATAACCCGGCACGTAGCCTGGGTAACCATGCCCGTGCAGGTGCTGCTTTGGGTTTCCATGACCATACACGTAACCATAACCCGGGTGTCCGTATCCAAGATAACCCGGCATGTGACCAGGTGCGTATCCATATTGGGGTTGAGCGATAAAGTCCATTCGGTTTCCTTCCGTCTTCCCACCACTAGAAACTCCACCATCTCCACCACCACCACCACCACCACCATTACCACCTTTGTTGTTGTTCCCTCCACCGTCGCCCTTATTGCTATCGTCTTTCTCTTTCTTAGGTGCTACAATCTCAACATTCTTCTTGAGTTTTTCCTTCAAATCCCCAGCCAAAGCCTTAACATCCATAGTCCCTTTAACCGTGACCAGCTCCTTCTGTTTGTCCACTTTCAACTCATGCACACCTACAACAGTGTATAAAATATCAAAACTCGGAAACTAATACAAGATTTCAACGCCATAAATAAGAAATTAGCAATGACAAGTCATCAACCTTTGGTTTCAGAGACAATTTTACGAATCCTATCAATGCATCCATCACACTGGCATTTCAGTTGCACCTTCAAATCTGCCGTCGTTCTGGGGCCTGAACGAAAATAATAAAAGACAAGCTTAGATGACATGATTCGAATGCACTTGAAAGTTGAAACCCAACATGGAGATTTGAGGATTCGGAAATGAAGATTTGAGAATGAAATACGGACTGGGAAAGTTTTACCTCTTTTGGTTTTTTCTCAGATTTATTACCAGAATTCTAGTTCTTCTCTTTGTCTGGTTTTTTCTCTTCTTTGTTCTCATCTTTCTTGGGTTGAGGAGAAATGAGGTAAACATTCTTCTTGATTTTCTTCATGAGCTTCTGTTTCAGTGAATTCGGATCCACAGTCCCCATCACCGTCACTTTGTTTAAGCTCATCTCAGTTTTCACCGTCTCCACCCCTGAAAAAACAGAGTCAATAACAAAAGCCGAAAAGGCTTCAGAAATCAGAATGAAGAAACGAAGGCAGAAAAGGAGGTAAAACCCAGAAGCAAAATGGGAATCTAATTGTACCTTTGAATTCATGAATGTGTTTGAGGATTCTGGTAGCGCAACCTTCACAGAAGCAATCAAACTTTAGAACAATGGTTGAGGGACCCTTTTCCTTCTTTTCTCCATCCCCGCCATTCTTTCTTCCATTGTTTTTCTGCAACAGATACAACGAAGAAGCATCATTTACTGAATCATAATGATTCACAACCAAAAAACGAAATAAAAGAAGATGAAAACAGAAGAGAGAGAAGGGTGGGGTTGGATTGCTAACAGACCTCTCCCATTGCGAGTGAAAATCCTTTATATAAATCTTGTTTTATTAATTGCGATGAGTAAGATGGAGGAGATGAGTCTGTCTTTATAGTCGAGTGAAGTAGTGTTGATACTGATGACAGATGGTTTAAACGCGTTGAATGAAGTGTGTAACTTAGGGAGTAAGGGGTCAAAAGAGTGGGATACTTCCTAGAAAATGACCAAGTACATGGAGGATTGGATTGGGAGGTTCTTGCCTTGTCCTTTCTTTTGGTAACAATTAAAAAAATATAAAACATTCAGCACTCAACAATTTCTCATTCTTATTTTTTTGCTGAACCTTCAAATATTTTATTTAATAACTGAATTTTATACATAAATATTTTTATCATTTATAAATATTTTGTTATTATTTTAGCATGATATAACATTTTTTATTATAATTTAATATAAAAATAAATTTAAATAAAAAAGAAAAAAATCAAATCGTTTGTCGGTCATCATTTGTCATCTTTTTCGATTGTCGTAGATGGTGTTCATTCAGTCTCATATTTCACCAATCACTTAGTCTCATTCTCTTAAGTTCGAATTTGACCTCTATTTTGCCAGAAAATGCTCTGAGATCCACGAAAAAAGATCGAATGTGAAAAAACTGAAATGCTTATATTGTGATTCATGAGTTTGAGAATATTTTTTTTGATAAGACAACTATCATGTTTTATTTTTGAGTACTAAAGATGAAGCCTTAGAAAAGTTTATCACATTTTCAAATATTTCTCAAAATGATCTTGATCAAAGAATTTCTCATATTAGAAGTGATCATGAAATCGAATTTCAAAATATAGGTTTTGTGAATTTTTATAATGAAAATAGGTTTAACCACAATTTTTCAGCTCCTCGCACTCCTCAACAAAATGAGGTAGTTGAGATGAAAAATAGAACTTTAGAGGAAATAGCTAGGAATATGCTTTGTGAAAACAATCTACCTAAGTATTTTTGGACGAAAGCCACAAACACTTATTATTACATTATTAATTGTGTAATGATTAGGCCAATTTTAAAGAAAACTCCTTATGAGATTTTAAAATCCAAAAAGATTGACATTAGCTATTTTCACCCATTTGGGTTCAAATGTTTTGTTTTAAACAATGAAAAAGACAATTTAGGTAAATTTGATGCAAAAAGTGATGAAGCTATTTTTCTTGGATTTTCTCAAAATTCAAAGGCTTATAGAGTTTTAAAAAAAACAACCTTAGTTGTAGAAGAGTCTATATATTTTGTTTTCAATGATAACCTCATTCCTAGGAATGATTCTTGTGATGATGATGATGTAGGAATCATTGAAACCATTGATGAAGTAGAAGCATCAAAGGTGGATGGGGTTCCAACCAATGAAGAAACACAAGATCATCTAATAAAAGCTTTAGAAGATGTAAAGCATGAAGAAAGAGAAGTGTGATACCCAAGGGAATTCAACTATGTCAAGAGTGGTGAAATCTTGGGTGATCCATCCAAGAGGGTAACTACTCATTCTTCTCTTAGATTAATGAACCATATTTCTTTAGATGATGATTTTTAAATATTGGCTATGCAAGAGAAGTTAAATCAATTTGAGAGAATTAATGTATGAGCATTAGTTGATAGGCCTAGTAATAAGTCTACTATAGGAACTAAATGTGTTTTTAAAAATAAACTAGATGAAAGTGGTAACATAGTGAAAAATAAAGCTAAATTAGTTCTTCAAGGTTACACTCAAGAAGAGGGAATAGATTTCGATGAAACTTATACACTCGTAGCTAGAATGGAAACCATTAGGATGTTGCTTGCATTTTCATGTTATCATGATTTGAAGCTTTTTCAAATATATTTCAAAAGTGCTTTTCTAAATGGCTTTATAAATGAAGAAGTGTATGTTGAACAACCACCGGGTTTTGAAGATCTAAAATTTCCAAACTATGTTTTTAAAACTATCTATAGCTTTATATGGTTTGAAACAAACTCCTAGAGCTTAGTATGAAAGACTTTCAAACTTTTTAATTGAAAAGGTTTTAAAAAAGAAAATGTGGATGCTACATTTTTTATAAAGATTTAAAATGACATCTTAGTAATTTAAATTTATGTTAATGATATTATTTTGGATCTAGTAATGAATGTAATTGTCAAGAATTTTCTAAGACTATGCAATGCGAATTCGAAATGAATACGATGAGAGAGCTCTCATTCTTCTTGGGACTCCAAATCAAGCAAAGGAAACATGAAACCTTCATCAATCAAGCAAAGTACATAAAGGGTATGCTCAAGAAGTTTGGCTTGGAGAATGTGAAGCCTCAAGCCAATCCTATGAGCTCATCAACTAAGCTTGACAAGGATTAAGGTTGTAAGTGTGTTGATTCTAAATTGTATAGATCAATAATAGGTTATTTGCTTTACCTTACCGCAAGTAGATCGGATATCATTTTTAGTGTGTACTATGTTTCAAGCTAGTCTTAGAGAATCACACTTAGTAGACATTAAGAGAATCTTTAGGTACCTTAGAGACACATCTTGTTTAGATCTTTGGTATCCTAAGGACTTTTCCTTTAACCTTCATGATTATTCGGATACGGATTATGGGAGATGTAAGATAGATAGGAAAAGTACATCCGGCACATATCAATTCTTAAATGGTATGCTCATATATTGGTTTTCTAAGAAACAAAATAGTGTAGCCTTATTTAACACCGAAACAGAGTATATATCCTTAAGGAGTTATTGTGCTCAAGTCTTTTGGATGAAGCAACAACTCTTAGATTATGACATTTGAGTTGAGACAATACCTCTAAAATGTGATAACACTAGTGTTATATGTCTTACTAAGAATCTCATTCAACATTCTATAACTAAACACATAAAAATTAGACATCACTTCATTAGAGATCATGTGTATAAAAATAATGTTGTTCTAGAATTTGTTGACACTTTAAATAAATTATTGGACATCTTTATCAAGCCTTTAGACAAAGAGCATTTTTGGACCCTTAGGAGAGAGTTAGGTCTAACTAGCTTAACTTGATCCTTTGTGTGTTATTTTTATACAAAATATGCTTGAATCTTGATTGAAAATATGCCTATGTTATTTTGCATCTTGATACTTCTATGCATGTTGCTAGGGATAGTATGAACTTGTTCATGCGTTTTAATCATGTCATAACATCATATGCATGCTTCTAGGGACTTTGGAGACTCATTTGTAGTACTTTAGAAGCCTAAAATGCAAAGCCTAGCTAAGAGGTATCAAAACAATTGAAATCGATTTCGATACTTGTTCTTCAAGTTCATCTTAGGACGTTTTTGGGTATCTTGGTATCGAAACGCCCAAAATACGTTTCTATACAGTTGTGGTTTCGATACGGGTGAGGTATATATCGAAACAGAACCATATCGAAACAGGTTGGTATAGTTTCGAAGCATGCCGTTTTGAAATGCCTATAAGGGCGTAACGAAACGTATGGCGGCTGATTAGGTTTAAAACACCCTAAATCTTATTTTAACTCAAATTAAAACAAACACAAACTCTCTCTTACAAACCATAGCTAAACCTCTTTATATACAATACCTCTTTTCATCAAATTTCACCACAAAAACACAATTTTTTCTTGAGGGTTTTCAAACTATTCATTAAGGCTAAATCTATATCAAAGTTTGGTGTTCAACAAACCTCTCATTCTCTCCTAACCAATATTTAAGGTATTTTCGAAAAATCTTAATTTCGTTGATTTTTAGGATATTAAAATTAGATTTTGAACATATTTTGATTGCTTATTGTATGGGTTTTCAAAATCCTACAAAATTTTTTTCAAAATCAAATTTTTTTCATTCGAATATAAATTTTTTTCATCGTATTTTAGTTTACTGGTTTTTCAAGTTCTTTTAATTTTTTTCAAAATCCTTAAATTATTGATTAATAGTATTGAATAAAGTTTATTATGAATATATGTTTCTAAGTGCCTAAAACTAATCCTAATCGTTTTAATCCTTAGATTATGGCACCAAAGAAACGAAAACGCACCGAGGGGGCTGATTCGTCTAATGTCGTTGCCCGTGCCACCCGAACCGATATTCAATTCATTTATGATAAGTTTTTTGAAGATCACTCAAAGCTTGATAATTTCCAACAATTTTGGAACCATAAACTCAAGAAGGAACGTTGTGTGGACATGAACTTCATGGATTCCGAAAAATTAAAATTTCGCTATCTTCCACTCATTCATGATTGGAAGTTCTTGACATTCCTATCCTCAACCGGCAAGTTTTATCTAACCCTTGTCCTAATTGTTTATGCTAATGCCACTTGCGTTCTTTTGAAGGACAAGATAAAGGTGGTGGCTCTTGAATCTTACCTCATGGGGAAACGTTTCCATGTTGACCTTGAAACAATTTGTGAGGCATTTGGTCTTGAAGATGGGAGCATCGAGGATGAAAACTCTCTTGACACCTTCATTGGATCCGTTATGAAACTTGAAGTCCATGATAGGTTTTTGCACTTAATCATCACGCGGTGGATTCGTCCATCCAATGGTAAGTACTCGTGGATTCGTCAAGTTGACGGATTTTGGATCAATTACTTTCGTCAAGCTAGAC
Source organism: Abelmoschus esculentus (assembly GCA_035048815.1). NCBI lineage: Eukaryota > Viridiplantae > Streptophyta > Magnoliopsida > Malvales > Malvaceae > Abelmoschus > Abelmoschus esculentus. The sequence continues at coordinate 5,096,580 of JAUCBN010000063.1, read as the reverse complement.
AACCCAATCTTTCTCAAATCATCTTTGCCGATCTAGTTTGGCAAGTCAAAAACCGTTACACCCCTCAGGTTCGCTCATTCTCATATGCTTGTGTTCTAATTGCAATCTTCGTACATTTGAGGATTGATTGCTCTTAAGACATCGTGGAGTCGGTCAAGGAACCTATTGGTGAGACTTCTCTCAATCGCTTCCATTTTCAATACATTAAAGGCGAATGGGTTCGTGCTGAGGCACCTCCTCCTCAACCCTTTGATCCGGAGTTGATCAAACAAGTGGCCCCTATTGCCGAGATGATGGCCTTTCTCACTACTCAATTCAAAGGTTTGGGCACTCGCATGGATATGAGGTTTGATGTTATGTATGCTCATTTCAAAAATCGCTTCAACACTATGGATACACGATTGACGAGTCTTCACAATGGCGTCTTCACAATGCTCCCACAAATAGAAAAGATGAAGAAGATGATGGTGATGGAAAAGAATGACTTTAATTACCTCTAGCTTTTGCTATTGCTTTTAGAACTAGTTATGTTTTTCTTTAGGATTAAGTTACATTTCATATTTTCATGTTAAGACCTAAGCATCTATGTTATTTTAAATTATATGCTTTGACATTATGTTATGTTAGATATATATGATTTATGTTATGGTATGTTTGAATTATAATTGTTAGCTTGCTTGTTTATTCTTTTAAATACCTTATGTCTTATTGATTTTGATCTAACAAAACAGGGAGAAAAGTCTTTAAACCAAAATTTTAATGTTATGCAAAGATTAAGGAGTTTTTGAAACCTTTTAAACTTAAAAATTTATTTTGGTTTTGTTATATCAAAAAGGGGAAGCTTGTAAAACTAAAATTGATTTTGATATAACAAAAAAGTTTGAGGATTATTTTGAAATTAATTTTTAAGTCCCTAAATAAAATACACAACTTCAAGTCAAACCAAAGCATAAAAATAAATTTCTAAGTGTTTTTTCTACAAGTGTTTCGATACCATCAAAAATGGTTTCGAAAACCAGCTTAAATTTTTGAAGAATGTTCTTGAATTTTACCAAGCGTTTCGATACACATGAAATCGGTTTTGAAACGACCTTCAAAGTTTTAACTAAGTTCTAAAAAATTTTCCAGGCGTTTCGATACAGTCTAGGACTATTTCGATACAATATTGAATCTGCCAAGTTGTGTTTCTAAACAATCAACTGAGGTATCGATATCGTGCGTTATTTCTTTAAAATAATTTAAATATTATTAAGCGTTTTGATACGCCTAGTTAGCGTTTCGATACCCTTCAAAATTTTCCAATGGCTATTTCAGTTTAAAAGTTTTTGACCGTTGGTAGACAATTGAACTTTAAATGTTTGTTGACCCATTTCGAAACGGACCCAAGGGTGTTCAATATGAAGTGTCACAATTTCATATTCGTATCGATATAGCTGCAAACTGTTTAGATACACCCCTTGTTTTAAAAGACTAACCATTTTGATACCATACGTATGGTTTCGAAACCCCTGTAAAAATGCACAACATCTCTTTAAATTTTTGTATTATTTCGGAACAGGTACCTCGAGTTTCGATATTGGTTGTTGCAGAAGTGCATTTATGGTGGGAGGATGAGAAGGTATGAAATCAAGAATTTCAAGCAGCATTAACAACTATTGTACCTCAAGCAAACATCCAAGCAATCTAATCCAACTCCAAGCACTCTATTGCAAATCTTTGTCACCCAACTCTTGTAATTTCATTTCAATCCTCTATAATTGAGTTTATTGAGTGATTTAGTCTTTATTGGGGCAAATATCTGTTTGAGAGAAACATTTTCATTGCCTTATCTTTCTTGTAAACTTTGTGAGGTAAAAGTTAATCTTTGGGTAGAAAGATTAACTAGTTTGTAAAGGTTAACCAAAATCCTTAGTGGGAGCTAAGGTAGTGGATGTAGAGCTTGTCTTGAAGCTTGAATCACTATAATTCTTGTGTCTTCAATTTTTCCATTTTTCTCCAAATCTTCCAAGCAAAAATTTTAATAGTAAATTCAGCCCCTCTTGGTCAATCTAATTGTGTGATCAAATCAACAGTTTGTTCTTATGATAAAAAAAAATATTAGATGTTCTTCAAGTTTTAATATATTCGATTCTGTCAGTCAATGATTCAATATTTTTTAAATATGTAATTTAACATGTGAATAATTTAAATTGTATTTTATTTTATCTTTTACATAGATTTAAAGTTATTTAAAAACCATAATTTATGATTGTAATGAAGGATTAATCGAATCTAACTTTTATCGTTGATGAAGATTAACTTTTTTTTTAAATTTTTCGGGTTGGGTCGGGTCGAGGTCGGGTTTAAGAAATAATATATCTGAGCGGGACGTGTAAATTAATATTTTAACAAGAGTTGGGTTAGGGTTGGGGAGGCCAAAAACTCGGCCAACCCCGTTGCCATCCCTAGCTGAATCTCGTGTAAGCTTGCAATCAAGAAGCTTCAAACAAATATCATACTTAGTTTTATCCGTAACATAAGAAAAGTTCATTGAGGATCCATCATGAAATATATATATTACTTATGTATATAAATGTAAGAAGCATCAAATGTTTAATAATAATACGTTAGAAAAAGAAACAAAAGTGTAGAAATAAAAATAAAAACACATATATATGCTTAGTTATGAATAATAAAAAAAATAGGGGCTAAACGGGGTAATATACCACTCAAACTATCAAATTAGAACATGATTAGGGACTAAATTATAAAAAACAAAACAAAAATACAGGGACTAAAAAGACTATTTAACTATTATAAAGTGAAATAAATAAGTATAAGGGATGAAATTATAAAATTATTTAAAACTCCAAGGACCTGAATAGTAATTGTCCCTTGCGGAAGGGTACCGCTATAAGTAACGGAGGGATTTATTTTTCTAATGAAAAAATTTTAAAAGAGTACTTGAGTATATATGATAATATAATTTAAAAAAAAAAAAAACTTTTATTTTTTAACGTTTTTTAAATAACTCTCGAAATCCTTTGAATTTTAAAAGTTTAATATCCGTGGGTGTTTATCCACACCACCGTGTAAAATCCAATATCGTCATGAATTTTTTAAATTTTGATCATTCATTATTGTGCATCGTCATCCATTAATGTCGAAATCTAGATAATTCGAAACCCTAAAAAATTATTCTTTTTAAATGGATAATAATTTTCTTTATTCCTTAAATCGAACCTTAAATTTATAAAAACTAAAATTAAATCAAAAATAAATAAACGAGCATTAGATCTAAAAATAAACTAAAAAAAAAGAACCGATGTTTGTTCATCAGCATACCTAATCCTTATCCTTTTTATTTTTACTTATTTATTTGGAATTTGATTGGTTCAAATTGAAAAAGAAAATAAGATAGACTTGTTATTTTACCTCTAAAAAGGGTATTTTTTGTTTTTTATTGCTTGATGGAATTTGAGTATGATTGGAATCATTACGTGTATATATAACTGATCAAATTTATTTTTCCTCTTATTTCCTTTGTTTTCACAAAATAGAAATCATAAATGTTATTATTGTATTTGATTTTTTGGATCTAACATGCCTCTTAATTTTTTATGTTTTCTAATCATGCTTGATGGTTGAATCTAGGGGTGTAAACAAGCTCGGTACGTTATGATTTCCAGTCGAGTTCGAACTTGAGTAATTTTAAACAAGCCTGATAAATCTGAGTTTGGCTCGGCTCATTAAAATCTTGAGTCGAGTTCAAGTTTTATTCGAGCCTAATCAAGTCAAATGTTGACTGATTTTTGACTGTGTTAGACTCGAGTAACTCTTATCTGTCTTGTCTCATTTAAAGCCTAATGAAGAAAAAACTTTGATATACAAGTTATGTGTGTAAGCTCAAACTTGTTAATTTTAGGATTTAGTGTGTTAATTTAAGGTTTAAGACTTATTTTAAAGGTTTAGATTTTAGGGTTTTAAATTAAAAAGTTTAGATTTTAAAAAAATTTAAAAAATTGTATATTTATATTTTTTGAATAACTCGTGAGCTTTTCGAGTCGAATAGAATATAACTCGACTCGTCAAGATCTCAAGCCGAGTTAGAACTCTAACCAAATCTAATCAAATTAAGTTTTAACCAAACTCTGATCGAATAAAGCTCGAATAACTCGTGATCTCGTCTCGTTTACGTCTCAAGTTGAATCGGCGAGAGAAATGCATAACGACAACGTAAAATCTGGGTGATCGTTTGATAAGGATTCCTTTTTTGACAGATTCAATCTCAATCATTGAATTGAATTTGACCAATCGGTTGAGATCATTCAAATATGAACGGTTAGGATTACATCTAAGAGATGACATGGCAACAAAAGATCTTGCCACATGGATTATGAAAGCTGAACAGCCCGCATGTGAGCTTCACGCGCACGTGAGGGAAACGAACAGTTAGTGCGTGCATTTCACGCGGCAGATGAAAAAGTCTTCTAGATTAATCTTGATTGTTAGATCAATTATGATCTAACGACTCTCCATTAACAACATAAAATAAAATGGTTATATTAGATCAATAATAAGTTTAATGATTTTTTGTTATTAAATGGGTTTGGTCGGTTGGGCCTATATAATTAATTATGAGTTTATATTTGGACTAATAAAATATATTAAGTTTTAAAATTTTTAGATATATTTTAAATTCCAACCGAATAACTTATCAATTTAACCAACTTCTATCTTTACCTAAAATTTCAATCATCTCTATCCAATACTTTCCCCTAAATCGCTCAGAAACTGTTTCATTCAACGATAGTTTTAGACGCACACAATTCATTTGAGGGGAAAATCACATGCTCTTTTGTATCCCTTCGTCACTAAAACAATTAAATCGTAAATTGATGGAGGCTCGGAAGTCCTTTGTTTTTTCACCCTTGTCAGATTGTAATATTTTGGATTGTCGATCCCACAGGGACTATGTCGACTTCACTACCTTTTACTGCTGCACTATAGAAAATAAAAACACAAGTAATGGTTGAGTTGAAAATTCTAAATTAACTACTAAAACTAAACTAAATATTGAAGAAATAAATATGAATAAAGTGAGGCTAAGTTGAGTGCTTCGTAGAGGAGAATCAAATTGTATTAAGTATCCACTTATTAATGCAATGGGTTGAACTGCCACCTCGGCGGGTCGCACAAAGGGTCGCCGCAGCTGCCTAGGCGGGGTTATGTCTTGTCGATAATTCGACATTCCATAGTTCGACAGAGCATCCTTGTATGTCTTCTTCCTTATCCCTAAGCGAAGAGAACTGTTGAAACCCACATTTTGATGATACCTCTCGGCGTGAATCAAGGGCGGACAACAACCAAACACATGCGTCTTGTTAGTCACTGAAATCCTGGGCAGTTAATCTCTTAACTGGATTAGTCAATGCCCATGAGTAAAGACCGTATTCTCTCGTTTCGTGAGCCTAACTCTCCCCATATTAGACAAATGGATTTTTCTTCACATAATTATCATCTCGAGCTCATATGCAAAAAAGAGTAAACGCCAAGAGAGAATAAACTATGAAATAAGTTTTGCATTAATAAATATCTAACATAATACAATCATCTTCTCCAACTACTCCACAAACAACCTAAACCTCTGAAGAAGTTTAGAACATGATGTAGTCGGTGGCTAAAAGTATTTTCTAGGGTAAAACTCCTTGCCTAGACTAAACCTAATGTGTGCCTTATATAGGCCAAGTCCTAGGTTAAAACTTTCCATACAAGGAAAGAGTTCTAAAGAAGAGAGAAGTATAATTCCTAATTAAACTATAACAATTAATTATTATTTCTTAAAATATCTCTTCTTTCCCGCACGTGACTTTGACCAAGGCTTGACTCTATATTTTGGCTCGGTCTTTCCTTCGCTCTTTGTCCGTTAAGATCAACATCTTTTTCTCTTTCTGTCAAGCACTGGTTATCATCTTTGCTTCTGCTGCCGCAGCCTCAAAAGTGCTGCCTTGGCGGATGCTCCATCTACACTTCAGCATCTATCTTCTTAATTGGCCATCTTTATATGTAGTTTCCTGTCTATGAAAGAAAACTATCAAATGCATCTGTTTTATGTCAATTATTAGATGAATTCATGAATTATATGTTTGGATGCTGAAGTATGGAAAATATACAGAAATAACTATTAATGTCCTTAATTCCGTCCTTTATTAGTAAATATCGAGTGGGGAAATGGTATAAAAAATAAGACTTTTATGCACTCATCACACCCCCCACTCGAACTATTGCTTGTCCTCAAGCAATGCAAAAGATAATTTTTAATTAAGGAATTTTAAAGCAATATACCGTCCTACCTGCCATGGTAGAATTCCTTTCTTGACTCGGACGCTTCTAGGTTCTAGGAATTCCTCGGAACTGGACTATGAGTCTTAGTGGGTGTGTGCGTAGCTATGTCGAAGCTGATTTTTTTAAATTCTAATCCTTTTTCTAGCTCAAGACTTCCAACTAAGATTTTTCTTTAATTCTTTTCTTTCTTTCTCCTTAAATTGGTATATAAATATATATTGCTATATACTTATACTGCTTGAGCCGGTTTTGGGCACCTCAATTGTTTAACTATTCTTACAAGAGCCAATTTCGGGCACCTCTAGTAAGTGGGAAAAAGACTAAGTCCTAGAGCCAGTGATAAGCATCTATGGACTAAACTAGAGCCGGTGATAGACACCTCTAGTTAAAATCTAAGCCTAAGTCCTTATTGCTTTTCAAAGAAAAGAACTTATAAAATCAACTAAGATTAATAGTGTTCAATTATTCTCAGGCTCATAGTCTAATCCTAAGTACTTATCCAAAGAGACTTGTCTGATTTTAAGTCTGGTGAATAGTGCATACTGCTGTGGCGGCTGGAGAATATATTGCTGACGAGGCAGTTTCAATAAAATTCAGTAGACTTAAAAAAATTCTTAGTAAATTGTCAGATTATAAGGACATAAATTAAGACAATAATATGATAATCTAAATACTTTTCATACATGGTAAATATTTACAGATTACAAAAGAGGACTTAATACTCCCTCACACTCGAGGGATGCATTATCCTCAATGCATGAAAAGTAAAAAGAAAGTTGAAAATAAAAAGCAAAAGATAAAAGAAAGACTACCGCCCTTTTTCAGAATGTCGAGGAGGCAAAGGAGTCCTTAGAATCGTTGTCGATGAGGAGCTTGTGGCGACTTTTTGGTGGTTGTTGGGTGTCTGCCGGCAGCGGACTGGCAGTTTTCTTCTTGGCAGATCGGGGTGGTTAGAGAAGTCCTAAAAAATAAATTTATGCCTAAACTTAATATAGTTATACTTAAAAAGAAGGAAAGAGATTAGAGCTAATTAGAAGAGGATTCGAAGTCGTCTCCTAATATCACTATTTCTTTGAGTTCCCGAAAATTCAATCCTTTATATGGTTTGAGGCGTTGTCCATTAACTTGGAATTCATGTCCATCTTGTGGTGATCTAATTGTAACTGTCCCTTGAGAATGTGTCTGAACAAATTCAAATCGTCCGGACCATCTAGACTTTAATTTTCCAGGGAAAAGCTTTAGTCGTGAATTATAGAATAAGACTTGCTGCCCCGACAGTATCTATCGTGGCAGTAGTTTTCGATCATGCCATCTTTTTGTTTTGTCTTTATATATTCTAGCATTCTCATATGTAGAGGTTCTGAACTCCTCAATTTCATTAAGATCCAATAATCTCTTCCGCCCTGTTTTTTCCCAATCCATGTTGACCATTCGTATTGCCCAGTATGCTTTGTGTTCTATTTCTACTGGTAGATGGTAGGATTTGCCATAGACTAGCTGGTAAGGGGACAATTTCAATGGCGTTTTGAATGCCGTTATATATGCCCATAGTGTATCATCTAATCGAGTGGACCAATCTTTTCGGGGTGGATTGACCACTTTTTCTAGTATTGTCTTAAGTTCTTTGTTCGACACTTCTGCTTGGTCGTTCGTTTGTGGGTGGTACGTTGTGGCAATCTTGTGTGTAACTCCCAATTTCTTTAGGGCGACGACAATTTTTCTATTGTCGAAATGTTTCCCTCCATCACTTATGATTGCACGGGGTATACCAAATCGGGTGAAAATATTTTTCTTTAAAAATTTTTGCATTGTTTTGGCGTCATTCTTTGTTGTCACGATTGCTTCTACCCATTTAGATACATAATCTACTGCCAATAATGTGTAGAGGTTACCATGTGAGGATGGGAAGGGTCCCATGAAGTCAATTCCCCATACATCGAACAATTCTACTGTTAGAATGTTTTGAAGAGGTGTCTTGTTTCGTCTAGATATGTTTCTCATCCTTTGGCATCGATCACATTTTTGATAATATTCATGTGCATCTTTATATAGGGTTGGCCAGTATAATCCTGATTGCAGTACCTTGGCTGTCATTCGGTTGCCGTTGAAATGTCCGCCATAGGGGGATGCGTGGCATTGGGCTAGCACACTTTCTTGTTCCTCTTCCGGGATGCATCGCCTTATGATTTGATCTACACATTGTTTGAACAGAAGGGGGTCGCCCAAAGGTAATGCCTCGCATCGTATTTGAATTTTTTCTTTCCTTGATGGTTAAGGTGATGAGGAAGAATGCCACTAGTGATATAATTAACAATATCAGCATACCAGGGTGTTATAGTCGCGGCCAGGGCAGAGTGGTGGATGAACTCAGATATTATGTTCGCGATCTTGTCTATCGTGAGTTCAGGATCTTCTGTTGATACTTTCCATACAGTCGCCGTGGCAGCCAGTATTTGTTCGTCAGGGAAAGTATCTTTGATTTCTTGTTCTGATTTTATTGCCTCTCCTTCTAGGCATGATAGGTGATCTGTCACTGGGTTCTCCATTCCCTTCCTATCCCTTATTTCGACTTCAAATTCTTGTAGCAGTAGTATCCATCATATTAAACGAGGTTTTGCATTTTTTTTGGACAGCAGATATTTTATAGCAGAGTGATTTGTATGTACAATTACCTTGCTGCCAATGAGATATAATCGAAATTTATCGAATGCAAAAATTACTGCTAACAGTTCTTTCTCTGTTGTGGTGTAATTGATTTGTGCATCATTCAAGGTTTTGCTTGCTTAGTGTATGACATGGAAGGTCTTGTTCTTTCGTTGCCCAAGTACTGCCCCGATAGCATAATCACTTGCGTCACACATTAGTTCGAATGGTTCATTCCAATTAGGTGGGACCACTACAGGTGTTGATATGAGTTTCAGTTTCAATGTTTCGAAGGCTTTTACACATGCTTCGTCAAAAACAAATGGTTTATTTTGTTCCAGCAGTGAGGATAAAGGTTTGGTTATTTTAGAAAAATCCTCAATGAAACGTCGGTAGAAACCAGCATGTCCAAGAAAACTGCGTATGCCCTTGACCGATGTTGGTGGCGGCAATTTTTCTATCACTTCTATTTTGGCCTTGTCAACTTCGATGTTGCGGCAGGAGATTTGTGGCCGAGCATTATTCCTTCATCGACCATGAAATGACATTTTTCCCAATTTAAAATTAGGTTCGCGTCTTCACATCTTTGTAGTACTTTTTCCAAGTTGCTAAGACAGTTATCAAAATCATCTCGAAACACAGAGAAATCGTCCATAAAGATTTCAAGGTGTTCTTCAATCATGTCGGAGAAAATTGCCATCATGTATCGTTGAAAAGTGGCGGGTGCATTACATAGTCCAAATGGCATCCTTCTGAATGCATATGTCCCGTATGGGCATGTGAAGGTTGTTTTGGCTTGGTCTTCAGGAGCTATGGCAATCTGATTGTATCCTGAATATCCATCTAAGAAACAATAGTATGGTTTACCGGCTAACCTATCAAGCATTTGTTCAATGAAAGGTAAATGGAAGTGATCCTTTCATGTTGCTTGATTGAGTTTCCGATAATCCATGCATACTCTCCACCTGGTTATCGTTCTTGTTGGAATTAATTCATTATTCTCGTTTGAAATTACTTTCATTCCACCTTTTTTGAAACACATTGTACTGGACTTACCCATGTGATGTCGAATATGGGGTAGATAATTCCTGCATCGAGCCATTTTATAATTTCTTTTCTTACCATTTCCTTCATTGCATGATTTAATCTTCTCTGCGCATCAATTGTGGGTTTATGATCTTCTTCCAATAATATTTTATGCATGCACACGGATGGACTGATTCCCTTCAGATCTGCAATTGTCCATCCAATCGCCTTTATATGCTACCGTAGCATGTCAGTAAGCCGCTTTTCCAGTTCAGGCTGCAGCTTAGAAGAAATAATTATTGGTAGAGTATCATTTGATCCTAAATAAACATATTTTAATTAATCAGGTAGTGGTTTTAGTTCCAGCTCTGGAGGTTGTTCTATAGATGGTTTATGTTTCTTGCTTTCACTTAAAGTATAATCGAGTGATTCAAAATACTTACCTGGATGTGTATGCACCCAGTTACCTTCTTCCGTTTGCTTTTCTTGTATGTCTGTATCTTGATTGTCTATGCATGGTTTTCCATAAAACCAGCGGCCGTGGCATTCAATATCATTGCCTTGGCAGGCTTCATCTAAAGAGTCTAGTTAAGCATCGTGGTCTTCTAATTCGCCTGGATGTTTCAAAGTTTTGAATATATTGATCTTTACTTGTTGGTCATTGACCCTTATGACCAATTCGCCTTTCTCACAATCGATCAATGTTCTGCCCGTGATTAGGAACGACCTTCCCAATATGATCGAAGCATATTCATCTGCTTCACAATCAAGAATTAAGAAGTCAACAGGAAATATAAATTATTTCATTCTTACCAGAATATCTTTAATTTTTCCTTCCGGTTGCACGTACGAGCGGTCTGCCAGTTGCAGCATCACTGTTGTTGGTTTTGCCTGCTCGATGCCTAGCTTTTGGAATACTGACTTAGGCATGAGATTTATGCTAGCGCATAAGTCACATAGTGCCTTACCCACGTATTGATCACCGATAGAGCATGGTATGGTGAAACTACCAGGATCTTTTCTTTTGGTCGTGGACTTGTTGTGTAGCATTGCCACACACCCTTCTGTCGCGGCAACCGTCTCAAATTCCCCTATTTTTGTCCTCTTTGATATAATATCTTTAAGGAACTTGGCGTAGTTGGGTATTTGTTTAATTGCCTCCACTAAAGGTATATTTATGTATATCTGTTTAAGAATGTCCAGAAATATCTTAAACTGATATTCTTGCTTTTGTTGTTTCAACTTTTGTGGGAAAGGTGGTGGTAGCAGCCATGAAAGTATCGACTCTTTGAATGAACTTATTGGTGTTCGTAATATAAGCGCCAGTCTGAGCCATGAATGTCTGTAGTGTGTTTTCCAGGGTTTGGACATCTGTTGTTTGCTGCGGCAGCATCTGCAGCTAAGCAAATCTATTATGTTGGAATCCAGTAGATTGCACTGATTGATGTTGCGAGTTAAGTGCAGTGTTAGGATTACTCCATGAGAAGTTTGGATGTTTCCTCCATGTTGGGTTATAATTATTAGACATATTATTTCTATTAAAATTTCCAACATAAAAGGAAGATTCTGGATCTTGCGGGCATGCGCTTGTATCATGTTTATTGCCACACGTTTCACAAAGAATAGTGATTGCCTTAACTTCTCGAATGTGACTCGGCTTTTGCAGATCCTTAACCATGTTTGTCAAAGCTGGCAGTTGAGCTAGGATAGAATCTGAAGAGTCAAAGCTTGTCATGCCTTGACTAGTTATTCCTCTTCTAGTGGTCGGGTGTTGATAGTCATTCTTTGCTAACCTATCCAGAATTTCTAAGCTCTCATGGGGTGGGCGGTCTAGGAGGGTACTGTTTGCGGAGGCATCAAGCATCATCCTAGTAGGTGTGTTTACAGCATTGTAGAAGATTGACACTTGATTCACTCGGGTAAACCATGCATGGGGCGTTTTCTATATAACTCTCGGTATCTTTCCCAGGCCTCATACATTGATTCATCTTCATCTTGCCTAAAGGATGTGATATTGTTTCTTAGCTTATCAGTCATATTAGTATAACTAAATCGGGCAAGGAAACTTCGGCAAAGTTCAGTCCATGAGTTCAACGATCCAGGTTGAAGGTTGTTTAACCAAGATTTTGCCCTATCCCTCAGTGAATAGGGGAATAGTTTTAACTTTAATATGTCGGCAGAAACCCCTCGATAGTTTAAACAAATTGTAAATTTCCAAAAACGACTTAAGGTGTTGTCGAGCGTCTTCGTTGGCAGATCCTCCAAATTGGCCTAAAGTGTTGATCATGTTGAACATGACCGACTTTAATTCAAAATGTTCTGCCTCTATATTAGGCATCACAACGGCAGGAGTCAATCCATCCAAATCTTCCTCTAGATAATCACGAACTGTTCGTACACGCTCCTGTTGAGGTGGATTGGTAGGATCAACAACTAAGAATGCGCCTTGGTTGTCTGCCGCGGCGGCATTCATGTCAGCGTTGTTCTGCTGGCCAAGTGCTATATTCATCCTTTCGCGTATCCCTTGTCGTAAACGCCTTGCGGTCCTTTCGATTTCAAGATCGTACGGATATTTTTCTATCGATAGATTAGACCTGGTCATACACAAAACCACCCTAGTAAAAAGAAATTAAAAGCAAAATTAAAAAGAAAAAGGTGCAGAAATAATTGGTAGTAAAATTGAGCGCCATTCCCCGGCAACGGCGCCAAATCTGATGGAGGCTCGGAAGTCCTTTGTTTTTCCACCCTTTTCAGATTGTAATACTTTAGATTGTCGATCCCACAGGAACTATGTCGACTTCACTACCTTTTACTGTTGCACTATAGAAAGTAAAAACACAAGTAATTGTTGAGTTGAGATTACTAAATTAACTACTAAAACTAAACTAAATATTGAAGAAATAAATATGAATAAAGTGAGGTTAAGTTGAGTGCTTCGTAGAGGAGAATCAAATTGTATTAAGTATCCATTTATTAATGCAATGGGTTGAACTACCGCCTCGGTGGGTCGCACAAAGGGTCGCCGCAGCTGCCTAGATGGGGTAATGCCTTGTCGACAATTCAACATTCCATAGTTCGATAGAGCATCCTTGTATGTCTTCTTCCTTATCCCTAAGCGAAGAGAAATATTGAAACTCACATCTTGATGATACCTCCCGGCGTGAATCAAGGGCGGACAACAACCAAACACATGCGTCTTGTTAGTCACTGAAATCCTGGGCAGTTAATCTCTTAATCGGATTAGTCAATGCCTATGAGCAAAGACTATATTCTCTCGTTTTGTAAGCCTAACTCTCCCCATATTAGACAAATGGATTTTTCTTCACATACTTATCATCTCAAGCTTATATTCAAAGAAGAGTAAACGCCAAGAGAGAATAAACTATGAAATAAGTTTTGCATTAATAAATATCTAACATAATACAATCATCTTCTCCAACTACTCCACAAACAACCTAAACCTCTGAAGAAGTTTAAAACATGATGTAGTCGGCGGCTAAAAGTATTTTCTAGGGTAAAACTTCTTGCCTAGACTAAACCTAATGTGTGCCTTATATAGGCCAAGCCCTAGGTTAAAGCTTTCCATGCAAGGAAAGAGTTCTAAAGAAGAGAGAAGTATAATTCCTAATTAAACTATAACAATTAATTATTATTTCTTAAAATATCTCTTATTTCCCGCATGTGACTTTGACCAAGGCTTGACTCTATATTTTGGCTCTGTCTTTCCTTCACTCTTTGTCCGTTAAGATCAACATCTTTTTCTCTTTCTTTCGAGCACTGGTTTTCATCTTTGCTTCTGCTGCCGTAGCCTCAAAAGTGCTGCCTTGGCGGGTGCTCCATCTACACTTCAACATCTATCTTCTCAATTGGCCATCTTTATATGTAGTTTTCTGTCTATGAAAGAAAACTATCAAATGTATCTGTTTTATGTCAATTATTAGATGAATTCATGAATTATATGTTTGCATGCTGAAGTATGGAAAATATACAGAAATATCCATTTATACCCTTAATTCCGTCCTTTATTAGTAAATATCGAGTGGGGAAATGGTATAAAAAATAGGACTTTTATACACTCATCATAAATTTTAATCTTAAATTTTAAACTTTTAAAATACTATAATTTTAAAAGTTAAAATTAAAATTTAATTTTTTAAATTTAAATTTATTTTTATTAGTATTAAAACATACATAAAGACATTAAGAGAATTTATGTCTCTCAATGGCAAGGTTAATGGGTCGTTTTAAAATGTCACGGCCTTTGAACTTGAACAAGACAATTGAATATATCTCTGGACTCATGATTATTGGCCCAGTGAAAATAAATATCTCTCTCAAATCAATTACGAAGACTGCACTTTGATTAGCAATCTTAGGAGATTTCAATTTTTTTTTAATAAATAACTATTAAATTTTTATTAACTCTTTAAAAATCATAATTACAATGCATTCAAAAAAAATTAATTAGATTAAATAACCCAAAAAATTTTACGATTCAAAAACAAATAAAGACTATAAATTTTATGGAGATAAACATACCAACAAAATTCAAAAGCTTCCTAAACCTTTGTCTCTATCCAACATGACACATAAAGAAAAAAAAACGCAATCTAAATTATAATACAAAAGGTACCGCTACCTAAGACTGATTTTATCGGCAAACAACCATCAATCGATATCTATTAGAATTAAGAGGCTCATTTCGAGTTAATACCATGTGTTACATGATACAGATGTAACGCTTTAGAGTGATGTGAACATTAATATTTTATTAGAAAAATAGAAAAAAATTGTATTTACACCCTATTAAATTTGTTTTAACAAGAAGTTAGTGATTCTGTGTCAAGTATATTAAAGTGATTTTTTATTGATCAATTTCATATCAAACATATCATAGGATAAAATAAATAAAGTATATAATTATGAAAGTCACACGTGATGAAGACTTTATATGTCATGTAAATATTAAGTCATGTAAATATTAGTTTATGTCAATAACATGTCGGGTTTAAAACAAGTCGGGTCAATTATCAGGACGGGTTCAAAACAGGTCAGGTAAAATCAGTTTTCAGGTCGATTTAGTTGGGTAACACCGATTATCTACCAGGTCAGACTCGGATTAGGGTTTGTTTTAGTCGGATGCAGGTTAAGTTTTGGGTCCACAGTAACAAGTTCAAATCAAATTCGGGTCATTATCGATTGAATGTAGGTCGGGTTCGATTACAACAATAACAAGTCCAAATCGGGTTCGGGTCAACAACAATCAGATACATATCAGATTCGAATCATTACATCCTCGGATCAAACTAAGTTCTAACTTGAATAAGTATTAGTCTGATTTTTAGGTTTGGTCAACCTTTTACATCCCTAATTCTCTCGTATGTTTTATTAAGGTCATGAACAAAAATTTAAAATAAGTCATTATAGAATAAAAGTAGGTTTACTTGAACAATTAATCAATATTAATCAATCATAAATAAAAGTATGTAAAAAAAAAATACAAAATAAAAAGTATGGACTCTGATTGTTCGCTCACGCTACTCCGTTTGCCGACTAACATTCTCTTGAATAAAAATATGCTGATAACACAACTACACTGGGTAAGTGCTCGCCGACTCGAGCATGAATTATATAGAGATTGAGAACCAGGGACGTAGCTACGTTGAATATGGAAGAGGTTCTTGTATCTTTTAAATTTTTTTATATAATTATATCTAAGATTTTTTTAATTTATATATTAATAAAATAAGATTTTTATCTCTCGCAAATTTTAAAATTAAAGATTTAATAGACAATTACTTGTCTTAATGTTTAATCTAGCTCCGTCTTTGATGGGAAAGTACACAAATACTTTGAATCCTATACCATTTCCATGAGACTGGAATTGTGTAGCATAAATTCGTTGAACTGTGAAGAGACAAGACATTCGTTCAGTTTGGTAGTAATTTGTAAACATCAAACACAATTTATCTTCCACGCTCGTGCTTCAAAAAAACCTTGAGACACCTTTCAATTCAAACAAAAAAATTAATTGTTTATTGAAGAAGAAGGCATCATATTCAAACGAACGACTAAGACAAATTTGAATCACTCAAATTTCCAAAGACCAGTTAAAGTAGTACATAATATTTGGACAACTCATCATAATGCTAGTTATTTGTGAAACAAAAGGGTAAATTACATACTTCATCATTAAATTTACTTTTCAATCCTATTTTGGTCTCTCAAGTTTAAAAGTTTTCAATTTAATCACTGAACTTGCGATTTTGTTACTATTTTAGTCACTTGTGCGTTAAATCAAAAATCAAAGGGTGACATGGAAAACACTTGTGCTGATGTAAATTGCTTTTTGTTAGATCGTTAAATCGTTTTTCCTGTTTTCCTTTTTTATTTTTATCTTCCCCAAAGATAAAAGTTTTATAGTTTCACCCCTCTGTCATGTTGACGTTGAAATAATCATTTTTTGATGTCTTCTTCGATCGCTCAAGACACTGAAAAACTCACTTCATAGTTGCTAGATTTTTTTTATAAAGAATCACTTTAGAACTTATAAAACTTAAACTAAAATCCAAAACACGCAAAACTCCAAACTACTTTGAACTATAACATTCGTTGTTCAATCAATATGGATTCATGACATGTAGCTCACTTCCTTCTTTTCCACCTCCCCACCATTAGAATTCGGAAGAAGATGCTTCATTGTTGAGAAATCAAAATATGAAATCAGATTGTTTTTTCCACAGAAAATCAATTTTTGGGACCATTTCATAATTTTTAAAAGATTAAAGTGCAACAAAGCGATCAAAATAGGAACGAATTGAAAATTTAATGATTAAATTAAAAATTTTAAACTTAAGTGACAAAAATAATAGTGGAAAGAAAATTAAGTGATAAAGTATACAATTTACCCTAAACCCAAGGTTGCAAAAATTAATAGTGATAGGTTAAGACCCGAGTATGAGTCCATCAAGTAGGTAGACTTATACCACAATCTTTTGACCTGCAACAGAGAAAATTAAGTATTAACTAATTACCACGACTATAATTCATTAATCCTTTTTTATTACTCTTTACTCCCCAGGCCCCAGAATATATAAACTTTAGTCCTTAATTTCTTGTATACAACATTTTCCATCCAACCTTGATGCATTGCTCACATGCTTTCCTGGGTTTTTTAATTGGACAAGTTCTATCTTTATATATTTTATTTGTTTTGCTTGACTTTATTTACTACAGCTTCTCAGTGGGTGTTGAACATGAAAATTTTGAAATTTTTATATGGATTTGGATTGGTTTAAGTTTGTGTCTGAATCAGACACTTGAAGTAGGAACTACCACCCACTTATAGGGCATCGTGGAACTATAATTAGAAAGGAGTTGTACAAGACTCGTAGGCAGTGACATCATCCATGCAAATGATTAATTGTATAATTTCCCTATAATAACCTGTCTGTGTTGCTGCAATAAATATCCAACATAGCATATATGTCTATGACAACATCTTGTCCTGGAAAGTCAATGGACCATTTTATTAACTAAAAAAATTACATTCTAATTGTATATCATTTGATTAAAATCTGAAAATTAAGCAGCAATGGAGATTAGGGTATGGAGGCATTTCTGGTTCATATACAGTTAGTCTACATTTCTTAGAAAACTTGTGGGAAAAGGCATAATTCAATTAACATGTTTTTTAAAGGAGAGAATGGAAAATTTGACATGAGCCACAGTGAGATATAGAGGTAGCAAATAAGCATTCCGATTCAGGTTATTTTGGTTTGAGTTATTTCAGATCTAATTACATCTGATTTCAGTTAAGATTTGATTTGGTTTTGGTTCGGGTCTATGATGATTTAAGTTATATCGGATCAGTTGATTTCAGTTTGGATCAACAGGAGATTGATCGATTTTTAATTTAGGCTAAACTTTAGATCAATCAGTTTCTGTCAGGTTACATCCCATCTTTATTTTTTTTATTTTTTATTTCAGGTTGCCTTTATTTTAAGTAAAATTAGATTAAGTTTATTTGATTTAGTTAAAAATCGATTCAGTTCAACAAAAATTCAAATAAATTTTTAGATCTTAACTTTTTAATATTATATGTGATTAGAATCGAAATTTAAGATTAAGACAAACTTTAATCTCATCCATCTCAATATCTCTTGGACAAATTGAGATTTTGCATAATATGTGTCTATTTTTTCATATCTTGCACCTCTATAAAAGTCTCAAATCCCCACATCATCTTTTATTTATTTTTTAAAAAAAATCCCCTAAAAACTCAAGGTAAACCAGTCCACCTTTAAGTCTGACATGGTTCCATTAAAAAACAAGAAAGTCTGTACTCTTTCAATATTCTTGACAAACAGTGCCAGCAGAAATCCTAAAAAATACCACACTCCCACGCAACAAATTTGTTTCCAAAGACCTATAATTGCCTTCTCAGTTTGATTTGGGATCCCAGGAATTAAAAATAGGATGTACAGTCCAGGCTCACATAGTCACCAGGGAGTCTGCCATTCATCCCAGTAATAACACCATCAGCAAACAAACAAATATATGCAGAATATAAAAAGCTTTTACTATGTACTGTCAAACAAAGATATGTTTGATTTCATTACAGAACACAAAGCGCCAGAAACTGAAAGTATATATATATATATATATATATATATATATATATATATATGAAAGTTTCTACAATATCAGTCCATCCATCCATCAAATACCCACCCCCTCACCTTTTGCCCTTACCCCATCAAATCTATCTGATTTTACACTTGCAGTCGGTCCATCCAGTCAGTAGTAATAGTACATGGCTTTCTCTTGCGTCTTGTTTTCATCAATGAAGCCACCACAGTAATTATTGTTACCGCTGCAGTTAATCAGTCGCTTAACATCTTCAACATCGTAGTCTAATGGCGTTTCTGCATTGTAACCACTTGCTTTCTCACCCCATTCGCTAATGTTTTCACCTCCACAACTTAACATGAACTTGGGGTTGTCTTCGTAGCCATTAGATGCACAAAAACCCTGAAAACTAGTCATGTCTTCCCGCTTCATCTCTCTGCCATAACTCATCTGGCTACAGCTACCATCTGAAGAAGTGCAGCTGGGTTCACTCCCAAACATGATCAACTTTTCTTTTACCGGATAATAACACTCTGGGACAGTGCTGTGGTTAAAACAAGGATTGGTAGCCCAAAAAACATTGCTGTTGTTCAAAAGATCAGATTGAACCGTTGTCAAGGGTTCAAAACAAGTAGTTGGAGTTGGGGTTGGAGTGTAATAAGTAGGTAGAGTCTGATGGGAAGATGGGAATGGATTTGGTTTTGTCCGGGCCATGAGCTTCTTCTTAAGCTTGGTGTTCCAGTAGTTCTTGATATCATTGTCAGTCCTGCCCGGTAACTGAGCTGCTATTATTGACCATCTGCAAGTTGGATATTACAAGTAATTATCCGGTAAGAACAGATTGTTGTTGTGAACAAGTAAATGAGACAGTATAGCCAAGCTACCTGCTTCCAATGCTAGCAAACAGGCTGCAAATAACCCTATCTTCCTCATCAGTGTAATCACCATGTTTAATGTTTGGCCTGAGATAGTTTAGCCACCTCAATCTGCAACTCTTCCCGCATCTCTTCAGACCTGAACATGTCAAATAGTTTAAGAAGAAGCTGGAAAGACAAGACTGACGAGATAAAGATGATGAACAAGCAATACCAGCTTTGTGTGGTAGTGCAATCCAATTACCCCCAGTGCCATATTTTTGGATGTAGTCCTTGAGCAGTGAGTCTTCTTCAGGAGACCACGGCCCTTTCTTCACATTTGCCTTGTCACAGCAAGGAGCCCGCCCCATACCTTTCTTTTCTCTCCAACACAAATCTTGCGATGACTTAGATATCTGCTCTGCTCCCCTCTTTAACAAACCAAACCTCTACCTTTCTACTATTCAACATCTCTCAGGCCTCCTGCCTTTTAATAGGCAACACTGGTCTTAAAATCAAATAAAATATACGCTCAACTACATTTAACTTCAAATATAGACACGTATTAAATTGTTGTTAGTACTAGTTAATTAACTAGACAACAGCAATTTAATAAAATTTTGAAATGCTATCACTTTCTATAATGTAATAAAAAAATATTATGATGTTATTTATGTTTTATTTTCTTTATATTTTTAATAATAATATAATTAAATGTTGATTTTTAGTAGGAAGAATTATGGATAATAAGCGAAAACTTAATATTTTATTATATGGAGACATTTTCCAAACAAAAGGGACAGTTCTCCACGTAGATAATATTTATTCCTAACTGGACTCCATTACATAATGTATGTATAAGCGTTAGGTTACCCAAAAACAAACCAATCCAGCCATTTCCATTTCTATTGCTACAATAAATTCTATATTTTAGAATTGATTTTTTTAATATCAATAGATTCATCAAGATTTTGTTATTTTTAACTGAACTTCATCGATTCAACCTCACATATGATTCGTAAGTTTGATATCATAAGTCTAATATTAGTATATGTCTCGCTCTTAAGAGGACAATCACACATATTATACCTCTGTAAATGTTTTTTTAGAATAAAACTTTTCTTGATTCATAGGGTGACTAACTATTATATCCAAGATTTAACCTGATATTCTAGATAACTAATTAATAGGAAGGTAAAACCCTAGACCTAATATTCTAATAAAGTTCACTTTCCATAAGTACAAGATACAAACTATATTCTCATACTTAACACTCCCCCTCAAGTTGGGTCATAGATATTGATCATGCCCAACTTGTTACATAGATAATTGATTCGAACTCCATTGAGAGATTTGGTGAAGATGTCGCCTAGTTGTTCTCCGGTTTTCACATAACATATAGATATCAAGCCTTGTTGTATTTTTTCGCGAACAAAGTGACAATCAATCTCAATGTGTTTTGTCCTTTCATGAAACACATGATTCGAAGCAATGTGTATTGCAGCCTGATTGTCACACCAAATTTTTGTCGGTATTGGGACTTTCATGCCAACTTTATCAAGGAACTGATATACCCATATAATCTCACATACAAATTTGGCCATTGCTCTATATTCGGCTTCTGCACTAGATCGTGAGACAATATTTTGCTTCTTACTCTTCCACGAAATCAAGTTTCCTACAACCAACACACAATATCCTGAGGTAGATCTTCTATCGTCCTTGCATCCTGCCCAATCTAAGTCAGAAAAACATTCAATTCTAGTATGACCATAATTTTCATATAAAATTCCACGTCCAGGAGCACCTTTTAAATAACATAAAACTTATTCTACTGCTTTCCAATGATCAACAGTTGGTGACGACATATATTGACTTAGAACACTTACCGAAAAAGATATATCAGGACATGTTACTGTGAGATAATTTAGTTTACCGATAAGTCTTTTGTACCTTTTAGGATCATCAAATAATTCACCTTATTTAGTTAATTGTAGATTAGAGACCATTGGTGTACTACAAAGTTTGACACCCAATTTTCCTGACTCTAATAGAAGATCAAGCACATACTTCCTTTGAGATAGGAAGATCCCCTTTTTATTTCTGTTTACCTCAATCCTCAAGAAATATTTTAACACCCCAGATATTTGGTGTAAAACTGAGTGTGGAGGAAAGACTTTAGTGAGGAGATTACGCTAGTGTCACTACCAGTGAGCACAATATCGTCTACATATACGATTAGGAGAATAATTCCCCCATCAGACTTTCAAAAGAAAATAGAGTGATCTAATTCACTTTTCTGCATCCCGAACTTTTCAATAGCTTGACTAAGCTTATCAAACCAATCCCGAAGACTCTGTTTAAGACCATATAAAGATTTCTTTAGAAAACATACTTTTCTAGACTCCCCCTGAGCAACAAACCCATGTGGTTTCTCCATATATACTTTCTCTTAAAGATCACCATGAAGGAAAGCATTCTTGATATCTAATTGATGTAAAGGCCAGTTAAAAGTGGTTGAAAGGGAGATAAATAACCTGATAGAAGTAAGCTTTGCAACAAGAGAGAACGTATCCGAATAATTCACATCGTAGGTCTAAGTATATCCCTTGACAACCATGCGAGCTTTTAAATAATGAAAGGAGCCATTAGATTTAAATTTAACAGTAAATACCCACTTACATTCAATAGCTCGTTTACCAGCGGGCAAAGGAACCAAAGTCCATGTTCCATTAACATCCAGAGCAATCATTTCCTCAAGCATAACCGCATGCCATCCAGTATGAGATAGTGCCTCACTAACATTTTGAGGGGGAAAAATAGTATCGAGGGATAACACAAGAGCACGAGAAGAAAGAAGATAAACAATTATAGGAAACGAAAAAAGAAATGGGATAAGTACAAGTACGTTTACCTTCCCAAAGTGCAACAGGAAGGTCAAGATCATCTAGAGAAGGTTGATCCGATGAAGAAAAAATTGACTCATCAATACACGAATCTGGAACATCCGGAATATGTTGAATTGGATCAAAATGAGGTGGTAATGGTCGACGGGTTTAGATGTTCTTAATGGGGGGCTTGAAAAAGGAGGGTGAGGAAAACTCCAAAGGATAAGATACTTGATAAAACAAGAAATCATCATCGTTCTGTTTGATAGATCCTGACGAAAACGGAAAAGGTTTGTGTTCCAAAAAAGAAACATCAGTAGACACAAGATACCTACCTAGACTTGGACAATAATAGCGATACCCTTTTTGTCCACGAGAATACCCCAAAAACATATATTTCAAAGATTTATGATCAAGTTTGGTGACTTGAGGATGGACATCCCGAATGAAACAAGTATAACAAAAAAATTTCGGGGATATAGGAAATAATTTTTTATCTGGAAAAAGAGTAAGAAAGGGAATGTTACCTAACAAAACAGAAGAAGGCATATGGTTGATCAAAAAACAAGCCGTGGAGACGACATCAACCCAAAAACATTTTAGAATCTGCATGTGAAAGAGTAAAGCCCGGGCAGTTTCCAGGAGATGTTTATTTTTACATTCAACAACACCATTTTGAGAAGGGGTGTCAACACAAGAAGTTTGACGGACAATACCATTTTCAAGCATGCATTTCTAAAAAGTACCGAAAACATACTCTTTGGCATTATCAGTTCTTAAATTTTGGACAGACTTACCAAATTGGGTATGAATCTCAGCACAAAAGGAAGAGAAATGAGTAAATAATTTAGATCGAGATTTCATTAAATAAAACCAAGTCATTCTAGAATAATCATCAACAAAAGTAACAAAATAACGAAAACTAGGTTTAGAAGTAACAGGACTAGGACCCCAAACATTAGAGTGAACTAATTCGAAAGGAGCAAAAGCTCGTTTATTGACTCTAGGAATGGAGTTAAGATGATGATGCTTAGCAAAATGAAAAGGCTCACAATCTAACGAATTTAAACTAGAAAATTGATGACAAAGTTTCTTTAAAGAAGGGAGGGAGAGAAGACCTTATCGACAATGTTCTTCAAAATGATTAACACGCCTAGTGCAAGCAACAGATTTCGGAGTACGGGTGTCAAGGATGTAGAGACCATCAGACTCATGTCCTTTACCAATAATCTTCTTCGTCAATAGATCTTGAAACACACAATAACCAGGAAAAATAAGACACAACAATTAAAGGTACGAGTAAGTTTACTAAAGGACATCAAGTTGAAGGATAGATTTTGTAAACTCAAAATAGAGGACAAAAGAAGAGATGAAGTTGGACATGAAGTGCCAGAGCCAATAACAGAAGACGTGAAACCATCGGCTAAAGTAACAGTATTGATGGAAGGGTGAGTTGTATAATAAGAAAGAAGATTCAGGTTACCTGTCATGTGATCTGTGGCCCCAAAATAAATAACCCATTTTGAAGATGTGGAAACAAGACATGTATTGGGTGTACCTGACTCAACAAGGGTAGAAACAAGATCGGAAGTAGGCTTTACTGTGTCTTGAAGGTGAAGAAGCTTGGCATACTCATCCGCAGATATCGTAATAGGTGATGAAAAAGTGTCTACACTAGAAGCAATATGAGCGGACAAAGTTTTCTTAAACTACAGTTTCAGACAATCACGTTTTGTATGTCTTGGTTTGTAACAGTAATAACTGATAATAGTGTCGTGATCTTGACTCCGAGCTCCAAGTTGTGGATTAGTTTTGTTGGGCCTGGATCCAAATGAACGACTAGGACCACTAATCTTGAAGTATTGCTTACCAAGGTCGGAAGGAGTATGACTGATTAGAACACTGTTCTGTAGGAGATGAAGAAGGCAAAAAATTCTCAGTACGACGTACCCTCCAAAAAATATCATCGAGACTGAAGATGTCGAAACCAGAGAGAATTTTAACAGTCTCAAATTTTAGTGGAAGACCAGCGAGAAAACTCATAACTGTCATCTGCTCCCGTTGACTTCATTGAACCTCGATATCCGAACTAAATGGAAGCAACATATTAAGTTCTTCATACATCTTCTTAAAATCCATAAAATAACTAGTAAAAGTTCGATCTTCTTTGTTAGCCCTGTAAAATTTTTGAAAAACATCATAGATTCGTGAAAAATTCTCTTTGCCTGAATATAGTAATTGCAAATAGTTCATCAACTGTTTTACCGTTCGATAGTGATTAACCAGGCCTACCACCTCACTATCAATAGAATTCCGAATTTGGATATAAAGATGAGCATCTTCACGTATCCATGGAAGGCGAAAGTCATCCGTAGGAGGATCATCAGTCAGATGGTTGTTCATAGAAAGACTTTAACAAATACAACTCGATTGTATGGTTCCAATCGAGAAAATTAAAGCCATTTAATTTGTGATCGATAATTTTAGATGTAACCAGAACAATGTCAAACATAATACCAACCTTCTTGTCAGCCATAGAATTATATTAACAAAATCCAAAGAATAAAAATCAGCCCAATACCGAAAGAATAAGAAAAATACCAAAAAAGAAACTATCGATACCAAAAAATTAAATACC
This sequence comes from Abelmoschus esculentus, assembly GCA_035048815.1. Classification (NCBI taxonomy): domain Eukaryota; kingdom Viridiplantae; phylum Streptophyta; class Magnoliopsida; order Malvales; family Malvaceae; genus Abelmoschus; species Abelmoschus esculentus. The sequence goes on along the minus strand of JAUCBN010000063.1, from coordinate 5,071,576 downwards.
CAACCCAAAAATAGTCTAAATGCAAGGACCGACGGTTGGGATGGAGGCGGTGTCGACATAAGAAACTTCGAAGGTGTCCGGGTAAGAACGAAAAAAAAAACGAAAAAAAAGGAATTTTCTTTTCAAATCTAAACAACCCAAAAAATATTTTAGAGAAACCTAGACAACTTAGGGTTTTTCTTTTCGAATCTAAATAACCCTAAACTATAGTTTTTTGTTTAGAGAAACCTAGACAACTAATACCCTATAGAATAAAATTTTCCTTTATTTTATTTATAGGGGGGCTAACTATTATATACAAGATTTAACCTGATATTCTAGATAACTAATTAATAGAAAGGTAAAACCCTAGACCTAATATTCTAATAAAATTCACTTTCCATAAGTACAAGATACAAATTATATTCTCATACTTAACAATTTTAAACTTAAAACTGATATCTCCTTCGAAAAGACACTTATACCTCTAAACCCCTAAAAATTGACCCATTATTATCTTCGAATAGATGCTTATGTCTTCAGAAACCTTGATCTCCAAATCACCGATCACTAAACAGACTAACAAACATGATTATTGTCCTATCAATCAAGCCTGCTTTTGTCAACTCATCAGTAGTCACCGTAACCCTAAACTTTACCCCTAATTCCCCGAAGGCCACGCCAAGTAAGTTAGAATTGAAGTCTTTACGTACAATTACGTGTGGTATAAAACGTGGAGTTGAAGAAAATAAATGAGACGGAAGGGCCCCCATCTCTGGGCTTCATTGTCATGAATATCATCTGACCAGGTGTTTCTTCCGACTGACTAATGACTGCACACTTTACGAAACTGTTGACGCATCAGAGGCTATTATTACCACAGAATAGAAAGTAGTGAAAAGTGGACAAACAGCAGCTTACATATCGTTTATCATATGTTGTAATATTGCCAAATTAACTAGCTTTGGAGCCCTGTCGTTTTTGCTCAAGCGACCTAAGAGGAAAGAGTTGTCCCTATGGAGGGATAAGGACCCCATAACACATGGGACTGAGTACCCTAATCGACATTATATAATTGGACTTCCCTGAATAGGTACTTCGTGCATTTATATAACCTCATAGCGTCTGTATTGCAGATAGAAGCATGCTTCCATGCTTATTCCCAGCTCTATATTGTTCTTCCCAATACCCACATGTAGAAGTAAGACAAGACTATACAACAGATAATAAAGCAAGCAAACAAGCAAACATGTCTCATGAAAATTCTTCTATAACTAAGTTCAAAGCAAATCTATAGTCTAAACGGCGGAGCGAAGAAAATAGTATATTAAAAAAATAGAAATCTCGTGACTTTTTTAATGTTATTATTTATGCTTTTATACTAAAATTTAGATTAAGGTTTAATGTTAATGTTATAAGGTTATGATTTAAGATTAATGTTTAGAGAATTTAGGGTAGGATATAGTTTTTAGGATTTAGTGTTTAAGGTGCATGATTTAGAAATTAAGGTTAGAGTTTAAAATTTATTTTTCAGTGTTAGACATACAAAACATCATCGAAAAAAAGGAAAAAAAAAGGTTAATTATTCTAATTAAATTTATTATTAATATAAATTAACTTGGAATTCTAGGGAAATACAAAAAAATTTCAAAATTTTAAACAACTTTCTAGAGTTTTCAACTAAAATTTAAATTTTTTGGAACATAATTTTTTAAGTAACCAATAAAATATAATTATATAATGAATAATAAACTATTCGTGAACTTATCGAGTCAAGTTTAGCCTCGCTTAACTAAACTCGCTAAGATCTCGAATCGAGTTAACTCAAATTAAACATTAATCAAGTTTTAACCAAATTAAACTCGAACTATTTATAATTTTCTTAGCTCAATTACCAGTCCTAAGACTAATCGTTGGTACGAGAGAACTTTATTTGAAAACCAATACAAATTTAATTTCTAAAAAGAGAAAGTTCGCTTAAATTAAATAAAAATAAAATTCAATTTTTATTCATTAAATTATATTTTCTTGGTTTGTATAGGTATATTATAAATATAAAACCATGCACGCAGATACACCAAATCTTACATGTAAAAGGGGACATAAAATTAATAAACCCAATAAATCTTAATTAATTGAATTATTAATTAAATTTAAACGACTTCTCTAGAAAATGAATCTTTTGAGCTTTGTCTTCTTGTTCTGATAAATGGAATCTTTAAAATTTCATTTTTTTTTAATGTCGTCTTCAACAAATAATTTAAAGGTTTTCCATTATTTATATTAAGCTTTCCCTATCAAGATAACAAACAACACTTAAATTAATCCAATCATTATATGATTGGACCAAATAAAAACGACAAGTGTCATTGTCTGCATTGACCCTTGGATTGCTTACAAAATTTCTTCTTTTTCAATGGTTGGCAAACTAAGATAGACAATTTGCTTGCTGTATCCACTTCATGGTAGTAAGAACAATAATTTAATATTTATGAACTAATGAAAACTTTGGTTATTTTCAACTTTGGTTTCACCATTTCTACCTTTGTTTTTTGTATAAGTTTCCAAGTGTCATTTTCCATGTTATGGAGTTACCATTTACCATAGTGTAGTCCTAAAGTTGGGTTGAATTTTATATGGATGATGTATTAGAGTTTAATTGTGTATTGGAGAGTTATTGTTTACGAATTTGATTTGAGATTCAGATTGATTATTTGAATCGAAATTTAAAATCAATAAGAATATGATAATGTAAATATAATATAAAACCCAAAATAAATCGAACATTGACTTAAATTTTAGTTGATCTAGAAATAGATTCGAATCGATTTTAATCAAACCAAATAGACTTGAATTGATTTTATTCGAATCGAAAGCAATCTGAATAGAAAACAACCCAAAAATATATTAAAATAAAAAAAAAAGATGAGATGTGAACTGGCGCACAACTTATGAAAAAGACAAATATATAAAATGATATATAAGGCGTAAAAAATTAATTCGGTGTAAAATCTGATTAAAATTGATCAATCTACTATTAATCTGATATTGACCCTTAGTTAAAATAAATTGACCCGATATTAACTGAACCGAAAGTCAACCAATTAAAAAATCAACTGACTTGATCTGATACCTAAATCGAAAATACCATAAACCCGGAGTAAAATCGAACATCTAAATCAAACACAAATTAAAATAAATCCAATATAATCAAACTCAAAATAATCTAAACCAAACCCGAATCGAATTACTTACTACCTCTAAATGTCACTAAGAGTATGTTTAACAAATAAATAGACCAGAAAGCATTCGAGAGCCCGCAAAAAAATGTTGTTTCAACTCCACTAGTAGTGCATCATCTTGGGCCACGGACAAGACAATTTAACTATCAACACTTAGTTGGAAAATACAAAACCTTCAAAATCAGTGGGTGTACAGCCCATGGTCCTGCCTCATGCCACCCACCCACCCTCGGTCTCTCGATCCGGTTCCGGCAACCTTAGTCAACAACTCTCGGTTATAAACTGGGTCCGAGGAACTATTTGCTTTATGACTATTACCAGGACCCAAAGAGGGATCATGGTCAGAAACCTGAGTACTAAACTAAGATTTTTGGCTATTTACAAAGATTCAAAATTGTGATAATTGTTAATTTTGGGGTCTTAAGAGTGTGGTTAAGCGTCCAAAATCTTCTAGTATTTGATTTATTGACTTTTTAATTTAACCTTTCAGATTTAATTTTTTTAAAAATCATATATTTATTTTTTAAATTAAAAAAATATACCTGACACCATATTAAAAACATATTTTTCCAGCAATTAATTTAATTCCTCCCTTAACTTGAGTAAACCTTAATTTTTCATTTCTTCTCTCTTCTTAAGAATCATTCTATTCTTTCACTAATCTGTCACATTTCCTCGTAAAAAACACGGTTTTTAATTGAAGAGGCAAATAAATTGTTAATGATGACAAAGATGAAAAACAACTTTCATTTCTTGTCAAGGTACCGACTTGACTGTACACTTGAACATATGAGACTAGAAGAAGCCATTAAGGATGTAAAAACAATTATTCATTTGGGTTTCAGGTCGGGTAAAATCAGATACAGGTCATTTCGGATTGATTTGATGTTTTAACTCGATTTGAGTCGGGTGCGGGTCTATTTTAGGTCGAGTCCATTTCAGATCGGGTCGGAATCAAATAATTGACATGTTTATTTCAGATCGGGTAAATTTCAGGTCGGATTTATTTCAGTTCGGTTGCATTTCAGATCGGATTCATTTCAAGTAGGGATGGCAATGGATCGGACTTGGATCGGACTTTATAAAGCCCAAATCCAATCCAATTAATAATCGGACTTTTAAAAAGATCCAAGTCCGAATCCAAATCCATTTACATAAATCCAATTTCAATCCAATAAAATATCTGAAATCCAACTCCAAAAGTCTAAATCTAATTATTTTTTAAAGTAACAACTCAAATAAATATATTTAAATAAAAAAAATATTTTTTATCAAACAAATATTTTTAAATTTATAGTATAAGCATTAAACGAGCATAAACGCAGCGGAAAAAGGATCGAAATAAATACCTCCAGCCATTGTCAAGACCTTATGCCAAATGGGATGTGGTTGCACCATCGTCGAGCTCGTCGGACCACCGTGGTAACGCCTCGAACCACCGTAAAAATAAAGAACTCGGCTACAAAAATAATTAGAACCGCCAAGATCTTCTAAGCACTCAAAATACTCACTAGATGGAATATGTGAATCTTGTATTTGATGCTTAGGGACCTTAGGCTAGGTTGGTATTTATAGGGGTTCATCCATCAAGAACCACCAACCAAATGGACAAAATTACCCCTTAACTTCCTGGCATAAGGGCCTTAACCGGCAAAACATGGGAAAAGTGGGAGTGAATTTCTTTCCACATTTCCAATAGTGGAAACATGGGAAACGGTTCAAGAGAACCACTAACATGGTTGTATATACAACCAACATTCTCCCACTTGGTTCGTATTGTCCGTGAAAACTTAAAGTTAAAAAATAATGTATGAATCATGGCGACATTTCCTCTAATGATTGAGCTATATCTTCTATGTATCACAATACATCAAGTTTTAACGCTTTAGCCCATATACTTTATGAATAAACCCAATGTTTATTCTAGGTCCAAACTTTAGTGATATTTCTCGAAATAATTAACTTAATGTGTACACAACATAAATGAGAAATATCAAACTTTATTAGAGTTTCAACTGAATTGTTCTTACAATGAAAAATTACAAAGTAGGAACAAGTCCCATAGTGACAACATGATCCTTAAATTTATGTGGTGGCATGCCCTTAGTCAAAGGATCAGCTAACATCTGCTCAGTGTTAATGTGCTCAATGACCACTTTCTTTTCTTTAACACGTTCCCTTATGGCTAGATACTTAATGTTGATGTGTTTACTTCGACTGCCACTTCTGTTGTTCTTAGCCATAAAGACAGCAGCTAAATTGTCACAATATATCCTTAATGGCCTAGAGATTAAATCCACAAGTCTAAGCCCAGAAATGAAACTCTTTAACCATATTCCATGTGAGGTAGCCTCAAAACATGAAATGAACTCGGCCTCCATAGTGGAAGTAGCATTCAAAGTCTGCTTAATGCTCCTCCAAGATATAGCTCCGCCGGCAAACATAAATATGTAACCTGATGTTGATTTACGTGAATCAACACAACCAGCAAAGTCTGAATCGGAGTAGCCAATCACCTCCAAATGGTCGGATCGTCTATATGTAAGCATGTATTCTTTTGTCCCTTTGAGATATCTCAAAACTTTCTTTGTAGCTTTCCAATGGTCTATACCTGGATTACTCTGATATCTTCCCAACATCCCAACGACAAATGCAATGTCAGGTCTTGTACAGACTTGAGCATACATCAGGCTTCCAACAATAGAAACATATGGAATGTTTTTCATTTGCTCCTTCTCAAATTCGTTCTTCGAGCATTGGTTCAAATTGAACTTATCACCCTTCACGATAGGAGCAACACTAGGTGAACAATCTTTCATCCGAAATCTTTCTAAAACTTTGTTGATATAGGTTTCTTGAGATAGACCTAAGATAACTTTATGTCTATCACGATGAATCTTAATGCCAATGACATAAGAAGCATCACCCATATCTTTCATATCAAAGTTTTGAGAAAGAAATTGTTTCACCTCATGTAGCATACCCCTGTCATTAGTTGCAAATAAAATGTCATCCACATATAGGATAAGGAAACAAATTTTACTCCCACTGACCTTCTAGTATATACATTGATCCATGATATTCTCAACAAAATCAAATGAAGAGATAACTTCATGGAATTTTAAATACCACTGGCGAGAGGCTTGTTTCAATCCATATATAGATTTCTTTAACTTGCAAACTAAGTGATCACCTTCACTAGAGGAAAATCCTTCAGGTTGTTTCATGTATACCTCTTCCTCTAGATCACCATTAAGAAAGGCAGTTTTCACATCCATCTGTTGTAACTCAAGGTCAAATTGAGCTACTAATGCTAACATAATGCGTAAGGAATCTTTCTTAGATACTGGACTAAAAGTCTCAGTGTAATCGATTCCTTCTCGCTGAGTGAATCCTTTAGCAACGAGTCTTGCTTTATATCTTTCTATGTTGCCTTTTGAGTCTCTTTTTGTTTTAAAGACCCATTTACATCCAATGGCTTTTACACCATCAGGCAATGGTACAAGATCCCAAACTTCGTTGCTCTTCATAGAATTCATCTCATCCTTCATAGCATCATACCATAATTGTGACTCAATGCAGCTCATGGAACTTGAAAATGACTCAGGGTCATTTTCAGCTCCAACATTATAGTTAGATTCTTGTAAATACACAAAATAATCACTAGAAATTGTTGATTTTCTTTCTCTAATAGATCTTCTTAACGTTGAACCAATATTCTCTTGTGGATCATGTTGTTCAACTGGTTGTTCAATAATTTCTAGAATTTCTTGAACAACTTGATCTATTGGAGTGTTTTCAGCAGCTTGTGGAACTTCATTGATTGGTTGTTCAACACCCGATTGAGCTTGAGGGGTGTTATATATGATAACCAATCTCTCACTTGAAGTGGATGGTTGATCTACGGTATTGAATCCCGACACAGATCACTCCTACTGATTGAGTCATTCTCAAGAAATTTTGCATTTCTTGATTCCAAAATTCTAGTGCTATTAGATGGACAATAGAATCTATAACCTTTGGACTTTTCGGCATATCCAATGAAATACCCACTAATAGTCCTTAGGTCCAGTTTCTTTTCTTGTGGGTTATAAATTCTCACTTCAGACGGGCATCCCCATACGCGTATATGTCGCAAACTAGGTTTCCAACCTTTGAATAACTCAAAAGGTGTCTTTGAGACAGCCTTGGTTGGGACCCGGTTTAATATATACACAGCCGTCTTAAGAGCTTCAACCCATAAAGACTTAGGTAGCTTAGAGCTACTAAGCATACTTCGCACCATGTCCATTAAAGTTCGGTTTCTTCTTTCCGCAACACCATTCTGATCAGGCGAGCCTGGCATGGTGTATTACGCAATTATAACGTTGTCTTGAAGAAACTTCGCAAATGGACCATGTGCTTGTCCATCTTCTGTGTATCTACCATAATACTCACCACCTCTATCCGTTCTCACAATCTTTATTTGCTTATCGCATTGTTTCTCTACTTCAGCCTTGAAAACCTTAAAGGCTTCTAACGCTTCACTTTTATGATGAAGCATGTAGAGATACATGTATCGCGAGTAATCGTCTATGAAAGTGATGATTTCTGACCTTGTACATCCATATCTGAGCAACAGATACCAGAATGGATGATTTCCAATATGGTCGAACTCCTCTTGGCACCTTTCTTTGACTTGTTAGTCTGCTTACCCTTAATGCAGTCTACACAAGTATCAAAATCAGTAAAATCTAAGGTATTGAGTACCCCATCATTTACTAATCTTTTAATCCTTTCAATGGAGATATGTCCTAATCTCCGATGCCATAAAGTAGAGGAATCTTCATTTATAACACAACGCTTAGTACCAGTTTGAATGTGCATAACATTATGAGTGGCATTATTTTGTAAATCAACAGAGTAAAGACCATCGCATAAAATTCCATTTCCAACAATTTCTGATTTATAAAATAAATTAAAACCAATATTTGAAAAATTAAAACAATACCCGAAGGGTACAAGTCTTGAAACAGAAATCAAATTTCTTGAAAAACTAGGAATATAGAAAGTCTTTTCTAAAATTAAAACAAAGCCACTATTAAGCACTAATTCACAGGTCCCAATAGCTTCCACATGCGATTGCATCTTGTTTCCTGAATAGATGTATCGCTCAGCTCCCACTGGTTCCCTCAGGTTTTTTAATCCCTGTAAGGAATTTGAGATATGGATTGTAGAACCAGAATCAATCCACCATGTGTTATAATTAACATCAACCATATTTGACTCAAAGCAAACAAGTGAGATTGATTTACCTTTCTTTTCAAGCCAACCCTTATACTTGACACAGTCCTTCTTCATGTGTCCCTTCTTTTTACAGAAGAAACACGTGGACTCTTTCTTGATGTCAGCTTGGGGTTGCATTTTAGCCTTCCCCTTTTGCTTGGCTTGGACTGAATTCTTTCCTTGAGTAACCGTCAGTGCACTCTCTCCCATCTCTAGTACGAGCCTACCTTCTTCTTGATCACACATGGTCAAAAGATCATCAATAGACCATTTATCTTTATGTGTGTTATAAGAGATCTTAAATGGCCCGTATTGAGGAGGAAGAGTGTTCAATATATAGTGCACCAGGAAAGATTCAGACATTTCAACCTCAAGTGCCTTAAGTCGAGCTGCCAAATCACGCATCTTATTGATGTGATCATGCACACCTCTCACCGTAGTGAGCCTTAGAGATGTGAACTTCATAATTAAGGTGCTGGCTAATGACTTTTGAGAAGTCTGAAATTGTTTCTCTATAGCCTTTAATAGCTCTTGGACATTCTCATAATGCTCAATTGAACCACGAACATCAGCAGGAACCTTGCTCTTAATGAACATAATGCTTAAGCGATTGGATCGCTCCCACTTTTCATATAGAGCAAGATCAACCTGATTGTTGGTATCACTGACATGTGGCTCAGGTTTCCTTATAACATAGTCAATATCCATACACCCTAATTGAAGAAGAATACCTTCCTTCCAGAACTTAAAGTTCTCACTAGTTAATTCAGGGATATCTACTCTATTATCAGAGATATTCACAGGTAATAATGGTGCAAAATAAATTGACATACATGCTTAATATAAATTTGAGGCATAACATAAGCTATAATTTACCAATGCAAATTATAAAAATAATGAATCTAGTGACATAAAAATTGTCTGTGGGCTAAATTTTTAATTCGATTAGATTCATTTGATAGAATGTCTTCTATCCTTTATGTAAAAATTATTAAATTTATTTTTATAACTCCCGTGGGTAATTATAAAAATTCGTCTAATAATTTTTACCTTGATGTTAAGGGATTTAATATCTAAGCTTTCTGTATATGATTTTTAACCTTAGTAATTTTATTTAACAAAAGATGTTGTGGCTAGTCTTTAACTAAATAAAATTATGAAAATCACTTAGCTAGATATTAACCTTAAACTTTATTTAAACTGTTGCTTGTTCATTATGCAACGTTTTATGTCTAGTCCTTATGAGATCCTTATAATAATTTTATTTAATTAAAGTTGTTGTGGTTAATTCTCTAATTAAATAAATTATTGGATCTCTAGACATATTCTATAGTTTTATTGCTAAAGCTTTATGCAATAAGTACTAAAGTTTTATGTACCTAATTTTATGTATATAACTAAGTTATAACATATCTTAATTTAGGCACATACTATATATTAATTTCTAAAATTTATTTAAGAAAAAATAAATTAATAAATTTTAGAAATTAATCTTATAAAATTTCTGCAACATAATTTTTCTCAAAATTTCAGAATTTAAAGATCAAAAATGGCATTTTTAATTTTGAGAAAAATTAAACATGACAAGGCAGAGATTTAACATGGCTCGCATACCAAATGTAAGCATTAAACGAGCATAAACGCAACGGAAAAAGGATCGAAATAAATACCTCCAGCCATTGTCAAGACCTTATGCCAAATGGGATGTGGTTGTACCACCGTCGAGCTCGTCGGACCACCGTGGTAATGCCTCGAACCACCGTAAAAGTAAATTTGTAAAATTAGTAGATCGTTGTTTTTATTTTTCATAGATTCGAAAAGTAAATTTATTTTATTAATTTTATAGATAGGGTTATTGATTTTCTGATTATATTATGTTTTTGGGTTATGTTTTATTATAATAAAAAATTAAGTTCGGTAGACTATGTTCTTGAATTTTCTGATTATATCATATTTTTTGGATTATTTTTTGTTATGTTTTAATTAGGTATTATGTCATTGCCATTGACAAATGTTGGTAGATTATCATTTTATGTTAATTTTTTTATTATATTAGAAATTGTTAGTATTATAGGTAAATATATTTATATAAATGGTGTATTATTATTTTAATTTGTTAATGAATTGTTTTAACTAATTTTGGGTTATGTTCATCATTTTTTTTGCTTATATTATCTATTTTTTTATTATGTTCTTTATTTTTCTGATTATATTATATTTTTGAGGTATTATTTATGCAAGAAATTAGGTATTCTTTCATTGTCATTGACGAATCAAGTTGTCTTTTATAACATGAGTTCATCAACAATTTATGATACTGAACCTATATACAGTCGTTGAGGCGAATCTATTGATGATTTTAATGAAGATGACGAAAATATTATTCTGACAACGGGATATGATGAGGTGCACTTACTCAATGGTAACGATGTTGAAGTTGTGGCGGAAGATGTATCTGAGGGTAATGATGTAACTAGTGAAGATGATGTTTGGGCCATGGTTGTTGCTCAACTCAGTTTAAGAAACGAGGTACCTCTAGTTTGGGGTTATGTTAATTTGTATCCCCAACAAGTCGAACCCCTATATTCACCTTATGTTCCTCCATCCAACATGTTTAAGGTTGATTATGTTACAATGCGAGATCTGGAACATCAAGCGCACGTATTCGGTTCTTCATCTTCTATGAGCTTTGGTGAATTGGTATTGAAGGGCTAATTCGAAACAAAAGAAGCTGGGCAACTTGCAGTAAAGGAGTATTGTATTCGCAGGTATACATCATTCTGTGTTGCTGAGTCCAATACACAAACCTATTGTGTACGGTGTATTAATTGGAGAAACAAATTTTCTTGGTGTGTACGAATTTCATACAAGAAATGTAGTCAAATATAGGAGGTTTCACAGTTCATTGAATAATACACTTGTTCCAATATGATTTTATCACAAACACACATTAATTTGGATTCTGATCTGTCCTTGGTTGAACAAGATCCGCAAATTTTGATTGCAGTTTTGGTTGCATCCATTTGAACTCAATTTGGAGATATTCCATCTTATTATAAGGCATGGATGGTAAAATAGAAGGCGATGACACAATTATTTGGTGATTGAGATAAATCGTACAACGAACTCCCAACTCTTTTACGAGAGATACAAATATTCATCCTGGAATCTTGGTAGAATATGAAACAAAATATGCTTTCAACTTACAAGGTCATTTAATTCTTGGTAAAATGGTGTTTAGTAAATTATTTTGGACGTTTAATGCGTGTATTCAAGGTTTCTATTCTGCAAATGATTGATCCAAGTTGATGGCACCTGGCTATATGGGAAATATGGTCATATATTACTTGTGGTTTTTGCACAAGATGGAGACAATAATATATTTTTAGTCGCATTCGTCATAGTTGAAAAGGAAGACGCAGAAGGATGGTAATTTTTTTTGAAGCATCTTCGTAATCATGTAGTAAAACAAGATGGTATTTGTATAACTTCTGATAGGGGACAACTCTTTTATCAATAATTGACAAAGATGACAGCTTATGAAGGCCTCCTCATGCATATCCCACTTATTATATACGACATATAGCGTCAAATGCGAAGACCCGTTTTAGAAACAATCAGACCCGTAAAGAGATTTTAAATATCGATAATTTTTTATTTAATTTCATTATTAAATTTTAATTGTTTTCTTTTATTACAAACACATTCATTTTTTTAATAGGTTATGAACTTGTTCAACCAAAATTTGATGCAAGGATAAACTGGTTGAAGAGACATGGTGGAAATGTTTTTAATTTTGCAAATGACATACCTAGAGAAAGATGGTCTCAAGCATACGATGAAGGTCGGCGTTATGGCCATATGAAAACTAAACTTGTCGAGGCTATTAATTTAGTTCTGAAAAGAACACGATATCTCCCAATTACAAGTATTGTATGGGAGACTTACTTCAGATTGGGTAAAGTATGGTCGGACAAATGTCAACAAGTTAATGCTCAAATATTGAATGGAAAACAATAGTCTCAAACCCTGCAAAATAGAATGACTGAACTACAAGATGTTGCCACCTCTATGCGAGTCACCACATTCGATCCACAAGGGTTTCAATTTTCTATCGAAGCTAAGGTCCGAGGAAAGCAATGAATTTTCACCATAAATCTTTTCCATAGATGGTGTGAATGTGGTGCATTCCAAGCTTTTAGATACCCTTTCTCTCATGCACATGCCGCATATATGCATTATCGTTATGACCCTTATAAGTTTACGGACCAGTGTTATAAATTGGAGACCATGGAAAATATATACAGAATTCCGTTCAACACGATCCCGAACCAAGATTATTGGCCTCCATATCCAATCTGTGAAGAATGGTTACCAAATCCAGAGCTTCATAGAAAGTTGAAGGGTCGATCGGCATCCACACGTATTCATACCAATATGGATGACGCGAATCAGAGAGGGGGGACTTCTAGTTAAACATTGTACTATTTGTACGGGAGCAGGTCACACGAGAAACAAGTGTTCGAGCAAATTCAATCTTTCAAATTAACATGCCTAAATTTGTCATGTAATTTTCTAATGTTAGTATGAATTTTTTGGAATTTAATACACAATATTTCGAACATTAAAAATATTATAAGTGTCGTACAGAAATTAAAAATATTTCATACAAAAAATATTACAACTTTCATACAAACATTGAAAATATTACAAGTTCTGTATAAACATTAAAAATATTAATTGCCACATTAATTTTCTTAATTTGACAATTAATGTCTCCGTCGTGGTAATTCTTGTCTATGTAAGGATAATGTCTGATCATAACGTCTCAGTGGTCGATGAGCTCTACGTGGCTCCTTCATATTCGGCTCATCGTTGTTAAACAATTCATCATTCATCATTTGCATTATCGATGGTGTGGCGTACATATTTTTTGAATCGTATAAAGGTGTATTTAGATGCTGAAATTGTGGAACGTATCATCCATCATCATTATATCCTAACTGAAAAGATGAGCTTTCCTGTACTGGTTCAGATTGGGATTGAACGAGAGGCCAAGACGACATCTGATTAAACTGCACGTGCCTTGAACAATGAGGATTTTCGAACCATGCATTTGCTTCTTCAAGACATACTATAAAAGGTTTTCTGTTTACTGAAAACCAAGAATAGTACTTTGTATTAAATTCAAAATCATTTACTTCAATTGGATTCAAATTAAGAGGTCATCGCGTCCATCTTTCCTCCCACTGTTCAATAAATTCAGCTTGTTTCACAATTCAATTTTCATTGAATCGACCTCTACGAAGAGTATGAATCTATTGAGGTGGAGATTCAAGAATGTATTGATGAAAGTTGAATTATCGCAATACTCGATCAGCACAATGAAACTCGATGATGGAAAAATGAATCAAAGGTACGATTGCTCCCTAGAATAAAGAACATTGCTTAATGTTGTCAGATATACAAGCCATGATTGTTTCGTTTTTTTATGGCTGCCTAATAAAATGAAAAAAAATGTATTAATTTATTATAAAATACAATTAAAAATTTTGGGGAAAAAATTGTATACTTGATTTTTTTTTTCTATTGTTTGGATTTTGAGTCATGTTTCTCTAACAGTATTTTGAACCACACCCGTATTTATCAATTTATGCCTTCATCTATCAATATATTAGACTTATAGTTCTAAGTAATCAATAAAATTGTATAATATTCAAATGTAAAAACAATGATACCTTTTAGCAAGTGGAAATTCCATTACTACCAACACATCCAAAATTGGCATTAGATAAGGTAGTCTATACCATGCCCAAGACTGCAATAATATTTGGCATCCACCCATATCTGAATTTTTCTTATCGTCGTTCATAATTGAGACCTTGCACATTTCATGATACAAAAAAACCAGTATTGCAGATCGTCAACTATACATAGCAGTATTGTCAAAATCCGCCAAGAATGATAGATATTGAGTGTGAACCATATTTCTATAGGTGTCTGCCATCAATATCCCACCAATGAGTTGTAATATATAGGCTTGGGTGGCAAACCCAATTTCTTGTTTTTCATAATCATCTATTAAAATAAATCCATGCTGCAACCATGCCATTCTTAGACGAACACCGTCCACATATGATTCCGGAGGAATTTTACCAAGATATTGCATACAAAGCTCATATGCATTCGCCGAATGAAAAATGAAAAGTGCAAGTCTCCGATCTTCATCGTTTAATCAACCCAGTAATCAATCCGGGGATAATCTTAAATCCACGGAGAAATGAAGTATAATAAAATCCGGCCCGCTGCAAGTAAGGAATTATTTGTTTCAAAGGTTCCTTTATCTTCATTCCTCTACGACGAATGGTATGTTTCACACCCTGTAATAATTAATTATTCAATTAATAAATAAAATTCAGTTTATTTTAATATAAATGAATTTAAATTTTTTTTACATTACTAACTTGTTCTTCAATTAGATGAGACGAAATGTGTTCATGGTCACGATACAATAAAACACTTGTAGATGTTATTTTCTATTTGAAAATTTATACAACTAAAGATTAGTTTGTGACACCCCAACCCGAGTGACACATTTGGGCCATCAGCCCAAACCCGTGTCCATAAATTTTCAAAGTCAAACTCAAGTCAAAGCATGATATAAGACATAATTTAAAACAATATTTAAAATCCAAAGTGATTTAACAACTCAAAATAACTTCGGGGCTCCAAAATACAAGTTTGATAAAACATTTGACCTTACAACTAAATAAATAGAGTTACAATTACAACCATGGTCCTACGAATACATAGCCCAAATAATCTAGTAACTGTACTCTACCAACCGGTCAATGCTGAAGTCTCGAAATGATGATACTCTGCTACGTCTGCCCGAACGTCCGTCTACTTACCTACGCATGGAAACAAATTCCAAAATGCTGAGCTACAAAGGCTCAGTGGGTACACAACCTATCGACTGTGCTTTCAAGTGAATCATAACTATAACATGCGAGATGAGATAACATGATGATATGACATGCCAATGCAATCAATGCATAAAGTAAACAAATCAAGAGTGAGGCCCACTGCCAACCCGACACTAGGGGACTCACCCGGCCCGGAATTTCATATCGGGCTGCTCGGAATCACACATCGAGCTAATATACTCGGAATCTCGCATCGAGTCTTCACTCGGAATCTCACATTGAGTGGGGCTCGGAATCTCATATCGATCTAGGTCATCACCCGGAATCTCACATCAGATAGTATTCGATACATCACCCGGAATCTCACATCGGATGGTCTTTGTTATGTTGCAACACTATCACTCACAGGGTATCCGGATCCCAACAAACAATGACTCAAACCACACAAGGTGATCCACCTAGGATCTTACACCAAATACAATTCAACCAAGCCAAAACCGAAAATGCAAGCATAACTCTCATATTAAGACTCTTATCACGACTTACTAACCTAACATTTAAGGCAACCCATCAACAATGATTTACGACTCATTCCATTGATCTATGATTTATATTTACCTTTGATTATCCTTATCGAACCTCATATACTACTTATCTTGACAAAAGTTCACAGGGGTATCGATACTCCTATATGGGATATCGAAACACCCTACATCGATATCCACACAAAGAAGGCATCGAAACATGGGTATCGATACCCTTTGACCATTTCCAAAGTCAACGAAAGAGGATCCTCCAGCATCGATACCCGTATCGATGCCATTATGCCACTAGAGGATCCGGTTTCGAACCATGGTTCGATACCCTTAGCCAAACATTCACTTTTTTCTCAGGGGTATCGATAAAGGTAGCCCGTGTATCGATACCCCCTGTACGAAATGCAGATTTTAAGCTCTAAAATTTTAAGAACCTTAATCCAAACTATTTCTATCGATCCTAAATCATTCCTACTCATTTATGAAGTAGTTTAAGTGAGTTTCTAACCAATTTTACTCATTATCAACAACCATAAATCAAAACACCATTAAAGCATGCTAAGGCTCTATCCTAGCCAAACCATCACACAATCAAACAAGCATGCTAAAATGATGATGCGCATGAAATGCAAAGGATTTGGGAGTGTACCAACCTCAAAAACGAGCTGAAGAAGCTCCACAACCAGCGCTCAAACCTTCTCCTGGCCTAAGCCTCTTGAAGGCTCCCTTTGATCTCCAACTACAAAGAAGATGACCAAACGATTACTACACATTCTAGATGATTTAAGGAAGCTAAAACAACCTTAAAATCATCCTAAAACCTCCCCAAAACTTATTGTCGTTCTTCCTCAAAAACCCCTACTAAAACCTTACCTTCACCATTTAAAACAACTCTTACCTTAAAAGATAGATCCTTTTGAGATGAACAAAAACCCCTCTTACCTTAAAACGGGATTTCGCAAGCTTGACTATCAAAAACCAACCTTTGATGATGGTTCTTGGGGAAAGAAATGGGTGGAGAAAGGTTGAAGAAGGAGTTAAAGAGAGGGAGATATCATTCTCTGCAAAATGCAGAAAATTAAACACCTCTTTTCTCCTTTCCATCATCCAATTAGCCAATTACCAAACTACCCCCAAGCCATCCTTTAAACCCAAGCCCAACAACAAGCCTTTGACCCAACAAGGCCCCAAAAGCCCAACAACGAGGCCCACACTCTCGGGTTAACCCGACTCCGAGTTCCAAAACTTGGGTCGTGACAACTCTCCCCTCCATAAAGAAAATTTCGTCCTCGAAATTTAACTGGGGGAAACAAGTGTGGATAGAGCAACCTCATGTCCGCTTCAACCTCCCACGTAGCTTCTTGACTCCTCTGTCAAGCACTCTTACCCAAAGAGATGCACTTGTTCCGAAGCTTCTTGACTCCTCTGTCAAGCACTCTTACCGGTTCCTCTTCATAGGTTAGATCCGTATTAACCTCAACATCCTCTGAAGATAACACGTGCGAAGGGTCTGAATGGTAACGCCTCAACATCGATACATGGAACACATTGTGGATGCGCGCCAAGTTTGGAGGCAAAGCTAACCGATAAGCCACTGGTCCAACTCTCTCAACCACCTCATACGGTCCTATAAACCTTGGACTCAACTTGCCTTTTCTTCCAAAGCGAATGATTCCTTTCCACGGTGACACCTTTAAGAACACTTTTTCTCCAACTTAATACTCGATATGCTTCATTTTCTTATCCGCATAAGCCTTTTGACGATCGAAAGCAGCTTGCAACCTTTCCTTGATGATCTGAACCTTTTCCTCTGTTTGCTTAACTAGATCGGATCCCACAATCCGTCTTTCATTGAGCTTGGTCCAACATAAAGGTATTCTGCACTTGCGTCCATACAACGCCTCAAATGGTGCCATCTTGATACTTGACTGATAACTGTTATTGTAAGAAAACTCAACCAACGGTAGTTGTTCCTCCCAACTACCCTCGAAGTCTACAACACAACACCGAAGCATATCCTCAAGAATCTGAATGACCCGTTCAGATTGAACATCGGTTTGTGGATGAAAAGTTGTGCTGAAGTGCAACTTGGTATCCAAAGCACTGTGGATATTTTTCCAAAGCCTTTCCGTGAACCGCGGATCCTTATCCGATATGATCGAGGACGGCACTCCATGCAATCGCACGATATCCTTTATATACAACTGAGCCAACCTTTCCAAACTGAAGTCCATGCGTACAGGTAAAAAGTGAGCAGACTTGGTCAACCGGTCAACTACAACCCATATAGCATCATGCTTCTTTTGATTCAAGGGTAACCCCGTGACAAAGTCCATGGTGACCCGATCCCACTTCCATTGTGGAATCTGGATAAGCTGAAGCAAACCCGAAGGAACCTGATGTTCCACCTTCACTTGCTGGCAAGCTAAGAACCTTGCCACAAACTTTGAGATGTCCCTTTTCATACAAGGCCACCAATAGAACGGTCTTAGATCTTGGTACATCTTATTGCTTCCCGGATGTACTGTATAAGAGCTACGGTGCGCCTCCCTCATGATACGATCCCTCAGATCTTCTAAAGCAGGGACACACAAACGTCCCTTGAAGTACAAGTAACCACTATCTCGCACCTCAAAGTCCGTACACTCACCCCTCTGAGCTGCCTCTATCTGAGCTACCAAGTCCTCATCCAAAACTTGGGTCCTCTTTATCTCTTGTACCAACGTTGGTTCCACTCGAAGCTCGGCCAAAAGACCACCATCATCTTTCAACCTCAAACAAGTAAACATAGCTCTCAAGTCCGCCATGGACTTTCTACTCAAAGCATCTGCCACCGCATTTGCTTTACTCGGATGGTACTCGATCACACAGTCATAGTCCTTTAGTAGCTCTATCCAATGACGTTGTCTCAAGTTCAAATCCTTTTGAGTAAGCAGATACTTCAGGCTCTTATGATCCGTATAGATGTAGCATTTCTCCCCATATAGATAGTGCATCCATATCTTCAAGGCAACGATGACTGCGGCAAGCTCTAGATCATGGGTAGGGTAGTTCTGTTCATGCGTCTTGAGTTGCCGTGAAGCATAAGCAACCACCTTTCCATCTTGCATAAGAACACACCCTAAACCATTCAACGATGCATCACTGAAAACAATATAGTCCTTTCCTGACTTCGGTTGAGTCAACACTAGTGCCTCGGTGAGATAAGCCTTTAACTGCTCAAAACAATGTTGTCTTCTCTCGTTCCAAACAAAAGGGACTCCCTTTTGTAACAACTTAGTCAACGGTGATGCCAAGATTGAGAACACTTTCACAAACCGTCTATAATATCCCGCAAGCCCAAGGAAACTACGATCCTCCGAGACATTTCTAGGCGGTTTCCACTCCACTATAGCTTGGATATTTTGAGGATCAACCTGGATCCCATCGTCTGCCACGATGTGACCAAAAAACACAACCTTTGAAAGCCAAAACTCACATTTGCTGAACTTAGCAAAAAGACGTCTATCCCTCAACGTCTGAAGCACCATCCGAAGATACTCATCATGCTCTTCTTCCGAATGAGAGTAGACCAAGATGTCATCTATAAACACCACTACAAACTGATCTAGATAAGGCTGAAAGATCCGGTTCATGAGATCCATGAAAGCTGATGGAGCATTGGTAAGTCCAAAAGGCATTACCAAAAACTCGTAGTGGTCATACCGCGTCCTAAAAGCGGTTTTCTAAACATCCTCCTCAACTATCTTCAACTGATAGTAACCAGACCTCAAGTCTATCTTCGAAAACACACGGGAACCTCTCAACTGGTCAAACAGATCGTCGATCTTAGGAAGAGGCTAGCGATTCTTTATCGTTACCTTGTTAAGCTGCCGGTAGTCGATGCACATCCTCATTAACCCATCTTTCCTTTTCACAAACAGAACTGGAGCACCCCAAGCTGAAACACTTAGTCGGATGAAACCCTTTTTCAACAACTCTTGTATCTGACTCTTTAACTCTCTCATCTCTGTCGGTGTCATACGATAAGGAGTGATGGACACCGGTGTTGTGCCTGGCATCACCTCTATACGAAACTCAAGCTCTCGATCTGGTGGCAAACCCGGTAACTCCTCTAGAAACACATCAGCAAACTCACAAACTGTCCGAAGACTCTCCAAATCCGGAACCTCAACACTCACATCCACCACGTGAGCTAAGAAAGCCTCACAACTTTGCTATATCAACCTTTGTGCCGCCAAAGCTTAAACAACATTAGGAATACAAGGATTCTTTCATCCTCTGACCACTAGTTTAGACCCATCAGAAACTCTCAACTTCAAACTCTTGGTTCTACAACCCAAGCTAGCACCATGCTCAAACAACCAATCCATACCTAGGATTGCGTCAAACTCTTGAAAAGGCAAGACCATAAGGTCCGCTAGAAAGATTGAACCTTGCACCTCGATCGGACACCTCCAATACACCCTATCCACTAACACATTCAAACCTAACGAACTCTTCACTCTAACCCCTATCTCAAGATCCTCAGTTGGTAGACCCCACTATTCCGATATCCCACTACGGATATAGGAATGCATAGACCCCGAGTCCACTAATGCTACTATACGTACAGAGAACAAAGAGAAAGTACCTGAGATAACATCGGTGGGCTCACACTCCTCCTGAGCTCTGACTGCATACTGCCTCGTCGATGCCCTAACGGTAGACTGAAACGTGCCCCTACTCTGATGGCCGATAGTCTGACTCGCACCTCCCCTAGAGAACCCTCGACCCCTCTGAGCCGGATAAGAGGTCCTCTGAGTCTGGACCGGTACGGTGGTAGCAGCAGCAGGACAATCCTTCACAAGATGGTCTAGAGATCCACATTGATTAGTTTGTAACACCCCAACCCGAGTGACACATTTGGGACATAAGCCCAAACCCGTGTCCATAAATTTTCAAAGTCAAACTCAAGTCAAAGCATGATATAAAACATAATTTAAAACGATATTTAAAATCCAAAGTGATTTAACAACTCAAAATAACTTCGGGGCTCCAAAATACAAGTTTGATAAAACATTTGACCTTACAACTAAATAAATAGAGTTACAATTACAACCATGGTCCTACGAATACATAGCCCAAATAATCTAGTAACTGTACTCTACCAACCGGTCAATGCTGAAGTCTCGAAATGATGATACTCCGCCACGTCTACCCGAACGTCCGTCTACTTACCTACGCATGGAAACAAATTCCAAAACGCTGAGCTACAAAGGCTCAGTGGGTACACAACCTATCGACTGTGCTTTCAAGTGAATCATAACTATAACATGCGAGATGAGATAACATGATGATATGACATGCCAATGCAACCAATGCATAAAGTAAACAAATCAAGAGTGATGCCCACTGCCAACCCGACACTGGGGGACTCACCCGGCCCGGAATCTCACATCGGGCTGCTCGGAATCACACATCGAGCTAATATACTCGGAATCTCGCATCGAGTCTTCACTCAGAATCTCACATTGAGTGGGGCTCGGAATCTCATATCGATCTAGGTCATCACCCAGAATCTCACATCGGATGGTATTCGATACATCACCCGGAATCTCACATCGGATGGTCTTTGTTGTGTTGCAACACTATCACTCACAGGGTATCCAGATCCCAACAAACAATGAATCAAACCACACAAGATGATCCACCTAGGATCTTACACCAAATACAATTCAACCAAGCCAAAACCGAGCATGCAAGCATAACTCTCATATTAAGACTCTTATCACGACTTACTAACCTAACATTTAAGGCAACCCATCAACAATGATTTACGACTCATTCCATTGATCTATGATTTATATTTACCTTTGATTATCCTTATCGAACCTCATATACTACTTATCTTGACAAAAGTTCACAGGGGTATCGATACTCCTATATGGGATATCGAAACACCCTACATCGATACCCACCCAAAGAAGGCATCGAAACATGGGTATCGATACCCTTTGACCATTTCCAAAGTCAACGAAAGAGGATCCTCCAGCATCGATACCCGTATCGATGCCATTATGCCACTAGAGGATCCGGTTTCGAACCATGGTTCGATACCCTTAGCCAAACATTCACTTTTCTCTCAGGGGTATCGATAAAGGTAGCCCGTGTATCGATACCCCCTGTACGAAATGCAGATTTTAAGCTCTAAAATTTTAAGAACCTTAATCCAAACTATTTCTATCGATCCTAAATCATTCCTACTCATTTATGAAGTAGTTTAAGTGAGTTTCTAACCAATTTTACTCATTATCAACAACCATAAATCAAAACACCATTAAAGCATGCTAAGGCTCTATCCTTGTCAAACCATCACATCAAAAAAGCATGCTAAAATGATGATGCACATGAAATGCAAAGGATTTGGGAGTGTACCAACCTCAAAAACGAGCTGAAGAAGCTCCACAACCAGCCCTCAAACCTTCTCCTTGCCCAAGCCTCTTGAAGGCTCCCTTTGATCTCCAACTACAAAGAAGATGACCAAACGATTACTACACATTCTAGATGATTTAATGAAGCTAAAACAACCTTAAAATCATCCTAAAACCTTCCCAAAACTTATTCTCGTTCTTCCTCAAAACCCCCTACTAAAACCTTACCTCCACCATTTAAAACAACTCTTACCTTGAAAGATAGATCCTTTTGAGATGAACAAAAACCCTCTTACCTTAAAACGGGATTTCACAAGCTTGACTATCAAAAACCAACCTTTGATGATGGTGCTTGGGGAAAGAAATGGGTGGAGAAAGGTTGAAGGAGTTAAAGAGAGGGTGATATCATTCTCTGCAAAATGCAGAAAATTAAACACCTCTTTTCTCCTTTCCATTATCCAATTAGCCAATTACCAAACTACCCCCAAGCCATTCTTTAAACCTAAGCCCAACAACAAGCCTTTGACCCAACAAGACCCCAAAAGCCCAACAACGAGGCCACACTCTCGAGTTAACCCGACTCCGAGTTCCGAAACTCAGGTCGTGACATAGTTAAAACAGTTTACCAACAAATTAAAACAACAATACAATTTTTGTATAAATATATATATGCATAAACAATAACAAATTAAAACAACAATACAAAATATACATAAATATATATATATATGCATAAACAACAACCAGAAATATAATGTAATCAGAAAAATCAATAACATAATGTACCAAACTTAATTTTCTATTCTAATAAACAAAACTTACAAAAAATTTATAAAAAATCGATAGCAGAAAAATCAATAAAAGAAATGAATCAACAATTCTATTTATAAAATTAATAAAATAAACTTACTCTTTGAATCAAATAAAAAAATCAACAACGATCTGTCAAATTTATAAAAAATCTCTCAAATTTCACTGTTACACTCTCAAGCTTCTCGGATTAAAGCATATGCATAGAAACAACCACACTACATGCAGAGAAATAAGACTTCTAATTAACCACGAATATTGAATAAAAAAAATTAAAGACCACCTCGCCACCTTTTGGTGGCGTGGTCTTATTCACACAGCAGCCTTTGATCGGTTCTTCATCCCAAAGTTGGCCTCTCTGTGCATAAATATTGAATAAAAAAAAAATTAAAGATCAGCTCGCCACCTTGTGGTGGTTTGGTTCTATTCACACAATAACTTTTTGGAATCCTTTGACCGGTGTGCATTCCCAAAAGTGCATGGATATTCAATAAAAAATTAAAAACCATTAGTAGCTTTTTTGCATACATTGAACGGTGTGCATTCCCAAAGCTGCATGGATATTCAATAAAAAAATTAAAGACCACCAGCAGCTTTTTTGCATGCATTGACCAGTGTTAGGGTCATGCATTCCAACCTCTCTGTATTTTTTGTTAATTTTCAAAGCTTACAGCATGTGACCTCGCCAGGTCTAGGTGGCGTGGTACTGTAGCCACTATCCAAGTGGCGGCCTAGCCGGCTGAAGAGAGAAAAAAGTGAACCTCGTTACCTCTTGCTGGCGTGGTCCTTCATTTACTGTTCAATTTGACCTATTTCACCAATATTTCTTTCAACTTTCCTATATCCCAAATATTAAATTAAAAAGTTCATATTTCCCCAAATCCCCCCTTAATATTAACTCATTTAATATAAATTATTTTACAGACAACTATTTTTTTATTTTCTTTTAGATAAAGTGCATCATAACTTAAATGAATGTATTTACTCTTATTAACTTGACCAGATTTTTTGATTAACTTGATCAAAATTTATCGATATTCGTCTTCTTGAACTTTAAATTTATTGGATAAAATTAAAAAATCTTTATTGAATACTTGATTTGATAAGAATTAATTAAAAATGAATAAAACAAAAATTTAATAAAAATAAAAAAATTACTAAATAACGTAAATTGATAAGTTATAACGAACCAATCAACATGATTAATTATAATTAAGAGAATTACTAACACACCAATCAACATTAGAAACACTTCCAAAATTGGTATCATCGTCAATGACTGTTACACATCTTCAAGTAGGGATAGAACCAGGATAGAACATTGGGAGGAGCAAAGGTCTATTAAACCTTTAAATCTAAAATTCGAAAGAGACAAAAACTTTATTTTATTATTGTTTAAATTAAAAAGTACCTTAAATTTAATTATATAAAATCATTTTGGGAGGAGCTCTTCATCAACATGATTTCGTCCTTGTCTCCAAGCATTAATAACATAAATCAAAGAGTCACTTTGTCCACATTCATGGTTTCTCCAGGAAGTTAAATTATAAAAATTATAGATCATCAATCACGCAAGTCAAAATTACACTACTTGAATATTTTCAACATAAGATATATCAATTTCCTAAAAATCTTCAAAATGAGAATTTGATATCTCTGATGAAGTCGCCATTGTTTCCACACATTTGAACTATTTTCGAAGAAACCAATATTTTTCTAATAAGAATAAAACCTTCACAACATATCAATACAAAATCTAACCATATAAATTGCTTAATAATAGTACACACCTTGTGTTGCTTGTATTTTTCTCTAACTACTTGAAGTGCATCTCCTCTTTTACTCAAATACAGGTTATGTATGATAATGACAATCTTAAATCAAATGCATTGTATCCTGAGCATTATTTCAAAACAAAGCTCTATAATACCCAAAAATATCATTAGGAAAGAAATTCATATCCAAGAATGTCTTTTAGTCTAATTATAGATATATAACAAAAACAACAATCATGGATGGTAAAAATTTTACACATCCATAGTCCAACAAACTCAACTCTGTTAGGTAACACCGGGTAGTAAATGAGACGAGATCGAGTTCGAATCGATTAAAGCTCGGTCAAAACTCGACTCGATCAAACTCGACTCGAATTCTTGACGAACCAAGCCAAGCTACGTGATACCCGACTCAAAAAGCTCACAAGCTACTTAAAAATGATAAATATACTATTTTTTTATAATTTAAAATCTAAATTTCTAAATTTAAATCCTTAAAATATAAGCCTAAACATAAGTCTTAAACCCTAAATTAACGTACTAAAACCTAAAATTAACAAGCTTGAGTTTACACAATTTGTGTATCAAAGTTTTTTCTCCACTAGTCTTTAAATGAGACGTGAGAGATAAGAGTTACTTGAGTCTAACACGGTCAAAGATCGGTCAATACTTGGCTTAATTAGGCTCGGAAAAAGCTCAAACTCGACTCAAGTTCTTAATGAGACGAATCGAGCTTAGATTTTTCAGACTCGGTTAAAACTACTCAAGCTCGAACTCAACTTAAAATCTTAACAAGCTGAGCTTAGCACTAATGAAGCTCGACTCGACTCATTTACAGCTCTAATAACACCCAAAGATCTCTAGCTGGAAGATGAAAACCTATAAAAGATTAAAAGAAATCGTACTATCAATAACAAATAACAATAAAATTGACATTTAT
The DNA here is from genome assembly GCA_035048815.1 of Abelmoschus esculentus. Taxonomy (NCBI): domain Eukaryota; kingdom Viridiplantae; phylum Streptophyta; class Magnoliopsida; order Malvales; family Malvaceae; genus Abelmoschus; species Abelmoschus esculentus. Next base: position 5,045,690 of record JAUCBN010000063.1, on the reverse strand, counting down.
AACAATTAGAGAAGATATAGGTGCATTTCTTACTTTGTAATCTTCTTGTGCAAATCTGGTAAATCTCCTGAAATACATCCTATAAAACACAAAAAAAAAAATCATACTAACAAATATACTTTTCAACCAATTCCTACCTCAAAAATGACTTAACTGTAGGATTTCCTAGTTTAATCTTTAAGGACTTAGTATGTCTGCATCTATATTCACCACCTTTATATTTAGCCAACATAATTTATTGAATGAATGAATCAAAGTACTATCAACCATTGGATTCCATATCTTAATTTTTCTAGGATCGGTTTGAAACAATTAAAACAAATAAAAAAATACTACATTTACAATAGTCCCAAACAAAAGAAAAACAACAATAAATAGTTCCAATCCAACAAAATCACTCTCATGTTGCTATAACATCCTTCTGCACCTTCTCAATATAATCAGACAAAGGTATCCTCTTTGCTTTCACCTAATATTAATTAGGTCATAAAAATATCATTTTAGTTACATGAGTTTCTTAACAAGCTATTGAAACTCAAGTTTTCCGCTTTAATTACCAAGAAAAAGTAAATAGATATAAGTGAGAGAGAGAATACCTCCATTTGATGAAGATATTCATAGATATCAGATGAATAATACACACATTTGTGAGTCATCAGACACAATATCAATGTCCATTATTTCTTTTTTATCTTCGGCGTGTCCTATTGCCTCCCTTAAAAGTGGTTTTATCCATCTTTGAATGAAAGGATTTTAGGAAGGGAGAAAAGAGAAGAGAGATATAGAAGGTGTAGTTTAGGACTTAAAAGAATTGGGTTTAGGAATTTAGTTTAGGGATCAAAGATCGAGATTGAAAAATTGGATTTAGAGAATTTTTAATTAGATATAGGAAATTAATTTAGGGATTATGGTTGAGATTAGGAAATTAAACTTAGAAAATTGGAACTAAGCCTAGGGATTAAGGGTTTGGATTAGGGAATCAGGTTTAGAGAATTTTTAATAAAGTTCAAAAAATTGGAATTGGATTTAAGGAATTGGGATTGGGTTAGGAAATTAGTTTAGGATTAAAAAATTAGGGTTGAGCTTATGGAATCGAATTGGGTTTAGTGGATTGAAATTTAGCTTCAACTTGTAGAATTAATTTATGGATTAATATTTAAATTTAGTATTATATATATAATTTATTTAATATTTAATTTTATTTCTGTATACTTGATTTTAATTTTTAATTTAATTGAGATTAAAGAATTAGAATTTGAAATGGCCTAGAAAAATGGGATTGATTTAAAGTATTAGTTTAGGGATTAGAGGTTGAGATTAGAAAAATAAGTTTAGAAAATTAGATTTGGGCTTAGTGAATTAGGTTTAGGGTTTGGACTTATGAAATTGAAATTGGGTTTAGGGAATTAGTTTAGGGATTAAGGTTTGAGATTAGGGAATTGAGATTAAGAAATTTTTAATTGGGCTTAGGCTTAAAAAATTAGTTTAGGGATTAGAGGTTAAGAATTTTGGATAATTTTAATTGGACTTAAGGAATTGAAATTAAGTTTAAAGAATTGGACTTGGGTTTGGGCTTAAGAAATTAGTTTAGGCATTAGGGTTAGGATTAACTAATTAGGTTTATGGAATTAATTTAGGGATTAAAGATAGTAATTAAAGAATTGGAATTGTACTTTAATTATTATTTTTTTAGTGAATAGTGCTTATAACTTGTCTAATGTTTATAATCAAGTTTAATTCTTTTTAATAAGATACTATTTTTATTATTATTATAGTCCCTAAACTATTTTTTCGTTTAAATTGATTCATATTTATTTTTTTATAGTTTAGTTCAATATTTTAATATGAAATATATTATGATATTTTTATTTATATTAGTCCTTAATATTTTATTTTTCATCGAAATGGATCCTCATTATTTTCTTTTAATTTACTCTAATATTTTCACCAACTTAAAATCACCTGACTTGAAATTAAACCCGACCTAAAATAAATCCAACTTGAAATGAACCTAACCTGAAGTCCATCCGAACTCGAATTAATCCTCAATTAACTAATTTAGACCCGAACTGTTTTGACTCAACCTGAAATGAACCCGATTTGAAATAAACCCGACCTAAAATGAACATGCACCAGACCTGAATCGAGTTAAAACATCAAATCAACCTGAAATGATTTGTATCCAATTTAACATGTCCTGACAAGACTCGACCTGAAACCCATTCGATTACCTATTTTTACATCCTAATATTTAATATATCAAATATTGATATAATAAAATATATTAAATTTAAAATATATATTAAATGTTGAAGATAATATTATTAAAAAATTATTAACTCCAAATCTTAATCTTAAAACGTATGTAGACCAATAAAGATCCATACAACACTGACCGAAGTCTGGCTTCTTCAATTTAGCTGATATAATATGATTATCAACCAACTTTATTTTTTATTATACTTCTTGTGTATTTAATTGATAGGATTTGAACAAATTAATAAAAGTAATTAAATTATTTTCTTGTACATTGGTGCCAATACTGAAGTAATTATATATATTTTTCCGGTTGAAACAGTAATGAATAAAGAAAGACTTTCAAGTCAAACTAAAAAGAAGTGGGTGAAAAAATTTATTAACTAATTATATGAATTTCTTACATTTTCTCCTTTCATTTCTTAAAAAAAATACATATTTTTCCCATATTATTTAGATGTGTGTTTCTTTTTAGACTGATTTAAGTGTTTAAGTTAAAAAAATGTCAGATATTTAAAAGGATTTATATATATATATATATATATATATATTAGGCCCGTAAAATACTTGAGGTAAAATATTAGACCCATTTTTATTTCATTACTCAAACCCTAGTTTTTTCAATTAGATTTTTTTTCATATATTATGTAATTTATATAAATGAAAACTAAATATATTATTGTAATATAAATCTTAAAAAAATTATATTTTAGAAATTTAATATGATATATAATTGAAAATTATTATATAAAAATTAATATTTTTTAATAAAGTTTAATTTCTACTTCTATTGAATGGTAAGGAAATTCTAAAAGAAAAAAAAAAGGAAATATTTCTGACAATTTTAAATCCAGAACCAAAAGAAAAAGGACGAGAGCAAATCAATCATACTGACTGACACATTTTTTTTAGAAATTATATTATGAGTAAGTCTCCTCACGTTATTCAGGAACTAACCGCTAAAAATTATCCACTTCATCATTTTTTTTATATATAATATTTTCTTAAGTGAATCTTCACTCATATTTACTTTAATTGATTTTAAAAATAATTTTTTCAAATAAAGATTCACTTGAAAAAATATATAACATGAAAAAAGTAATGAGATGGGTGATTTTTAATGGTTGATCCCATGAACACGTCGTGGACTTACCAATAATTTAATTTCTCATTTTTTTAATGATAGAAATGGGCAAGTTTTTATAGTCTTACACGTAAGTAGTAATCTTTTATTATACAAATAATAAGCCAAGTTTTTAAATTTTAAATTTAATTACGGGTAATATTTATTTACTAAATATTATTTTATCCAGATTATATGTTAATATATTTGAAAATAAATATTTATTATTAAATAATTATCTCATGTAAAATCGAATATAATATTTTAAATAGAAATATATTATATTCTTATTTAAATACTAAATTTTTAATTAATATAAAATAAGACAATATGAGTAATTTTAGTCATTCAAATGGTTCTTGAGTTAACATGTTCTTATGTTATTCTTTTTAATAATTTATAAGACAAATTACTCCGATGACCACTCAACTAACAGATGATACCTATTTTGGTCACTAAACTATTAAACTCGTCAATCAAGCCATTCAACTTATTAAATTGACCTATTTTGGTCATTATCGTTAAAATTCAAATGAAGGGGTAATTAATTTTAATTTTAATTTAGTTTATATTTATTATATTTATGTCCTTCAGATTGTGACACGTACCTTCTAATGGTAACATGTGTCAACATCCGATTGAATAATTAATTTTAATTTATTTTATATTTATTATGTTTATGTCCCTCCAATCAAGTTATGACATGTGTCACCTCCTAGTGATAACATGTGTCACACCCGAATGAAAGGAAAATTAAAAAGGTTGGATGCTTTTGAGGAGAATTTAAGTATTTGAGGTAAGGCCTTGACTTTTATACTATTAGGTCTCATGTTCAATTCCCTTCAAAAGCATTCAACCTTTCTAATTTTTCTTTCATTCGGGTGTGACACGTGTTATCTCCAGAAGGTGACACGTGTAACAACCTAATTGGAGGAAAATAAATATAATAAATATAACATAAATTAACATTAATCATTCAATTGAATGATAACACATGTTACCACCTGAATGGAGGGACATAAATATAATAAATATAAAATAAAATAAAATAAAAATTAATCATCTAATCGGATGATGACACGTGTCATTATCCGATTGGGTGATTAATTTAATATAATTTAATTTAATTAAAATTAAGATTAAATTGATTTAATAGATAAATAATAATGATTAAATGTATAATTTTTTAAATTTATTTTAATTATCATGTCATCGTTTCGTCACCTCCTCCGTTTAAATTTTAACGAAATTGATCAAAATATATCAAGTTAATAAGTTGAGTGGCCACTAAAATAATTTACTCTAATTTTTAATAAATTAATATTCTCTAATAACATGATGACAAAACATTTTTGATAACGTGACAATATAATTGACATGTATTTTTTAAATTTTATAACTTTAAAATAAATAAATCTAAAATTATCTATTCATACAATCTTATTAAAATTAATATTTAATTAAAATTGACTTGTCATCATAAACGTAATAAGATATACCAACCACATAATACATAATTAAACAACTTTGTTATCGACATTAATCAAAGGACGAGATTGATGTATTTATAAAGTGCAAGTGTTAAATTGATAAATTTAAAAAATGACAATATATGTGATTTTAAGAGACTACAAAGACTAAATTGATGCAATTTAAAAAATAAACAATATTAATTTCGGGATTACTATACAGACGAAATTACCCTTAAGCCTGCATTAAAATATGTATTATCGTATGAAAATGATGATTAGAATTATTAAATTTATGTATATCATTTTAATTATTTTCAATAATTTTAATATATAATTGGATTATTAATTAATTTAAATTAATGCAATTAAAATATTTAATTGACAAGTGGACGTGTGACGTGTCCACTAATTGACACCTTAATTTAAAGAAATTATGGGGTTATAATTAAAAAAAAACTCATTTTAAAATATATAATTATCAAATTATACTCAATTACCAATTATCCCAAGGGAAGGATAACTGTTAGAATTAGTGATTCAGTTGAAGAGGATTATTTTGTTGATAATTAATAACAAATACGTTAATTAAGAAGATTAAGTCATATCAACTATGTTTACTATAATAAGTTTGTGGATTGAGTTTACTACGTAAGTCGAACACTGTTGAACATTATTATCATTATTAAATATTATTAAATTAACTAATAAAGAGAAAAAATTTATAACAGGCGTCGAACACTACTGAACACCACTAATGTTGAACATTGTTGAATATTATTAAATTAATTAATAAAAATTTAAAATATAAAGGACTCAGTATGTAATTAATAAAAGAGTGATAAACTTAATATATATAATTAATAATTGTATGATTAATCCTTTAGATTTTTATTCTTTATAAATTAATTTAATAATGTTCAACGGTGTTCGACGTCCGTTGTAGACTCATCCTTAATAAAGATTAAAAATTTAAAGAACTCAATATACAATTAATAATTTTAAGTTGAATATATCACTCTTTTATTAATTATATATTAAATTATTAAAATTTTTAATTTTTATTAATTAATTTAATGGTGTTCAATGATAACTTAACAACAAATGATTTTATTGGTTGAGAAAAACAATTTGCATCAGAAATAGAAAGAAATTAATTTCCAGGGTGGAAGTAAATAATAATAATAATAATAATAATAATAATAATAATAATAATTAAACAGAGTTGTTACCCCCGGTAACTTGGTTACAACGTGCCTTACCAAACTTGTAGTTTAATGCGTCTTCCTCAACAGTTTGTCTTGATCCATAATCTTTGCTTATCTAAAATTCCATCGACTCGGCAAAGTTTTATTTATTTCAACTGTCCAGACCTACCCTTTCTTTGTCAAAAGATATAGATCCCCTTTTCTTCTTTTCCTTCCTCTTGGTTCCATCCCCATAGACTGAAAATAGAGAGAATCCGCAAGTAAGTTGAGGAAGCAATGGGTTGTTTGACGATGGGAAGAGGAACCGAACTTAAAGCCAATGAATTGTTACCTTTCACGATACAGTTTCTGAGAGGACGATGGTTCGCCCTTTTTGCGTCCTTCCTAATCATGGCTGGTGCTGGTGCAACCTATCTGTTTGGAACTTACTCCAAAGAGATCAAAGCTACTCTGCACTATGATCAGACCACTCTCAATCTCTTGGGCTTCTCAAAGGATCTGGGTGCTAACGTTGGGGTACTTTCCGGCCTTATTGCTGAGGTAACTCCTACTTGGTTCGTTCTCCTACTCGGCGCTGCATTTAACTTCGGGGGCTATTTCATGATATGGTTGGCTGTGACTGGCAGAATAGCCAGGCCAAAGGTTTGGCAAATGTGCGTTTACATATGTATAGGAGCCAATTCTCAGAATTTTGCAAATACTGGAGCTCTTGTCACCAGTGTGAAGAACTTCCCTGAGAGTAGGGGTTCAATGTTAGGTCTCTTGAAGGGCTATACAGGGCTCAGTGGAGCTGTGATGACACAAATTTACTTGGCTGTGTACGGGAATGATTCAAAATCTCTCATCCTTCTTATCGGATGGCTTCCGGCTGCAATTTCAGTTATATTTGTATATACAATTCGGACAATGAAGCCGATTAAAACCCCCAATGAGATGGGCGTGTTTTACCAATTCCTCGGGGCCTCAGTTGTGCTGGCTATTTTTCTCATGGCAGTAACTTTAGCAGAGAAGCTAGTTTCTTTCTCGAGAGCAGCATCTGCTGGTGCTGCCACAGTCGTTTGTTTCCTTGTCTTTTCCCCTCTCTTTATTTCCATTAGAGAAGAATTACTGGTTTGGAACATCCAGAAACAACCGATTGCTCCTCCCAGCGAGATAACAGTAGAGAAGCCAACCGCACAAGCTGTTGAACTGAAGCAAGTTGGTTCAATGCCTGGATCTCCAAAACAGGGGGATGAAAAGGAAAAGGTAGAAAAGTCTTGTTTCTTAACCATTTTTGATAGACCGGAGAGAGGAGAGGACTACACAATCTTGCAAGCATTGACAAGCGTTGACATGTTGGTGTTGTTTCTTTCAACATTTTGTGGACTGGGATCAAGCTTAACTGCGGTAGACAACTTGGGGCAAATCGGGGAATCGCTTGGCTACCCCAACAAAACAGTTTCTTCTTTCGTTTCCCTTGTTAGCATCTGGAATTTCTTTGGAAGAGTGTTTTCAGGGTTTGTGTCAGAGACACTGATTGTAAAATACAAGCTTCCAAGACCACTCATGATGACGTTGGTCCTTCTGTTAGCATGCACCGGCTACCTCCTCATTGCCTTCCCATTTCCAGGTTCACTCTATGTAGCATCCATCATTATTGGTTTCTCATTTGGTGCACAATTACCATTGATTTTCGCCATCATTTCCGAGCTTTTCGGCCTCAAGTACTTCTCTACGTTGTTCAACTGTGGACAGTTGGCTAGTCCGCTCGGGTCATACATATTCAATGTGAAGATTACAGGATTTTTATATGATAGAGAGGCCCTGAAGGATCTTGCCAAGCAAGGTCTCACCCGATCCTCTGTGAAAGAATTGACTTGCATTGGCACTCATTGTTACAGGTTGTCTTTTATAATTTTGGCCTTTGTTACCTTGTTTGGAGCACTGAGTTCTCTGATTTTAGTCTGGAGAACCCGAAAGTACTACAGAAGCGATATCTACAAGAAATTCAGACAAGATGCCGGTAGTTTATGACAAGTCCGAAGTGATTCTGTGTGTTCCTTGCCTGTTATCCCCTCTCCTCAGTCCTGATGTTGCCATTGTGTTACAGCTTCCTATCCTACCTCATAATTTAAATGTACTTTTTCTTTTTCTTTTCTTTTTGTTTCACTTCTACAGGTGCTTTTACAAGTTTGAAGTTTGTGAATGAGTTAAAGAAAACAATATTTCAGTTTCAAGTTCACATGCCCAGTGTACTGTGTTTGGATGGTTATCTCCTTTCTCCCCCAATTTTGATATTTTCCCTTCTGATCAAGATTCTGTGGATCACGGGTGAGTGGGCGAGTGACCACTCGTGACCTGAAACATCATTTCTTTATGGAATTTAGTCAAAAGTTGTAGGACTGTTTTTGCTGCGTTGATTGCTCAGCCTAACCCAATCCACCTTCCGTCTCTCTCCGGTTCTCACTATGGTTAATTGCAAAATTGAGTTGAGATATTATGGTTCATAAATTTATAAACCGTGGTTAACGGCGGTTAACTGAATTAATCTGAATTTAATTTTTTAATTAATTATTAATTATTTTTATAAGATAAAAATATATATTTTATACTTAAAATATTATAAATGTATTTTTATTTTTTATTTTTTATTTAAAAAATATGTTTAAATAAATATTTATGAAAAATATCTTAAAATATTTATCATTTAATATTTAAAAGTCATAAAATAAAGTTATTTTGTCAAGATAAAATATAATTTTTTTTATAAATTAACGTTAATATAGAAAAATTGAAAACCGCAGTTAACCGAACCGAAAACTGGTGGTTATTAAAAATAACTTACTGAATTAAACCGAACCGGAACCGAATGCGCCGAATCATAAATTCAAAAATAAAAATATTTTTTCTTAAACGGGTATGTTGATTTTTATTTATATATATTGAGTTATTTTTTCTATAAAAAACAATACTAAGTTAAAAATCAAAAATAAATATACAATTTTACTTCCTGAAAAGAAATTATTTTATGGACTGATTCCACCACATCATCTATTTAAATGATTATATAATTATACAGTTGATGTATATTTTTAATTGTATCATTTTAATCATTTAACTATTTAAATGATATTAATCAAATTACTTACCGTTAAAACCTAACATGGAGGGTGATGTGATAATTAATAAATTTTTGTATAATTATACACATGATTATTCTTATTTATATATATTATCAATTTAATACTAATTTTAATTTAATAAAATAAATTAATTATTCAATTTAATAATATGTGTTCACACTTGATTGATTGGAAGAAAGAAAATAAAAACAAACTAATTAATTGTCTATGGTGGGGTTCAAACCTAGGCAAGTATAGTGCGAATTACGGGTGCTCAAAAATATTCGATCGGTTTGATTCGATTTAAAAATTTGGATATTTGATTTAATTTTTATTTTTGAATCGAATATCTAATCTGATTTTAATTTTTTCGGATAAGATATGAATCACAATATTTTAAATTCTAGATTTTCCGAAAATCTAAATTTTTTTGATTTTTTTAATATTATTTTTTTGATTTTTAATAATTTGATGTTTGTTATCAAAAATTAAAACAAATAATTTTTTTGTAGATATGAATTATTTTATATTTAATAATTTGTTGTTATTTATATTCAAAATTTTAAAATTTTCATAAATATAACCTTTAAATTCGAAAAAATAATTAAATTAACAATTTTTTTAGATAATCGGATATCCGATTACACGAAAAATTGGATATCCGAAAAAAATCTAGATCGAATACGAATCATTATATTATCAATCTAAAAATTCGAATATTTAAAAGAATCAGATCTAATCCGATCCGATCCAATATCCAACAACGTGAATACTATAACTTTACCACTCAACCTAGTGATATAGAGTGGCAAATGTATTATATACCTTAATATTCTTTTAAAGTCAAGAAAAAAATACATATTAATTAAAGAGATTTAAATATGACATATTAAGATACATAAAAATATTTAAATCATCGTAACAAATCTCATATTTAAACTAAACTTATATTTTTTTTTCTTTCCACGAGTATTTTTATAATTTCACATACATAATCATTATATAATTTTTCTAACTAAATTAATAAATTTCTTTTTATTAAAAATTTTCATTAAAGTATTATATATGTGAATTTGTATTAAAAATTCAAATTATATTATAAATTTATTTAACGAATTTATAAATTTCTATATTATATATTATATATAATTAACATTTTTATAAATAAAATAATTCTTTTTATAAATTATTGACCCTTTGTAAATATCATTTAAAATTCCAACATCCTTTAAATAAACTTCTTACTCCGCCATTTTAAATACAAAATTTCTTCACCTTTCTATCGTATTATTTTATCAACAACCGTTAAAAAAAATTATCATCTAATTAAAATAAGACACGTAATATATTTTTTTTATTTTAATTTTTTAAAATTATATTTTTCTTAATAATCTTAAAATATCCAAAATATTTAAAACCCAAAATAACAATTTCAAAACTTACCATCTCAACTGTCAATTCAACAAATATCAATATTTTTTCGTTTATCAAATCCCCACAACGATAAGAATGATAATGATGATCGACGATGATCATATAGTTTTGATTAAAAATTTAAAAATTTAGGATAAACAACCCTAATTGAGTACCCAATTCGAAAAAAATATGGGTATTTCATTATAAATACTTAATATGTAACACCCTCGATCCGGTGCCACATCAGGCCTTCAGCCCAAAACTTGTATTTCAAAATTTCTTTTCAAAAGCCCATAAAGACGGGTCCAAATCCATTTCCATCATAATGAAATAAAGTTCAAATCCATTTTAAAACATAAATCCGAATAAGTAGCGGAGCTCCAAAATATTACAACCGTTTAAAAGCATTCGACAATAAATAAAACAGAGTTACCAAAATTACACATATAGGGTCCTACAAGTACAAATGCCCAATATGCCTAATAACAGTACTCTGACAACAGGTGTCGATGTTGAACCCTCCACGATGATGCTCCTCTGAAAGCTTCCTTAACCTACGCACGAAAACACATTTCGAACGTTGAGCTACTAAAGCTCAGTGGGTACTCGACCAACCGGTCCACAACATGCATAACATAAAATAAGCATAGCAGCATGTATGATGACATGGCATGAATACGATGGTGCTACCATAATCGCCTAAACCCATGATATCATGATGACATATATCCGCACATAGCATATGCAAGACAAGGGAAGACCACACAACATCTCAAGTTCTTAACCCGTATTTATATATATAGATGTCCATATCACCTCATAGTAGTATAGAAGTAGGGGAACCCATCAACACTAAGAAAGGCCCGCTAAGGAACCCATCAGCAATAAGCAAGGTCCTAGCTGGTCTTCCGCATAATATTACCAATAACCCATCAGCACTAAGCAAGGTTATCAGTTTTACATCTCATATAATAATTACTCTAGTAACCCATCAGCACTAAGCAAGGTTACCAGATTATCTCATAATCATTTAATATATATACTCTAGGCAACCCATCAGCACTAAGCAAGGTTCCTAGTAAGTCACGTGACTCGAATAGGTCACACGAACCCTTAACGGCTTCATATACCGGTTTACACCATTAGACTCCAATTATTATTCAATTATCTGTTTAACAAGTCTATTTCTCGGTCTAATATTCATTTTAAGGTTCAAACAAGTCTTTAGAACTTCTAAGATAGCATTGTGAGACTTTACCATTTTTCCACAAGAACTTGGGCTAATTTGCCCTGGGGTATCGATACCCCTACTTGGAGTATCGAAACGCCAGGTATTGATACCCTCCCAAAAGGGGTATCGAAACGACGGTATCGATACGGGTATCGAACCAAAAACCTCACTGGAGGACTCGGTATCGATACATCTATCGATACCTTTGACCTTACTTTAAAGTCAACGGAAGTGGACCAACTCACTTTGATACTGGTATCGAACCCAAAACCTCACTGGACAACTCGGTATCGAAACACCCTGCTCGTGTTTCGATACCACTGCACGAAATGTGCAGTTTTGCTATTCAAACACTTAGAATTTTATCCAAACTCGACCCATTAAATACCAAATTGATCCTAGACCTTAAGGGAGTGATCCTAAACATTTTTACATCATTTTTACTGAGGTTCATCAACCTAAACATAAGTCACCATTAAAGCATATTTAAGCTACCATACAACACAACAAGCATCAAGCTTAAAATATGATATGCATGATGATTAAGGGTTGGAAGAGAACCAACCTTAAACAAGAACATAAACAAAACAGCAAACCCGAGCTCCACCTCCTTCTTCAAGATTTCTCTTTTCCCAAGCTCCTAAGGGTTCTTCAACTTGTTTCTCTACAAGGGAGATTAAACAAAAGATTAGATATATTTAGGGATGATTCTCAGAATCTAAAAGCATTAGAAAACTGAGGATTGAAGCTCCCAAACACACTAATCCTGGATTACACCAAAACCCCCTAAAAAACCTAACTTCCTCCAAACCAACACTTCTTTAGCTTGTTTTATAGATCCACAATAGCCCTATAACATCTTCTCTAACACAAAAACGGGATTCCAAACATAACTCTTAAAAATCTTACCTTTAGCTCTTACCTTCCTTGCCACAAAGATGGAGAAGAATGAAGAAAAGAGAGAAAGATGAAGTCATTCTCTGCAAGAGAATTAAAACCCTAACTCTCTTGTCTTCACATTTAGACATTTACCAAAATGTCCTTCTGAACCAAACCTAACTTAAAACCCAACAACCTAAGGCCTAACAAGGCCTAAACTACACAAACCCGGGGCCCAAAACCGAAGCCCAAACCCCTCGAGTTAACCCGACACTCGGATCCGAATCTGAGTCGTGACACAATAATTTTTAATCGGGTAGACGGGTCAACGGGTCAGGTAGTTCAAATCGGGTATTTTTGAACTTCTCTAGTGACAACACCAGTTCAGATATTATTTAAAATATTATAATATAACTTTATATATGATTATTGTTTATGAATATTAAGGTTGGTAAGATCGAGTATCCGGTCAATTTGATTAGAATTGGTATTGATCCTGATAATCATCGGTTCCTTAAAATTGGAACTAGTCTCGATCCTAATCACATCGGATCCTAAATTCTAGAATTCAATCCTGTTACTACTTACTAGTGAGAACTGATATCAATATTGGGTACCTGATCAATTGGTTTATTAGTAAGAAAATATTAACAATAAGAGAAAAAATTCAACCACCATTAAAAATATTAAATAATAAAATTAGAACATTGTAAACTTGAAAATTAAAGTTTTAAAACGAGTAATACTTATAATATTCATATATAAATAGAAAGTTTGATAATAAATAATAAACAAAAGAACATTATTTATTATATGTAAGAAAACCAGTATAAGTACTTGATATTGGTCCCATTTCTATTAGGTACCCAATTGATTTCGGGTCCCAAAAATCAAGATTCAGCTCTGGTCTCAGTTATGATCATGACCTAAATTTTGGATCCAATTTTAGTCCCGTCAAAATTAATACCAGATAAAAATCTATCGAATTTAACAAGACCCAAAACGAGATCAGGTATTCGAATTTTTGTCCACCCTAATGAATATACCACGACATAAAATAAGTTTGTTATATCAAATAAATAGTTAGTTATTTTTTAAGTAAATCTTCTTGAGTGAGGTATTTAATGGTTTTTTAAGAAATAACGGATTTTGTTTGTGTTTTTCGTGGTGATAATTAGGGGTGATAACGAGCTAAGCTGAGCCCGAGCCAGGCCAGGCTCAGCTCGGAAACAGACTTATTTGGGCTCGGCTCGAGGTTCGTCGAGCTCGGAATTTTAGGCTCGAGCTCGGCTCGACTCGGTTTGACTCTAAATGTATAATTTTCTATATTATTGTGTTTTATTATTTATTTATTTATTTGTAGTTTAATTTTTATTTATAGTTTATTTTTTATTTATTATTTGTAGTTTTGTAAATTTGTTTTAGTTGATAATATTCAATTTATTTTTAATAGATTTACTCTCAATTATTTTATTATTTTTCTTTACTAAACAAATTATTTTTAATGTATATATAAATATATATGTATGTTTATATATAATTATTTCGAGCCTGTTCACGAGCTTTTCGAGTTGAGCTTGGGTAAGCTCGGCTCGTTTAGATCCCGAGCCGAACCCGAACCCGAGTCGAGCTCACTTGAGCCAAGTTTTGACCAAACTTTGACCGAACCGAGCCCGAGTAGCTTACGAGCCACACATGCTCATTATCAACCCTAGTGATGATGGGAAGCTTCTTCTGCTTTGGATCTTGAAGTAGAGTTTTGATGATAAGAACTTCTCATGAAACCCCTAATATAGACCTTATGAAGGACAGGAAATCAAAAGTTGAAATTGTTGTTGCAAGACAAGTGTAAAATCTTAAATTTTGGTTTTCTAATTATTTTATATTTTTATTACAATCGAATAATTATTAAATTTATTATATTATTAAATTTGATATTTTAATAAGAAAAAAATTATTACTCAAATTAAATATTTCAATTAACTAGTCTATTGATAATCCGATTTAATTGATAAAAAATAATATCAAGAATTGAATAATCTAAATTTACTAAATAACCAAAATATTTTTAAGGACTAATAAAAAAATTTCTTTGTATAATCATGTCATTTAAGAGTGATCAAAATAGAAACAATTCAAAATTAGAGTTTTTTAATTAAAAAGTTTTGAACTCTAATGACTAAAATAAGAGTGAGAAGAAAGTTAAATGATGAATGATATATTTTATCTATTATTTTATTAAGAAAAAAAATAAAAAACTAATATATCACATCATTAACTTCTAAAGAAAGTAATGAAAAAGATCGTATTGAAAATGAATTAAAAGTCAAGTGATAATGATGTAAGTTTAAAAATTCAGTGACCAAATAAAAATATAGTAAAAGTTCACTAACCATTTATATAATTTACCCTTAACAATATTTATCAAAAGTATGATTATCCTATTAAAATGATATCCCAAATTTAATAGATATATTAAAATAAAAAAGTATAATAATTAAATTAATGTTAATTTTATAATTAAGTAATCATTTGTATAATTTAACCTTAATATTAAAAACTTAAATAAATAATTATATTAATGGTATATTAATAGGGATGTAAAAACAGTTATTCGGATGAGTTTTAGGTTGAGTATTGGCAGGTCGGGTAAAATTGGATACATGTCATTTTAGGTTGATTTGATGTTTTGACTCGATTTAAGTTGGGTGCGGATCCATTTCAGGTCAGGTCTATTTCAGGTCGGGTACATTTCAAATCGGATCTATTTCAATTCGAGTTTATTTCAGGTCAAGTTCAAATGGTCGGGTCAAATTTAAATAATTGACAGGTTCATTTCAGGTCGGGTAGATGTCGGCTCGGGTTTATTTCAGTTCAGTTGTATTTTAGGTCGGGTTCATTTCAAATTGGTTTTATTTCAGGTCGAATTAATTCGGGTTTTAAATTCATATTAATTAAAATTATTAAGTTTGAGTTTGATACAAATAAGTAATTAAGTAAATAACCGATAGACTTTGGGTTAAATGGTTGATCATTTATTTTGAATTAATTATTTAATATCTAACGTCTTTAACTAGTATGAATCTCATTGAAAATAAATATTACACACCAGACTAAACAAAAATATCATCAAATGATTCATATCTTAAAGTTGGACTAAATTAAAAAATAAAAATTAATAAAGAATAAACATTGAAATGGAAAGAATAAAGTTTTAAATTAAAAATGATAAACATTAATAAAATAAAATATCATCTTATTAAAAATACTAAACTAAATTAGAAAAATAAATAGTAGTCAATTTAAAATAAAAATAAAATTGTAAAGACTAAATTGCAAAAATTATAAATTAATAATAGTTAAATTCGATAAAAATTTAGGATCCGTTTGTTTCACTGAAAACTGTTTCTGGAAATGAATTTTGGAAAATGAACTACATTTTCTAAAAAACTAATTATAGAAGTCATTTTCAAGTGTTTGGATGAAACTGTGTAAATCATTTTTCGCTGTTTGGTAAATTTTACTGAAAATTATTTTAAAAATTATTTTTAATGAAACAAACAAGATTTTACATTAAGATTTTATTTATTTTATTGAGTTATTTTTATTAAAAATTATATTTTATAAAGACTTACACTAATATATATATTCATCCTAATAACCAATAATAAATTATAAAGACTTACGTTCATGTAAGTCTTTATAATTTTTTTCTTCGTCCAAATGCCCTCACATGAATTAGGGCGTTGAACTAAATCTGGATAGAAAATGCATCCCAAACTTATTAGTAGTGTTGTATCAAATTGTTGACAACAGTAAAAAATCAATTTTATGGCTCATTTTCTAAACAAATATTCTTAGATATTGATCTTATTTTAAAAGTTCGAAAACATTAAAAAGAAAATTTAAAATAAAACCCATTATAATTAGAATGAAATATTAAAATATAAAATAAATTAAAACAATGAATTACAATTAGGAAGGAAAACAAATTAAAATATAAATAAATATTAAAATATTAAAAATATTAAAATAAAAATAAATAAATTAAAATATAATTAGAATGAAATATTAAAATATAAATAAATTAGAATATTTCTTCATTTGTAGAGAGAACAAAAGGAAAGAAAAAAACTTACCAAGAATGAATGGGTAAGTCATTTTACATAGAAATAAGGGTTTTTTTTTTCATTGATTGTAATTGATTTTCTTTTGACTTTTTCATTTTCTATGAACCAAACAACGAAAAATTAGGAAAATGTTTTCCGTAAAACCATTTACACGAAACAAATAGACCTTTAATTTTAATGTACTTTAATACATTATAATTTATATCTATACAATATAGTTTAATATATTTCAAAAATGGAAATATGAAATTTATACTATGAAATATATTATATATATAGAATTTATACTATGTATATGTATATATATTAGATGTATATATTAATATATGTATACATTAATATATATATTAGATGTATATATATATATATAATATACATTAATATATATTATATATATAATATAGTTTAATACATATATAATATATTTTAATATAATATATATTATATATATAACATACTTTAATATATATATATATTTAATTTGTTTATGAATTAATATATGTATAAGTATTTAATTAATGTATGTATATTATTAATTCTTTTAACTCCAACACTAATCCCCTAAACTGCAATTACTAAACTACTTCTCTAAACCAATTCTCTGATCATTAAATTAATTTCCTATAATCAAATTGAAATATTTTTAAAATATATAATGATTTTAATTAAATGAGGAATAAATCGAATAAAAAATAAAATTTAAAAATTATTTTTCGAGTGATCATAACCAAATTAAAATAATTGTAAAATAAGGTATATAGCGGCGCGAGATTCGATTTTTTAGGCGTGCAAAATTTTCGGGTTCGGGTTATTCTCGGTTAGATTCAGTTCGGGTTTGAGTTATTCTCGGTTGGATTCAGTTCGGGTTCAATTACTACAATAACAGGTCCAACTCGGGTTCGGGTCAACAAAAGTCGGATACAGATGGGGTTCGAGTCATTATATCCCCAAATCAAAATAGGTTTTGACTCGAACATGTTTTAGTCAGTTTAGAAGCCCCTATGAAAAAAAGTACCCCTAAAATTTTATTGAATAGAAGAGTTGAATCTCTCGGAATTTACAAAGGCCCTCATAAAATCAGGTATGTCGAATTCAAAGTGAATATTACTTAAAGTGCGTATTACCCTAAATACAAGAGAATGTGCTACATTGTTAGTCCCTCTAGGTACATCCCTATATATTAATTAAATAAACTCAATCGACTACAATTATATTTATTTTATGTGAATTAATTAATTTTATTTATTTTATATAAAAATTTGTAAAATAAAAATTATGTTTACAGTAATATTAATTTTGAGATTTGTTTTATTTTAGTTAGCATAAAACGGCATCGTCGAATTCCTATATTTCCACCCATATCATCTTCGTTAGCCCATTTAGCTGCTGCTTAGTCAATGACCCAAATTTAATCCACTAATAAATAATAAAAACCCTATAACAGGGCTAGTTTCGTAATTTCATTTTCACAATTAGGGTTTCAACTTCCAGCCCTAATATATATATCCACACGACCTTTATCTCCATATAATTTGCATCTCTTCCTCTCCTTTTCTCTGCTGCGTTCCCTTCTTCGTCTTCCAAATACCAAACAGGGTTTCAGATTTATTCTTGCGAGTGGTAAACTATTTTTCCTTGTATGAAATCTTAGTGCTTCACTATCTGGTCAGTGTGGATTCCCTCTGTTCCCATATGACTCGTTCCCTTGAAGCCATATTCATTGTGTTGCTTTCGCCTTCATCTTTCTCTGGATATTTTGTTCTCTGTAGATTTTTGGGGAACAGCCGGGCAACTATATTCTCTTTTTTTTTTTTTTTTAAATAATTTCTTTTTTGCTTGCGGAGTGTTTTACTGTTGTAGAACGGTGATGAGTTCTAACAGACCTGTAATGAGTTGCGAAAATGATCGCAGTTTTTGAACATCTAAGGGACTGAGTTCTATATTCAGTAGTCGCTCCATAAATTCTGTACTATTTTATTTCTTAAATACTTTGTGGCTTCTTAATACATTTATATCTAGAAATTTTATTGATTTTCTGTTTTAACAAGAAGCCTAAATGGAATTGTTCCCCTCGCTATCCATTGCTTCAATCTGATGGTGCGTTTGGACGTCGGGAAACTATAACTTTTAATATTTCTATTAATATTTGTTTCCTCAAAGTCATTTTTTTTTAAAATATTAATATATTCTTTTAAAAATAGTTTCAAGGATAAGGGGCTGTCGGATTTCAACGTTTGTTTCATCTCCATTTTTGAAGATGGAAAAGGACACCCTTTACCTGTTGTTCTTGAGGCTCAGACTGATTAGATTAGACAAAGAATCAAACACATTGTAGACTGTTTCATTGTAGAAATTATGATCAAACAAGAGGTTGAAGTTTTACCATCGTTGAAACTTTAGTAGGGATTGAACCAAAGATGAAATTGGAACTCAAATCTAAAGGTTCAAGTGAAGGTAATCTATGGATTTATCATGGATGACCCCAAATTCCCAGAAAAACCAATGAAATAACTTTCAAGCTTGATAACCTTGATAAAGTGGTAACAAAATAATTCATAGAAAAAGTAACCTATAAAGTTTGATTTGTTATCGTAAGACCATGAAAACCACCAACTCCAATGTAAAGCTTATCACCATGATTTTGATTTCGGTTACAGAGTTGAACTTGCACGAAATGCTTACTTTTGCAGATTATGGCGGGGAGCAATACTACGTTCTTCGTTCGTACCAGATATCAAGGTGTTTTGGGTACTATAAATTCCGTTTGAGTTGAAAAGGGGGCAATTTGAATCAATATCGATAGGTTGGTGCATTGTAATCAATCCTACTTATGCCGAACACATTCTCATCTCTTTAATATTTTTTTTACAAATATTACTCATGTTTTATTAAATCTATAGAAAAATTATAATTATATTGCCTTGTAGAAATAAAAAAATTGCATTAAATAATCCAAATATTTTTACATTGAAAATAAAATTTTTATGGAGATAGCTTACCAATAAAATTCAGAAGTTTCTAGACAAATAAAAAAGGAAGAAATTATAAATATTCAAATTGTCATTAAAAAGTATCGCTTCTTAGGACTGATTTCATCGACAAACAACCTAATTGGGGATATAACTTTTTATGTGCCTATTAACAAAAACATAAATTAGAAATTAATATCGATTGAATCTTTAGGATATGTTGAAACATGTCACAAAAATAGATAAATCAAATCACAAAACAAAAACATGTCACAAGGACATAAAAAGTGTGCAATAAAAACAGAGATTTTTATTGAAATTGAAAATAAGAAAAGTCATAAATTCATAGATCCTATCAGAAAAATGATATTGACTGGGCCAATATAAAAAGAACTAGATATGAACAAAATCTTACTCTTAAAAATTATTTTTTTTAATACAAATATTTTTTTGTCAAAAAATTGAGACTCGATTAACTCAAATTTTTAATAATTATTAGATCGATTTTTATATTCAATTTGATTTTTCAACTCAGTGATATATGAATAACACATGAAATATATATATTGTATACATGATCGTAGAAAACTATTTAAATTGAAACTAAATACTACTATATTGATTGAAAAATATAGGCTTAACTCAATAATAGGTGCCCAAAGTATACATTTTTTCTGAAATAGGTGCTTAATGTTTTTTTTTTGCTAAAATAAATACCTAAACTATATATTTTTTCTGAGATAGGTGCCTAATATATTTTTTGGCTGAAATAAGTGCCTAAAGTTTTATTCCCTTAGTATTTTAGGGTAACATTGTTAAAATAAAGTTGTTTAATTTATAAATATGTACATAAACTATATATTTTTTCTAAAATAGGTGTCTAATATATTTTTTATTGAAATAAATGCCTAATTTTTTCTTATAAGTAATTTATATTTCTTATAAGATATAAAATTATTTATATCAACGTTTTAATCTATTAAATTATTTATTATAATTGATTAATAATTTATTTAAATTTAAATTATTTTATCCAATGTCTTTGTTTTTTTTTAAATAATTTATTTATTTATTAATTTTATCTCACTTTTAAATATTTATGTTTTGTTCTCAATCCAATTTCATCTCATAGTATCACAATAGTCCTACACAACTTCAAGTAGTATAAACAAATTCCCACCGTTGCTCCTTCCCCGGCTTGACCAATAACTGTAAGTAACTCAAGCTCAAGGTTTCACAACGACCTTCATGCAATTATCCCACATGCAAACAGAATTTTTTTCATCATTGACACCTATTTTCCATCGATTCTACAATCATACGATGCAGCAAATATTTAATCCGCATCAACAAAACCGGATCGAAAACAAAACATAAATATTTAAAAGTGAAATAAAATCAATTAATAAATTATTTAAAAAAAAGGCCTCGGATAAAACAATTTAAATTTAAATAAATTATTAATCAATTATAATAAATAATTTAATAGATTAAAGCATTGATATAAATAATTTTATATCTTATAAGAAATATAAATTACTTATAAGAAAAAAATTAGGCATTTATTTTAATATAAAATACATTAAACACCTATTTTAGAAAAAATATATAGTTTAGGTACTTATTTATAAATTAAATAATTTTCTTTTAACAATGTTACCTTAAAACACTTAGGGAATAAAACTTTAGGCACTTATTTCAGCCAAAAAATATATTAGGCACCTATCTCAGAAAAAAATATATAGTTTAGGCACTTATTTCAGCCAAAAAAAAACATTAGGCACTTATTTCAGAAAAAGTGTATACTTTGGGCACCTATTACTGAGTTAAGCCAAAAATATATTGCATTGTATCCTCCTTTAAGTTTTTTTAAAGATATTAAAAATAAAATATATGCTTATTAAAAAAACTTAGAGTAAAACTATAATTATATTCTAAAAAATTAATTTTTAAAAAATATATTTAATTATTTAATAGCAAAATGTATTGTTAAAATATATTTTATTAAAAATAATAATATAACGATTGTAAAATATAATAAAAATATATAAAAAAATCATTTTTATTTTTATTTTTATTCTTTACTTTACTTAAAATTCAAAGTTTAAAAATTAAGATAAATTATAAAAATTAAAATAAATTTAAAATCTTATATTTCTCAAATTTTTCTTATATTTTATTCAAAACTTAAAATATATTATATATTTAAAAATATAAAATAAGAAGGAAAAATTATAATGGGCGGGCAAGGCCTTGGTAGGCCCAACCTACATTTTCCCTTAGATCCAGTGATCGACAATCAATACTAAAATTGATTGTTGACTACCGACCAAAGGGATAAATCAATGTAAAGAGCGATTAGAAAAAAGAATTTTGAAGAAAAAAAAAGCGGCTAGGATTTTTCTTAAGATGTTTTTTAAATTATAAAAATCCACATTGTTGTCTCTTGAAATTTTCTTTAGTCAAGCTGTATTGTCATTTGATAGATTAATTAATTTTATTTAATTAAAATTATTATTAAATTAGTTTTTGTTTTGCTTACTCTTTGATGAAATTAATTATTGTATTATTGTTTTTTATTATAAAATATCAGTTTTATTAATATTAAATATTAAATATGATTTATAATTACAAATAAATCATATCCCTAAGTTCAAAACTATATCCAAATTCTAGACCCATCTCATAAAGCCTCTTCTCCAATCTCCATCCTCACTTTTGGCGGCCTCAACCATGAAGAGCGGCTAATCGTTGGTCTCCCCTCCGAATCCAAACACCATCTAACCTCAAATCACAACCTCTCAACAACTTCTCCCCAAGTATGTTCTTATTCCCTTGACAATCCCCTTATGTCAAAAAAATTATGGGTTAAAATATTTTTCAAACGAATAATATGAGTTTGATTTGGGGTTTTAGGTGTTTGGGACTATAATTTAGTTTTTTTAATTATAAATCATATTTAACATTTAATATTAATAAAATAGATATGTTATAGTAAAAGAATAATAGAATAATTTATGTCATCAAGAAGTGACCAAAATAAGATTAACTTAAAAATTAAGTGAATAAATTAAACGTTTTAAACTTCGGTTATTAAAATAAAATTAAAAATAAAAAATAATGGTTTATATAATTTACCTTTTCGATATTGTATTAAATATGGTTATCGGTTTTTCCCAAACGTTTTCTATCTTAAAGCTTTCCAATACAAAAGCTATAACATGTTAAACTAATTTCATGTCAATTGTAGTAATATTACCGTCGATTAATTGAACGACTCTTGATATGATTATTAAGAGTAAAACATGTACTACTACATTTTATAATAAAAACATAAAGGTTTTAAAAAACCCAAACGTCCTATCCACTCAAACTAAATATAGTAATTACTTTAGTTTTCAAACTCAAACTTAAACTCAAACTGACGATTCAATAAAAATTCTTTGAGAGAGTTTGTAAATGAGTGGAGTTCTTTGTCAAAAAAGATCCAATCCAAAAATACGAAAATAATTTTTTTATTATAGTTTATTTATTTTTGAGATTAAGGTTAATATTTTAAGGTTAATAATTCATATTAATATTAATTTTGAAATTAGGGTTAATATTTAAGGATAATAATTGAGATTAATGTTAATAGTTAGGATTTTGGTTAATAAATAATTATAGTACTAATATTTTTTAGGAAAAAATCGAATAACCGAAACCAAGCAAAAGCACAACCGATATTCTTTCTCTACCTATAACTCAAGTCAATAATTATGGCAAGCACAAATCAAAAATATGTTCTCTAGCAACACTAATCAACCACTAAACAATAATGCAACCATAACACAATAAATCTAGACACCGATATTTTTACGTGAAAACCCCCTCTAAATCAAGGGTAAAAACCACGAGACTTTAGATTCCTATCAAAAGCTCCACTGTCATCAAATTTTGAACTACAAGACTACAATATCCAACCTACAACAAGCATTTAGCTCCAACAAGGCTAATAATAAGTAGTCTTTAACAAAAGAGAGAAAAATGAGAGAATATCACCAAAAACACAACTATTGTAAAATGGGTATTTTCGACTTTACAGGACTCAGATGAAAAATCCGACCGAACAAAGTCAAGAAAACCTTGTCACTTAGCTGCTATCCAAAAATCAGTTCAATCGATGAAAACAAAGTTCGAGGGAAATGCTCGGGTGAAACGCTCAAATCTTCTAGCATTGAAGAGAGATTTCGAAATTCTAAGAATGAAAACAAGTAAAATCATCATAGAATATTTTGCTTGTGTCATGAGCACAACAACAAAATAAGGAGCAATGAAGAGCAGATGAAGGATGTCACTATCGTAGAAAAAATTCTTCTAACGTTAACTGAGTAATTCAAATATGTAGTTGTCTTCATCAACGAATCAAAGGATATTGATGCACTCATAATTGATATGCTAAAAAGTTCACTCATTGTGCATGAACAAAAATTTCAGAAGAGAAATGGCAAGGAACAAGTTTTGAAACTAATTGCGGATGATAAAAATGGAAGTAGGGGTCGAGGTAGAGGTGGCTAAGGGGTAAGGGTAGAGGCAGAGGCCGACAAGCCTTCAACAAGGCTACAATCGAATGCTACAAGTGCCATAACCTTGGCCATTTTCAGTATGAGTGCCCAGCTTGGAAGAAAGAGGCCAACTATGCAGAATTAAATGATCACAAATAGATGTTCTTGATGTCCTACGTTGAGGTTAATCATGCATTATGTGACTATATTTGGTTCCTTGATTTAGGTTGCTCAAATCATATGAGTGAGAACAAGACTGTATTTTGTGAGCTAAATGAGACATTTCAAAAAAAAGTGAAATTAAAAAATGGCACCAACATGTGTGTACTTGGAAAAGAAAGGGTGAGATTAAACGTCAATGGTAGCAACCATGTAATGACTGATGTCTTTTATGTCCTAGAGTTGAAATATAATCTCTTAAGCATTGTTCAGCTTCAAGAGCTTGGTCTTGCAAATCTAATTAAATTAAAAAAGTGTAGAATATATCATCTGGATAGAGAGCTTATTATTTAATCTGAGATGATAGTCAACCGAATGTTTGTTTTAATGGCTCACTCTGTGGTCGAAAAGGAGAAGAGCACATGCTTTCATATAACTACCTCAAATTTAGCTTACCTTGGGCATTGTCGGTATGGGCATTTAAGTCATAAAAACTTAAAAACACTAAAAATAAAGAAAATGGTTCATAGACTTCCACTACTTCCTATAGCAGATGTGACTTGCACTGATTATATGGTGGGAAAGCAACATAGAGATCCTATTTTCAAGAAGAGCACATGGAGAGATACAAAAAAATACAGCTGATCCAGTTGACAACAACATATACTCCTTAGCAAAACGGAGTGGTAGAACAGAAAAATTGAACAATGATGAATTTGATAAGAAACATGTTGTTCGAGAAGAAGATAGCCTAAATTTTTTTAGCCTGAAGCTGTTAACTGGGCAATTTATGTTTTAAATAGAAGCCCAACATTAACAGTAAAAGATGTCACACCGCAAGAAACTTGGAGTGGGATAAAATCAATAGTGATCATTTCAAAGTTTTTAGATGCATCTCACATGTGCATATCCCTGATGAAAGAAGGATAAATTTGACTAGCAAGAGTCTTCCTTGTGTTCTATTAGTGTCAGTGAAGAATTAAAGGCATATCGACTATATGGCCCTATCTCAAAAAGGATTATTGTAAGTCAAGATGTTATTTTTGAAGAGGAAAAATAATGGGATTGGGATAAGAAGTTTGATGAACAAATATTAGTGGATTTGGAATGAGGAAATGATGAGAATAGTACCATTGAAGATAATATTGAAGCAGCCAACGTTGAAGAAAATAGTGAAGTACCCAATGTTGAAGAAAATGGTGAGCAAAATTCAATCCCTTCAAGTGCATCAAAAAGTGCTAATTTAGATGAAAGAAGAGGAAGAATTCAACAAGCTCTAACCTACTCAGAAGATTATGTCACTGGTGAGGGTCTTTCAGATGAAGATATTGAAGTTAACATGACTCAAATCATGTCTGCAGATCCATAAACTTTGACGAAGCTCAACAAATTCGTAAGTGAAGGTTGACAATGGATGCTGAGATGGAGGCAAATAAGAAGAATGAAACACAGAAACTAACTAATTTGCCTGCAGGTGCTAAGAAAATTGGGGTGAAGTGGATTTATAAAATAAAATTCAATGAATTTGCAGAGATCAAAAAATACAAAGCAAGATTGGTGGTTAAGGGCTATTCACAACAACAAGGAGTTGATTACACCGAAGTATATGCACCAATGGTAAGGATGGATACAATTCACATAATTATTGCTTTGGCTGTTCAAAGAGATGAAAGATTTACCAACTTGACGTGAAGTTTGCTTTTCTTCATGGGAAATTAAGTGAAGATGTCATTGCAGAACAACCAATAAGATATGCGTTGAAAAGAAATGAACAGAAAGTGTATAAACTGCAGAAAGCATTTGATGGATTAAAACAAGCTCCGCTAGCTTGGTTTAGTCGACTTGAAGCACATTTTGCAAGTGAAGGTTTTTAGAGGTGTCATAGTGAACAAACCTTGTTCATTAAAAGCAATAATAAAGGTAAAATTCTTGTTATAAATATTTATGTAGATAACTTAATATACACTGATGATGATGATGAAGTTGTGATGAATGAATTTAAAGAGTCCATATTAAGGGAATTTGATATGTATAATTTGGGGGGAATGATGTTTTTTCTTGGCATAGAAGTTTTGTAAAGTGTCATTGTGTATATACTTGTAAGAGAAAATATAAGTTGGATGTTCTAAGACGTTTAGGTATGGAAGATAAAAATGTTGTTTATAGTCCTATTGTTCTAGGTTTAAAGTTGCATAGAAACGAAGAAGGATTCAAAGTGGATGGCATATATTTTAAGCAAATAGTTGGTAGTCCGATTTACATCACTACCACTAGACTTGATATGATATTTGTTGTAAGATTAATTAGTCGTTTTATGTCTAAGCCTACAGAGATGCATTTGCAAGCGGCTAAAAGATCTCTCATGTACTTGAAAGGGACGATGAATTATAGAATATTTTATAAGAGGGGTGAAGCTGAAGAGCTTATTGCATTCACTGATAGTGATTATGCCGGAGATGTTGATGATCGCAAAAACATCTCTAGATATGTTTTTTTGATGAATTCAGGAGCTATTTCATGGTCTTCAAGGAAGCAACCACTGGTCACATTATCAATCACTGAAGTTGAATTTGTGGTAGTTGTTGTATGTGCTTGTCAAGCTGTGTGGATGAGAAGGATACTGAAAAAGTTAGAATGTAGAGACAAAGGAAGCACAACGATCATGTGTGAGAGTAGTTCAATCATTAAACTCTCTAAAAACCCAGTCATGCATGGTAGAAACAAACACATAGATGTGCGATTCTATATTTTTGAGAGTTTAATTAAAGATGGTGTTATTAAGATGTAATTTTGTAGTTCAAAAGATCAAGTTGCTAATGTGATGACTAAGCCTTTGAAGTTGAAAAACTTTCTGAGATTGCGACAGATGTTAGGAGTATGTGAGGTGTTAGATAAACTAAATACTTGAAAGTTTTTAGTTTAAGGGAGAGAATGATAAGATATTCAATTGTAATAGGATTAGTCTGTTAGAATAAAATCCCTATTTATTAGGGTGTTAATTGCTTTTTTTATTTATCTACTTATACCACAATATTAGTGGGTTGCTATTTCCCTTTTATGTTTTGTAATAACTATTTAAGCCAAATTCAGTCTTCGAATAATACAAGTCATTCTTTCAGATTGTATAAAGTTTTTGTTCTATTCTTTACAGATCTAATATAAAATTAACCAATTGACTAATCAAAATTTTTTTGATTGATCGGTTAATTTGATTAATCAAAATTTCAAATATCTATAACCAAGCAATCAAGCGGAACTCATGTTCCGTAGAAAACAAGTTTTCTATAATAATTTTCATGATAAATTCAATTTCCCAGAGATATTTCTATGAGCAAAACGAGAAGTATTTTTCTTTAACATTAAATTCGACCATCTGAAAAATTCTTTCACATAGTTCGAAATTTACGTCTTGTTAAAAGAAAAATCTTGACTCATTTTTCGTAGAACGTGAGGTTCTCTTATATAGAGGCAGAAGCAGAGAGCGGAGCGTTAACGATTACTGATGGAGAGTTGGAACATACGAATCTTCACACCTAAAGCTAAGGATTTATTTTATTTTATTTTATTGGAGTTTAGTTGAGTGTCAGACCAAGTGAGTCAAAGTTTATAGCTATTGAGATTGTGTTACATGTTGTTTACATGTTTGACTTTGTATTATAAAGACCAACCTCACCTCTTTTTGGCAGGATACTCGGTTCACATCTATGGCCCAATCCTATTCAATGACTCTTTTGCCTACCTCACTCGGTAATAGAGAGATCGAGAAGTACAACTATTGACTCACCATTGACATATAGAGTAAATGTGCGACTATATGAGCCTGGGGTGTTTTCCATATAGGTAACGATTATGAGAAGCCTCCATTGACACACCATTGACAACTTCGCCATTGACGCGCAAAACTAAGACCAAACTCTTCCCTCTGCATATATAATCTACCACTTTTATAAAACAAGGACAAAACCAAAGTCGAACGTTGTTGAAAAAAGAAAAGAATTAAAGAAAAAAAGGATAAAGAACGCGATGTCATGTTCAGTTGCCGTTTGTAGCTCACCGGTGTTTTCTCCGTTGTCGTCTCTTTTCTGTACCAAAACCTCGATCATCTCTCCTTCACCCGAAGCTTTGAATCTATCGTTGACTCACTTCAAAGCTTCATCATCTTCTCCTACTTCACCGTCTACTTCATCGTCGTCTATGCCTTTTAGGATTCGACTTCAAAAACCTCCGACTGGGTCCTTGTTATCTACTTCTGCTTCAGCACCATCGTCTTCTTCCGTTTCGAGCTCGGTTGTAGGTCTGGGACCGGGATCGGTGTCTCCGATTTTGAAGAGGAAGAGGCCAGCGAGGTTGGATATTCTGGTAGCCACTACGGATGTGTGTTTTAGGGTTCTAGCAACTCCATGTGAAGTGGGGAGAGAAATGGAGAGATAAAGAGACGATTATTCGATTTACTGTAAAAGAGGGAGGAGAGAGAAGCTATGAAAGATAGGTTCTCAACTTCTGTTGAATTTCAAGAAGATTCAAAATAGGTATTTTATAGTATTTGGGTTTTTCTCCCTTTTTGATTTTCTTCTTGCTTGGTTGATTTAAATTTAGAATTTAACTTAGTTTAGGTTATCATAGAAGAACAAAGCATTCATTTGATGAATCCAGAAAGTTTGGATGAAATGATTAGAAAGTATATGGGAAATAGATATTTTTTAGGGGAAGAATGATTGTTTAATTCATTTTGATTTTGAATGAATTTTAAGCTGGTAGGACTCATGGTTTTATGCAACAATTTCAAGCCTTTTTTGGTGTTTTCGATGGACATGTGTAGCGATGTGAAAAATCACGATTAAGTGTCATCGCTAGAAAATTCTTTTTCGGTGTTGAAAAACATTTCTCGATGTGTCGTTTTAAAAATAATGTCTTCCACGTGAGATTTTCGGTTTAAAAATGATTTTGGAAATTTGGAGTCGCCACCGACCGTTTTGCTAGACCGGACACCGTAAAACCAGAGATTTAAAAATTGGGGTTCGGGAGTCGGTTACGGATGGGAAAGGATTAGCACCCCCACACCGCCCAAAAATTGGTACTTTATTTAATTACAGCTTCATTAATATTTAAATTTTCCAGGCTAATTTGAAGATCGAATTAATTTTTAATTAAATGTACGCATTTATTTTAAAGCGCCTAAACCTGAAGGTAAGCGTCTGAACCACCACTACTACACTGTAGTTGGCCTCGCTTACGACCGAATTTAGGGGCCCACATACAACAAATTAATATCATTTATGCAACTTAAACAAAACAAATAAAATAAATACATCACATAAAAACATAAATATTAATCTAATAAAATACTAATCTAAAACATGAATTAAAATTAATCTAAAACATAAATTAAAACATACATTAATATTAATCTAAAACATAAACATAAATTAATTTAAAACATAAAAAATTTAAAAATAATAAACTACATTTCATTAAAGATATCCAAAATACAACATAAATAAAAGAAGAAAAATAATACCTAAATGATCAAACCATTAACCCCGAGTAATCCTCATCGAAATCTACCACGACTCCTCCAAAATATTAAACTAAATTGAATCTAAAATAGAATCCAATCGAACCACCCAAATTTTGGGGAGAGTTAAACTCTCAAATTAGGATCATGGGGTATTACCCTCACCCAATTGGTTCTCCTTTAAAAAGGCTCCCCTCCCCTCCTTTTATAGGCAATGGGAGAGAGGGAAGTGGGGTTTCTCATCAATGTGGGATTCCAATCCCACATCAACTTTTCCTTTCATTTTCTTCTTCTTCTTTCTTTTTTTCTCTTTTTTTTTTCTTCTCTTTTTATTAATAATATGATTACTACAATAATACTACAAATACTAAAATCCGATTAAAAATGAGTAATTACAACATGGAGGTGCTAAAGCTGCGGAATTTGCAGCTCAAAAGTTGGAGAACATCATAGATGAAGTTGTTAGAAGAAGAGACGTGAGCAAACTAAAAGAAGTTGTTAAAGAATGTTAATTGAAAACAGATGCCGAGTTTCTTAAGGAAGATGTTTCCGGTGGCACATGTTGTGTGACAGCTTTGATCCGGAATGGAAACCTTATTGTATCGAACACCGGTGATTGTCGTGCTGTTATGAGCAGAGGTGGTGTCGCAGAAGCACCTCTGATCACAGACCTTCAAGGGAGGATGAAAGGAACAAAATTGAGACTTTGGTAAGAATTTTCTCCATGAATCAATGATCTTTGCTTTATTCACAATTGACATTCATGATATATGCATATAGGGATGAACTAGATTTGAACCACAACTGATGCATTATGTGAAATTTGTTTTTGCAGGGTGGCTATGTGGACTTATGCCGTGGTGCTTGGAGAATTCATGGTTGTCTTGCTGTCTCCAGAGGGATCAGAGACCAGCACCTTAAACCGTGGGTAATATCTGATCCGGAGACGAAAATCATTTGCCTGAAACCCGAATGCGAGTTCTTAATATTAGCTTCTGATGGGTTATGGGATAAGGTTACCAACCAGGAAGCAGTTGACATTGCTCGTCTTTCATGTGTAGGCATCAGTAAGCAGAATGCTTTGGGTGCCTGTAAAAACCTTGTCGATCTTTCAGTTTCTCGAGGCTCATCCGATGATATCAGTGTGATGCTGATTCAATTAGAGAGCTACATTTGATCGTCAATCGTCAAATTTATAAGTAGGCACCCATTAACTCATAGGAGACATTAATACCCATGGCCGAGAAGACATTACAGAGATTCATTAACCTTAGAGTTGTAACTTAGGATATTCTTTTATAGTAACAATTTCCCAATCATTCTTTTCAATGGTTTCTGCAAAAGTTAGGTTCTCAAATCTCAACTACCTTGTAGACTACATTCAGAGTAAGAAAACACAAAAACCATCTTTCGAATATAAATATTGAACACATGCATGTATGGCTAAGTCTTAAATGCAAACCCAAAAACCATGTCATGACTCATGATTAGAAAACAATTCCAACCGTATAATCACTCAAAGGTTGATTTTTTTTCCGAGGCCGGTTAAAATGAGGCGTAATAAAAATCATTATGAAGTTTAAGAATTTTAATATTAATTTTTCGGTATCAAGATTTTAATATATATTTTTTAAGAATTCGATATATATAAAAATTCTTATACTTTCAAAAACAATATTTTTTTAAAAAATTTAATATATACCAAAATCCTTATATATATATATATATATTAAAAAATTCAATAAATACCAAAAAATCTAAATCTAAATTCTGAAATTTTTATAACAATTTTAATTATATTTTATTTTAGTTTTATTTTAACTCGTTTTATCCTAAAAATTTTCAGCGTAGTAAAATAAGTAGTTCCAAAAGCTGACACCTATCTCCTACCAAATTAGGAATTTAAGCAAGTTTGTGACTTTCAAGAATCGATGCTCAAAGAGTACATGGAAGGGTGTCAAATAAACAATAATATAATCTGAATCCGACCTAAATCTGATTTGATTTGAACATAAAATTTAATTCAAATTTGATAAAAAAAATTGAATTTAAATTCAAAAAAAATATGAGTCTTAATAGAAAGTAAATCAGATATAAATATTATTATGATTCGATTTGAATTCAATCCGAATTTATATCCATATGTGTATGATCATGTATAAATCTAAATAAAAATATTTAAAATTATATATATATTTATATATTAAAATCCTAATTAAGTTTATATAAAATTAATATTTTATATGATTAATATTTTTATAATTATATTTATGTTTTTTTTTATAGTCTTTCGGTTGAGTTTTAGTGAAACAATTAAAGGTTGATGGTTAGAAAAAAAATTTATGTCAAAATTAATAATTGAACATTTTGATTATATTTTTAATTTGTTTCGTTGAATTGTAATATTTATTAGATATTTTATAATTATGATTTAAAAAAGTATTAGTGGATGAATGTTAATGAATGCTTTGTTTTCTCTTCTATCTTTAAGTGGATGAATATTCAAGGTATTAGTGATAAATTTGGACTTAATTTAGGCTTAATATAAACATAATTTCGTCCAAACGGTGGAAGGAATCTTGGGCTGCCTTGTCTTGCTCTTTTATGGATAAAAAGGAGTGAAAATGGACACTTGATGTATGTAGACATTTTGGTAGTAAAAGGGGAGTGTCTCTTTCAATTATATGTTGATCCTCAAGCTAATTAACCTTCTTGAATGTTATAATATTATGCATTAAGAGGCCTTTATTGCTTGTCTTCATGTAGAATACAAATAGCCTTCAAAAGATTATGAAAAAGTGACTTGAATGCCTTGATTATTTGCATAATGATGGCCTTCATTTGTATGAATAAAAATCAGCTTTGAATTGAATTGAATATGTGAATAAAGAACTTCAATGAATTATTTTTTGGATGAAGATGAAGGGACTCTTCCTTGGCTCAAACTCATCCAAATCATCATTACACAAAATTCCCGTAATGAAAATTTTAGCATATACTGTCTTTGATAAATCGATCATATCTCAAGCTTCCGATATTGGATTAAGGTGATTCAAAAGGATATGGAAAGCTAAGAGATAGAGGAATAAACTTGAAAGAGACTTTAAGACTCAAATCATCCCGGATACAGTTCAAAAATGGAGATCAATCTGACTTGCATTCTTGCATTTGATGTGATTGTTCATCTCCCTTCATTTACCTAACACAAAGGAAAATTTTATTTATATTTTAATTAAAAAACATACATAAAACAATATAAGAGTTAGTTTGAATAATGCACTAGTTTAATGAATGAATTAGTTTGATCAATGAACTAATTTTATTAATGAACTACATGCATGAATGAAATAGTTTATTAAATGAATAGATGAACTACTTCCCTAAAACAACTAGATACTTAAATCCTATGCATGCTTAAATGATCAACACACTTATTCAATGCATTGATATGTATAAAAATTTTAATTCTTATGCAAAATTATGCATAAGCAAAATAAAGTGATCCTCCCTTGTTAATCCCACTTCCCCACGTTCAAAGCTTGATGTGAACAAGTTTTTCATGGCTGATTGAAACTTCTTAGTCCTCGCACGTATGATGGGGCCATTTCGATGCTTCCTCGGGTTCTTGTTATTAGTGTTCATATCAATTCCGAAAGCCTCACCAATTATTATTATTATTATTATTATTAGATTAAAGTAAAAATTCAAATATAATAATAAACAACCCAACAGCTTTTATAAAAATTCATAAAATATACAAAGCTTTAAAATTTAATAGAAAATTACAAGCCCAATTTCTAATATTAATACAAGCACATTTTAGCCCAAACCGTTAACTCAATCTGATGAAAACCCTCAATGATCCCTTTCCTTATCTCCATGAGTAGTCCAATGTGGACCGTCAGATCTGGCATGATCTAACGGTAACCAACAAGATGAGAAGAGCTTTCTGGATCTCCACACGCGACCGCTCATCTCCCTCACGAGCACGTGGCATGCACACGTACCCTTTCGAGTACTCGATCGTCCTTTCGTCTCCCTGATCATGCCACACTTCGTCGGTGGTCCCTCCATCTTTCAACATCCACATCCTGCAAGAAAAGAAGGACGTGAGTCAGATTCGTACATACATCAGCCAAAACGCAAAAACAAGAGAGGCTAAAAACAAAGAATTTCAGAGGCATAATCAACAAATCTAACAAATTTCAAAGCAACAATACAACCGAATTTCAGAACAACCAATAAATATTTACGGTTTCATTTTCCCCTTTTTAATTTTATGCAATTTCGGTTATAAAACAGAATCAAAAGAATGTAAAGAGGTTCCCATTCGAGAAATCAGTATAAGAAATATTTTAAAGGTATAACCTCTTAGCCTTCCAGATTACCATTTTCATACAACAACAAAATAAATGAGTTTTTTTTACCTTCGACTTTAGTCGGGTTTTCTTTGAGTGTTCTTATGATTCTCTGGGTTCGTTGAAGATGTAGAGAGAATTTGGGTTTTCTCTTCATTTCGGAAATAAAAAAAATGATGATTTTAATTTTCAAATGAGTTTTATACTCATTAATAAAAAAAAGAAATGGATTTATTTCATCATTAAAAACCTCTGTGTTTTTAAAATTCTTCCCTCAATCCCCGGATGTTTTCAAAATTTTTCATTTTGGTCCCTCAATCGAGCCAAATTCGATTTCTAATAAATAGTTATTTGATTTTGAACTCTAAATTTTAGTTTTATTTCTTTCTGGTCACTAATTCATAATGATATCCCTTTATTTGGTTTTAATTTGACTCAAATGTTTGCACTTTCTTTTAATTCGCCCCTTTTTCATTTTAAATTGGCACTTTTGTTTTGTTTTCATTCAATTTTGGTCATAGATTTTAATTTATTTCTCTATTTGTTTCTATTTGGCCTCAAAACTTTGCATCTTTTCATTTCAGTCTTATTCCCAGCATTAAAATGCATCCCCTTTTATTTATTTATTTGCCCATGTATGTATATTGTTTTTATTATGTTTGTGTATAAGTATGAATTTATCATGTAATCTTATTTGTATTTTGCTTGAGTTACACCTAATTAAAATTTTCTTTCAAAAAAATAATTAACTTTAATTGTGATGTCTCTTTATTCGGTCGTAACGGGGTCGATATCAGGCGTAATGGTGGTAGTTTGTGCGTTTATCTTCGAATAAAGAGACTTTTAAAATATATTCAAATTCATAAACAAATCTTAATGTAATTGTCACTTTAATTCGGAAAATTTTAAATTAATTAACTGGTAATTTTAAAAAGTATCAATTTTGGGCGATTTAAAAATACTAATATCATTTTTAATCGTAACCGACTCTCGAACCCAAATTTATTCGAATCTCTGGTTTTATGGTGTTCGATCTACCTAACTGACCGTTGACGACTCTAACCAAAATTTTAAATTATTTTCTAAAACTTTTTTAATTGGTTCTCATTTTTAAATATTTTTAAGTCCTATTTTCAATAAAAAGGAAATAGTCATTTTAAAACCATTTTAAAAACATTTTCTAATTTAATAACTTTTTTACCTTTTATTTTATTTTATCTTTTTCATTTTAAGTCTTTTCACACCTTAAATTTCCAAATTTTTAAATTTCCAATTTCTTCATTTATAAATTTCCCTTTTTCAAATTACTTTTTTTAACTTTCATAAGAAAAACCTAAAATTTTTATTTTTTATTTTTTTTAATTTCAAACACTTTTAAACCTTCCAATTTTATTTCAATCTTTTCCAAAATTTCTATACCTTTATTTTTTTAATTTTTAAAAAGGTCACTATAATAATTAAATTAAAATATTTTCTCCAAAATTTTGTTATTTCTCTTTTTTTTTAATCAATTATTATTTTTATTTTTAATTAAAATGAATAAAAAAAGGAAAGAACTCACCCAAATTTTTAGGTTGGAGAATTAATTTTTAGCCATTCTTACTTTAGATGTTTTTCATAGGTTTTTTTTTCATTTAATTAAGTGTATAATTTTACTTCTAGTTTAATTAGATATTTCAATTGAGTCCTAAAATTTTATTTTTAATAAAAATTAACCTCTAGTAATTTTATATTTTTAATATGATGGTTTTTTTTATTTATGTTAGTCTCTAAAAAAATCTTTTCTCGAAATTAACTTTTTTATTTCTAGTTTTCATAATTTAAGCCAACGTTTTAAATAACAATGATATTTTTATTCATTATAATACTTAATATTTATTTTAAATATGATTTTTATTTTTGAAATATATTAAATAATTCAAAAAAATTATCGAAGTTAATTGATTGTTTGTACAAAGCTAATGTGAATTCAAAACCCGAATTAACCTGATTTTAAATGAATTCAACCTAAAATGAATCCGACTTGAAATAAAACCGACCTGAAGTCTACTTGAATTAACCCGTCAATTAATTATTTCAGACTCAAAACATTCTGACCTGAAACTGACCCGCAATCGATACGAATCGAATCAAAAATATTAAATCAACCTAAAATGACATTTATCCGATTTAATCTAAAACCCGTACGATTAACTATTTTTACACTTTCCCTCCCACTCATCACATAGTTTTAGCCATGTCCATTACTTATTTGAGAATTTGAATGGTCGAACTGTACATCGAAATAATTAGCTAGAATTTGGAATTGAGTTCTATCAATGAGGGAATTTGAATTGAGATAAGAATTAGTTTATGGTTGGCCATAGAGCATACACCAAACATTCCATATGCAATCTTTTATTAGAACAGACTATGATTTGTTTATTCTGATTAGGTCTTGCTTGACTCTTTGTCGTGTTGAACAGTAGGAACTGTCGAGCGGAGATGGCGGCTTTTTGGCATGTTGATCGTGTGGTACATCGGAAATGGTGGCTTTTTAAGTTGGGGCATGCAATGAAAATAACTCCCCCCATAACCCTAACACCACCCATGCCATGTTTCGTATATTTTTGGACCTTTTATCAATCTCCTATGGCCCAAACAAAAGCAGATGGCCTAAACAGGGAAACCCAGACTCGATTATTGGATTCTTGTCGTGTCTCTCCTCAGTCCTTGTAATAATATCCATCTCCAAACTATTTGAAATTATTACTTGTACTTAGTCTAGGTCTAGCTGAGATGAAGACCTTATAAATCTCAACCAAACTAATTTCACTAACATCTGGGGGTTTTCATGGATTAAAGACTACAAGGTTGGGTGCACAAGGTCAAAACATATAATTAAAAACAAATAATTTTTTTTTAATTTTTAATTTAAGAAATTATAATTAACTTGATTACTATCTTCCGTTAAAATTTGCTTCTTAAAAGCATATGTTTATTTCTGTTGGCATAGCTTGTTATTAATACATGTGAACATCCAACGTCACATGTCGAAGGGTCATAGCATGTGAACTCATAACACAAGCGAACAATGATAACGTATGCTTGCGAACACTCCATATGGGCGAACGATAGGAATAACTATGTGTCGAATAATCAGATTCCAAACTCCTAGGTGGATAATATTCAGCGGTCACGTGTGAACATACGTGACCGTTATTAATCACAAAACAAATCTAAAACATCATCTCATAGTTAGATCAATCACAATATCACGATAATCTCATAGTGATACATGTCCGAGTAGCGTAAAAGAGAGCTTGGGAAACAATGGCTATCTGAAAACGAACCAAATACATGTTGATTCAAGGCATAACTTCCTGTTATGGTTCTCGTCCTTGTACCCGTTCTACCTCTTGCCATCGAACACTCACCCACGAATGAACCACTAATATTTAACTTTATAATCTTTCGATATAAATGTGGTTATTTAATGTTAGATTCGTAGAATTTTGTGTGTTTCCGATTAAAGGGTCAAAAGATTTATATTTTGAAGGACAAATCTAGTCGGGTAAAATTTTTTGGGGCTTAATGGTCACCGTCGATGAAGCCAAATGGTGACGGATACAGTGGTTAATTGCAACGAGTATAAATCCACCACATCTTTTCTTTGTCTTCTTTCATGCATCCTTTGAAAATTCTCTAAATAATTGAATTTTAATCCCTAACCCTTATTTTCTATATCCTAAATTCTAAAACCTACGCCGTAAAAAAACACCCTCCCCCTAATTCCTTAAACCCTAACCAAAACCCCTAACCTAAAACCCTAAACCCTAAACCTCTAATTTAAAATGGAAGCATAAATAGAAGCATAGGAAAGAGGTAGACGATTTGCACCCAATTGCAACAAACAATGGCCATAATCTAAGAAACATGAGAATATGTGAGAAAAAAAAGGAAAATAAGGAGAAAAAAATACATAGGATCAAGATATTGTTATTTTGGCATCTATTTAACTTTTTAAAACGACATTGTTTTTGGGTATTTTTTATATGTACACACTATTAATTATTTAACGATTGAGTGATTAAAATTATAATAATTTAAAAATTAAGTGATCGAATTAAAAAAATAAACTTTAATAATCAAAATAAAAAGAAAAAAATATTGAATGATAAAAATATTATAGTTTACCCTATAATAAAACAAGTTGCTTTTTACTATTTTAAATAATATATTAAATCTTAGACTTGATGAGACGATAGGACAAAAGAATCGTGGGGCATAGAAGAAAAGGTGAGAGAAACAGGGCCGAAATGGCGAGCAATAAAGAATCGTGGGGCATCGCATCCCCATCAGCATGACGAGAGATGATCCAAAAGCAGGCAATTCAGAAAAGCCCAAGGCTTGTTCCAATCAAATATAGAAACGGGTCCATGTGGAACTGGGAGAAGAGCAGGGATTGTTCCTATCACTTTCCCCGGTTGTGGAATATATTAATACCCCAGGTCAGGCCAAGCCAGGCCAGGCCAGAGCTATCTAACAGTATGCAAATTCCAAACTAAACTTTCTTCTTCTCCCAATAATTGCAAAACCTTTTTACTTAAAACCCACACTCTTTACTCATGCACGGCTCTATTTGGTGAACCAAATGATGAGACAGTTTGAGGAAACATCGGCAAACTGAAGCCACAACAAACGAAACTGCATTATCTCTTGTTCTTAATTTACTGTTCTAGATTATTACGAACCCAGTGCTTCA
Source organism: Abelmoschus esculentus (assembly GCA_035048815.1). Lineage (NCBI taxonomy): Eukaryota > Viridiplantae > Streptophyta > Magnoliopsida > Malvales > Malvaceae > Abelmoschus > Abelmoschus esculentus. The sequence continues at coordinate 5,006,588 of JAUCBN010000063.1, read as the reverse complement.
CTTCCAGTGAGGTTTTGGACAGACGTAATAGGAGCGACCGCACAAGATCGTCGTAAAAGAGCGGTCCCAAATTTTGATAAACTACATTCATTAGATGATGTCAATCTCTAAATTCATTGAAAATTTTTGAAAACGCTATTAAGAAAGATAAGTTATAATTGTTAAAACGTTATAATTATTTCTTAAATATGACAATTGATTATAAAATCTTATTGATTATTGTTATTACTGTTGCTTCAGTAGAACAAGTGAGGTTTTGGATAGACGCAATAGAAACGATCGCACAGGGGCCCTAGAAAGGACATTTGCTTCTAAGGGCTACAATTTTGTAATTAGTAGAGGTCATGCACAACTACTTTTAAGGACTATGTTTTAATAAATTACACAGAAACCCTAAAATTTTTAAACCGTTGTTTAATACATATTAATAATAAATTTTAAACCATGACAAATCAAAGTTAAATATTTTGACAAAACAATACTAGTATTAAATTTAATGAAACATAATTAATATATGTAGGAACTGTTTAATTAATAATGTTTCCTCTTGAATCTTGAATATCATTTATGGAATTGTGAGACCAATAAAATCTAATCCAAGATCTTCATGTCTTTTAGTTTTAATCGGCTCAGCAGTCTACATCGAATTCAGTTAAGCAGCTCTTATCAAAGCTTTCATTTGCGATGAAAACTCATTTGGATTGTGATTTTTCTATGATACTCTGATTATAATTAATATATGCTTTTTAATTTGCATGTATATGTAATTGAAACAATCCCATGACTCTATTTCATGTTATAACGCAAGTACTTGTAGTTTGATGCTTAACATGAGTGTGATCAAATCTAACCCTAGTAGCTATTTGTCAAAACTCTGTGGCCTGCAATTTTGCTTTTCTCCCTTTGATTGGTAATTGATAACTAATCTTAGTATTGATTTTCGGACATCGGATTGATTATTTTTCTTTCTTTTTCATATTTTAATAAGAATATATGTTTTTGTAGCACGTATTTCTCCGTCCTTATAACATGTTTTCTTTGTTTTTTATGGTTCGTTTCATATCTCCTTGTGATAAGATTTTAGCATACCCTAACAATCATTGATTGTTCTCACAAAGATTTTAACGATGTTAGTTTCTGATTATGATTTTGTCGGGAGTCTTGAAAAAGTTAAATCCTCACATGGTTGATGGTTTAAAGTTTTGATATAATAATTGAAAAATACTTTTTGATTAATTAAAAAAAAATTCAAAAACGATTTTAAGTCCAAACATGGAAATAATTTTAAGATATTTTTAAAAGATTTTATAAGTTGTTCAAAACGTTTTAATATAGCTAAACTTAAGATTTTAGCACAAGCGTACGAATATAGTAGCCTCCGTATCTATACTAGTTAAGGTTTCAACTACAATATTTTTCTAGAACAAAAACCCCATACGTTAAAGGCCTAGCGTACCAATACGAAGGTGGCCGTATTGATACAAATTTGCGCGTACTGATACCCTAGACTTTTAAACCCTCAACGACTAGTTCCATATAGGTGCAACATACCAAAATGGCACATCCTTAACGATACAGTTCATGGCGTACCAAAACTATGGGTTGAAGCTCGTATAACGACTGCTTCTCAAAGTAGTAGTATCACGATACATACACTCATGTATTGATATCAAAAGTATCGAAAGAGGAAAATAGCATGGAATAAATTTATCCTAATAATTCAAATTTAATCCTGACGGTCTTCGATGAATAAAAACTCAATTAAGACTGTAAAATAGACCTTAAAGCTTAAACAAGAATTGATGCTCAATTTCCAACATCTATTGTGATAGAAACATTTCTTAGTGCTTAAATTTTATTTCTTTTATAGAGAACACTTGTCTTCACATTGAAAATAAGAATACCTATAAGAATCATTTTTCAGTGCTAACTTTTTACTCAAAGATAAATTTGCATCAAAAACATACTCTAATTTGCATTATCGTTTGAAAGTTGAAAGTGGTTGAATTGACATTATACTTCATAAATTTATCAATAAAATTTTCAATTTGTTTCGCCATTTCTATGGACATAAAACCAACTGGGGGATCATGAACAATAACCCAAAGATTCAGAAAGTATAATGGGAAAGTCATAGAGTCCTCCCCAGGTTGGAGATGATAGAGAACTAGTGTCTATTGAAAAATCAAGGACCGTCAATCGAAGTTTTTAAGTCAATAAGATGATCAGAAGAAATAATAATCATCGTTTACTAAGGTTAGTGATAGATATACTTCTAAGGGGTCTTTAAACATTTGTCAAAGTATTTTTCATAGAATCAAAATAGATCACATTCGAAATAAAGAACAAATTCTAAAGTTGTTGAGAAACGAGAAAAAAATAAGAGAATCATCATTAATCAAAATAACTTTATCCTCTATTGCCAAATTGGCTAGATGAGAGGATACAAGAAATGAAATTGCGCCAATAGATAAATACAACAAAACATGTCAATAGATAGAGATATATAGTAAAAATAAATATATAGATGGCTTAGAAAAAGATTGAAAATCAAAAGAAATCTCAAAATAACTATAAACTTAACTTCTAAATCTTATAATTTTTTAACATTGTTAAAATGATTAATCCAAATAAAAATAACTCATATAAAAATATATTGATTGGCCAAAAATAAATTTGGATTAGACATTGTAACAAAGAATTATTTTTGGCTTATCAATATATTTTTTCTTATAAATTATTTTTATTTAAGATTTACTAATTTTATATTTTTTCTTATATTTAATTTTTAACTTAAAAACTTATTAACTTAACATATTTCTTTAATTTTTACATTAAATATATTTAGTTTTAAATGATAAAAATTACAATATATATATATATATATTAACACTTCATAGAATTTTAAAACCTCCATATTTGACATCAAAATCTAATCTCAGCTCATATTTTAAACATATTTATTTTTTTGAACATTCTCGTATATTAGATAGTATAATTGATTCTTTACTCTTAACTCTTTATAAATGTATCTATATCATATAGATAAACTACTCAAATATGAGTCACTTAAAGATAATAATATTTCTTTTTTCAATACGAGCACTAAATAGAATATAAATCCTGTCATTTTTTTTAGATCTTATTTATGCCGTAATACTAAAAATTTAGAGTTACGGCTTATGGTTAAGTTTTAAGATGAAAGTTTATGATTGAGATTTATGATATAAGTAGTATTTTAGAATTTAAAGTTTAATATTTAAAATTCAGGGTTATAGTTTAGGATTTTATTTTTAGTGTCAAAGAATAAAAATTAAAAAAAAAAAGAAAAAGACTTTTGTGCCTCAATGGGTTCAAACATGTTTGATTTTCTTATTCAAATACAGCGGCGGATGCACATTTAGGATAGAGTGGTCTTAGTCCACCCTGAATCTTTTAAAGTTTACACATTTATATTTAAATTTTTAAAATTTTATGAGTTAGTCCTTAATTTTTTTTAATATTTATAAGTTGTGCCTACCCTAAAATTTTAAAATTTCATGTGTCCACCCTCAAATATTTTTCTAAATCCGCCACTGTTCAAATATATTCCTAAGTCTAATATATTTGTTCTAACTTATTCCTATAAGGTGAATCTTAACCTTAGATCAAATATATATATACCTAACTTTTCGGATGTTTGGGGTTAGCCAATATATTTTCCTAGGATTGCTTGACCAGCAGATGACTAGTTTTTGGCTTTGCAATCTCAATTGCCGACTTTCCAACAGACGAATGATTATGCTATTTACTTGAGCTTTTAGTGCAATTGAGATTTCGTTGGACGGTAGCATATTTACTTTCAAGTTCAATCATGGAGCAATACTAAACTTAATTTCTATATATTATTTTATCCAACGAGAGGATCAAATTATCGTTGAAATCAAGACAGTGATTACACCATTATTAGGGATGGTGTTAATTACAATCAGGATTCTTAATAAATCATTGACTTGGCAAAATTAATGGATTTGAATCTAACAGTAGGAATGGACAATAGGCTTACATGTTTGGTATGAACGAATAGATGTGTAGCTTAGTAGGCTGCTTTATCTTAATACGGTCTTATCGACTTGACAACTGACCTAAAACCCTAACCCACCATGTTTCTTCTGCATAAGCTAGGGTTACTGAAAATGGAAGATGCCTTAATCGATGATGCTGAGAACAACATCCTCCTGGCCCGCTCCGAAATGCCACAACACAACAAAGAAAAGAGATGGCGCCGAAATCTTTGGGTAGGAATTGTTTTGCTAAAAACATGTAAGAAATGCGTGATGTTTTTATTTTCTTTCATGATAATGGTTTATGGAGAATCCCCTCGATATACCACTGGGGTGCTTGATTAGTCGGAATGATGAGGTGAAAATGAAAAAGAAGTTACAAATTACAAGCAAATTAAGACACCGGGGGTGGCATCTAATTGAGGAAATCTTTTGAGATGGTGTGACCGATGTGAAAGGAACAACAGAAAAGCCCCTACCCACCATAGAAGATGGATATCACGTCAAAGAGTACATGCGGTGGGGTTTTAGTGCACAGCCCAGGATTTCAGACCTCTCTCGGGTCAACAAAAAGATATCTGTTTGGTGGGGTTTTTGTCAATTCATGGAGGTTTTCCCTCTCTTCATTCTTCAAGACCTTTATGCACCACAAATCCTCCGGACACGACAGTAATTTCCAATGTGGGATGTGAAGTCTCGATGTGTCGCTACCTCCGACTTCTGTTACAATAACTTTACAATCCTTGGACTTTGATGAAGCCATGTTATGCACGAATCGACACAGGGTCCGCACCAGCTTGCCGGACAAGGGACCTTTTCCGTACACCCCATATATGAAGTAGAACCCGAATGGATTGAAGAAATCCGGTATGCCTGGCAGCTTAAAGCATGGGAGAAGCTTTTGGATGAAGCGTGAGCCCTTGGTGTACATCAAACAAGAAAAAGGTGCATTTCCCAATCTCAATTTGAAAAGCTCCCCACTGTTCCATACACTAAGCATTGCCCAACTACTAGGAACTTCTCCCCACGATTCTCCTCTGGGATAAGCAGCCCAGGTTCCCAAGCTTAGATTATTTCTCAGTATGTTTCCTATATCATTAGGGAAGAATTGCGCGGAAGACATGAATTTACGGTAGATGGATTCCGCTTCTTCGATCTTCAGCTTCGCTAATTCGACGTTGGCCGATATTCGGGACCTCCGATGGCTGACAGGGTTTACGAGAATGGTTGGCGTCTGGAACTTGGCATAACCGAGCTTGTCTACGAAGAGCTTGACCGATGCCTCGTTATCTTTCTCCGTGGCCATGTATGCATAATCAACGTCATTGGCAATGAACCATTCTTCCAACTTGATAACAAGGCTCGACCCGATCCGTCTTCTTCGATAAAGCGGCGCAACCCTTAAGCCCAAGATATAGCCCACCTTAGCTAGATCATTGGGTGGTTTGTGAACTGTTACAAGCTTTATGGAGCCCTGAATGACACCAACCAACTGGCTGTCCAACTCGGCTACCTAGCATGAGAAATGAAAGGATCAAACAAAATCCAGAATAAGAAGATGGAAGGTGTAGAGAAATGATATATACCAGCATTTTGTAAATTGGACTGTTTCTGATTCTACACATGGGATCACCCAAAGTGTCTGTGAAGAGAAACACTCTTTTAGCTGGTCCTATCTCGCATCTTCTCTCAAAATCTTCCACTCGAGCTCTATCATTTTGGGCATCATAGCTTCGTATAATAAGCTCACCACCATATCCCATTCTTTAATATGAAACTCCCACCTTAAACAACAAAGTCTAATGCCTTCATACATATATAAGAAGAGAGAAGAAAGTGTGAAAACATTATTTGATTGAGCAGAACTTAGTTTATTCAAACAATAAATCTCAAATCCCAATACAAACGTGTATAATCTAAAAGGAAAAAGAAAAGTATTGTTTGATTGGTCGAGATAGGCAGGGTCGTACAGGCAGCAGAAGGCTTTGCTTTGGAAATTAATGGAGAAGTGATGAATGATTTATAGGGAGGTGGGGGTGAATATGGAATGTTCTGTGTCATCATTATCAACATCACCCAAGGCTATGCCTTCAAAAAAAATAGTATTAGTCGACAAAGGGGAGTGTTGGGAGATGTGTTTTTGTCTTTTGTCTTTTGTCATTTTTAATGTAGTAATTAATTAGGCCACTCCACGTTTGGACTTGGGATCATAACCTCAGCCTCACGCCATTTTGCACTTCTAAACCCCTTTTATTTACTTTTAACAATTTTTTTATCTAGAAGAGAAAAGGAGAATTTGGTGTTACTCCCTCTTATTTCTTGGCCAACCGCCTCTTCACTCAATCACCTAAATTAATGTATATCTTGTACCTAAACTCATTTTCTATTTTCTTACCAAATAAATATTAAAAATATTAATATTCAAATTACAAATTTATAAAAATACTATATAATAATTTATGAATTGTGATTAACAGTTGATTATTGTATGATTATTTTTATTATATCTATCAAGAACCACAATCAATTAAAAACTAAAAATATAAAATTATAAAGTTTTGGTTAATACTAAAAGTTGTGCTAAAAGATCTTAAATAAACTTATTAATTTTTGAAAGCATTAAAATACAATTTATTTAATTTATTTAAAAGATTAAAAAGACTTCAATTGGATAACCATATTTGAGAGGAGCCAAAATTAATATTTTTTATTAACAATGGAGGCCAAGATTTATGTTTATCCCAGATTTTGCCCTAACTTAAAATTGCATCAACCACGTAAACTGAAATTTAAATTCAAAATTAAGCTTCTTGTTACTTGTTATTAGATCATAATGCATATGGTCTATGAAAGCGTTAAATTTCTGAATGCTTATGCCAGTTGTAATCTAAGAATATAATTTAAATTATATAATAAAAATAGTATAAAAACTATTTATCTGATTTTAATTGTAACAATACGGATTTCAGAATCCTAAAATTAAGTTAACTTGAGATATTAATTTTGTATTTAGGCCAAGATTTAGACCCTCGAGAGTTTTATTGGACTTGTTTCGGTTGTTAGGCTTATGTGTGAGCTTGTTAGTTATGGATTATAAGAGATATAATTTCCCTTCTATTGTTGAAAAGTGGGGGAAATTATATTAATTTTTTGTAAAAAAAAAAGTAAGGGCAAAGATCACATTATTTTCTTGTCCTTTTCTCTTCCTAAACCCATTTTCCCACACAAAGTCAAAAAAAAATTATTCTTTAAGCTTTTGTGTCAAAATCTCATTTTTGGTTGTTGAGGAGATATAATCATTATTCAAGTATCAATAAAATAAGGTAAATATTATTCGAAATGATTGATGATGTTTAGAGAGGACTGAAAGAGAAAGAACGAGAATAGATGTTTTGAAATTTCTTTATCAGTTTTAATTCAAGATTACTACACTATTAACTTCTATAGCTTAATGGATATCATAGAATTAAATCTTATTGTATGATATGATGAATTGGTTGATATTAACCTTGAATGCCCTCTAATGGTGGATTATAAAATTTATGTTGTTTAAGCGTAAACTTAATAAAAAAAATCACTTAATTAACTTCCCATAATCTGTAAGAATGATTTTTGTTAACAATTCTAGCTTTAAAATTTAAAATTTGGCATTACATACTGATATAATTTAGACCAATATAGGTATGCCCTTACCTAAGATTACTCTTCTGAGTGAAATTATAACAGATTGATACGGATTAGGAGCGTACCAATACTACTATTGCATTGCAATTTCAATAGTTAAATCATGTTTCGGTACACCGATGGGTGTACCGGTATGCAAGGTGTGTAAATAGATATAGGGTATCAATACACATAGAAAGGGTATCGGTACAAGTGTATGCTTAGAACTGTTACAGTATGTGGTCAAGTATCAATACACAAAGAGACGTATCAATACTCAAGAAAAGTATATCGATAACCATATTGGCGTAATGATAAACATAATGTAATCTGCTATATATATATATATATTGAGTTTGAAGGATCTATAATTTGAGGTGAAGAATTCTTGGATCTCTTGAGGTGTAAAATAAATTTTAAAATGGAGAAAGTGAGATTTAAACCTCGTGCATGATATGATTGAACAATAACTTTGTAAAATAAAAGGTAAATAACTTGTGTTAATAAATTTTGTTGTGTTAATAAACCATAAGGATTATTGGGGGAGTAAATTTTGTTGTGTGATGACGAGATGTCAGTATAACCTAGTCACTTTGACTTATGAATAATAAGAAGTATTGAAGACAATAAATAAGTTTAATTATATATTTCTTCATAATTTATTAAGAACTCGTTAATATAAAAAATTATCGTATTACCATTCAGCATCAATAAGGGATCATTGGGATCGTGTTGTTTTTTATATCGATAAGCATTGGTTTAGTTATGTACTAACATGTCATTTCATGTAAGAACTTGATTGATGAGATCTGAAAATCTAGTAAAAAGATATTGAAACATGATTGTATGTTTAAGTAGATAAAGATCATTGATGCTATATGAACCATGCCTTATCCATAAGAACTTGGGAGAGATTTTGATTATGGTACATATTCTAATGCTAGGTGACCTAACCTCACCCAAAGTGTATGATCTGATGCTATGTGACACAGTCTAACTTCTATGTTGATATGATATGTTGGGCAATGTGTTCCCTTGTTATTTAATGTATGATGATATACATACGAGCAATATGAGAATTGATGTTTGGTATGCTATATAAGATGATACTTTGTTATATGTTATATGTTTAGGTGATTGTGGTAGCTTCATTATTTATCTTGTCATGACATTATATGTGTAATATGTTTTTATTTATGTTTTGTATGAAATATGGTTGAGTAATTATGCATTCACTAATCTTTGTTAGTTTAACATTCAGAATCATTTCAATAGCAGGTTAGTGGGTTTGACACATTGCTTGGAGGTGCACATGAAGGATTTCAATGCCTCATCTTTACAAAGTTTAATATTAAGTCTTGGGATTATGTATTTTTAAAAACCTATCTAACTTATATTTTGGACTTTTAAAATGATCGAATCAAATAATTTTTATAATATAATTTTAAAAGAAACTTCATTGTATATGTTTCAAATATTGTTTATATTTATGATCTTATGCTATATGATTCGGCCTCACCTAAAGTGTTCGTACCTGTGCTATGTGAACAAACCTTATTCCTATGTTGATGTGGAATGGTATGTTGTGCCTTGTGTACCCTTGTTATTTGACATACGATGATACACGTGTGTTGTGTAGGGTATTGATGTTTGGTATGGTATGTGAGATAGATACCTGTTTATATTTTATGTGTTTAGGTTATTATGGTAGTATCGGTGCTTATCTTGCCATGACATTATATGCGTAGCATTTTTTTTATGTTTCACATGAAGTATGTTTGAGTGATTGTGTCCCTATTTTGCTTTGTTAGCTTGAGTGATTGTGTATCCATTGTTCTTTGTTAGCTCAACATTCGGAATCGTTATTTTTTTTATAGGTTAACAAGCTTAACCTGCTTCTTGGAGGAGCACCATCAATAAAGGATTTCAATGCCTCATCTCTATAGAGTATAATACTTAGGTCTTTGAGCTATGTATACGTAAAAAGTAACTCAAATAAGCTATGAAAATTGATCACTGATTGAGCTGAATTAGATCAAAATTTTATGATTGAGTTTCGAACTTTGAATCCAAATAAAATATCCATGCGGATGATGTTATATTAATCTAATCCTACACTCCCAATAAATAACTCATTGTAATTTAATTCAATACAATGAATAATCTAAATTCAATCACTCAATTCAAAATATACGATTGTCGAACTATATACACACTCGAAATTTACCAAACTTAATAATCATTAATATATAATATGCTGTACCGTCGGCAGCTAAACAAATATCTTAGAATCTAATAATACAATTTAAATATTTTTTTATATATTATATTTACTTGTGTAAAGTGTGAAGAGATGTCATTTTCTCTGGACACTTAACTTTTTTATGTGCACTATACATTTATCGAATAATCATTCATGATATATATTTTTGGGGGGCTAATCGAGTGAAGGAAGTGTGGGTTTGGGTGGTCCATCTCCGTTTTGCACACTTAAGATTCGAAAATGAAAGTAAAAGTGAAAACCCCACTAAATTAATGCTTAGCTTTCTGTTTATCAGAAAATAATTATAAATGATGGATTACTGATAATAATGCAAAGGAACATGTATATAACTTTAATATATACGAGTGTGATTAGATAATAATATATGTTTATATTTTTTTTAACCTTTCGAAAAGGTATACACATTTTAAACATATAAGTATTTAAACCTAAATCTATTATCATCGTTTGTTCTATTAGAGCCATTAGTTATAAGGACGAAGTTAGAATTCAATGTTGGGAGGAAATTTTTTATTAAACCTTTAAATTTAAAATTTGTGAGAGAAAAAATTTTATTTAATTAATATTTAAATAAAAAAATTAAAAATATAATTATATAAAAAATTTAGGAGGGGCAACAACCCCTTCCACCCTATACATAGCATCATCCCTGATTAATTGAGTTATATATCTTGACTTCTTGATTGAGTTTGAGTTTAATATAAGATATGTTAATATTATAATTAATAAAAATATTAAAATGTTAAAACATTAAATTTAAAATGGAAAACATTTTAATACATATACTATAAAATTTTGAAGTTTAGTTTACAATTTAAAGTGAGATATTTAGATTTTACAGTTAAAAAGGGATTGTATAAGGCCTAAAATCTGTATTTCAAAACGGAAAATATTGAAACCAACCACGATGATGTTCCTCTGATCCAAAGCTTTCTTTAACCTACGCACGAAAACACATTTCGAAATGGTGAGCTACAGAAACTCAATGGGTACTCTACCAACCGATTCACATCATACATAACATAAATAAGCGTATGGAGGCATGAAAAGATGTCATGTCATGAGTCATGTCAAGAAAAGTCCACACAACATCTCAAGTCCTTTTTTATCTCATATATATATATATATATGTTACCTTATATATATATATTCATATAGGATGTCCATATCACCTCATAATAGTATAATAGTAGGGGATCCATCAACACTAAGTAAGGTCCGTAGCATGGCACTCCACATAATATCCGTTAAGGAACCAATAAGCACTAAGAAAGGTCCTAGCTTGTCTTCCGCATAATATAACACCAGTAACCCATCAACAAGCAAGGCTACCAACTTACTTTTACATATAGTATTATACTCTAGTAGCCCATCAACACTATGCAAGATTACTAGATTATCGTATCTCATAATAATAATAATATACTCTAGGCATCCAATCAACACTAAGAAAGGTTCCTAGTAAACCATAAAACTCATGTTAATCACATCAAACCTTTATTGGTTTCAATACCAACATATACTATCAAAGACCAAATCATTATTTGTTTATCTCATGGACGGGGTTAAAGAATCATTTCTCTGTTTTAGTATTCATTTTATAGCTCAATTCACCCATAGAAACCCATAGTATAAATTATGGAACCCATAAATTCAACCCTTAAAAACTTGGACAGATTACCCAGGGGTATCGATACGTTTCCCTTGCGTATTGATACGCTAAGACTTTGACTTAAGACCAAGAGAAACCTACCCGTATCGATAATCATATGTGGGGTATCGATACGCTACCCTATTTTGATACGCCCCTAAGACGGTATCGAAACGATTTGTCACTGGAATTTTTGGTATCAAAACATGGGCTAGGCATTCCGAAACGCCTGTCTTTCTTGTCTTTGTTTACTCTCTAGGGTATCGATACGTCTGCCGAGGGTATCGATACCTCTACACGAAAATCTAGGTCTGAACCCTCAAAATGCTTAAAAATCTACCCAAACCTTTGTCATTAATCCTCAAATCATTCCTACGCTCTAAGGAGGTTTATATCCTAAAAACGAAGGTTCATCAACAGTTCGTGAATCTACCATTAGAGGGGATTTAAGCATTCAACCACTCAAATATTCATCATGCATGCAACACATGACAATTTGTGAAATACAGGATGTTAGAGAGAGTTGGAGGAGTACCAACCTTAGCAAAAACAACAACAACCACATTCACCACTTCTCTTCAAGCTTTTTTCTTCCCAAAGCTCCTAGAAGACTCTCCCACTTGCTTATCTACAAGGGAGGTTAAGCAAAAGATTAGACATCCTTGGGATAGATTCTTAGAATCTAAAAATACTAGAAACTGAGAATGAAACTCCCAAAACCTTCTTCTCGTTTAAGATTTAACCCCTACACCTAAATTTCATTTTCTTTCAATCCCATACATTTTTACCTTGCTCTATAGATTTCCAACAACCCTAAAACTTTCTCTTCATTCAAAAAATAAGATTCTCAACAGAAACTATAAAACTTGCACCTTGAACTTAGGGTTTAGGGTGAAAGAAGAGAGAAAAAAGATAAAGAAGACATGAAAAACAAGATGACTTCAATTTCTTTTCTTTTCTCTCTGCAGAGGAGTTACTCCTCTTCCCCTCTCTTTTTCACACAATAGGCAATTATCAAAGAGCTCTCAACTCAACTCTCAAAGCCCAACTTCGACACAAGGCCCAAAAGTCTAAGGCCTAAAATCGGCCCAAACACAAACCTCAACACTCGAATCTGAATCCGGATCATGACATGTAATCTGCATAGCATGTGTGCATTTTCAAAAGACTAAAAACAAATAACAAATATTACCATGTAATCATATTAAAATATTAAAAAAATAATACCTTTATATATATAAAAAAATCATTCATTAGAAAAAGTCGTGCACTCTAGCACTCAAAGACATGAAAAATTATTAGGTGAACCCCGTTTATCACGTTATCCGTGGTCTCAATCAATCAGGACTGTTTATTTTAATTTTTTTCAAGGTAAATCATCACCTCTTTATTACATGTAATAGTGGGTGAATAGTTATTAGGTAGTTATTTAAAGTTGAACGGTAGTGATTGCTTGGACCATGAATGATTCGGTAAATAAGGTTCACCTAATAATCTCTCCAAAAACAGGTTTAATAACATGTTAAGTTTTTAGTCGGTCCGACTCCGAATCTAACTCGATATTAATATAATAATATGACTGATATAATCTTATAATTAAAAATATAAAAGAGTATTTAAGTAATTATTTTGCGTCAAATTGGAGTATGAAAGTTAAATTAGAATACCCAACTCAAATTGTATAAAAATCCAACCCTATAAATTAGATTAAGTTGAAACTTATTGAATTTTAATAAAATTATCATCCTACTGAGAAACCACCCACTTATAAATCTAATTATTAATTAAACAGTTTTAACTTTTCATCATCGAAAGAAAACAACTCTCCCTGTGCTAAAAACCACTCTCTCTCTCTTTTAAAAATATTATTATTTTTTAAACCTTTGGAGCTAATTTACTTTAAAAGATAAAACATCAGCTGATTATTGGTTTTTTCTTCGAGTAAATGAACCTTTTATAGACATAAATATTACTTTTAGTTTTAAACCGAACCGATTTCCCACTGTCAGAATTATTTACACAAATTTCTATCTAAAAGTGGCGTAGATAGAACTTAATGCATTCAATGAAGGAATGGCGATTCACCCCTCTATGTATTTTAATTTTCTTATTCCAGTCCTTTCTAGATATTTCAATTTACACATATATTTCAAAATGTATTCGAAATAAAAAAAACTGCCATAAAAAAATCTTATACCTCAAAATTTTAGTTATTACAAAGGTGCACTCTTTTTTTTTTTGTTATTTTGGTCTCGCATTGATCTTATCTAATTAAAAAAAATTAACTAGATCCATAATTTAATGAAATATCTCGAACTTATATGTATGTAGATCTTATATTATTAGAAAAGTGATTTAAATTCGAACCAAAACATATCGTAATATTATAAATAGTTATATTTAAGATTTGTACATAAATTAAAAAACTCGATTCAAACTCACTAAACTCAAATTAAACTCACTAAATTCGATTTGACTTGAAATTTGTTTAAATTAAGTTCAAGTTATAAAATTAGATTCGTCAACTCGAATAACTTAAAAAATTTGATTCGATTTAACACGCTCGAACACTCATCCCTATCCATATTATTTTATTTAATTTCAAAACTTTAATAAAACAATAATTTAAAATGCGATAATATCTTATACATCATCCGTGCTATGTTAGTGAATTTAAATCCATCAGTTTGTCGATGAAAAATGGTTTCAGTTGAAAAGAGAATAATACTCACCTTAAAAGATTCAAGTTTAAATTGATTTATTTAAAAAATATATGCATTATCAAAAAAATTAAAAATATATATAAACAGATATTATCTTATAATTCTTTTTAAAACTATTAAAAAAATTCATGTATCGAGGAGTTAATTAATAATTATGAAATTTTTATTTGCACATAATTATAAATTTCCTATCCCTTTTCTAGTATATTCACATGATTGATTGAAAGCTTCTTGATTTAGGGTTTAAAATAACTCACAAATTTTTCAGAACTTATAATCTTATAGATAATATTTATATATGTGAGTAAAATCATGCCTCTAAATTTTTCAGAACGTAGTAACTTACTCATATCTATTTTACTCCTTAAAAATATATGAAAATTGTAAAATTATATTTGATTTTGATATAAAAAATAAGTAAAAGGATTATTTTGTAAATAAGTTTTAAGTTCATACTTAATTGACAAGTCAAACAATTTTTGTAAGTTAAAATAATAATCCATCAATGTTTCCCAAGTCATTTTCAAAGCCTAAAAGATGAGATTTTGCAAGGCGTTTCGATACGCTCCTTAGGCGTTTCGATATGACATGCTTATTTCAATGAATGTTCATCAAGTTTTTAACGCCCCAAAATCGGTCTTAGAAGTTTAGTGAAACGGTTTAGTCGGTTTAGCCTAGTTCAGGATTAAATACTTAAAAATTAATTTTTAATCGAAATATATTATGAAAAAATAACCTAAAATCCTTATTTAATATATATTTGACTTTTATCAACTCAATTTCGAAAAATGACCCTTGAATCCCTAGGATCTTGAAATTAGTGAATATTTTGTAAAAATTGAAAACTTGAGGACAATTTTACAAACTAAGCCAAAACTTTTAAACTTTAAAGGGATTTGATCCAATTGTAATCCTAGTTGATCTAAGACTTCAAAAGGCCTATTTTAATAACCCGTAACCCATAATTTTAATTAATCACCAATCTTTCCAATAAAAATTTGTTTAGTTAATTTTTTATATTTTTCTTCTTCAAAACCTCTTCGTTTTTCTTCGGTTTTACTTGTTTTTAAACCTTGGAAGGAGGTTAGATCAATTTTGGAGGTGAGAACAATTCAAACCTATGAAACCTAAAGTTATTTAATGAAATTCCTAAGTTCTTGGTTGATTACAACAATCTTTAAAGTTTTGAATCAATAAAATCAGTTTTCTTGATAAAAATTCTATTATTTTCTTGATTTTAGTTCAGTTTTACATGGCTGTTTTTGATGCCTAAACACATGAAGCTTGAAGTTTTTAGATATAATTAAGATGACTTTTAAATATCTAATCCTAGACATAAGGTTTTGATGGTGTTTGGAGAGGTTTTCAGTGAGTTTCGGTTAAGTTTTATGGTGTTTTTAGGGGCTGTTCGGTATTGGTACGACTTGAGGGATGTTTGGGTGCGTTTCAATGCACTAAACCCTTTGGTTTAGATGCTTAATCAGTTCAAGAGTTAGAAAAACAAGTTTGAGGGATATCGGAAAGCCGAATCGCATTTTTAGGTGACTTGTCGAGCAAGTTTTGGTAAATCGGTGAGTGGATTATATGGGTTAGCGATTTGACATTGTTTTAAATGTGTTTTAAAAGGTTTGGGGGGTGTAAGAAAGGTGTGAAAAACATCCTTATAATCGGAAGTAAGTTTAAAGTATTGTTTTCTTAAAAGTTCCCATATTATGCCTTATTTTTACTATGTTTAGTCATGCTCGTGTTATACTTGTGCATATGTGAATATGCATGTGTTTCAATGCTCATGAGATTTTTTTTCAATTTTTTTATATACATATGATGCTCCCACGGTTTTGTTTTAAAAACATGAGAAAAATTGTTTTTACTGGTTTATGCATTCGATGCATATGGTAGTGAGATGCATGTGGTTAATACATTGTATTTAAATTAAAACTTGCGCATTGGTTTTGTCTTGTATTGGATTATTATTTGATGGTTAAGAGAGTTAAGTTTATCGATCAATAGGATGATAGTGAACTAATTATTTAAAATGCGTGCGTGTGAAATTCCTTAGTGATACATTAATGGGAGCTAATGCTGCGCGGTATAAGGAACTTTATCGTATTCAAGTTTGCTAATTAACCTGGATACTAAGGTTAGTTTGGCATGGTGGATTAGACCTCCATGTAACCTCGTTCAAGGGACCGAACGAAAGTTTGTTTATCCCAACGATTAGAGTTAATACTAATCGGATAACAAATACTAATATAGTTGAAAGGAAAGTGTTTTTATCTATTACTTTGCAAAGAGAATTACATGAGATTATGTGTTGTACAAAAAGATTTTGTTTGAGCTTTGCTATTGGTAACATGTAAGACTTGGGTTGTGCTTAATAAGCATAGTTTTCAAAAAGGTTTTTTAAAAGGTTTTGTGTCACTTGAGCCATGGTACACTTGAGTATTTTCAAAAGGGGGCATTGTTTGCCACAATTGACTGTTTTTATAAAGAGCATGACTTGGTTTTTAAACTTGATTTTGGTATATTATGGACTGCATTTCAAGATGTTTTTAAATATGTTTTTATTCACTCACTAAGATTATGCTTACCCTCTCATTTACCTTGCAATGCAGAGTATTTAATGTGGAGGCAAAAAAGGGAAATAAGGATCCATGTAACCGCCAAGTGAAAGCTCAAGTATGCCTTTATAACATTAGTAGTAGTGAGAGAGCAATGAAGATGAGATATTATATTGAGAATGATATTTATGCTAATTATTCATTTAATGGATAGATTGATTATCCATGTTGATTTTAGCTTATAACTTGAACTTGAATTGCCTATTGGTATACCTTTAGTTATAATAAACTTACATTGAAGTTTAGATTCTTTACGTTTTAGTCCTTAAATCTTGAGCACGAAATTAAATGAGTTATGGATATAATTTTATGCCTAAATTTGACATGGAAGCATGTAATGAAATTATTTAAAGAATGGTAACACTAATTTCATAATTAGTCCTTTAGTTTCTTGAAAATTACATTTTGGTCCCTAAAGCCTGTTTGTACGTTTTAGGACTCGTACCTTATCTGTTTCCGCTTTAATTTAATATAATCTATGCATGAACATGTTGGATCAGAATAAAGCATCAAAATAGAAAAAGAGCCATTTAATTTTAGGGTAGTTATCGGGGCGAGTCTCCGAATTAGCCTCGTTATTCCCCGTGTAGCTCATTCGAGTTGGGTTTTTTCTAGACCAGATAGAGGGGGTACATTTGTTGGTATCAGAGCTTAGGTATACGAAACTTTTAGGGATATTTTTTGGATTTATATGTTGTAATGTTTATTTATGTTTAATATTGTTTATGCTCGGTGAGTGTTTGAAAATGTTATGTTATATTGTGTGTTGCACTGTTTTTGCTATATGTGATTGCTTTATGTTGTGGCATAGTAGTTAGGTCCTTGTTTGAAAAGCACGCTATTTGTAAGCATGATCGAATCTTTTTTCATTGTAATGACATTGATTATTATGTGACATGGACTATTGTTTTGACATGATTTTCATCTTGTCTTGCTTATAAATTTATGCATAAGAAAATATGATTAGATTTTAAATGTTGCATGCATTGTTGTTAGTTGGTTTTGAAAAAGATTTATGAGTTGAACATTCCTTGAGATTTGTGATTTCGATATGCCATGTAGCATTGGAAACATATTGAATTTGCATTGTTTAATGCATGAGTTTTTGGAATGATTTATATGGTGCTTAGTGCATGTATGAACAATATTTGAAAAAAAAGTGTTGTGTATACTTGTGGAAAGTACACTTGCTATATGATATGTATATATATATATTTGATGTTAATCATGATTGATGATTAAGCTATGTGATGATTAAGTATTTATTGATGGGGTTTATTTTGGGTACCCATTGCTCTAACTACTATTATGAAACTATTTTGTAATGTACTTGAGCTACTTGGAACTTATTTTGCGCTGGCTTCACAGTTTCGCAAAATATTTTTGCATGTTAATTTTTTTTTCTATTTTTATCGTGCTTGATATGAGACAAAAAAAGCTAAAATTTGGTACTAGAGGAGTTGTGGAGATCAGATTGTGTAAATAGATTTGTCTTATGATGTTGTGATATTTGATCTTGATTCAACTCATTCTTCGATCGTGTTTGAGTGCAAAGTGTTTTTGAATCAGTTTAGTTTGAGAATCTATTGTGCTGATGAGTAGTAGGTGACTACATCACTAAGGGTGCCTTTGGGAGTTTTAAAGTGCTTTGTGTGCAAGGTGAAGCGAACATGTTGGAAACGTTCGATTTATGGTTTGGTTGTTTACTCTTGAGTGCTATGTTTCTATGGTTCGGAACGTTGAAGAGGTAGAAAGTTGAAGTTTTTGAGTTGAGGATATTGTTTATGAGTATGGAAAATAATCATGCATAGTATAAGAGCACTTATATGCATATACATTAGACATCTTAGGACATGCATGCATTCTTGAGTATGACATTAGATTGTAATTTCATGCACTTGCATAGGCATATAGGGTGACATATAGGAATCATGCATATATTGTCCATATCTGCGAATATTTTCCTCGTGAAAATAGAAGTTGTGCTTGGTCAGTCCTGTAGGGAGAAGGCGTAGGTTTAAAGAGGTGTTTGAAAGATGCCCTTGTTGGCGCCGAGACTACTGTGCAGTGGGTCGAGTTACTATTCTGGTTGGAAAGTAATTCTTGATAAGGATTGGTTAGCTATGCTTGGAGTTGTGGATAGTTGAACTTAGGTTGAGTTCCTTGAGTTCGTTCCTAGAGGACGTTAGTCATTAGTGATACTAGAGGTGTGATATGTTGTTGTCTTAAGCGAGGTTTTGTTGGAAGTTTTGGTTTGCCTTGTGTGTTAGAATATGCTTGAGAAAGTTAAGCTTGTTAGTGGTAGTTAGGAACTGTTGCGGTTTTCCTAAAGTCGGATGTCAACCTTAAGTAAGGAAAGATTAGGTCGCTAGAAAAGAAAAAGGTTTTTGCTTTTGGCTTGAGGATGCAATGAGTATTGAGACGAACCATGTTGTTTTTGGTGTACCGTTGTTTTGTGTATCATTTCAATTTCTGATGATGTATAGTGTTAGGATGAGATCGAATCTTATCTTTATGAGACGTATGTTCATATATTGACTTTTGGTAATAAAGGTTCTTGTGATAAGGTCATCATGTCAGTCAGAGAGTTTTAGTGGTATCATGGTGTTTCTAAAGTCACGTGAGAGTGAGAGGAAGTTGTGAAGGAGTAGTTTCTTTACCTTTTTCCAAGGTGAAAATTTCGAGGATGAAATTTCATAAGTGAGAGAGAGTTGTAACGCCTCAAAATTGGGCCTAGAAATTTGCTGAATTGATTTCTTCGGTTTAGCCTAGTTTAGGATAAAATACTTAAAAATTGATTTTTAATCAGAATAAATTATTGAAAAATATCCTAAAATACTTATTTAATATATATTTGACTTTGATTAAATCAATTTCTAAAATTGAACCTTCAATCCCTAGGATTTTGAAATTAGTGACTATTTTGTAAAAATTGAAAACTTGAGGAAAATTTTACAAACTAAGCCAAAACTTTGAATCTTTAAGGGGATTTGATGTAATTATAATAATAGTTGATCTAAGCCTTCCAAAGGCCTATTTTAATAACCCATAACCCATGATTTTAATTAATAACCCAAATAACTTAATATTAATCCTAAAAATCTATTTTTTATCAAAATAAAAACCTATATTTTTTTATATTTCGATTTCTCCTTTTCTTGGCAGTCACTCCATCATCTTTTCAAATTTAATCACCAATATTTTCAATAAAAAATTGTTTGGTTAATTCTTTATATTTTTCTTCTTTAAAATCTCTTCATTTTTCTTCGTTTTTACTTGCTTTTAAACCTTGGAAGGAGTTTGGATCAATTTTGGAAGTGAGAACCATTCAAACCTTTGAAATATAATGTTCTTTAATGAAATTCCTAAGTTCTTGGTTGATTGCAACAATCTTTAAAGTCTTGAATCAATAAAATTTATTTTCTTGATAAAAATTCCATTGTTTTCTTAATTTTCGTTCGGTTTTACATGGTTGTTTTTGATATCTAAATACATGAATCTTGAAGTTTTTATATTTAATTAAGATAACTTTTAAGTATCTAATCCTGGACATAAGGTTTTACTTTTTAGTGGTGTTTGGAGAGGTTTTCAGTGAGTTTTGGTTAAATTTTATGGTGTGTTTAGTATTGGTCCGACTTGATGGATGTTTGGGTGCGTTTAAATGCACTAAACCCTCTGTTTTTGATGCTTAAATCAAGTAAATATGTAGAGGAAAAAGTTTGAGGGAGATCGGAAAGCCGAATCGCGTTTTTAGTGACATGTCGAGCAAATTTCGATAAATCGGTGAGTGAATTATGAGGGCTGTCGATTTGACAGTGTTTTAAATGTTTTTTCAAAGGTTTGGGGTATAGGGAAGGTGTGAAAAATCTCCCTATACTCGAAAGTAAGTTTAAAATATTTCTTTCTTAAAGGTTGTCATGTTATGCCTTATTTTTACTATGTTTAGTCATGCTCATGTTATACTTGTACAAATGTGAATATGCATGTATTTCAATGCTCATGATATGTGATAAAGTTTTCTGTATTTTTTGGTAAATTTAGTTGCAAGATAATAGACATTGAAACTAATAGAACAATTCTCATTGGTCATCGCATAGGGAACATTTACATGGTGCTTCTAGTTGACATTAATCTATCTCATGCCTACTTAGTTCCTAGTGTTGAAAATGATGTCTGGTTATGACATGGAAAACTAGGACATGCTAGCATTAGTGTTATAGAGAAATTATTTTCCCAAAATCTAGTTAGAGGTTTACCCAAACTTAGGTTCTCTTTAGACAAAAATTGTGATGCATGTGCTGAGGGTAAAAAAAAACGAGTTTTTTTAAGTCCATTAATGATGTTTCAACTATTAGAGCTTTACAATTGATCCATATGGATCTCTTTGGGCCAATTACGACTACTAGCCTGGGTAGAAAATCATATGAATATGATATTGTTGATGACTACTCTAGATATACTTGTGTTCTATTTTTAAGTACAAAAGATGAAGCTTTAAAAAATTTCATAACATTTTCAAAATTTTCTCAAAATGATCTTGATTAAAAGATTTCACATATTAGAAGTGACCATGTTATCGAATTTCGAAATCTAAGTTTTCAGACTTTTTATAATGAAAATGAGATTAGCCACAATTTTTCAGCTCTTCACACTCCTCAACAAAATGGATAGTTGAAAGGAAAAATAAAACTTTAGAGGAAATGAATTGAACCATACTTTGTGAAAATAATTTACCTAAATATTTTTGGACAGAAGCCACAAAAACTTCTTGTTATATTATAAACCGTGTAATGATTAGGCCAATTTTAATGAAAACTCCTTAGATTTTAAAATCCAGAAAGCCTAACATTGACTATTTTCACCATTTTGGGTGCATGTATTTTTTTGAATAATGAAAAAGAAAACTTAGGTAAATTTGATGCAAAAAGTGATGAAGCGATTTTTCTCGATTTTTCACAAAATTCTAAAGCTCATAGAGTTTTCAACAAAAGAAACTTAGATGTAGAAGAGTCTATACATGTGATTTTCAATGATAACCTCTTTCTTAGGAAGGATTCTTATGATGATGATGATGATGATGTAAGAATCATTAAAACTATTGATGAGGGACAAACATAAAAGGTGGACGGGGTTTCAATCAAATAAGAAGATACACAAGAGTGGTGAAATCCTTAAAGGATGATTTTTCGATATTGTTTATGCAAGAAGAATTAAATCAATTTGAGAGAAATAATGTATGAACATTAGTTGACAGGCCTAGTAACAAATCTACTATAGGAAATAAATGGGTATTTAGAAACAAACTAGATGAGAGTGGTAACATAGAGAGAAACAAAGCTAGATTAGTTTCTCAAGGTTACACTCAAGAAGAGGGAATAGATTTCGATGAAACCTATACACTTGTAGCTAGGATGGAAGCCAGTAGGATGTTGCTTACATTTACATGTTTTCATGATTTCAAGCTTTTTCAAATGGATATAAAAAGTGTTTTTCTAAATGTCTTTATAAATTAAGAAATGTATGTTGAAAAACCACCAGGTTTTGAAGATTCAAAATTTCCAAATAATGTTTTTTAAATTGACTAAAACTTTATACGGTTTGAAACAAGATGCTAAAGCTTGATATGAAATATTTTCAAACTTTTTAATTGAAAATGGTTTTGAAAAAAAGGAAAAGTGGATACTACAATTTTTATAAAAAGATTTAACAATGATATCTTAGTAGTTCAAATTTATGTTGTTGGTATTATATTTGATTCTAGTAATGAGTTTTATTGTCAAGAGTTATCAAAGATTACACAAGGTGAATTTGAGATGAGCATGATAGGGGATCTCTCATTATTCTTGGGACTCCAAATCAAGCAAAAGAAGGATGAAACCTTCATCAATCAACCTAAGTATATTAAAGATATGCTATAGAATTTTGGTTTGGAGAATGTAAAGCCTCAAGCCACTCCCACGAGATAATCAATTAAGCTTGACAAGGATGAAGGAGATAAGTGTGTTGATTGTAGCCTTATCGTTCTATGATTGAATCGTTGTTTTACCTTAACACAAGTAGACCGAATAATATGTTTAGTGTTTTCATGTGTGCTAGGTTTCAAGGTAGTCCTAGAGAATCACACTTTGTAGCCATTAAGAGATTTTTTAGGTACATTAGAGACACACCTTGTTTAGGTCTTTGGTATGATAAAGATTCCTCCTTTAATCTTCATGTTTAATCGGATGCGGATTATGGGGATGTAAGATAGATAAGAAAAGTACTTCCGGAACATGTCAATTCTTAGGTAGTTTGCTTATATCTTGGTTCTCTAAGAAACAAAATAATGTAGCCCTATCTATCACCGAAGCGGAGTATATATCCTAAGGGAGTTGTTGTGCTCAAGTCCTTTGGATGAAGTAATAACTCTTAGATTATAAAATTAGAGTTGAAACCATAAACCTAAAATGTGATAACACTAGTGCTATATGTCTTTCTAAAAATATCATCTAATATTCTAGAACCAAACACATAGAAATTAGACATCACTTTATAAGAGATCATGTGTCTAAAAATGATGTTTGTATAGAACATGTAGACACCTTGAACCAAATAGCGAACATTTTTACTAAGTCTTTAGACAAATAACGTTTTTAGACCCTTAAAAGTGAGTTAGGTCTAACTAGCTTAACTTGAACCTTTTGTGGCTTTAGAAACTCATTTCTTGATCTTTAAAAGCCTAAAATGCAGAGCCTAGATAAGAGGTATCGAAACACCTTGAACGGTTTTGATACTGTCTCATAGCAATCTTTAATAGGACATTTTTTGGACAAGCTGGTAACAAAACACCTAAAACGCATTTCGATACACCTCTGGTTCTGATATGGGGAAAGACTATGTCGAAACCGAAACATATCAAAATGAGAATCTAATGTTTTGAAACATGCGTTTCAAAATGCTAGCAAGGCGTATCGATAGGCGCGGTGGTAGATATCTTTTAAAGTGCTTTAACTCTAACATAACCTAATTAAAACACAAACTCCACAACCTCTCAAAATCCTATTTGGGTTTTACTATAAATAAACCCCTCAATCACTCAATTCTTCACACCAAACCTAAATTCTTTTTTGGTTTTTTCAACAAAACATAAAGGCTAAGGTCATATTCAGTTTTTATGCTCATAAAACCACACATCCATCCAAATTCCTACTAAAGGTAATTTTTGAAAACCTTAATTTTTATTTGATTTTGTTTAGTTAAAATTCAATTTTGTGTATTTAATCTTTTTATTTATGATTTTTCAAAATCCCACGAAAATTTTCCAAAAATATCAAATTTTTTATTCGAATTTAAAAAATCCTTTTTGAATTTTTTAACTATTTTTCAATTTTTTAAACCAAATTTCTTTTTTAAACATTGTTTTATTTCAAAACCTTTGAGTATTGATTATTATTGAATTGAATAAGGTTAACTTTATATATATATATATTTAATGCCTAAATCCTTAATCATTTTTATTTAGATCAATGACACCTAAAAACGTTAAAGAACCGAGGTTGGAGGACCATCCAATATTGAAGAGGAGCCCAATTTTTCCAATATCCAATTTATCTATAAACAATCCTTTGTCGACAATACTTCTTACGAGCACTATTGACAATATAGCAATCACAAGCTTAAACACAAGCCATACCTAAGGGAGTTCAACTATGTCAACAGTGATAAAATCTTGGGTGATCCATCCAAGGGGGTAACTACTCGTTCTTCTCTTAAACTTATGATCCATATTGCTTTTATTTCATGCATAGAGCGTAAAAATATCAATGAATCCTTAGAGGAAGATTTTTGGATATTGGATATGCTAGAAGAATTAAATCAATTTGAGAAAAATAATGTATGAATATTAGTTGATAAGCCTAGTAACAAATCTACTATAGGAACTAATTGAGTATTTAGAAATAAAATAGATAAGATTGGTAACATTGTGAGAAACAAAGCTAGATTAGTTGCTTAAGGTTCCAATCAAGACGAGTGTATAGATTTCGATGAAACCTATACACCCATAGCTAGGATGGAAGCCAATAGAATGTTGCTTGCATTTTCATGTTTTCATGATTTCAAACTTTTTCAAATGGATGTAAAAAGTGTTTTTCTAAATGACTTTATAAATGAAAAAGTGTATGTTGAACAACTACCGGGCTTTGAAGACCCAAAATTTCCAAACCATGTTTTTAAATTGACTAAAGCTTTATATGGTTTGAAACAATCTACTAGGGCTTGGTATGAAATATGTTAAACTTTTTAATTGAAAATCGTTTTGAAGAAAATGAAAGATGGATACTATACTTTTTATAAAAAGATTTGACAATGATATCTTAGTAGTTCAAATTTATGTTGTTTATATTATATTTGATTCTAGTAATGAGTATTATTTTCAAGAGTTTTCAAAGATTAAGCAAGGTGAATTTGAGATGAGCATGATAGAGGATCTCTCATTCTTCTTGGGACTCCAAATCAAGCAAAAGAAGGATGAAACCTTCATCGACCAAGCTAAGTACATCAAAGATATACTCAAGAAGTTTGGATTGGATAATGTGAAGCCTCAAGCCACTCCCAAGATCTCATCAATTAAGCTTGACAATGATGAAGGAGATAAGTGTGTTGATTCTAAGCTTTATTTTTCTATGATTGAATCATTGCTTTACCTTACCTCAAGTAGACCGAATATTATGTTTAGTGTTTTCTTGTGTTTTAGGTTTCAAGCTAGTCTTAAAGAATCACACCTTTTAGACATTAAGAGAATTTTTAGGTACATTAGAGATACACCTTATTTAGATCTTTGGTATGCTAGAGATTCCTCCTTTAATCTTCATGCTTACTCGGATGTGGATTATGAGGATGTAAGATAGATAGGAAAATTACTTTCAAAACATGTTAATTCTTAGGTAGTATGCTCATATCTTTGTTCTCTAAGAAACAAAATAATGTAGCTCTATATACTACTGAAGTGGAGTACATATCGTTAGGGAGTTGTTGCGCTCAAGTCCTTTGGATGAAGCAAAAAATCTTAGATTATGACATTAAAGTTGAAACCATAACCCTAAAATATGATAACACTAGTGTTATACATTTTACTAAAAATCCCATCCAATTTTCTAGAACCAAACACATAGAAATTAGACATCACTTTATAAGAGATCATGTGTCTAAAAATGATATTAATCTGGAAAATTCAAACAACTTAAACCAAAAAACGGACATTTTTACTAAGCCTTTAGACAAAAAAACGTTTTTGGACCCTTAGGAGAGAGTTAGGTCTAACTAGCTTAACTTGAACCTTTTGTGTCTTATTTTGAGGGTTTTTCAATAAAACATCAAGGCTAATGTCATATTCAGTTTTTATGCTCATAAAACCACACATTCATCCAAATCCCTACTAAGGTAATTTTCGAAAACCTTAATTTTTGTTTGATTTTTTTAGTTAAAATTCAATTTTGTGTATATAATCTTATTTTTTCAAAATCCCACGATTTTTTTTTAAAATCTCAAATTTTTTTATTAGAATTTAAAAAATCCTTTTTGAATTTTTAACTATTTTTCAATTTTCTAAACCAAATTTTGTTTTTAAAATTTGTTTTATTTCAAAACCCTTGATTATTGATTATTATTATTGGATTGAATATGATTAACTTTTCATATATATTTTTAGCGCCGAAATCCTTTATCGTTTTTATCTAGATCAATAACATCTAAAAACGTTAAAGAATCGAGGTTGGAAGACCATCTAATGTTCAAGAGGAGAACAATTGTTCCAATCTCCAATTTATCTATCAACAATCCTTTTTTGACAATATCGCTTACGAGCATTATCGACAATATTGTAATCACAAGCTTAAACGCGAGCGATGTGTTGAAATCAACTTTATGGATTCCAATAGCTTTCAATTCCGATATCTATATCTTTTTCAGTGTTGGAAATTCAAGAAGTTTCTTTCATTGGCCGATATCTTCTTTCCTAATCTTGTGATTATCTTCTATGCTAATGCAACTTGTATTATATCTAAGGATAAGTTTAAGGTTTTCACTCTTGATTCCTTTCTTATGGGATGTCATTTTTGTGTCCACGTAAGCTTCTTTGGGATGCTTATAGACTCGACGATGAGGGGATAGAAAATGAAAAGTCTCTTGGTCATAATCTCTCCAGATCCGTACGTGCATGATCGCTTCCTACTTTTGATCATCTCATGGTGATTCGTCTTTCCAATGAAAAGTATTTATGGATCCGTCAAGTTGATAGATTTTGGCTTACCTGCTTTCGCCAAGAGAAACGTCCAAACCTAACAAAGATCATTTTTAC
Organism: Abelmoschus esculentus; assembly: GCA_035048815.1. Classification (NCBI taxonomy): domain Eukaryota; kingdom Viridiplantae; phylum Streptophyta; class Magnoliopsida; order Malvales; family Malvaceae; genus Abelmoschus; species Abelmoschus esculentus. The sequence continues at coordinate 4,979,267 of JAUCBN010000063.1, read as the reverse complement.
GTATCTCGTGTGGCAAGTTCAGAATAATCATACCATGTTTTTCCAATCTTTCTCCTATGCTAGTTCTTTGAGTGCACTTTTCATCTACATGGAGATTGATTTCTCTCATGATATCCCGGAGTTGATTAAGGAGATCATAGGTGAGACCTCTATTAATCGTTCTTACTTACAATTTATTATTGGGGAATGGATTTGTGACGAGGAACCTCCTCCTAAACCTATCGATCATGAATCCGTTCATCAAGTTGCTACAAACGATGCCCTCATGACATTCTTCACCAATCAATTTGCGGCACTTAATAACCGTTTTGACAACATTAATGGTTAACTTGGTGCTCTCAATACTCGTGTAACAAATCTTGAAGCTCAACAACTCTCCACGAGTATGTCTATTGGATCTTTCCATGAAAAGTGACGACAATTTCATCACCCTCATGTTGATCAAGACGATGATGAAGAACATGATGGCGAGAAGTAATTTGCTTGGCTCTTAGTATTAGTTTCATATCATATCATATCATATTAGGATTTAAGTTTTATGAACCTATGTTATGTTTTTGCTTTTGGACCTATGCTTTGATTTCTTGTTGATTGATTTATGTTCGAAGTTTATGTCTTGAATTCATTATGAACTTAATTTTTATATATGTTACTTTCCTTTTTGTTTATCTCTATTTTTTATTGATTTTGATCTAACAAAAAAGGGAGAAGTTTTTAAAACATAAATTTTTAAACCTACGCATATATTAAGGGGTAGTTTTACTTAATATTTTATTTTTGATTTTGTTATATCAAAAAGAGGGATATTGTAAAACTATATTTGATTTTGATATAAAAAATAAGTAAAAGGACTATTTTGTAAATATTTTTTTAAGTCCATACTCAGTTGAGAAGTGAAACAATTATTCTAAGTCAAAATAATAACCCATCAATTTTTCCTAAGTTATTTTCAAAGCCTAAAAGATGAAACTTTCCCAGGCATTTCGATAGTCCCCTTAGTTGTTTTGATACGGTGTGCTTATTTTCAATGAATGTTCATTAAGTTTTCCTAAGCGTTTCGATAAGTTTTGAAATTGTAATTTTAAATTTCGAAACATTTTTGAAATGGTATAGATACAGGTGTTTCGATACAGCCTTTGACTATTTCGATACGGTCATGCATATAAAATTAAAATTATACTTAAAACCATTTCAATACACTATGTAAGCGTTTCGATACCATGACTTATTTTTTCAAAGCTTTTCGCACATTTAAAGTTTTCAAACGTTACTTGTCTGTTATTGGAAATCAAATTTTAAAAAGTTACTTACCCGTTTCGATACGCCTCTGAAGGCATTTCGATAAGGATTTTGTAAGTTTCAAATGGTATCGATACACCCCTTTAAGCTTTTCGATACACCCCTATTTTAAAGACTAACCGTTTCAATACACAGGTTAAACGTATCGATATGCCCTTATTAAATGCACATAACGACTTTTTTATTTATTTATTTTAGCACCGTTTCGATATAGGGGTTTCGTGTATCGATACACCAAGTTGCAGAAGTACATTTATGGTGAAAAGATGGTGTCTCAACATGTTTCGTGTATCGATACACCAAGTTGCAAAAGTGCATTTATAGTGGGAAGATGGTGTCTCAACATCTATATTGATGATCCCAACCACTTAAATGGTTAGAATTCAATGAGAGAGTATAAAAACAACTCTCAAGTGCAGCAACAAAAACTTTTGATCATCAAAGCAAAAATCTAAGCATCCAATCCAACTCCAAGCACTCTATTTCTACATCTTTTACACTCAGCTCTTTGTGCTTCATTTTTATCTTTTGTAATTGATTTTGGGGAGTGTTTTATGTATTATTGGGAAATATGCTTCTATGAGAGAAACTTCTAATTGCCAAATTCTTTTCTTATAACCCTTGTGAGGTTGAATCAATCTTTGGGTAGAAAGATTGATTCGGTTTGTGATGGTTGCTTCCTAAGCCTAGAAAAGAAGACGAATTCAATAGTGAATTGGTTGAAAATTCATAGTGGGAACTAACGTAGTGGATGTAGAACTTATTTAAAGCTTGAACCACTATAAATTGCTCGTGTTCAATTTTCTATCCTTTCAATCATTCCAAATTTTTTTAAAAGTGTCAATTCACTCCGCTATTAGCTATTTTCGATTGTTCGATCCACTCAACAAAAATATAAAGCACAAGTGATTATTTATTGTCTGAAGGGGACATTATGTTTCGATTTAACTACTTAACAAGTTAAGTAGCTCTTTCGTAAAAAAATATAAGTCAAAATATGGATTTCAAAGTTGAAAAATAGTTGGTATTATAATATTATCAATTCAGTCACATATGACTTTTACATTTTCATTGGTGCTTTGAAGTTCCTAAATTTATTGAAAAATGTAGGATTGACTCAAATTTTAATTAGAAAACTTTCATCCTTTCAAAGGTAGACATAAACATTTAGGTATCTCAAAGATATAAAATAAAAAAAATTACAATTTATAAAGAAATTTAAAATACAGTTTAAGTTTAAAATTTTGTTTGATTACCAAACAAAGTTTTTTATTGAGTGCATCTACCATAGCAATGGCTTTTCCTAGATGATAGATAATTATGGAATACAATCTTTCAAGAATTAATCTAAAATCCATTTTAAATATTTAACTCTTTTTAATTCATGATACGTTGTTAGTTCTTATTTTTGGTGAACATACAATATCTTTCACCATAAAGGTACTTGCTTCATATTTTTTAGAGCCATTTACAATTTAAATCATTGAACTTACCCTCAACTTTTGTATAGGTCACAAACCTTTGATTTAATCAAATTAAATCATTAAACTTTTATTATTAACAAATTAAATCATTCACACTAATACCGTTAATTATTTTAACGGAAAAGTTGACTCAATAATCTTACTAAACATATTTTCCCATGTCAGCAAGTTAATATTAATTAGAAATATTTAAAATCTTTTTTTTACGTTAAATTATTAAAGAAATTGCAATTTAATCAAATATATAATAACAAAGAAACGATAAGAAGATTTTAAATATTTTTCTTTATTTTTAATTAATATTAACTTGCTGACATGAAAAAATATATCTAGTAAGATTATTGAGTCAGTTTTTTTGTTAAAATAATTAACGATGTTAGTGTGAATGATTTAATTTGTTAATAATAAAATTTTAATGATTTAATCTGATTAAATCAAAGATTTGTGACCTATACGAAAGTTGAGGATAAATTCAATGATTTAAATCGTAAATGACTCTATTTTTGAAGTCAATACGACTAAAAAAAACTTGAGGATCTAAGTTGGTAATTCTTATTGTGTAATTTACGGTACCGAAAAATATATGTAATTAGTTTTTCATTTTGCATTAAAACACTGCCTAATCTATTGAATAAAGTATCACTGGATATAGTGAAGTACTAGTTAAATTCAAGTTGATTCAGGACATGAGCCTAAGTTAAAATTGGTTTAAGTTTATTGAAATTTTGTTTTGTTTTCACATAACATAATGACACTCCCTTTCGGAGTATTTGAGTCATTAGAGTAGCAATCATAAAAAATATTTTAATGAATCTTATATATTAACCATCCAATCCTAAGAAACTTCAAACTTCATTAGTATTCTTAGAAAGATCATTTCTTACGGTATTTAAAACAACACTTATGTTAAAAAAGGTGAGTTAATGGGCGTTCGATACTTCTTCAAGATGGATTAAACTTAATAATAAAAGATAAGTTGGGTCACTAAAGTAATCCATATTTAAAAGATGATCAAAAGTATAAAAACTTTAAAAACAAACACAACACGTTATCAAGTAACAAATAAAAAAAATAAAACCAACTAAATAAGCGAGCATCGAAACCTATAAAAGTTTTTATGTTAAGAAAATTATGTTATTAATATAGACAAGTTTTCGAGCAACATATCTACCCTTCAACTGAACTCTAAGATATGATTTCCCAAAATTATATTCTATGCAGTCGTTAACCAAGACTCAAAAGAGGCGAAGGTACCGATCAAAGGTGTCACCTTAGGTTACAGGTAAAAATACCCTAGTCAAAGCTAGGAACTGTAAAAAGGTGTTATTACCCTAGATGAAGCTAGTAAACATAAACAAATGGAATTACCATTAGCCAAAGCTAGGAACCGTAAATAGGTAAGATTATTCTAGCCGAAGCTACAAACTGTAAACAGGCAGGATTACCCTAGCCGAAGCTAGAAACCTTAAATTGACCAGATTATCTTAGCTGAAGCTAGTAACCATTAACAGTCAGGATTACTCTAGCTAAAATTAGGAATCGTAAACAAGAGGGATTATCTGAGTCAAAGCTAGAAATCGTAAACTAGCGGGATTACCCTAGCCGAAGCTGGGAACCATAAACAGGTGGGATTACTTGAGTTAAGGACCAGGAACCTATACGGTACAAAAGGAATTATCCCAATTGAAGATCAAGAATCTATACGGTACCAAAAGAATTACCCCATTTGAAGACCAAGAACTTATACGGTATAAAAGGAAGTAAGCCAGTCGAAGACCAGGAACCTATACGATATAAAACGAATTAACCCAGTTAAAGACCAGGAACCTATACGGTATAAAAGGAATTACTCTGATCGAAGACCAGAAACCTATACGGTACAAAAGGAATTACCCTAGTCAAAGACCAGAAACCTATACGATACAAAAGAAATTAACCTAGTTGAAGACCATGAACCTATACTAAAAAATTATGAATATTTCTGATGAGTGCTTAAAATAGTTATTATTTTGTGTTTAATTACTACTTGGTTTGATGAATATGTTACTGATCTTGTTGTTTTTCGTGTCCTTTTATGCAGGACTCTGAATCTGGAAAATACACTTAAATGTACGATTTCTAAAGTTTTTTTTTATTTTCTGGATCGAGTCTAGATTTGTGGGCTCGACTTTGGGCTTGAAATCTGACGCAGTGTTTCTTCAGCAGTTTCTAGAAGATGACGTCAGCAGACGCGTGATAACTTATCAGTATTCCAGATAGCTTATCAGCCGCGTTTTGAACTTCAAATTATGATTAATCTCTTTGTAATTTGAATTTATATATTTTTAGATTTATCTAGGATTTATCTCTTATTTTTAGGGTTTGTAAAAGGCTATAAATACCCACCTTGGGTAAGCCTAGAACTCATCTCTTCATTCATCTTTTAATCCTAGAGTTTTCTTTCATCTTTTATTTTCTTTATTTATTTTTTTGTGCTTTTATTTTTTACTTTATTTTCATGTCGTGCATAATTCTTTCCATAATTATGCTCGGCTAAATTTTTATTAGCCAAGGGCTTAAGCAATGAATCGATCCAAACGTAAGGATCGAAAAACACATCAATAACTTCGTCTTTTTATTTCTTTAAAAGTTTTCTTTTGAACTTATTTTTTTATCAACTTGATTTCAAAACTAAAGATTGACTTTGGTCAAGATTTTAATTTGATCATTTATGTGGGAGCAAGGATCGGCTATTGAAGCAAATTCGACTTCCTGGGAACACATTAGCAAATTGTTTGCTAAGGCAAAAACTAAGATTGGATCAAGTTATTATTTAAATAACTTAATCCAAGTCGGTCTTGAGATTTAAAAATGATTTTTCTACAAACATTGAGTTGGTGGATTAATCCATGAAATCAATATCAAAGATAGACTTGGGTATTCGGTTTAGAATTTTTGCTTCAAGGATAGAACCTTGAAAGCTAATTACCGACGTAAAATCCCGAAGTAAAAATATTTTTCCGATGATCTATTTAAATCGAGTCAAAGCGAAAGCCTAAGGCTAGTTTTTATTATAATTAAATCAATTTCTTTATTTTATTCTCTTTAATTACTTAGTTTCATTTTATTCAAAAACAACCCCCCTTTTACTTAAAATATCATTCAATATTCTTGGATCACCAATCAAACAAGCGTAATCAGAAAGTTTCTAGTCCCTGTGGGATCGACCCTTACTTCTCATTTACTATATTTAATTTCTATTTATTATTTGAGAATAAGAAATTTATTTTTGACACTACACGACGCGTGTCAAAATTGGCGTCGTTGCCGGGAACTACGACAAAGTTATTGATTTAGTTTTGTTTGATTTTTTACTAGGAAAATTCGAAATAAAAAGTGACGATGGGCGACCAAACTATTCGACAATTGACTGTGGCTCCTGACGATAACCAGCCGATGTGCATAACGTTTCCGAATGGAGAGACACTATTCGCTCTAAAATCCGGCTTGATACACCTATTACCGACCTATCACGGTTTGCAGAGCGAAAATCCTTATAAACATTTAAAGGAATTTCATATGGTTTGTTTAAGTACAAAACCACAGGGAGTATCCGAAGACTAAATTAAACTTCGCACCTTTCCTTTTTCTTTAGTTGATATAGCAAAAGATTGGTTATTTGATTTACCTTCTAATTCTGTTACAACTTGGACTGATATGGCTCGTCTTTTTCTTGACAGGTTCTTTCCAGCAGCTAAGGCGAGCGAATTAAGGCGAAGTATCCTCAGTATCCGACAAAAGGATACTGAAATCTTGTATGATTATTGGGAGCGCTTTAAAAGGCTATGTGCTAATTGTCCACAACACGGCTTAAGTGAACAAATATTGCTCCAATATTTTTATGAAGGTTTAACGCCTATGGATATGAAGGTAATTGATGCGGCAAGGTAAGGAGCACTTGTCAACATGACTCCTTCCGCAGCTAGAACATTAATATCTACCATGGTCGTTAACTCGCAGCGATTTCACTCTGCAAGTGAACCATCTAGACAGGTTCATGAGGTAAGTACAATTTTATTAGAAAATAAAATTGATAAATTAACTAACATTGTTCAATATCTTGATGCAGATAAAAAAGGCATTGCTAGACCTTACGAGATAGGTACAAGTCCAAAGTCATCATTAGAGTCCATTGTTGAGCGACTAGCAACTTTCCAAGAGAAGTTTCAAAACCGCACTGAGACTCACCTACAAGAAATAGACAATCAAATCTCCCATTTAGTTAAAAACGTAGGAAAATTAGAATCACAAGGAAAACTTCCTTCCCAAACCAAACTAAAACCAAGGGAAAACGTTAATGCCATTATCCTTAGAAGTGGTACAGTTATTAATCCTAAGGTTCCAAAGGAAATCACTGAACAACCGGAAAAAAAGAAGGAAACAAAAATTTTCGAATCTCAAGGGACATCTTCTTCTTCTCCTTCACCACCTACCCCTTCTATTCCTCAAGAAATCGTACCACCGTTTCCGTCACGATTAACGAAACGCGACAAAAAGGTTGAGGAAAAGGAAATTATTGATATATTCAAAAAGGTGCAAGTCAATATACCTCTTTTGAAAGTCATCCGACAAGTGCCAAGGTATGCTAGATTTTTAAAAGAATTATGCACTACGAAGAGGAAATTGACCGGGAATGAAAAGGTAAATTTAGGAGAAAACGTGTCTGCAGTTTTTCAACGAAAGCTTCCGCCAAAAATGAAAGATCAAGGTATGTTCTCTTTTCCTTGTAAAATAGGAAATGTTTTTATTAATCGTGCCATGAGCGATTTAGGAGTTTCAATTAATGTTATGCCTCTTTCCGTTTATAAAAGTATTACTAACGAGCCTTTTAAGGAAACAAGAGTGACTATACAGTTGGCGGATCGTTCCATCATCTATCCAGAGAGAGTGCTTAAAAATGTTTTGCTAAAAGTCTATTCTCTTATCTTTCCTGCTGATTTTTATGTCATCGACATGGAAAGAGATAGAACCAATACTTGTTTTGAAATTCTTTTGGGACGACCATTCTTGAGAACCGCTCATACAAAGATTGATGTAAGAAGTGATATTTTAACAATGGAATTTGACGGTGAGGTAGTAGAATTTGATGTTTACAAAGCAATGAAATATCCTGATCAAGTTGAAAGGATTAATTCTATTGATATTATTGATCCGCTTGTTAATACATTTTTGGAAACTAATTTTTTCAATTTTTTCAGAGATCAAGAAATTCGCTACGAAGAAGATGAAAGGGAGTTGGAAAATATTTCTTTTGTTAATTCTAATTTTTCTCTAGCTCCTTCTAAAACTAAACTTTTACCTTCGATTTTGCAGGCACTCGAAGTTGAACTTACGGAATTACCGGATCACCTAAAATATGCGTTTTTAGGGAAAAATAATTTTTTACCGGTAATTATCTCAAGTAAGCTTTTAAGGGAGGAGGAAAATAGTTTGGTAAGTGTATTACGCGAACACAAGCAAGCTATTGGATGGACCATCGCAGACATCAAATGACTTAGTCCTTCGACTTTTATGCATAAGATAAAAATCAAGGAAGGATCGAAACCATCTCGGGAAGGACAACGTCTTTGAACCCACCAATAATGGAAGTCGTGAAAAAAGAGATACAAAAACTTCTTGATGTCGACATCATCTGTCCGATATCAGACAGTAATTGGTTAAGTCCGTTTCATGTGGTTCCAAAGAAAACAGGAGTAACGGTAGTTAAAAATTCAGAAGGTGAGTTAGTTCCGACACTTGTGCAAAATGGATGACGCATGTGCATCTATTACAGGAAGTTGAATTCTTTAACTAGAAAAGATCATTTTCCACTTCCATTTATTGATCAAATGATAGAACGTTTAGCCGGAAAATCTCATTATTATTGTCTTGATGGCTTTTCAGGTTTCTTTCAAATCCCTGTGGCACTTGAAGATCAAGAAAAGACTACCTTTACATGCTCATTTGGCACGTTCGCCTATCGTAGAATGCCGTTTGGACTATGTAACGCCCAAGCTACATTTCAGAGATATATGGTAAGCATATTTTCCGACTACGTCGAGAAAGGAATCGAGGTTTTTATGGATGATTTCACAGTTTATGGTAATTCTTTTGATGAATGTTTATCGAATTTAAAAAAAGTCTTAAAAAGATGTCTTGATTTTAACCTTGTGTTAAATTATAAAAAATTTCATTTTATGGTTGATAAAGGACTAATATTAGGACATACTGTTTCGTCTGATGGGATTGCTTTAGATAAAGCTAAAATCGATATTATTCGTTCTCTCCCTTACCCCAAAACTATGAAAGATGTTCGTTCCTTTTTAGGCCATGCAGGATTCTATCGCTGGTTCATCAAAAATTTCTCGAAAATGGTGCAACCTTTGTACAATTTATTGCAAAAAGATCAAATTTTTTATTTCGATCAAAAATGCATGAATGCTTTTGACGAACTTAAGGAAAAGCTTGTGTCAGCCCCAATCGTTCAGCCGCAAAACTAGAACTACCCATTTGAACTGATGTGTGACGCGTCGGATATGAGCATTGGGGCTTTACTTGGACAAAAATTCAGAAAGGAACCCCATGTGATAGCCTATGCGTCCAAAACGCTAGATGAGGCTCAACGAAATTACTCGACTACTGAAAAGGAGCTTTTTGCTATTATATTTGCTTTAGAAAAGTTTCGTTCATATCTTTTAGGCACTAATATTATTGTTTATTCTGATCAGGCAGTATTGAAATATTTTTTGAATAAGAAAGAGGCGAAACCCCGCTTGATCCGGTGGATTTTACTCTTACAAGAGTTCAATCTTCAAATTAAAGATAAAAAGGATGTGAAAATTTAGTAGCAGATCACTTAAGTCGCCTTCCCATTTCCCAACATGGTGAACCAATCAAGGAAAGGTTTCCCGAGGAACACTTATTTCTTGCGCAAACAATGTTGCCATGGTATGCAGACATGGTTAATTATTTAGCCACGGGAGTGCTTCCACCCGATTTACCACATTTCGAGGTAAGCCGAATTAAGCGGGAATCTCGGTTATATATTTGGGATGATCCATACCTATGGAAGCATTGTTCAGATCAGGTAATTCGACGTTGTGTTGCCGAAAGCGAGGTAAATTCAATCCTTCAATTTTGTCATTCTTATTCTTGCAGAGGTCATTTTGGACCCAAACGAAATGCTCACAAAATACTTGAATATGGATTTTATTTGCCTAATATTTTTCGTGATGCTTATTTATTTTGTAAATCTTGTGATAAATGTCAACGTGCCGGTAATTTGAGTCGTAGAAATGAAATGCCTCTTAATTCCACTCATGTTTGTGAAATATTTGATGTGTGGGGTGATGAGTGCAAAAAAGTCTTATTTTTTATATCATTTTCCCGGACAGATTTAAGGGCAATATTGGATAATTCTGCTTATTTTCCATATTTCAGCATCCGAATACTTAAACCATGAATTTATCTATTATTTGACATAAAACAGATGCATTTGATGGTTTTCTTTCCTAGGCAGGAAACCAAATCATATGAATGTCCAAACAAGAATATGGATGCTGGAAAAGAAGTTGAAATGCAGATGAAGGACCCGCCACGACAACACTTTGGATGCCGCGACAGCAGATGAAGCACCCGCCATGGCAGCACTTTGGATGCCGCGGTAGCAGATTGAAGATGACAACTGGTGCTCGACAGATAGAGAAAAAGATGCCGATTCTTACGGACATAAAGAGAAACAAAGATGGAGCCAAATTAAGGAGTCAAGCCTTGGTCAAAGTCAAGTGCGGGAAAGAAGAGATATTTTAGGAAATAAGAATTAAGTATTATAGTTTAATTAGGAATTATATTTCTTCCCCCTTTAAAACTCTTTCCTTTCATGGAATACTTTAACCTAGGGCTGGACCTATATAAGCAACCATTAGATCAAGGTTTAAGGGTGTGAAGTCGAATTCAGAGTTTACCCTAGAAAATACTTTTAGCCACCGACTACATCATGTTTTAAACTTCTTCGGAGGTTTAGGTTGTTTGTGGAGTAGTTGGAGAAGATGGTTGTGTTATGTTAGATATTTATTAATGCAAAACTTATTTCATAGTTTATTCTCTTTTGGCATTTACTCTTCTTTGCATGTGAGCTCGAGATGATAGTATGCGATCCGCCGAGGCAGCAGTTCAATCCATTTCATTAATAAGTGGATACTTAATACAATTGGATTCTTCTCTACGAAGCACTCAACTTAGCCTTACTTTATTATCTTTATTTCTTCGATATTTAGTTTAGTTTTAGTAGTTAATTTAGTAATCTCAACTCAATAATTACTTGTGTTTTTATTTTCTATAGTGCAGCCGTAAAAGGTAGTGAAGTCGACACAGTCCTTGTGGGTTCAACAACCTAAAGTATTACAATCTGAAAAAGGTGGAAAAACAAAGGACTTTCGAGCCTCCATCAGATTGGGCGCCGTTGCCGGGGACTGGCGCTTAATTTTACTACCAATTATTTCTACACCTTTTTCTTTTCTTTTTAAGTTCACTTTTGTTTTTTCTTAATTAACTAGGGTTGTTTTGTGTATGACCAGGTCTAATCCATCTATAGAACAATATCCGTACGATCCTGAAATTGAAAGGACCGCAAGGCGTTTACGACAAGGGATACGCGAAAGGATGAACATAGCACCTGGCCAGCAGAACAACGCTGGCATGAATGCCGCCGCGGCAGACAACAAGGCGCATTCGTAGTTGTTGATCCTGCCAATCCACCTTAACAAGAGCGTGTATGAACAATTCATGATTATTTTGAATTAAATTCGGTCATGTTCAACATGATCAACACTCTATTCCAATTTGGAGGATCGACCAACGAAGACGCTCGGCAGCATTTGAAGTCGTTTTTGGAAATCTGCAATTCGTTCAAGCTACCGGGTGTGTCTGCTGACATATTGAAGTTAAAATTGTTCCCCTATTCACTGAGGGATAGAGCAAAATCATGGTTAAACAACCTCCAACCTGGGTCGTTGAACTCATGGACTGAACTTTGTCGAGGCTTCCTTGCCCAATTCAGTTATACCAATATGACTGATAAGCTGAGAAACGATATCACATCCTTTAGGCAAGATGAAGATGAATCAATGTATGAGGCCTGGGAAAGATACAAAGAATTATATCGAAAATGCCTCATGCATGGTTTACCCGAGTGGAAACAAGTATCAATCTTCTATAATGCAGTTAACACCCCAACGAGAATGATGCTTGATGCTTCCGCCAATGGCACATTACTAGACCGCCCACCCCATGAGAGCTTAGAAATTCTGGATAGGTTAGCAAAGAATGATTACCAACACCCAACCACTAGGAGAGGCATAGCAAGACGAGGTATGAAAGCTTCTGACTCCTCAGATTCGATCCTAGCTCAACTCTCCGCCTTGAAAATTATGGTAAAGGATCTGCAAAATATGACTCGAACGCATGCCCGCAGAATCCAGAATAAACCTTCTATGTTGGGAACTTGAACAAGAATAATATGTCCAATAATTATAACGCAGCATGGAGAAATCACCCAAACCTCTCATGGAGCAACCCCAACAACACAATAAACCCGCAACATCAAACTGTGCAACCCACTAGATTCTAGCAGCATAGAACTGTCCAGCATCGCAGCAGGCGCTGCCGTCGCAGCAGACAGATGTAAAGACGTTGGAAAGCACACTGTAGACATTCATGGCTCAGACTAGCTCCTATATTGCAAACACCAATAAGTTCATTCAGAGAGACGATACTTTCATGGACAGAACAAAGATGAGGATGCAAAACAATGAAACTGCTCTCAAGACGCTGGAAATAGTAGTAGGGAAAATGGCACAACAAATGAAAAGTCGACCCATAGGAGGTCTCCCTAGCGATACTAAAGTCGTTAGAACTGGTTCGCTTGAACAATGCAAGGCGATATCCATCAGGATTGGATTACAACTAAAGGACCCTAAAATGCCTGCTCAGACAGTAGGTAAGAATACTGAGACAGTAGCACCTCAAGAAGCTACTGTAGAAAAGCCCAAGGCAAGGGAACCAGCAGACACTGTCGACGATGATGCCGCAGCAGATGATGCCATGGACGCACCATAGATAAGATTTCAATGCTCTGAAAGGATCGAGGATCTGCGTTTACCACCACCTTTCCCACAAAGGATAGAACAACAAAAACATGAGTATCAATTTAAGAAATTTCTTGACATCGTTAAACAAGTACATATCAACATACCTTTAGTAGAGGCAATTAAACAAATTCCCAACTATGCGAAGTTTCTTAAGGACATCATCTCCAAGAGGAAAAAATTTGGGGAATTTGAAACTGTTGTCGCAACAGAAGGGTGTGTGGCAATGCTGCACAACAAGGCTGCAACTAAAAGAAAAGATCCTAGTAGCTTTACAATACCTTGCTCCATCGGTGATCAATATGTAGGCAAGACACTGTGTGACTTAGGAGCCAACATTAATCTAATGCATAAGTCAGTCTTCCAAAATCTAGGCATCGGGCAGGCAAAGCCAACCATGGTAATGCTGCAACTGGCAGACTGCACTTACGTGCAACCGGAAGGAAAGATTGAAGATATTCTGGTAAGAGTAGATAAATTTATATTTCCTGTTGACTTCTTGATTTTAGATTGTGAAGCAGATGAACATGCTCCGATCATATTGGGAAGGTCGTTCCTAGCCACGGGTAAAACATTGATCAATTGTAAAAAAGGAGAATTGATCATATGGGTGAATGACCAACAAGCAAACATCAATGTGTTCAAAACTCTAAAGCAGCCAGATGAAACAGACGAATGTCAGAAAATCGAAGTAAAACCTGAATTTAACTTCGATGCAGAAATGGACTGCTTGGACAAGACCGGCCAAGGCAATCACTGCCGAGGCAACGTACCCCTTGACCAGAAGCATACAAGGAAGAAACCACCTAATAAGGAGGCTCTAACTAGATCATCACATCATCCTCCAAGAAAAAAGGGAAGATGGTTACTTTGGATGATGCAATTAGTTGAACTCATACAATAACCTAATTTTTCCTTAATCTTCATATTTTACTTTTATGTTTTAGGAATTAGTATTTTAGTTCTCAGTTTTAGGAATAAGATTTCAATTTTTGCAATTTCGTTTTCATATTTTCAATATTTTCACAGTTCTTATTTTTTAGGCTTCAGTTTTTCCCTTATTTCTATTTTAGGTTTTTTCTCATAAACTTCACAAACAATGGTAAGCCCACCGAAGGTGGCAGCACAACAGAGAACGAAGAGCCGCCGAAACTCCTAATCAACAGTGAATCCGAGGACTCCTTTGCCTCCTCGACATTTTGAAAGGGCAGTAGTCTTTTCTTTTTCTCTTTTGTTTTTATTTTCGACTTTCTTTTGTCCCTATCTATTTACTTTTCATGCATTGAGGACAATGCATCCCTCGAGTTTGGGGGAGCCTACTTTTCATGCATTGAGGACAATGCACCCCTCGAGTTTGGGGGAGTATTGGTCCCTTTTTTAATATTTATCTGTCATGTATGGAAAGTAATTAGATTATCCTATTACTGCCTAAATTTCTACCTTAATAACTTTTATAATTTGATGCAAAAATTTTTTTAAGTCTGTTGAATTTTATTGAACCTGCCGAGGCAACAATATATTCTCCAGCCGCTGGCGCAGTCTGCACCATTCACCAGACTTGAAATCAGACAGGTCTCTTTGGATTAGACTATGAGCCTAAAAATAATTAAACACTGATAATCTTAGTTGATTTTATAAGTTCTTTTCTTTGAAAAGCAATAAGGACTTAAGCATAGATTTTAACTAGAGGTGCCTATCAATAGCTCTAGTTTGGTCCATAGAGGTGCCATTACTGGTTCTAGGACTTAGTCTTTTTCCCACTTACTAGAAGTGTTCGAAATTGGCTATAGTAGGAATACCTAAACACTTGAGGTGCCCAAAACCGTCTAAAGTAGTATAACTATATAGCAATATATATTTATATACCAAATTAGGGAGGAAGAAAAAAAAGAATTAAAAATCTTAGTCGGAAGTCTTGAGCTAGAAAAAGGATTAGAACTTAGAAAATAAGCTTCGACATAGCTACGCACACACCCACTAAGACTCATAGTCCAGTTCCGAGAAAGTCCTGGAACCTAGAAGAAGCCGGGACAAGAAAGGAATTATGCCACGGCAGGCAGGACGGTATATTACTTTAAAATTCCTTACTTAAATTTATCTTTTGCATTGCTTGAGGACAAGCAATAGTTCGAGTTTGCGGGTGTGATGAGCGCATAAAATTCCTATTTTTTATATCATTTTCCCACTCGTTTATTGCCAATTAAGGACAGATTTAAGGGCAATATTGGGTAATTCTGCTTATTTTCCATATTTTAGCATCCAAATACTTAAACCATGGATTTATCTATTATTTGGCATAAAACAGATGCATTTGATGGTTTTCTTTCCTAGGTAGGAAACCACATCATATGAATGGCCAAACAAGAATATGGATGCTGGAAAAGAAGCTGAAATGCATATGAATGACCCGCCACAGCAACACTTTGGATGCCGCGGTAGCAGATGAATCACCCGCCACGGCAGCACTTTGGATGCCGCGGTAGCAGATTGAAGATGACAACTGGTGCTCGACAGATAGAGAAAAAGATACCGATTCTAACGGACATAAAAAGAAACAAAGACGGAGCCAAATTAAGGAGTCAAGCCTTGGTCAAAGTCAAATGCGGGAAAGAAGAGATATTTTAGGAAATAAGAATTAAGTATTATAGTTTAATTAGGAATTATATTTCTTCCCCCTTTAGAACTTTTTCCTTTCATGGAATACTTTAACCTAGGGCTTGACCTATATAAGCAACCATTAGGTTAAGGTTTAAGGGTGTGAAGTCGAATTCAGAGTTTACCCTAAAAAATACTTTTAGCCGCCGACTACATCATGTTTTAAACTTCTTCGGAGGTTTAGGTTGTTTGTGGAGTAGTTGGAGAGGATGGTTGTGTTATGTTAGATATTTATTAATGCAAAACTTATTTCATAGTTTATTCTCTCTTGGCATTTACTCTTCTTTGTATATGAGCTCGAGATGATAGTATGTGAAGAAAAATCTATTTGTCTAATATCGGGAGAGTTAGGCTCACGAAACGAGAGAATACGATCTTTGCTCATTGACATTGACTAATCCGGTTAAGAGATTAACCGCCAAGGATTTCAACGACCAACAAGACGCATGTGTTTGGTTGTTGTCCGCCCTTGATTCACCCCGGGAGGTATCATCAGGACATGGGTTTCAAAAGTTCTCTTCTCTTAGGGATAAGGAAGAAGACATAAAAGGATGTTTTGTCGAACTATGGAATGTTGAATTGTCGACAAAGCATAACCCCGCCTAGGCAGCTGCGGCGACCCTTTGTGCGATCCGCCGAGGCGGCAGTTCAACCCATTGCATTAATAAGTGAATACTTAATACAACTGGATTCTTATCTACGAAGCACTCAACTTAGCCTCACTTTATTATCTTTATTTCTTCGATATTTAGTTTAGTTTTAGTAGTTAATTTAGTAATCTCAACTCAACAATTACTTGTGTTTTTACTTTCTATAATGCAGCCGTAAAAGGTAGTGAAGTCGACACAGTCCCTATGGGTTCGACAACCTAAAGTATTACAATCTGACAAAGGTGTAAAAACAAAGGACTTCCGAGCCTCCATCATGGGGTATCGATTACATGGGTCCTTTCGTTTCGTCTTTTGGTAGCTATTATATAATTCTAGTTGTTGACTATGTTTCAAAATGGGTAGAAGCTAAGTCTACTCGTAATAATGATGCTAGAATTGTTGGGACCGCCGATACACCCCATGGCGTAGTGGAACAAAATTATGAAGGTCTTTCCAGTGATCCATGTACGTTTAATCCGAAATCAG
This sequence comes from Abelmoschus esculentus, assembly GCA_035048815.1. Classification (NCBI taxonomy): domain Eukaryota; kingdom Viridiplantae; phylum Streptophyta; class Magnoliopsida; order Malvales; family Malvaceae; genus Abelmoschus; species Abelmoschus esculentus. Next base: position 4,962,530 of record JAUCBN010000063.1, on the reverse strand, counting down.
GAGGAAGAGATGCGATGACTTACATTGGGTTCTTTGATAAGCAGCAAAAACAACTGGATTTGCTACAATCACGAACGTTCGACAATTCGAATCTTTAGCCTCTACGAATATCGTCTCGGCCTCTACTCAGTTCACCCGGTTTAGAGAGCAAAATCTCGAAAAACTGTTTTTCGCGATTCTAGGGTTTGGGAATACGGAATTCTCTATTTTGGCTGCTAAACCAAAAATCCTTTATATAGGTGTAACCCTAGGTATAAGAGTTTGATTCCGAATTTGTTTATAGGAAATAATTACTTTAATTATTTCCTTAAATTTTGGAATTTGTATTTAATTCGAATTTAAAAGGGATATAATTACTTTAATTATATCCTTTATTAAAATTCGGGATTAAATATATGCTACTTATACTTATATATATTTTTGCTCCTTTTCAACCATTAGGTGTGTCCCTGTAGGCTCATTGTAACGCTAGTAGTAATATTAGAATAATTCTAATATTACAAACAATGAGTGACATCTAGCAATATATCATTGTCATCTAAGTTACAAGAGATCATGATTCGATGTATCATGTCCGTGACCAACTATCTTAATGTATTATATCATTTTGTCCTTTTATATCTTTAATAGGCACAAGTCTTGGAATAGTCACACTTGTATAGCCTATTTTAATGTTTCTTGATATCTAGAGTGGACTACTTTTAATGAATAATTTGTGATATCTCATATCAACGTATTCAAGCATGGCCATGCATTTCTAGTCTCACTCAATCAAGTGGCCTTTGATATATTTTCCTATTATGTAGGAAGGACAAATCCTATCTTGATCATTCACATGTCACTACATACATTGTAATATGTCCAATGTCAGTTTTTATAGTGTAACTAATTACGAGACACGTTTAACTGCACCAAAACATAAAACAACATATGTTGAGATAGTAATAATCTCAAGTCTAAGGATCATACATATAGTTGTCACTATGAGCAATATCGTGACCGTCATATAATAATCCAAGATATATGCTCATAGTGGGTCAATTCAATATATTATTCTCTGTTAATATATTCATGTATTAATTCTGACATCTCTATGTCAATGACAACTCATTGTCATCAATTAATCACATGTTAGTCTTAAGCGTATTATTATTATCCATACCCATAATAATACTTGACTAAGGATCTTTTAATAATAATACATATATTATTATATGGACCTTATTGTTTCTTAGTTTATGTTATACATTGGCACATATATCTGAAAACAATATTGGCAATGCCTTTATTCAATAAAATTGGTAAATAAAAGTATCCTTACAATCATCATATGATTGGTCTTTGGGCATAATCTAACAAAGGTGTAAAAACAAAGGACTTCCGAGCCTCCATCATGGGGTATCGATTACATGGGTCCTTTCGTTTCGTCTTTTGGTAACTATTATATAATTCTAGCTGTTGACTATGTTTCAAAATGGGTAGAAGCTAAGGCTACTCGTAATAATGATGCTAGAACTACTGCCGAATTTCTAAAGTCTTACATTGTTTCCAGGTTTGGCACTCCAAAAGCGATAATTAGTGACCAAGGCACTCATTTTCTTAATCGGATCATTGAAGCGTTAATGAAGAAATATGGCGTAACTCAAAGAATCGCCACAGCTTACCATCATCAAATGAATGGACAAGCCAAAGTTTCGAATCGTGAGATAAAATCCATTTTGCATAAAATTGTGAAGCCGAACAGAAAAGATTGGAGTTTGAAGCTAAACGATGCCTTATGGGCATATCGTACCGCTTACAAAGTTCCTATCGGCATATCCCCATATCGCCGTGTCTTTGGTAAACCGTGTCACTTACCGGTTGAATTGGAACATAAAGCTTACTAGGCGGTGAAAGAATGTAATATGCAAATGGATGTCCTCGGCGAAGCTAGGAAACTCCACATTCAAGAACTTGAAGAAATTAGACGCAACACCTAAAACAATGCTCAAATTTATAAGGATAAAATAAAAGAATTTCATGATCGTTGTATTTCTTTTAAATCTTTCAATATTGGTCAGAAAGTTTTACTTTTTAATTCCAAGTTGAAAATTTTTGTAGGAAAATTGCGATCAAAGTGGATAGGACCTTTTTATTGTGACTGAAGTATTTCCTCATGGTGCAGTCGAAATTCAAGACGATTCGGGAGTTCGTTTAAAAGTAAATGGGCATAGGTTGAAGCCATATTATGAAAATGACTTGGTCGGCTTAATTGAAGAATTCGAATTGCGAACACCTAAAGTCTGAATCAGGTCATCGAGCTAACGACGTTAAAAAAGCGCTTAATGGGAGGCAACCCATTCAATTCTATTTTTGTTTTTATTATCTTCGTTTTTTATTTTATGTTATTATTTTTATTTTAATTAATTTCTTTTATTTTCTGTTTTAGGCATTCGAATATTTGACATAAAACTCTAAGGAAAAGCAGCACGGTGACCAAATTTATCAGAGAGAAGATCCCAAATTTTCGGCTTACGTTAGAAGAACCCCTTGGTCGCGGTCATGGTCGTCATTAGATCGGGGAGTATTCCTTTTCACTCTCTTTAATTTTTATTCTTGTTTTGGGACAAAACGGTTTAAGTAAGGGGGAGGGGAATATTGCATGCCTTGCTTATTTTATGCTTGGAATTGGGATATTTTGAGATTAATATGTTTGAAGTTGCTTGTTGCCGTTTGTTTACGTCATTACATCTCTTATATCTTTTTGGTGAATTTTAATCTCGCTTTGGTTGGAACCTAGGATTCATGATAGTGTGTTGGCATAATTAGTGACTTTTGATTAAGATTCATTGATGTTCCATGATTAGTTAATTGAAAATGTTGTTAGCTTGGTACATTTACCCTTTTATGTGAGATCTTGAGTCTAATGAGCATATCTTTTCATTCTTTCTCTTTTCTTCATTTTTGTGTATCGAATTGATTTTTAGCATTCTAGAACCTGTGATGCAATACTTTTTGAGACTACATTCATGAATTTGATGCTTTGGAATGATAGAGGCACTTAGGTTTAACCACTTCGCTACCCAAAATAGCCTACCTTTTGTTTATATCCTTTAGTGAACCACTTTGAGCCTTCACCCATTTTTCTTGTTTTACCTTGTTAATGTAGCCTAAACATTTCTTTCTCTGTATTCTCATCTTTTTGTACCCTTTTCAAGACATTAGATCATATTTGTTCCACGGAAAAAAAGAGGGAAAGAATGCATGTTTGAAATAAACGAAAAAAAAGAGAAGGATAGAGTACTTTCTAATGAAAAAATAAAAAAAATTGAAAGGTTTCGCAAAAAAAGAATTCAGAAAAAATAAAAGAAGTGTCAATGAGTACTTTTCGAAAAAAGGAGAAAACCGAAATGATAAAAATAGAAACTCTTGAAAAAAAAGGAAAATTTTCGAAACTCTTGAAAGAAAAAAATTGCTTGATTTACTCTTTCTTTCTCTTGTGCTTGATTTATATCGTGGATTACTTTTATGTTTCACATCTTTTGTTTTGACACTTAACCCATCAATTTTAGTAGTGGAGATTAGATTTATTTGCAGGCTTATGGTAATGCTTTAATCAATTTTCGGCTTGAGCGATTCTTTTGAACCTAAACACTTTGAGCGAAAAAAGCGAATTCTTGTGAGGGTATCAAGTTTTGCATCATTAAGTTAGCTAAGAATTGGAATGTCTTGTTTCTTTTGAAATTGTTTCTAGTCTTGCCACTTGATTTTTCTTTCATTAAGGAGATTGAGACTTGTAGTGAATTAAGATTTGGCAACTTGTGATTTTGGCATGTTAGTTAAGGAATACTTGAGGACAAGCATTGAATAAGTGAAGGGGAATTTGATGAGTGCATAAAATAGTTATTATTTTGTGTTTAATTACTCCTTGGTTTGATGAATATGTTACTGATCTTGTTGTTTTTCGTGTCTTTTTATGCAGGACTCTGAATCTGGAAAATGCACTTAAATGGATGATTTTTGAAGTTTTTTTTTTATTTTCTGGATCGAGTCTGGATTCATGGGCTCGACTTTGGGCTTCAAATCTGACGCAGAGTTTCGTCAGTAGTTTTTAGAAGATGACATCAGTAGGATTTATCTCTTTGTAATTTGAATTTAAATATTTTTAGATTTATCTAGGATTTATCTCTTATTTTTAGAGTTTGTAAAAGGCTATAAATACCCACCTTGGGTAAGCCTAGAACTCATCTCTTCATTCATCTTTTAATCCTAGAGTTTTCTTTCATCTTTTATTTTATTTTTTTATTTTTTTCGTGCTTTTATTTTTTACTTTATTTTTATGTCGAGCATAATTCTTTCCATAATTATGCTCGGCTAAGTTTTTATTAACCAAGGGCTTAAGCAATGACTCGATCCAAACGTGAGGATTGAAAATCACATCAATAACTTCGTCTTTTATTTCTTTAAAAGTTTTCTTTTGAACTTATTTTTTTTATCAACTTGATTTCAAAACTAAAGATTGACCTTGGTCAAGATTTCGATTTGATCATTTATGTGGGAGGAAGGATCGTCTATTGAAGCAAATTCGACTTCTTGGGAACACATTAGCAAATTGTTTGCTAAGGCGAAAACTAAGATTGGATTAAGTTATTATTGAAATAACTTAATCAAGTTGGTCTTGAGATTTAAAAATGATTTTTTTACAAACATTGAGTTGGTGGATTAATCCATGAAACCAATATCAAAGATAGACTTGGTATTCGGTTTAGAATTTTTGCTTCAAGGATAGAACCTTGAAAGCTAATTACCGACGTAAAATCCCAAAGTGAAAATATTTTTTCGATGATCTATTTAAATCGAGTCAAAGCGAAAGCCTAAGGCTAGTTTTTATTATAATTAAACCAATTTCTTTATTTTATTCTCTTTAATTACTTAGTTTTATTTTATTCAAAAACAACCCCTTTTACTTAAAACATCATTCAATATTCTTGAATCACCAATCAAACAAGCGTAATCAGAAAGTTTTTAGTCCCTGTGGGACCGACCCTTACTTCTCCTTTACTATATTTAATTTCTATTTATTATTTGAGAATAAGGAATTTATTTTTAACACTACACGACGCGTCTCAATTCCTTATAAGATTGTTTATCAATTAAACTAGAAATTATAAAAAGGAACAAATTTCTCGTGGAGGTTTAAACAAATGTTTGACATTCTAATTCCTCCCATCATTATTTAACCGATCTTCCCTAAAAAATATATCCAACTAAAATATAAAGTCCAAAGAAACTAGGTACCGTTAATTTGTTGTGAAATCTTGAACTTAAACTCAAACACTGTAATAAAAAAAAAAAACAAGTTCAATGTTATGCATGGGAATAGACTCATTATTAATTAGGTGTACAAGCTTAATCAACAAGCTCTAGTGCCTAGATCTTGAATTTATTTCAAAGTTCAAAAGTGAAATTCAAAACAATCTTTGAGCCTCAAATTTTAAGTTAAGCTTAAGCTTTTAACATCTTCCGCTCCACAAAGCTCTCGATTAGACCCCTATAAATTGCTAACATGTACGAATGATAGATAATATTTACTAATTCTATAAAATAAGTACTATAAACATGGTTAATATTCTAAATATCAAAACTATCAAAGGCACTGAAAGTACTACACGTGATGCAACCAGATCAAGTCATCGTTTCATAATGTTAAATATCAAAAAAAGATGAATTCTTATTTTGATTGCATAAGAGCAGGAAGGGTCGTCAAATTTCATTATCAAGGAAGCAATTAATAAGACTATAACATTGAAATACACTGGATAAATTAGACATTTCCAGTTTATTCGATGCAAACATTCCAATAGGGCTGAGTGTATGGAAAATTGAAATTGAAAACAGTTTCTCACTCAAGCAATGCTTGTAGAAAGAACAAACATAAGTAGGTTTATGGAACAATTAGTAGAATACAAGATAACTTAAATGATTTGGATAAATCCTTTCCCTTTGTTTATTCGAGCAAGGTCAAAAGTAAGAAATGCACAACCCAACCACCACATGTTTCTAAACACCCAAAATGGATAGCATATTGATAAATGGTGTGATCCAAATTAAGAGTTTGACCATAATCAAACATAATAACAACATATTAACTAGCAACTACAAGTCTATCATTCACTACTAAATATAATTAAAACCTATAATTTGACATGAATTTTAACAAGTGAAAAAGGAAAAAAACACTAACACTGTAATAATAAGCCCTAGAAATCTCATGCTTCAACAACATTCCTAAGTTAAAATGAGAAATATTCACGAACAGGTGGAGACTGCACCAATCCACTGTTCATCGTGTATCTAGAAACATGCAAATTCAACTCTCTCGGCACACAAAAAGCCTCATCTATCACTATCACTTTTTTCGACATTTTCCGAGCTACTGTATAATAGGGAATCCAAGAATCGGCTTTGAATTCCTCCCCGATTGTGATCCCTTCTTTTTAATTGCCTCGCATAATTGAGCATGTGCTTACATTTCTTGCTCTGATATGTCCTCTCCCTCTCATATATCTTCACAGCTTCAGATAGAATTACAGTTTCTTTGAGAGTAAGTAGAATTTTGTTGAGAGGATCAATCAATGATGTTTGGTCAAGAGGGGTTGAATTGACGCTTTTAAAATTTATGAGATAATTTGGAAAATAAAAAAAATTGAAGACACAAGAATATATAGTGGTTCAAGCTTAGAATAAGCTCTACATCCACTACCTTAGCACCCACTAAGGATTTTCAACCCAATTTACAAAGAATTTGATCTTTTTCTTGATTCAAGGGATAATCGTTACAAACTTAATCAATCTTTTTCCCAAAGATTAATTCAACTTCTCAAGGTTACAAAAAAGAATAATGTAAAAAATAGTTTCTCTCAAACAAAAGATTTTTCCCAAATACAAACAATAACACTCCCCAAACTTAAATAAAGGTTTACAATGAGGATTACAAGAGTTGGGTGTACAAGAAATTTAGTAATGAATGACTTGAGGTTGGATTTGATGTTTGATTGTTTTCTTAAACCTCAATAGTTGTTGTTGTTGTTTGAAATGCTTCTTTTTATACACTCTCATTTAATTCTAATCATTGAAGTGGTTGGGAACATAAATATGAACGTTAGACCTTCATCTTCCCACCATAAATGCGCTTCTGCAACTACTTGTATCAAAACGCGTGGAACCTGTATCGAAACGGTAACAAAATAGAAAGAGTCATGGTTTGCATTTAATACGGGTATCGAAACGGTATGTCAACGTATCGAAACGATCTATCATTAAAAAAGGGGCATATCGAAACAACTAAAGAGTTTATCTAGAATTTTAGGGAAAACCAAAACTCGTATCGAAACGCCTCTAAGGGTGTAATAAAACGAGTCAACCAACTTTTAAAAATTCTTGTCAAAAAAATGGTAAAAACATTTAAAGCTCAAAGAGCCGCTAGAAATTTGAGTTGGTACCGAAACACATACATGGCGTATCAAAACGCCTTGAATTTTCATTAATTTCATAAAACACAGGACGATATCCAAACAGACAATGGTTGTATCGAAGTGCTTGTTTCGATACCAATTTTAAGAGTTTTGAAAAAAAATTCAGAGATTCAAAACGTATTGAAATGGTCCAAGATCGTATTGAAACATCTGGTAAAACTTGAAGAACATTACTGAAAATTTCCAGGTCGTATCGAAATGATTTATAGGCTTATCTAAACTCTTGTAATAAAAACACATGTTTGGCTTTGAAAAACACTTAGGAAATTGTTTTTCAATTTTTGGTTTGACTTAAAAATATTTTTTTGATTTTTCAATTTTTTAAGGAATTAAAAATTTATTTCAAATTGGTCCTTTAACTTCTTTGTTATATTAAAATCAATTTTAGTTTTACAATCTCCCCCTTTTTGATATAAAAAAATCAAAATAAATTTCTAAGTAAAACTCCCCAAAACTTCCCCTAAATATTTGTATAGGTTTGAAAAAACTTATTTTAATGACTTCACCCCTTTTTGTTAAATTAAAATCAAATATAAAAAGGTATAGAGAAATAACTAAGCAAGAATAATAATTTAAGTTCATAATCCATATCATTTAAATTAATAAAATCCAACATAAAATTTAAAGCATAGTACTTGAAAATAAAAACATACGTGCATAAGTTCAAAAACTTAAAACATGAAAGGGATTGAAAAACCATAAAAAAATATCTACTCTTCACCACCATCATCACCATTATCACCATCATCATCTTCATCAACACTTTAGGAGCATTGGAATGACATCACTCATCATGATAGGCTCCAAGAGACATCCTTAAGGGAAGTTATTGAGCTTCAAGATCCATCAAACGTGTATCAATGGCGTCGAGACGAGTATTGAAGTGAGTGTTCATGGCATCAAAACCGTTGGTCATGCGATTGACCAAGCTTTCAAACTGAAAGGTGAGAGATAAGCCATAAGATCTGCAATGTGAGCAACTTGATGAACTGACTCTGGATCAACGGGTTGAGGAGAAGGTTCCTCTCTACGAACCCGTTCACCACCAATAAATTGAAAATGAGAATGATTGAGGGAGGTCTTACCTATTGACTCCTTAAACGACTCCACAAGGTCATAAGAGTAATCAATCCTCAAATGCATGAACAGAGCACTTAAAGCACAATTATAGGAGAATGATTGAACATGCTTGGTGTGACGGTTTTTCACTTGCCATATAAGATCCGCAAAGATGATTTTGGCGAGGTTTGGACGTTTACCTTGACAAAAGAAATTTATCCAAAATCCATCGAATTGAATGATCCATGAATACTTTTCATTTGAGGGACGAATCCACCAAGAGATGATCAAGTGTAAAAACTGATCATTGACATCTAGGTTTATGACGGATCCGGTACGTTTGTCAAGAAACTTCATCTTTAATGCTTTCATTCTTAATACCGAAAACATCACAAATAGCCTTGACTTGAACACGGAATCGACGTCCCATGAGGTAGGATTCAAGAGCACCAAAGTTGATTTTTCTTTAGATAAAATGCAAATGGCATTGACATAGAAGATGAGAACAAGGGTCGGAAAGAATTTACCGGGCAAAGAGAGGAAATTCATGAGCATCAACTTTCGAAAAAGATGTAGATATCGGAATTAGAACTTGTCTGAATCCATGAAATTGACATCTACACAATGCTACCTCTTGAGCTTGTGGTTTCGGTATGGTTGGAAGTGTTCAAACTTTGCTCATATCTTCAAAACACTCTTGATAGAGATATTGAAGATCGATGCGAGTAGGATTCACCGCAGCATTGGAGGAACTTGCACCCTCGGTTCTTTGTCTCTTCTTAGGTGCCATGAACTAAGATAAGAATTAAGGATTAGTTAGGCACTTTTAAAAATCGTATATGTATAATAAACCATATTCAATCCTATTAATCAATAACTCAAGGGTTTTAAAAAAATTCAAAACAAAGTTTAAAAAAAAATTTGTATGAAGAAACTTGAAAAACAATGAAAAAAATACAAACAAAATATTTTATATTCGAATGAAAAAATTTGAATTTTTGAAAAGCTTTTGTGAGATTTTGAAAACCTATAGATAAAACAAGTATAATCTATACAAAAAATGAATTTTAACAACCTAAAATCAAACAAAAATAAGGATTTTCGAAATTACCTAAAGTATGGATTACGAAATAATTTGGGGTTTTCTGCACACAAGAACTGAATATAGCCTTAGCCTTGATCTTTAGATTAAAATCCCTCAAGAAAACTTTGAGTTTGTGAGAGAAAAATTGGTTTATTGAGGGGTTTATTTATAGTGAATACGACTAGGGTTTGAGGAGGAAGTTTGGAAGTGCTTTAATTAGATTTAAATTAGGTTTTTAAGACTTTAAAGCACTTCTGCCCCCGCACGTTTTGATACGCCCTTAAAGACATTTTGAAACGGCCTATTTCGGAAAACTTTCAAACTGTTTCTATACGGGTCTGTTTCGATACAGACTTTATTCGTATCAGAACCATACAAGTATCGAAAAACATTTTGTGGGTTTCGACACCAGCATTGGCCACAAACGTTCTAAGGATGAACTCAAAGAGCAAGTATCGAAACCGTTAGAGATCGTTTCGATACCACTTAGCTAGGCTCTAGATTTTAGGCTTCTAAAGTTATAGAAATGAGTCTCTAAATCGCCTAAATGCATGTTTATGATCAAATGTCATTATTTGAGTGCACCATATAAGATTTTACTATGTAATAAACAAAGAGCATCATATTTTATAGATTCAATGTTATAAATCATACAAGCACAATCAACAAGCAAGACATAGAATAATTATCATGTAAGAACTCATTCTTAACCAAAAACATACTTAAGAACACTGATAAATAAGAAATATTCAATAAAAGTAGAGGCATAAATACCGATATAGCTTATAATTTCAAATTTCCCTTTGGAGTTGTCATCAAGAATCTCCACTCCAATAATATCAAGCTCTAACTCCTTTAATCTTTTTTTTTATCTTTGGTCATTCTTCTTAAGCATCTACTATCAAGGTGTCACATAATTTGACTTGAAGCTTTGGCCATGAAGCAATGCTCAACTTACAAACATGGAATAACTTTTTAGCTTTTGGTACCCAAACTTGTTTGGGCCCATGTGTGTTAGTTCCCAAAATCTTGGTTTCCTTAAGGAGTCAAGTGGAAATAGCACCAAAATCATTGGAAGCAATATTATTCTTTGGAATCCATATGCTTCTAATCATTTTACCCTTAATGTGCCTAGGGAATCTTCCATGTCCATTGTTCCTAAAGGTCTTATTATCATGATTAGTTCTAGACGATTCACCTTTAAAGTAGTTGCTTGAAATAATCTTGCCTAAGGAGCTTTGTAAGTTACCAATTTCTTTTTGGTGATCTTCTTTTACCTTATAAAGTAAATTATGCATGCCAAGTTTTTCTTTTCTAATCCATCAAATTTCTCATGCATTTCTTTTAACTTACTTTCTAATTCTAGATTAGTTCTAGTTAAGAAATCATTTTCATTTCTCAATTCTAAAAGAATCTTCTTATTCTTTTTAATGGATTCCTTATATTTTAAAACTAACTCATCATATCGATCTTGAAATTCTTCATATGCATCATATAATTTATTATAAGAAAGATCATTGCAAGAGGATTCAAATGTTATCTTTGGCTCATTGTCAACAACAATGAGAAACAAGTTGGCTACTTCATCTTCATCGGATGATGATTCTTCATCGCTCCAAGTAGCAATATGAGCCTTGTGCCTTTTCATTTTCTCGAACCCTTTATTCTTGTAATGAGGACATTCAGTTTTTATGTGACCCGGTTTTTTGCACTAATAGCAAATGATTTGGTCTTTTTCATCTTCTATGTTCCTTCCATTGAAGTCAATCTTTCTTTGAAATCTTCGATTTCTACTTAGCCTCATTAGATAGGTAAATCGTTTGGCGATCATAGCCAATTCTTCTAACTCTTCTTCTTCACTTGTATTTCCCACCTCTAGAGGTAGAGTGGCCTTGAGGGCAATCTCTTGTCTTCTTACTTTCACCTCTTTCTTTTTCATCTTCTTCTTATTTTTCTTCTTTTTTTCTTCTCTTCCTTTCTTCATAATCTCATGGGTAAGAAGTGATCCCACAAGAGCATCGAGTTTTAAGGTCTTTTATGTCCTTGCTTCTATGATAGTGGTTCTCTTGCTATCCTAAGACTCGGAAAGAGAATAAATGAGCTTCTAAACTAATTTCTCATCTAGAATGATTTTACTGAATAAATGAGCATCGAGCTTTAAGGTCTTTTAGGTCGATCATTGTTTCGTTTACATTATTTGTGCCTTCATATGTCGTCTCTAGAGAATACCATACTTTCTTAGCACTTTTACATCATGAAATCTTTGAGTAGATTTTGGGACCAAGTGCAAAAAACAAAATGTGCAAAGCTTTTTCGTTTGTTGACATTCTCTTTCTTTCTTCTATCGTCATCTCGCTTCATCGGAATAGACATTTCATCTTCAATTATGTCCCAAAGAACATAATCATGGGATTTTATGAATAGCCTCATCCTATTTTTCTTATAGGGGTAATTATCTCCATTGAAGAATGATGGCTTTGTGATGGATAGAGATTTGTACAAACTTTTTGGATTATCCTCATTAGAGCCACACTCTGATACCAATTGTTAAATGGATCAATCAATGGAGTTTAGCTAAGAGTGGGTTGAATTGACACTTTTAAAATTTGTGGGATAATTTAGAAAATTAGAAAAATTGAAAACATAAGAATCTATAGTAGTTCAAGCTTAGAACAAGCTCTACATACAATACCTTAGCTACTACTATGGATTTTCAACCCAATTCACTTTTTTCTTGGTTCAAGGGATAACCGTTAAAAATCGAATTAATTTTTTACCCAAAGATTGATTCAACCTCATAAAGTTAAAATAAAAAAAATATAAAAATAATAGTTTATCTCAAACAGAAGATTTTTCCCGAATACAAATAATAACACTCCCCAAACTCAAATAAAGGTTTAGTATGACGATTACAAGAGTTGGATGTACAAGAAATTTAGCAATGAAGCACTTTGAGATTAGATTTGATGCTTGGATGTTTTCTTGAAGATCAATAGTTGTTGTTACTTCTTGAAATGCTTTTTTGTACCTTTTCATTGAATTCTAACCATTGAAGTGGTTGGGAACATAAATATGGACGCTAAATCTTCATATTCCCACCATAAATGCACTTCTGCAACTACCCGTATCAAAACGCAAACGCAGGGAACTTGTATCGAAATGGTACCAAAATAGAAAGAGTCGTTGTGTGCATTTAATAGGTGTATCGAAACGCTATGTCAACGTATCGAAATGATATGTCTTTAAAACAGGGAGTATCAAAACAGGTATAGAGTTGTACAAAGAAGTTTTCTAACAGCCAGAACTCTTATCGAAATGCCTCTAAGGGCCTTTCGAAACAGGTCAACCAACTTTTAAAAATACTTGTCAAACAACGGTCAAAAGATTTTAAAGCTCAAAGAGCCGTTGGAAATTTGACCTGGTATCGAAACGTATACATGGCTTATAAAAATGTCTTGAATTTACATTAATTTCATAAAACGCAAGACAATATCAAAATAACCAACGATTGTATGGAAACTCATGTTTCGATACCAATGTTAAGAGTTTCAAAGCAAAAATTCACAGATTCAAAACGTATCGAAATAGTCTAAGATCATATTGAAACGCCTGGTAAAACTTTAAGAACTTAGTTAAAAATTTCCAGGTCGTATCGAAATGATTTTCAGGCGTATCGAAACGCTTGTAATAAAAACATAAGTTTGACTTTGAAAAACACATAAAAATTGATTTTGTGTTTTAGGTTTAACTTAAAAAAAATTTGACTTTTCAATTTGTTAAGGACTTAAAAATTTATTTCAAATTGGTCCTTTAACTTTTTTTGTTATACCAAAATCAAATTTAATTTTAAAAATTCCTGGATGTTTAACCCTTCTATGCCCAATTCTTGGAAATATCTAGATAAATTCAAGAGGAGAGCCACAGATCGTGAAATGAACGTGAATGAATTTCTTTCCAACTCCTTTCTCATGTGATACAATATTTTCAATACAATTTTCAAGAAATTAAATAGAAATTTCAGATTTCACGTTACTTCGATGAGCCCTTCGTCGATACTAAAACTGTGATTGGTTAGAGGGGTTTTACACAACACCTCACACTGATCATACCTGAACCATCGTCAAGTTCCATAGATAATGTATATGGAAAAATTTGATGGAAAAATAAATGAAAGTTTGACCTAGGTTCATCGAATCTTCAAGCAAAGACCGTGCACAAAATCCTAAGTTACTATGTCACAACACAAATCAATCACAAATAGCAAATATCGTGCTTCTCATACAATAACAAAGAATTTTCAAACACTCACCATGCATAAGCAACTTTAAACATAAATCAACATTAGAACATATTAAATAAACAAAACATCCCAAAGTTTTCGTAAACCTAAGCTCTGATACCAATAAATGTAACCCCCTCGACCCGGCCTATACACAACCCGACTCGAACAAGTTACACGGGGAATACCGAGGCTAATTCGGAGACTCGCCTCAATAAACAACCCTAATAATTTTTCTTTTCATCTTATCTATATACTTTATTTTGATCCTACATGTTTATGCATAGATTATATTCGAATGCAGCGAAAACAAATAAGGAACGAGTCCTATAACGTACAACATGTTGTAGGGACCAAAATGTAATTTTCATAAATTTAAGGTCTAAACGTGAATTTGAAATTACGAATCCTTAATTAAGTTCATTAATACTTGCATCTCAAATTTCAGTCCTCCAAAGGTTTCAAGACATTCTCTATATGAAAATTAACCTAAAAACACTTTAAGCACATATCATGGCATATTAGCTAGATGCATTCCTACCTAAATAACCACATCATAGATTCAACTCATAAATAGTCATATTTTATTATCAACAATACTCAAATTTACACATAGGGATATCAAGAATCAAACTTCAATATAACTTTTATTATAACTAATGGAATATCAATAGGCAATTCAAATCTAAGTCAAAAAGCTAGCATCAACATGATAAACATCAAACATGTATAAGCATACGACTACTACAAGTCTCATTAATATAACAATATTCTTAACATGGTAACTCATCCCCATTGCTCTCTTACTACTACTAATGTTATAAAGACATACTTGAGCTTTCACTTGTCTGTTACCTAGATCCTTGCTTCCCTTGTTGCCTCCACGCTAAATACTCTACATTGCAAGGTAAATAAGGGGTAAGCATAAGTTTAGTGAGTGAATAAAAACATATTTAAAAACACATTGCAATGTAGCCCATAATATACCAAAATCAATTTTAAAACAATTCATGCTCTTAAGTAAAAATAATGTCCATGGATGTTAACACCATTATTTGAAAAATAGCAAATATACCATGGCATCAGCCATAAAACCTTTTTCAAATAATTTTGAAGCACACATGCTCATTAAGCATCACTCAAGTCTTACATGCCTATAGCAAAGCTTCATTGAAAATATTATTCAATTAAGAAAATATACTTGCTTATAATATTCTATTGGTATTAGTGAACCGTTTAGATTACCACTAAACGTTAGGATAAACGGAACACATATAATTAACATGTCAGACATGAGGTCAAATCGCCGACATGCCACGTATGAGAGCCAATCGCTACTCATACCACATGTGAAGGCTAATCGCCTTATCACACCCATGATGGATTAAATCCAATCATGAAATCTCACCTTAGCATCCGGGATAAGCAATGCTTACATGTAATACAACACATATATCACAATATAAGTATTAACTCTAATGCATCACCAAGGCATTTTATACACGTACGCATTTTAATTATAATACACTCACATACTATTGATCGATCAAATTATCTACGTTTCATCATATTTAATACCAATACTAAAAACAAACCAATGCTCAAGTTTTCAAGTTAAAACGGTATGTAAAAACACACGCATCCCACTAACACATGCATCAGATGCATAAACCGGTAAAACCCACTTTTCTTATGTTTTCAAAACAAACCGTGGGAGCATCATATGAATATAAAAAATTTCATGAGCATTGAAACACATGCATAATCACATATGCACAACACAATAAGAGCACGACAAATAACGTTGTAAAAACAAGGTATAATATGAGAACCTTTAAAAAGCAATACTTAATACTTACTTTCGAGTATAGGGAGGTTTTTCACACCATCCATACACCCCCAAAACTTTGAAAAAACATTTAAAACCATTCCAAATTGGTAGCCCTCATAATCCACTCACCGATTTACCAGAACTTGCTCGACAAGTCACCCGAAAACGCGATTCAGCTTTCTAATCTCCCTCAAACTTTTTCCTCTACGTCTTTACCTAATTCAAGCATCAAAAATATAGGTTTTAGTGCATTATAACACACCCAAAAATCCCTCAAGTCGGGCCAATACATGGCAGTCCCTAAAAACATCATAAAACCTAGCCAAAAGTCAAAAAAAACTTTCCAAACACCACCTAAACCTTAGGTCCGGGATTAGATACTTAAAATCCATATTAATTACATATAAAAACGTAAATATTCATGTATTTAGGCATCAAAAACAACAATGGAAAACCCTTGAACGAAAATCAAGAAAAATGGATTTTTTATCAAGAAAACCGATTTTATAGATTCAAGACATTAAAGATTATTTCAATCAGCCAAGAACTTAGGAATTTCATTAAAGAAACTTAGGTTTCAGATTTTTGAATGATTTTCACCTCCAAAATTGATCAAACCCCTTCTAAGGTTTAAAAAAGTAAAACCGAAGAAAAAAGAAGAGATTTTGAAGAAGAAAAATATAGGAAAATAAACCAACAAAATTTTATTAAAAAAATGGATATTTACCTTGAAAATATGATGAATAATATGTCTTGTGAAGGAAGAAACCGAAATCTTGGAGAAGGGTTTAAAGATTGAAGCAAAATTAGAGTTTTTCAAGTAAAATCGAAGAAGAAAATTTTAAAGAATTAACCAAAAAAATTTATTGAAAAGATTGATGTTTAAATTTCAAAATATTATGGAATGGCTTCCAAGAAGATGGAAAATCGGAATTTTAAAAATAGGTTTAGATTTATGACATAAAAATAGGTTTTTAGGATTAATATTAAGTTATTTGCGCTATTAATTAAAATTATGGGTTATGGGTTATTAAAATAGACCCTTGGAAGTATTAGATCATATAGGATTATGATTTGATCAAATCCCCTTAAATATTCAAAGTTTTGGCTTAATTTATGAAATTGTCCTCAAGTTTTCAATTTTTATAAAATAGTCACTAATTTCAAAATCGTAGGGGTTCAAGGTTCAATTTTCAAAATTTATTTGACCTAATTCAAATATATACTAAATAATGATTTTAGGATATTTTTACATAATTTATTTTGATTAAAAATCAATTTTTAAGTATTTAATCCCGAAATAGGCTAAACCGACGAAACCAATTCACTAACTTCTAGGTCCATTTTTGGGGCGTTACATTCTGACATGTACTGACATGCAATCTTATAGTTTCATTAAACTTGCATTTTCTTGAGAAAGTGATGAAAAATAATGAAGAGAAAAGCAAAAAGAACATCTATATATAAAAACATTTTTCATTGAAGAAGAATAACCCGTAGATATAATGAAGAATGATTGGAAAATAATCAATCGTATGATGTGTTGTATGATTTGATCTTGTCTTTCCAGGGAGCAAAAGTATGGCTATAAAAATGATACTTCCACATGCAAGCTGTGAAAAGCATTGGAGGAAAAGTTCCTAAATAAAAGCTCTCAGAATCGTCTCTACATGAAGAAAAGATTGTATAGATTTGATTATCAACCAGGCACCATTATGAATGAACAAATCATTGCCTTTAATTAGTTAGTATTAGACTTATTGGGCATGGATGAAACTTTCAAGGATGAGGATTTGATTTTAATGTTATTGCCATCACTTCTAGATGAATTTGAGCACCTTGAAACGACGTTACTTCATGGAAAGGAAGAGATGTCCTTTAAATATGTAATTGTTGCTTTGTATAGCTACGAGCTCAAGAAGAAAACCAAGATAGAGAATAAGAATAATACACTGGAGGCCATGGTTTCACGAGAAGTCAAAAGATGAGAAGGGCATTCTGTCATGAGAAAAATGAATGTGCCTTTGAAAAGCCAAAGATCAAAATAGAGAGGGAGATTAAAGTCAAAGTCCAAAATTGAGAAAAATGAATGTGCCTTCTGTCATGAGAAGGTTCATTGGAAGAAAGATTGTCCGAAGCTAAAGAGGAAAAGAAAAATTGCTCCAAATACATGTGTTGCAGAGCATGATACTAGTGACTCTAAAATATCACTAGTTGCTTCACCATCAACTTTTCATTCAGATGAGTGGATATTGGATTCAGGTTGTACCTATCATATATCCCTTAACCGGGAGTGGTTCTTCGATTTAGCAAAATTAAATGGAGGAGTTGTTTATATGGGCAATGAAAATGCCTATAAAACTGTTGTGATAGGTTCAATTCGATTGAAGAATCAAGATAGATCAACTAGAGTTTTGACTGATGTTCGATATGTACCCATTTTAAAGAAGAATCTCATCTCGTTGGGAGCCTTAGAATCTAAAGACTTATTTGTTACTATGAGAGATGGAATTTTAAAAGTTACATCTGGTGCATTGGTGATAATGAAGGGCGTCTGAAAAAAATAACTTGTATTACTATCAATGTAGTATAATTATTGGAGCAAGAGCAATAGCTTTCGAGGGAGACAAATTGGATTTAACCATATTATAGCAAATTATGCAGTTGGGACACGCTGGTGAGAAATCCTGGCAAATTATGGCAAAACAAGGATTGTTGAAATGTGCAAAGACTTGCAAGTTAAACTTTTGTGAGCACTGTGTTCTGGGAAAGCAGAAGAGAGTGAAATTTGGCACTGTTATCCATAATACGAAAGGTATTTTGGATTATATTAACTAAGATGTATGATGTCTTTCTAAAACATCATCGTTGGGAAGAAAACACTATTTTTTTACTTTTGTTAATGACTTTTTCAAAAGAGTGGGTGTATTCAATAAAGTCTAAAGATGAAGTCCTCAAAATTTTCTTAAAGTGAAAAAATATGATCGAGAACCAGACTGATAAGAAGATTAAACGACCTAGGACAAATAATAGAGGGACTTTTTTAATCCTTAACACGAAAGTAAAAAAATGATTAAAAAGAAAAAAACTTAAAGGCTTTCTTTTTTTTAGGAAATCGATTAAAATCTTTTCCTCATTTACGAATCAAAAGCAAAACAAAGCAATCGAACCCTTCATTAGTTCTCCATAATGTCTCTAAAGCCGGGTATTATCACCAAATGAAAGGAATGAACTGTTGACAGCTACTGAAGGTAAAACTTCAAACCCTGACCTTTCTTTTAATTTTTATTCGCATGCAAGAAAAAACTCAAAATATACCTTCAAAAAACTCTTTTTCTTTTATTGATCCAAACCCTATTTATATTGGTTTTGAATTTTTGTATATATAGCCGTATGATTTATAATTGAATTTTAAAGGATAACAAAAATCCTAATATTGTTATTGGTCGATCTTTTATACTTTTGGTCGGATTTATGTTTTGTTTCTGCTGTGTTGGTTGGCTCTTTGAATTTCTCTAAAATCTCATTGTGAAATTGTATATGCCATCTATCTTTTGTATTTTTGCTTTTCTAGCAATTCTGATATTTTTCTGTTTTTGCTTGATTATCTATGACATGGTTGAGACGAGGAGTGGGGACTAACGGAGAGGCAGCAACATGGGAGTTTGATCATCGCACATGGGATATGAACGCGACAGAGAAAGGGTTGTTGAATAGTTGAGCGGGCGCGCGTGGGAAAATTAAAGGACGAACGTGCAGCACGTAGGATATCCAAAAAGTTCTTAGCTTTGATCTCGACAGTTGGATTAGGGTCTGATCCAACAATATAGATTGGCGGCTGTAAAGGGATAAAAATGGGGATATGGTTTTTGTTATGCTTAGATTAAAAATTGCGTCCGAAATGGGGTATAAGTTGTATAATATTTTTTTTTGGTTTTATGATGTTGAACTATAAGTGGACTCTAAATTTAACTTTGTGTTACTATTTATTTAATATTTGATTATTATTTATCAATATGGGCCATTATTTGATATTAGTTTTAGTTTATAATAATTATATTATATAATAATAAATAATAGTAAAAATAATAATGATAATAACAATAATAAATATAATAATAATAATAAAATAACTTAATAATAGTAATAATAATATAAGATATCTAGTTATAAGAAAACAAATAGAAAGGAAAAACACATAAAATAGCTTATTAGTAGCCGATAGTTATAACAATGGAATAATATATACGTTATAGCAACAGAAAACAAAAGGTAATAGATATATATATAAAAGCATGCTGAAATGAAGAAAATAAAATTATTTATAAAAATAATAATAATAATAATAACCGTAATTCTAATAATAATATGATAGTAACAAACAAATAAAGTTTATAATGGTTATATACAAAATTAACATAGTATATAATAGTTATATTATAGTAATATTTTTTTGACTTTTTTACAAATAAAAAATTAAAGTCAAAACCTGTTATTTTAATATTAAATCAGGTTAATATCTAGATAAAATTAGTTATAATAAGCGTCATATATGTTTGTAAAAATACAATCTTTTATTTTAGTATAAAATGTCTTACACTTGATTACTTCTTTATTCATGGCTTAGATGTTGCAGGTTCACTTCTTGTTCAACACATTCCCTCCAAAACTTAGATCGTGAACACTCCCACTAGACCACTTGGTCAAAATTTCTTCATCCATTTTTAATTCAATATTGACGTCTCAGATAGATCCTTTATCTTACAATGACGTATTAATGATAAAGATAATACCAAATGACCACAATGCTAAAGAAAATGTAAAATAAACAAGTGACATATTACATTTAATACGTCACTTGTTCATTTTACATTTTCTCTAGCATCGTAGCCATTTGGTATTATCTTAAAGTACTTAGTTAGGTTTGTAGCATTCTAATTGCTATTGTAGCTTAGCGTTTGATATTGTCTGCAAAACATTTAAAAAATAATAATTGATTTTTAATTATTTTTACAATTTTGTTGAAAATATTATATTTGTAATAATGATGAAATTTATTTTGTGTGAAAATTATTCTGAGTTGAAAATTAGCTTGTCTAAAGAAAAGATAGGTCAAATAGAATTGTGCTTTAAGCCTTGCTATAGAATGATTCTGAAAAAATAAAAGAAAAAAAATTATATCAGTTTAACTTCGTTTAGTTTGCAGTTGGCCAATGTGTGTATTTGGTACAGAATAACAATACATCATTTTAATTTTTTGAAAATCAACAAAATAAACGTAATTAGAGCTAAATATACAAGACAAAAAGCTCTTGGGAATGATACTTAGTGGGCTTAATTTACGAAATATAAGATTTTTGAAAAATAGCATTATTTAAAATATTATTAAAAATATTACCTTATCTTATTTAGTTGATAAAATATGAGATTATTTAAAAATAAATTTTATCAAATTATCTCTACTAATATTTTATTTTTAATCATTTAAATTTTTAATATTAAATCAAAAATGTTTACATTGAAAATCATATAACTATTTTTGTCACAGTAACTCAATTTAAAATAAATTATATTTAACTTATTATAAATGTAATTAATATTTTAAATAATATTTAAGAAATTATTACATAAATATATATTGTATTTACTTTTATGGTAGTATATAATAGAAAATTTAGATGATTTTTAGTAATTAAAATGATTATATTAATTATTAAAAATTTCTTTAGAGTTATAAACTCTTCCTAAGATTATAATTTTTTATTAAAGAAAAATTATTTTAATCATAATTATCGATTTTTTAACAAGTGCCCGTAATTAATTTTTTCAAACAAAAAATAAGTTAATTTTATAATTTTGAATTTTAACTCACCCATTCTCAAACTAAATTCAAGCAAATTTAAATAAATTATATTAGTTTCATTTTTATAAACTTGAAATTCGAAATCTCATATCATATATTTAATCTTGAATTAATTTTTATAGTCATGATTTTTTTAGATATTCAAGTAAGAAATGTCTTTATTGAGTATAAAAGAAATGTAAAAATATCAATGCAATGCCTTTATTTAGATATTTTATCAAATATTTTCATAATCATGATTATTTTTAAAAAAATATTAAAATATTTTTATATATGTATGAAACTATCTAAATATTAAAGTAATATGAAATAAAATTATTTAATAAATTTATACCATTTAAACATTTTAAAAAATTCAAGTTAAGTAAATTTATTATTTCAAGAGTAATTTTATCTAAAGAGATAAAAATTGATAAATACCTAAGAGAAAAATCATTAAAAAATTCAAATACCACCATTAACATTACGTTAAAAATATCATTAAACTTATATTGTTTAAAATTTAACATTAAATTATTATCATTCTTTTATTTTAGTTATCCACTTTTTTTTTTTGTTAAAAAAATAATCAGTAACATTACATTCTTTTTATGTCTTGATCACTGGTTATAAAATTTTTTAATGGTGATACCGATGTATATTTTTTATTTTCATATCATAATCTTTTTCTTTGTTAGTAATCCATGTGTTTTTCTTAAGATAAATAACACTATTGATGACTAAATTATTTTTAATTTTTATAATTTTTTTAAAATTTATATTTAAGTTATATTCTTGCTTGAATAAAAAAAATGAAAGTGAACAAGTCAGTAATTGGAGAACTGAATCTAGGGATTCTACGTAAGAGGTCCAAGGCTTAAATCATTAAATCCCAAGCCTAAATTTTTTTAAAATTCATCGGAACTCGTTTTTAGCTTAATCATTAAAAAATAGTTTTAGAATAATTTAAAAAGATTTTAAAAATCTTTTTAAGTCCAAACAATTTAAAAGTTATTTTGAGAAATTTTTAAAACTTTTTATTGAGTTTCAAAAGTTTTAAAGAAGTCAAAGAACGCAAAATATCTCAGGCATTTCGATACAATTTCTAAACATTTCGATACAACTTGTCTATTTTCAAAGGAAAATGTACAAGCATTTCGGTACACCCTATAGGCGTTTCAATACGTTTTTTACTGAAAATTTTGGTTTTGATATGATAAACCAAGGTTTTGATATGCCCGTATCAAAACGAGTTTTAGCTATTTCGATACACCTCCTACGGTCTTTTGAAAACCCCAACAATTTTATATAAAAAAAAACAACGGTTAGGAGCAGTATCGAAACAGATAAAGCTTGTTTCGATACCATGAGCTAAGGGTTTCGATATGCCTTGTAGGCATTTCGGTACCAATTCTTAAATACAGGTTCAACGACTATTTCCTAAAGTAGCAGTATCAAAACGGAGTCCACGTGTTTCGTTACCATATGCACCAGAAACATAAATTAGCCTTGAAGCAAGCTCCAAGCGGCTCCAAATCAATCCTAACGGTCAAAAACAACTAGAAGCTCATTTGGGATGATAAAAGGAAGCATCAAGCATCAAGAGAAGACTAATACCTACATTGTAACAACAATATAATCAAGAAATTGTCTTAGAGCTTAATTCTCATATTTTGGGTAGACAACACTTGTGAGCTTAATGTTTATGTATGCTCAAGTGTCTTAGATTTGAGTGAGAGCTTAAATTGCAAACATTCGCCTTGTTAGAAAGATTTCAAGTTTGCTTATAATTCTCTTTGTGAGTGTTTTCCTAAAGTTCGGTTGTGAACTTTAGATGCTTGACTTAGGTTGTGAATCAAGGTTGTAAGATTATATCCTTTATTCCTCAAAAGGTTGGATTCTTAGTGAATTGTGAAAATCCTTAGTGAAAAGCTAAGGTAGTGGATGTAGGGCTTGGGTTAGAAGTCTGGACCACTATAGATCATTATATCTAAATTTTTTATATTTTTGCTTTCACCACAAATCATCCAGATTATCATTTATCCATCATTTGACGAGTTTATTTGGTTATTCATCGAGTACACTCAAGCCTAACACAATTAATTATATAATATAAATTTAAATTTAATATATATTCCAACTAATAATTTCTAGTATAAATTTAACTTGGCTCACACATATGTAAATCAATTAAACGCTATTTGGAAAGTTAAAATAATAAATTTAAATTTTATATTATATAGTAAATAAATATTATAAAAATAATTTAAAAATTTATTTAAATAATTTATAAAAGTAATTTTATAAAAAAAGAATTGTAAAAAAATATTTAATTAATTTATTTTATTCTAAAAGTAAGTGAAAAAAATAATTATAATGTTCATTCTATTTGAAATACAATTTAAGGTAAATATTAGTTTGATTAAATATGCATTGATCGTATAATTTGATTTAGTGGTTGAATTAACTATAAGAAATCTAAGGGTTAATTTAGTGGTTAGGCACCTGACCTTCTTACATAGAGATCTTATCTTTGTTTCTCCGATTGGCCGATGTTTTGTTCCCTTTGAGGAATAAGGACATAAAATGTTGCTAGAGACCAAGGAAAAGGGGTACAAAAATTCCAATTTCTCTCATCTTTTTGTTTTTGGGTCGAGGAGGAAAATTAACTCTCCAAAAGGCCCTCCGAGCATCATGTATATCCCAACGTGCTACATTAATCATACAACAATACCACTTTTCATTCAATCATGTGTCACAGACCATAACATAGTATTGAGTTATTATAACTCAAATTTCTGATCAACAGAGAATAATAAATACAATTATTTAAATGCTATATGGTATTGCGCCTGAGATAAAAACAACTCGGTTGATGTAGAAATAGTCTCAATATTAAAAAAAAATGATTAAGTAAGATCATATCCTTGATCACAAACTTCGCAGATAACAAATTGGTAAAGTGAACAATGAAGTAAATATTATTACCATTAAGCACAATATCATCCATATATACTAGAAAATAAAAATAGCCCACTTTGCATTATAGGTGAAGGAAAAATTGAGAGAGTTCAATATTTCATCCCTCGGGACATGTTTGAGTCCATACAAGACCTTATGCGACCAAAAAATATGAGATGGTTTTATAAAATTTACATTTCTCAAAGGTTATTCTAGATAGACTTCCTCATGTAAGATGTCATTTAAGAATGCATTATTAATGTCAAGTTGTTTTATGGAACATGGATGATATAATGTAAGAGTACTGAAAATAATCACTAGACTGAAGTTCTCAAAATAATCACGATCAACTTCTTGAGTTTTGCCATCAATCTAGTTTTATATCGGTCAATAGAGCCATCAATATGTCATTTTACGTGAAATACTTAGTTGTACCCTACAAAAGATTATGTATATTATGAAATAAGATCCTATGTATAGTTGTGTAGCAAGGCAATAAACTCAGGGTGACATCTAATCTTGAAATACATTAACTGAGCATTTAAGTGACATCTTTTTATATTTTTTTAATCATTCATGCATAGATTGATAATTTTATTATATAAAGACAAATATATCAAAGCAAAAAATAATATTGTAAAGATCCAACCATGATTCTATAAAATTCAGGTAGTACACCATTCAACTATGCTCTAACTCTATTTCTTAAAGAATAAGGAAATTATTTAAGCCGGAGCATATTTTTATGTATTATCTTTTACTTGAAGCATTCGTATTCATCCAAGAATGCTCTAACATTTTATATTTCATCCTTCTTTGATGATACACTAAATTACCTCATAGAATTTAACATGAACATGATAGGTTTTAGCTCAAAGTAAATTGTTTGAATCTTCGATACAATAATTCATGGATTTAGATCATCCAAGATGGGTGCGAAGCTATCATGAACAATTCTCGTACGAACCACCTTTTGACCATTCCTAAATGTCACAACATCATGATTTTTTAAATTATTGTTACGGTTGTCGCGACAACCATAGCCATGATCACACATCGCTCTTTATTATTATTTTCTAACTTGAAGGAATCTCTCTATTTCTATTTCAAATAGATAAAGAGGCTCTTTGGGTATGCCATAGGTCATGCTTAATTAGTTGACCTAAAAAAGATCAAAAAAATAACAAATAAAGCTAAAGGTAAACTAAAAGGAATATAAGTTATAACTAAGCTATAATTATTAATTTTTAGTCCCCAACAATGACATCAAAAACTTGATCATGATAAATATATATGCGCTAATGAAAGCAAGTATATTCATCACTTAAGTAATATAATGATAGAAATTTCGTCCCTACAAGGATTAGAATGATTAAAATCAAATGATGGTGAAGGGATGAATGAACACAACTATAAATTAATATTGTAGCAAAAGATTAAAGGATAACCAAATAATAACAAGTTCATACTAGATTAGCTAGATAAATGAATAATTGAGTTTATTTTTGAATTTGCTCAACTTTTACTAAAATACCATAAAAATTATCGCTTATCTATTCAATATGGTATTCGAAGAAACTCTTAAATTATGTTTAGCAAGAAATTGATAATAGAATGTTACAGTGATACATGTCCGTATTAACCCTAGCAAAACCCAAGCCTTACATGTTAAGTTCTATTATTCACCTCATCTAGCTTAGTTCTCTCGATATTATATCACAAATAAATGTCAACGTTTGTTCACTCTAATTTTTACAAGAATAAACAATAAAATTAATAAGAAAAATAGATAAGCAGTAATATTTGTTATGACACTTTATAAAAATTAAATAGAAACATTTAAGAATAAATCCAACAAGAAATTATTTAGTTCATGTTTAAATAAATATAAATTATCCAACTAGAATTTGCATTCATTTTCAAATAAGTAAAATCTACGCATAAGAAATACAAAGTATCTTAAGCATTATTCCTCGTGTTGTAAGCTTTGTCGCAACTTCTCTTAGTTTTTCAGAGATTCTCTCGACAAATTTTATTGCTAGAGACTCCTTTACTTATTTCGAAATAGTAGTTCTCCAAAGTTAAAAGATAAGAGACAATTTTTTTTTTAATTTTGACTCTTTCTAGATATTGTTACGGGGTCATTGCCTTTTACCTAAAAGAAATGTCTGATAGGATGTGTTGTGCCATCGTTTATATATCTTAAGACCTTTTTTTTTTCTGATGTAGGATTAATTCTACCTACCTTTTCTCAAGCGTGACATTCTCTCCCACTCAACCTCGCGATACCCTTGTCACTTGTTTTCGCTCTCGTGATTGGCCTCTTGTCATAGTTTTTCACCCTTTTTATCCCTTTCATGAGGGTTCGATGTAAAATCAGGCAATCAAAGGGTTGCTCTAATACCACTTGTCACAAGTTCATTACCCTCTTTCTCAAAGATATGTATGATAGAATGTGTTGTGTCACCGTTTATATATCTCATTATCTCATTTTTCTTTCCAATGTGAAATTAATACTTGTTGTCTTTTATCAAGTGTGACAATATGCTTGTCTTATTTTCTTTATATGTTGGATTCCCCTCTTAGGGTTTGTTGTCCTAATCTTGGTATTTAATCTAAAAATATACTCTTTCCGTGTGCATAATAGTAACCTAAATGAATGGGATGAGAGTTTATTACCCTAATCTTGATATATAGTCTAAATGAATGGGAGGGGATCATTTGTATTTCTTCACAAAAAATGCTTTGGTATGCCTTTATTTAATTTTGTAATTTAACCCTTCATAATTATAAAAAAAAAAAAAAAAAACTGTCTTTCCCAAAATAGAACCAAATCATAAAATCTTTTTAAGTTCATGAATAAACTCCATAAATGCATATAAAATGTTCTTAGATGTAACTATATGAACTCGAAAACAAGAAATATCATAAATAGAAGAGCATGAAGTATATCATTTTTACTAAATCTAGATATCTTTTTCATTTGTTTGGAATGAATACGTCTATCATCACGCCATTGTAACGGTTTGCGAGCTCAACGAGCTCAACGGTGGGGTTGCTGAAGTCCAATCCGCCCAAGCCTATCTCACAAAGGTTTTGGGTTTGCCAAGACCACTAGAATATCCCATTTATCCAATGTGAACAAAGGAGATTCTTTCCTTGTATAGTCGGGAATATTTTTAGAATGATGCCTTTGTGGTTGGTGAGAATTAATCCTAGCCATCGATGTAATTTAATTGTAACCGTTGGATGTAATGGGGCCAAGTATAAATATAGGCTCACTCCTCCTCATTTTGCCAGTTCATCATTGAGAAATACGAAGCATTTCATTCAAAAGC
Organism: Abelmoschus esculentus; assembly: GCA_035048815.1. Lineage (NCBI taxonomy): Eukaryota > Viridiplantae > Streptophyta > Magnoliopsida > Malvales > Malvaceae > Abelmoschus > Abelmoschus esculentus. The sequence goes on along the minus strand of JAUCBN010000063.1, from coordinate 4,934,622 downwards.
TCTCTCTCTCTCTCTCTCGTTTGCCTTTCTTCGCTTGTTTGCTTTCCGCGAGTTACAAATCTTTGAGGGCTTTATGTAGAGGATGACTTAGGCAAGTTGAGTCCTAAAGCCGCACGGTTTTGCTAGAAAGGTTTTAAACCCGTGACATCATGGCCATCAAAGAATTTTCATAGTACCTATCTATAAAATTTCACTAGTAATTTATTCAAAAAAAATGTCTAAACTGGGCTTAATTTCGAATATTTTATAAAGAGTGAGTGATTTTTTAAAGATTTTTACTCTCTCTTTTATATCGTTAAACTCTAAATTTATTTAATGTTATTTAATTTCATGACGAAAATAAAAAAATGTATGATTTCCTTATGATTTTATCTATGACTTTATATTTTATTCTATTATTTTGGCATTAGAAATGTGGTGCATAAAATTAGATATATCATATTGTATAGCTGGTGGTTATATCGATAAATCTTTGGTGAGTTTTAGAGTATTCTTGTCACTATCTAAGTCTTAGTAGGTTAACCCATTAAGTATAAAGATACGTGGATTCTGTTAGGAGGTTACCCAAAAGGAAATATATTTTAGGGGTGTTCAAAATTATTTGATTTGATTAATCGACTTGACGATCCGAAAGAAAAATAATCAGTTATTCCCCCAAAAAAATTATTCAACTGGGTCTGTACCTGACTTTGTACTAATTGGGTTGGGTTTGCACGAAATTTTTTGTTTATCGGGTACCTGGCTCTACCCGATAACTTTTTATATATACTTTAGTTTTAAATTATATTTTTTTATTTTGGATTCCTGAATATTTGTACCTAAAATTAAATTTAAATCTATAAATCAATTTTATGTTTTAGTATTTACTTTTAAGTTTTAAAATTTTCAAATATATTTTTATTAATTTGTTAATACCATAATAAAAGCAAGATTAATATTTTTAATATTGATTTGGTTATAATATTTAATATATATAATATTTAACTATTATAAAACTAGTTTTATGTTTGATAATATTTTATAAAATTTTAAATTTTATATGTTTAATTATCAGAGTTTAGACAGAGGTGATCGAAAGTTGAGAATTGAAGCAAAGGTTGAGTAAAGAAGACAAAGTGCAGGGAAGAAGAAAAGAAATATTGAAGAGCTAATGAAATACTTATATAGTTTTATTTAACAACCTCGAGATTATACAAAGAGAGATTCAAGATACAATAGAGAACTGAATGCATCGATACAATATGGTTGGCTTGTATTTATAGCCTATTGAATTAGTTATTAGCTCAACTGAAACAGAAAAACTGAAAATGATAATAAACTATAGGTCAATTTTGGAGTACTCTAATATTCTCCTGGTTTCTCATTTTCCTTGAGTTTGAATTTCTTCATAAGACTTTACGCCTAGTTTAAATCTTAAGCGAGGGAATAAACTATGTCCAATCGGTTTGGTGAGTATGTCAGCTGTCTGTTCATTACTAGGAACAAAGTTAACAGTCAATTATCCTGCATTAAATCTTTTACGAACAAAAAGCATGTCTATCTCCACATACTTGACTCGTGCATGATGTGTGGGATTAGCAACAAGTGAAACTGTTGAGGTGTTGTCACACCAAACAATCGACTTGTTGATGAGCTTGACTCCAATTTCAGTCAAGAGTTGTTCTAACCAAATAACTTCTAAAACAGTATTGGCTAAACTTCTGTATTCGACTTCACATGTAGATCTGGTTACTACATATTGTTTCTTTGAGCTCCAGGCAACAGGGTTACCTCCAAGATAAATACAATAAGCTGTTGTGGATCTTCTATCTTTCACTGATGTTGCTCAATCAGCATCTGAGTAACATACCACTTGAAAAGGTTCACCTGATGAGTAGAATAAGCCATGACTCAGAGTACCATTAAGGTACCTCAATATCCTCTTGATTGCTTTCCAATGAGTCGTGCAATGGGAATTCATGTACTGGCTTATTTTATTCACAGCATACGAGATATCAGGCCGAGTGAGGCAGGCATACTGAAGACTGCCAACTACACTTCTGTACTAATGCACATTTGGAAAAGGGTCTCCATCACCAGTTACAAGCTTGGGTGTGATAACCATAGGAGTGGGTATAGGATTCGACTGAAGCATATCAGTCTTCATGAGCAACTCAGTAATGTACTTCTTTTGGTTGAGCATGACACCTTCTGGATATCTTTGTACTTCCACACCAAGAAAGTACCCAAGTTGACCAAGATCTTTTAGTGAGAACTTAACATTGATCTGCTTCACAATGGTATTAATTTTTGTAGGACTGCTGCCGGTAATTATAATGTCATCAATGTACACCATAAGCAACAATGTTGATGTCAATGATGTCTTAATAAACAAGGATGTATCTGCTTGAGAAACTGTAAACTTAAGTTTGTCAATAAGAAAAGCCTTTGGTGTGTCAAACTAGGCTCTCGGAGCTTGCCCTAAATCATACAATGCCTTCTTAAGGTGACATACCAAATGTTCTCTATTTTCACCTTTTTGTTCAAACCCAGGTGGTTGAATCATATAAATGTCCTCATTCAAATCGCCATTCAAGAACGCTTTGTTAATATCAATTTGTTTGATGGACCATTCTTACATAACTGCTGTAACTAACACTGTTCTGATTGTGCGGGGACATACTAATGGGCTTAAAGTTTCTCGAAATTCACAGCCAGCAGTTTGAGAAAAGCCTTTTGCAACCAGACGAGCCTTCAACCTTTCAACTGAGTCTTCTGGTTTTTTCTTGACTCGAAAAAGCCATTTGCAGCCTATAGCTTTTCGGGTAAGAGGGAGTGGTTGTAATTCTCATGTACCATTCTTCATAAGGGCATCATACCCAACTTGAACAACTACCCTCCATCCAGGATCCAACAAGGCTGTATGAACATCAGGAGGTTCTTGTATCTCATGTTGTGTAAAAAACATCTTTGGCTTGAAAATTCTAGATTTACCTCGAGTAACCATGGGATGATTATTGACAACATAAGGTGAAAGATGAGATAATGATGATGAACTAGAAGGAGAGGTGGACACAAGGGTGGAGGAGTTGGACTGTTGACCACTGAAGTTAGACACAGGGGACTGTGAAACACTAGGTGAAGAGGAATGATGTGAAGGAATGTAAGAGAAGGAAGAACCTTGTAATTGTAAGGATGTGGTTGCACTTGGAAAGGAGTGTGAGGGAATAGAATTGGGGGCAGAACTAAGAGACTGATCATGACACACCAGACTTGGAGACTAAGAAACATCTTGACTTGTGATAGAAGATTCAACTGGAAAGTGTGTCCCAGATCTAAAATTTGTTCTTAGCCTGGATTCAATATTTTGAGAATTTTTTTAAACATCGAGTACACCTAAACTGAGTGCTAGACTTTGAAAAAAGAGGACTGGTAGCAAAAGGAAACTGACTTTCATCAAACTTAACATGTATAGAAATAAAAATCCTTCCAGCTAAATCTAGACACTTATAACCTTTATGACTAGGTGAGTATCCCAAAAACACACATTTAGAGGATCTAAACTGTAATTTATTCCTATTATAAGGTCATAAAAAAAAGAAAACAAGTACAACCAAAGACTTTCATAAACCTATAATCAGGACAAGTGTTAAAAAACTGTTCATAGGGTGACTTATTATTAGGTAAGGCCTTAGTAAGTAACCTATTTATAAGAAAAACTGAATTAATGAAAGCATCATGCCAAAAAGAAAGAGGTATGGATGCTTGAGCTAACAAAGTAAGACCTACTTCCACAAGCTGTCTATGTTTCCTTTCAACTATATTATTTTGTTCAGAGGTATAGGAACATACATACCTGTGAACTATCCCTGACTTTGAAGATAGGATGCAAGGGCTACAAATTCACCTCCTCCATCGGTTTGAATGACCTTTAGCTTATGACTAAACTGTCTCTCTACCTGTTTATGAAACTGAACAAAGACAATGTGAACATCAGATTTTTATTTCAAAAAATAAAGCCATGTATACCTGAAAAATGCATCAGTAAATGCAACATATTATAGAAAATTTTTCAATAAAATGGGTGTTGGATCCCAGATATCTGCAAACACAAAGTCTAAAGGTGTAGTATATGTATTAAAAGAAGCATGAAAAGGAAGTTTGTGTGCTTTACCAAATTGACTAGCTAAACATATAGAAGTTTTGTTACTTTTATTAAAAGAAAGATTATAGGTTTTCAAAATTTTAACCAGAGTATCTTGGGTAGGATTTCCAAGTCTCTGGTGCCATAAATTAAAAGAATCTTCTAAAGTATGAAAGGCATGAGCAACAGTAAAGGAACTAGAAGGATAACATAATTGTTGAAACAGCTGCTACTGAGAAATGGTAATTATAGTATGTATAACTCATTCTTCTCTTCTCCATGCAGTAACACTTTGTTGGTATGCAAATCTCTTACCTGATAATGTGTTGGGTAAAATTCAAGTAGAACCTGATTTTCCTAAGTGAACTTAGACACAGACAAAAAAAATTTAGTAATCTTAGGCACATAAAACAATTTATACAAATGTAAAGGAGTATTATGTATGTTAAGTAGTGCTGATTGACCAACATCATAAATTGAAATGGCATTACCATTTCCAACCTTGACTGTACCTGATCCAGGGTATATAGCTCCAGTATTGAGGTTGGATAGTTCACTAGTCAGATGGTGTGTAGCTTTAGAATCTGGATACCAAGCATTGTCTCCAATATCTTTTATAGTAACCAACAAGTCTTGGGAGGAAATGTGAGCTGAAGATGGCACATGATTTTGCAGTTGAGCTCCATATAAAAGGTATACAGATTGAACATAATGGATTGAGGGTGCAACTGGTCCTGATGGCCTGTGAGTATATGCTATAGGTGGCTGAGTAAGATACATAGGATGTGCACGATTGTAGTACATAATGAAATTTCCTTGTCCAGAATAAATGTTGGCATTAGCTTGGTCAGAATATCCTCCTCTATTAGATTCATTCCTAAAAGCTTCATTCTTGTAGCTCATATCAAACCTCATGTAAAACTTTTTCATCAAATATCCTATTTTTTTCACATAGTTGACATTAGGGTCTATTAGAGAAATTTATGCCATGCCCTCTTCCTCTATTATATCCTGAATTATTTTCATAAGTATTCTAAGCTAGATTAGAGGTCATTGTACTATCATCAGTCTGAACTGCAGCAAAGGCTTCTGATTGACCAGTGTCAAGTTTTTGTTGAACTGAAAATTAATGTTGGAGATGAAATTATTGATGAAGAGAGAGTTGCTGTTGAAGAGGAATCTATTGTGGAAGAGAGAGCTGCTGTTGAAGAGGGAGTTGTTCAGGCAAGGGAAGTTGCTAAGGTGCAGGGCTAAGATGCTGTGATCCAGAACTAAGATGTTGTGGTATAGCTAAATGAGCAGAAACATTCAGTTGATCAACAAAGGTATTTTGCCTAGCCTCAGTGTCTAAGAGTATTGTACGAACAGTCTTAACATCTAATGGAGTGGGATTAGCTGTAATCATTGTTATAACAGATTCATATTCAGAGTGTAACCCATTTAGTATAGTTGTTGCATGTTCATGATCAGAGATAACCTCTCCGTAGCTAGTTAAATTGTCACAGACGACCTTAATCTTTATTAAAAACTCTCTCATACTTAAATCTTCCTTCTTTTAAGCATGCAACATTTTTCTATAGGACATTAACTTAGATATAGTCTTTCCACTATATAACCTCTGTAAAGTGTTTCTAATCTCTGCAGAAGTATTGTGTCCAATTAAGTGAGGCAACATTCCTTGACTCACAGTAGACAAGAGCTAGGAAGCAAGAGCATCATCTTGTTCTTCATAAGCCTCAAACTCAAGATTGATACTAGTTTCCCCTTCATGAGTAATGTACTGTGAGGTCCAGGTAACCTTATTGTCCATAAACTTTTGTAGCCTATTGGTTTTAATTGTTAAGAGAACTTGTTGATGCCAAAGCAAGTAATTGCTATCATCAAGGGTCACATTAATTTTCTTAGTAGAAAATACTACACGGTTTTCAGAATTTTGAGAACTAGGACCATTGTTACCAAAACTTTGAGTATTATGTTCATTACTATTTTGACCTTCTTGAGCTACAGAATCAACCATGGTAGACAAGATGATAAGCAAACCAAAGAAAGATAAGAGCCTAAATAAGATTCAGAGATTCAACCACGAACAAGCAATTGATCTTTAATAGAGCATTCAGATGAGAGATACGAGGTAAGAAACAAGAATCAACTGATGGAAACAAGAGTGAAGAGGGAACTCACCAAATCCAGATGCGAAGAATCGAGAAGCAAAAAAAACTAAAATCAAGCTGGGCATCCACCACATTCATCCGACTGTGTATTTTCAGTGATCGGACCGTCGATGGAAAGCCATCGTGGCTCTGATATCATATCAGAGTTTAGAAAGAAGTGATTGGAAGTTGAGAATTGAAGCAAAGGTTGAGTAAAAAAGACAAAGTGCAGGAAAGAAAAAGAGAAATATTGAGGAACTGATGAAATACCAAGAGTTTTATTTAACAACCTCGGGATTATAAAAAGAGAGATTCAAGATAGAATTGAGAATTCAATTCATCGATACAATATGATTGACTTGTATTTATAGCCTATTGAATTAGCTATTAGCTCAACTGACTTTTATTAACAGAAAAACTGAAAATGATAACAAACTATAAGTCAGTTTTGGAGTACCTAATATTAATAAGTGATCGTACTCTATTTTACAATAAAAAATATGAATTAGGTATAAATTACCTGATTAACCAAATATCCGAGTTTCACAAATACCTAACTGAAATAAATTGGGATATAAACCAAAAGACAAATACTTAAAATAATTATACATTTGATTTTTTAAATACCTAACAACGAGTACTTAGTATGAACACCCCTACTTTCCTTTCTTGTTAAGGAGTTACACTTGAATCTCATCACATTTAAGAATACATAGATTAATTATTTTGATCATAAATCAACACATGAAGATAAGTTAGGAATGAACCATTGCATCACACCATCATCATCATCAACTTACACATTCTTTTTGTTCTGTTTGACATTGTAAACTGTTATCTCAAACAATACACACCATTACTATCTTTTATTTTCTTGCAATCTTAGTAGCTGTCACATTTGATATTTTTATTCAATTATTATAGGATCGATATCTGACACAAATATGTTATGTCACTTTATTTTTTTTCTTACTATACATATGCATGCACATTCAAAATGTCATCATAATTTAACATAATGTCTTGTGTAGGAAGTCTTATATCTTTAAGGTGAAAATGCACACCCGTCCAGTAGTATAAATCATTCAACAAAAATTTGCATTCACTTTCAGAAAAGTAAAAGCTACGCATAAGAGATATAAAGTATCTTAAGCATCATTTCTCGTGTTTTAAGCTTTGTCGCAATTGCTCTGAAATTTTCAAGCTTCTCTCAATAACTTGTATTGTTAGAGACTCATTTGCTTATTTTGAAATGGTGGTTCACCAAACAAGAGAAATTTTTTTTTAATTTTGGCTCTCAATAGATATTGTTACGAGGTAATTGTCTTTTTCTTAAAAAAATGTCAGATAGGATGCGCAGCGTATTGTTTATATATCCCAATATCTTTTTTATTTTCTGATGTGGTATTAATATTCTTTGCCTCTTCTCAAGCATGACGTTCTCCCCTACTCAATCTTGTGACACCCTCTTCACTTGTTTCTGCTCTCGAGATTGGTCTCTTGTTATAATTTTTCACCCTGTGTACCCCTCTCATGAGTGCTCGATGCAAAATCAGGCAGTCAAATGTTTGCTTTGATACCACTTGTCACAGGGTTATTATCATTGTCCTAAAATACATATATGATAGGATATGCAGTGTCATCGTTCATATATCCCAATACTTTTTTTTTTATATGAGATTAATGCTCTTTGCCTCTTCTCAAGTGTGACAATATGCTTCTCTTTTTTTCTTTATATGTTGGATACCCCTCCTAGGTTTTACTACCCTAATCTTGATATATAGTCTAAAACGTATATTCTCTTTTCGCGTATATAGTAATAATATAAATGAATGGGATGAGAGTTAATTACCCTAATCTTGATATGTAATCTAAAAAAGTATATTCTCTTTTCAAATTCATAGTAGTAACCTAAACGAATGATAGGAGGATCATTTATATTTCTTCACAAAAATTGTTTCGGCATGCTTTTATTTTATTTTGTTCCCTATTCCTTTACAATTATAAAAAAAATAACTACCTTTCAAATAAAAGCATCAATTCATAAAATCTTTTTAACTTTATGAATAAACTCTTAGATACAATTATATGAACTCGAAAACAAAAAATATCACAAGTTAAAGAGCATGAAATATATCATTTTTAACTTTAGAAAAACATTTTGCTTCCTTTGTAAAATTTGAGAGTTTTATTCACAGAATTTGAGTTCTTTTAAAATTAAACAATCACTACAGCCGTAGTCCACTCCAAACTTTGGGTGTACACAGTTTGGAGCCCCAAAGTTTGGAGCGGCCGTTAAACTTGGGGAGACAACTGCCTAAAGCAGCGATTACACACTTCAGGGCGAACTATTTCTAAGGTAGTGCCTCCGTACCACGACACGGTTTATGTTTTATTCTTGTTTCTTTATTGTTATTATCTGTCAGTGTTGATGCCCTGTTTTGCAATTTACTTAATCAAAAATTTAGAAATAATTTTACTTCAAAAAATAATATTATCATCAAGATGATTTAGGATTTGTTCAAGCTTGACACACTGACAGATCAACTATTGAAGGTGGTCATGAAACTAAAGATAAAAAACAAAAATCATAAAAATAAGGATCTTTTACTATCAATGAAGTTGTAAGCATGGTCAAAATAGACATGGTCTACATGAATTGCATTTCTACTTATAAGGTCAGATTATAATTCATGATTTACAATATATGAATTTATATTAAGCCTTTACCTAGTCTAGAAGCTTAGTGAGTATGTTTTAGATAAGGTTATAAATGAAAGCTATATGACTTTTCAAGTAGAAAACTCATCTTGAGTATGCTTAATAGATTTTTGTGGGTAATATATATATTAAGCATAACTTCTAAAAGGTCTAAATGAAGAAGAGAAATATTCATAAGAGATTAATTGAAAAGTAGTGAGATAATTTTAAAATGTATGTCTAAGATTGGTTCTTTAAAAGACTTGGTATTTAAACGTGTCTTTTGCACCACCTCTGTTTCTAAACCTACATGGTGTATTACTATGTTCATTATTCTAATTTATAAAATACTATGATGAAATAAATATATTATACTTAGTGTAGAAGTTAGAATAAGAATCTTAATAATTTCTCTAAAATATTTTTCTTTTGGTCATAGTATAATATTTCTTTTGGTCTTTTAAGACAATGATTTTGTCTAAAATAAAGAGAAAATGATAGAAATTAATGCTACTAAAAGATGTTTGTAGCCATTAAATCTCTTTGAGCTCTTTTCTTCGGAGTATTAAATAGGAAGAAAAGATTTGTCTATCTTTCGGGTGTGCAGAAATATCCATGAAAATTCTCTTTAAAAAAAAGATAAAAATATTTCATTACTTTAGTATGATTAAGTAAAGAAATATATAATATTGTTGAAGCCTTTGATATGTGTATACTTTAAAAACTGTGAGAATAAGGGAGGAAAACACTACTACATCACCTTTGTAAATGATTACTCTAGATATACAGTTTATCTTTTGTGTTATGAGTTCACACCGATCTTAAAAAGTTCAAGATTAGTTTCACTTATCTAAGAGGAGGATTACTCATCATCACTACGTATTAGTTCAAGATTCATTCACTATGTACTTAAATAACTAATCTCGCTAGTGCTCGTTTTGTGTTGGTCAAACTCTGTGATTTTTGATTTCAAGAGGATTCATTCGCATTAGTAGGGGATTGTGGGTAATGCTTGAATCCACACTCTCTATTTAAATATTTTTTGAATTTTAAAAGTGTAATCAATTAGATTCAATATCAGATTTAATTGGATATCCAATATTTTATTGGATATTTTTTGTTATTAAATTTAAATTTTAAAATAGATTTTATCTGATTCTCGGATAGATTTTCCTCTGCTTTCAGTCTATAAATAAGATGTTTCTCTTCTTATTTTTCAATAATAAGTTAAAAAAGCATTTTGCTTTCTTTGTGAAATTTGAGAGTTTTATTCACAAAGCTTGAGTTACTTCTTTAAATTGGACGATCACTACAGCCGTAATCCACTCCAAACTTTGGGTGTACATCGTTTGGAGCGACCGTGTTAACCTTTGTGAGACAACCGACTAAAACAACGATTACACACATTGGGGCGAACTGTTTCTAAGGCAGTGATCTCCATACCATGACATGGTTTATTTTTTGCAGCCTACTTAATCAAAATATATAATTAAAAGTTCAATAATTTTTAGAGTATATAATTAAAATTTTAAATAAATTTTTCTTTACCTCTTGCTATACTAATTTTTTCTCCATACATGTCAACCTTTGAAATTATGTCCATTCCATGGATACATATTGAAAATAAATGATATCTCAATGGTTGGAAGCTCGGTGGATACATATATATCAAACACACGCAGAGAATAAAAAAAAATAAATTAAAAGAGGATTGTGATACTTAAATTCTTTGATTAAATAATGATGATAATCAAAGACCTCCATTAGTAAATGGAAAAGATATGTTAAAACCAATTGCACACACGTGTAGAGCTCCATTATAGATACGATTTTGGACAGTTTTATTATTTATTTTGTATAATTTTTAGAGATAAAGTCATGATTGAATATTCATAAAGTTTAAAATACTATATATAAAAAATATAAAAGTTTATAACGTGTAAATAAACATATTTGAGGATAATGTCTAATTTATTTAGTATTTAAATTTATAAAGATTTAAATTATTATTAAATTAAATTATTTGAGGATATATATTCATTTTTCTTTAGTTCAACCTAGATGAGTAAATAAATATAGCATTTGACGAATTATTGGTAAATTTTTTGTATATTAAATTAAATAAATAAGTATAAATAAATTTTTATGTATGTTTAATAAATGAACGGAAGAAAAAAAAAGTGTATTGTATTCATTTATGATCATTAACAAGCTACTTTATTAGCTTGTTTATAAGCTCACTTATTTGGTTTCCTTTTTACTTTTAGTTTTTATTGTACATTTTAAATATCCATGAATTATGGAATAAATTGAAATATGATAAACTTTTGAGTTCCCACTCTGAAACCTAATGAGTTTAATGACTAGTGGTGTAATTTTATTATTTTGACGAACATATAAATGAACATGTTCACGAATGTAAAACAAATATGTTAGTGAATGTTAAACAAACGGACATAAACACCATCAAAAATAAATAAACAAACATAAACATGATATTAAAAATTTAAACAAATCGAACATAAAAAAAAAAACTTAAAATATAAATAAACGAACATAAATAAGATCTTATTTATCAAGCTCGATTCATTTATACTCCTAATTCAATCCCTAATTGATTATATATTTATTAAACTCTAATATTTTTAATTTGAATAATTATTTTTTATAGTGACCAAACTGTTATTAAACCTAAACTATAAATAATTAAGTTTATAATAGAGGTCAGATGGACTTGGTACTCAAGGAAAAGCTTCATCCCTGAATTTTTGTCTCTATATTCATTCCTTACGGATTTCTACAATTTTTGTTTAATCCTTGTATCCAAAAAATTAACAAAAATTAATACATTAAAATAAATATTTAATATTAAATCTCCAATTTTTTGTTAAAAAATATAAATGATAATCAATTTATCAGCAACAAACAAACCATTTAAAAACTATAAAAATACTAAAATATTAATTACTGAAACATAACAGCATGCTTTATCATTAAAGGAAAATATGCAAGTAATAATTTATAATTTTAAATCTTAATTTGTTTGTTTTATAAAATATATATATATATATTCAAGATTCTTTACAACCATATAAATTTCCTTTTCTAATCTTACACATTGTTTATAAAGAATTTTTAAAGTCGCTCTCATAGTAGTTTTTTAAAATAATTTACAGTTTTTCTTTTAAACTATGCTCACTCAAAATTAATAACTTTTAATATATAATTCAAAACATTGATTGAAATGATTCGTTGGAGACCATTTAATCTCTTCTAGAGATTTTCATAATCATTGATTCCTCAATCAGACCATCATAAAATATAGCTCCTTTTCTTTTTCGATGATCTCTTATCTTTGGAACTTACTTGTCTACTACGCTTTAAGTGTAAGTTAGACTCATTAGCAACTAGAGTTTGTCCTTCCATGACATCAAATTTAATCGGAGCATTCATAGCTAGTATACGTGACTTAGTCACTCTTTTAGGGTCAGCAAAATCATCTGGCAATTGATTTGCTAAATGAATTATCCTTTGAACTTATAGTTCACATTGTGTAGTACGTGGATCAAAATGAGAAAAATGATAATTTATTCTAACTTATTTCTTTCCCCAGCTATTTATTTTCTCCCCCTAATGTTGGGTAAACTGACTCATTAAAATGATAGTCAGTAAATCGGGTTGTAAATAAATCCCCTATCAAAAGCTCTTATATATATTCCCAACAAAACTCATCTATGTGCGTTGTGGTGGAGCAATTAGAACATATATCGCACACACAAAAAAAAATCTAAGATGAGAAATATTTGGTTCCTGACCAAAAACCATTTGTAATGGGGAGAACTTATGATCATTTGTTGGCTTGATGCGAATTTATGATACTACATGTAAAATTTCATGTCATCAACATTATCAAGACTGATTGTCTTTAGAAAATAATCTGGAAAATGTGCTCGTAATTTTATCAACTGAGCAAGTAGCCTCGCAAACACCAAGTTGCGGGTTAATAACAAGGATACATATAACCATCTAGTCGATGCATCGATAAAAATCGTATAATATCTAGATGATCTTTTAAAAAGGTGTATGAGCCCATATATTTATCACCTTGTATCCGTTCCAGAAAATTAATAGCACTCTATCTTAGATGTTGATGATTGTATAATCAAATTGCTTTCATAGCAAGTATCACGTGAAATATTACCATGAAGAAAAGCTCAGTTCTTCAATAAATGATCACATGAAAGTGTCAACCAATTTTCGCATCATAATTGAACCGGGATGGTCTAACCGGTCATGCCAAATAAAATTATCAGTAAACATATTGTTTACAATAGCACGAGCTTCAACTTGTACTAATTCTTATGTAGTACAATATGGATGACAGTGCATGTAATTTGCCAAGATTTCCTTATACTCGTAATATTGAGATAATCAGCATCCCTTGACTAATATTCTCAATATATTTCTGTAAATATCTTTAAAATTCAATAAGTCTCTTTGCGACTTTGACGAGCATAATATACTGTAAATATGAGATAAAGTCTCATTTGGCAATAACATATTTGCTCTGTCGGAGCTTTCTGTGATATTAGTACTTCCGGATATAGTACTCATATTATTCCCTTGCATTTAAAATGGGAAAATGTACATAATTATGCACCTTTTAATATATTCTTTATTTCATTCACTTCGGGGAATGAAAAATATGTGCTTTGTACCATTCACTTCGGGGAATGGAAAATATTAAATATAGCACATTATATCAACTCGTTTATTTATCAAAGATAAGCTCTCAAAAGCTCTTCCGAAGCATTGATATTTCAGTACTTTGAGATATAGTACTCATATAGTATGAGTACTTGCACTGTTTGTTTGGCATAAATAGCCATAATTCATTGTAGATTTCATTCCGGAAGTGATAATATTCTTCAAAGGATAAATTAACATAGAATATAAATAAATAATATATAAAATAAATTAACATAGAGCGTGAATAAATAATATGTAAAATAAATTAACATAAATATATAATAAATAAAACAAAATAAATAAAGATCAATTATTTCTTTTAGATGTTATAAGGGAAATAAAATAAATGGCGAATTATTCTCTTGAAGGACTATGAGAAAAATTATCAATATTCAATTGAGTTGGATCAATAACGCCATTATTTTCGCCACAAAGAAAATATGATTATATTTTCTTCAATTTATCATTCATGATTATGAATAAAGTCCATAATACTTCGGCGTTTGACAAGTACGAGATCAATGGTTTATACCATCACATTGATAACATAAAGATTTTAATATGATCTCTATCATTCTTGTCATCTTTATAATTCCACTTCTTGTGGATATAAGTATTCTCAAAATAATCATCTTATCCATGTCTATTTTATGATCTCAATCATGACCACAATTACTAATGTGACTTTTATTCATTCCGCTATATAATATCACATTCACTTCAGGGAATGGAGCGGAGCCTATTGGGCGATATTCATAATTTTTCATGAGCAACTCATTATTTTGCTCAGCCACAAGAAGGCAAGAAATTAACTTGGAATATTTCTTAAAGCCTTTTTCACGATATTGTGTCTGAAGGACAACATTGTTGGCATGAAAAATGGAGTATGTTTTTTTTTTCCAACATATCCTCATCAATGATACTCTGGCACATAATTGAGTTTTATTCATTAACCATATAGTGAATTATCACGTTTGCATTCACTTCAAGGAATGAAACAAATTCAATAATCGCATGGAATAAACATCATGCTTGCATTCACTTCAGGGAATGACATAAATCAAATAATCGCATGGAATAATCATCATGCTTACATTCACTTCATGGAATGTCATAAATCCAATAATCGCATGGAATAATCATCATGCTTGCATTCACTTTAAGGAATGTCATAAATCCAATAATCGTCTGGAATAATCATCATGCTTGCATTCACTTTAAGGAATGTCATAAATCCAATAATTGCATGGAATAATCATCATGCATGCATTCACTTCAGGGAATGCCTCCCATAAAAATTCTTTGATCAAGACAATTTTCGTAACTTGAACTTGGGAGAAGTCTATAGTCGAGTTTTTCGACATAAAAAAAATATTGCTTCCAAGCAAATATAAACTTTATAATATTCATACTATTAAATAGTAATTGATCAGCCAATATATATTCAATATATTCAAAGAATAAAAATTTAATCCTCATACGCGGCGTTGTTAAACCAGTCCACAAGGTCCTTTAAAAAGAACCTCCTTTGAGACCAGTAGCCTCGCAGAACGGGATGTCCAGCCAATATACTCGGATTAAATTATTAAAACAAAATATTAATGACATGAAATAAACACATAATATCATTAGACAAAAATAGAAATATTTACATGAAAAAGAGAAAAATCATAATTATCATCGTATATATACTATTTTATAAATTAAATATAAAAGATTGAAAAGAACATACCAGGTAAATCTTTGAAGAGACTTGAAATAAAAATCTTCTGAGCAAACTCGTGCTGATAACGTGTTGTGAATAAAGTAAAGAACAAGAATAAAATAGAAGAATAAATATGAGAGACAAAAGGGAGAGAGATTTTATTATATTCTCAAAGTAAGGGTTGTGTACAATGCTATGCCAAAAGTCTATATTTATAGGCATAAGATGGAAACCCTAATTTCAATGGGTACTAAACCCTAATACTAAAGCCCATTAAAGTTTAACTTAATATATGGATATCCACCATGAATAAATATATTTATAACAGTAAAGTATTTTTAGTCAAAATAAAAGATTAACTAGTCAAATTAAGTAACTAAAGTATGTATTTTTTTAAAATAAATTGATATCTAAAATATTTTTCGTCAAAATAAGTATATAAAATATTTATAAATTATATTTTATATTTAAAATATATACCTAATGTATTTTTTTAATTAATATCACATAACAATTTTTAGAAACTAAATTATAGAGATAAATATGATTCTCTTTCACTGCGTAAAACTTGAAAGTTTTACGCATTTTTAAATAATGGAAAGATTATCAAAAAAAATAATCTTAGTCATTTATTATTTTCATACAATGATCCCAAAAAAATATAAAATTAATTGAGTTAACATTGTGTGTGAGAATTTTAGCCCCTCTCTTCTCTTTATACGGTCTAAAATTAATGTAAAATTATATAAATTTTATATTATGTAAGTTGATTTTAATCCTATATATATTAAGTATTTATTTTGATAAAAAAATACGTTAAATACCTATTTTAATAAAAAATTATATATCTAAATAAAAGTTTAATATATTTTAAATCTTTATTTGTGATATAAGTTATATCAATCCTCTATTCTCCACGAAAACGACCTTGAACCGATCTTAGCCTAAACTACTGAAATCAAATGATTTAATCCTCCACAACTAAAGTGAACAATCTGTCTGCTGTGTGTTTTTCTTTGTATGAATTATGTTGTCTTTGATGGGTACGTCTGGGAGGAGCATTGACAAAATGGGATCAATTGGTTGGTTGGTTGGTTTGTAAGTTTCCTATTGGCTACTCAGGGATGAAGATGATTCAAATTTATTCCATTAAATTAATCAGAAGATTAACAAGTTGTGATCAGATATTTTTTATTCTAGGTTTGGTAGAACGTCTCCTAAACCCTAATCGAGGACAAAGCAGAGAAGCAGGATAGATGGGAAAGCAGCAACGTTTTAGAGTGGAGTCCGAACCTAAAATTTTGAGTTCATCAAATCTTAAATCCAAATCGAGCTCAATAATATTGTTTCCGAGCCAGGTTTGACCAGGTTCGGGCTCGGCTTGTTATCACCCCTACATTAAATCATATATAATAAACTAAAAGGTTGTATATTAAGTCAAAATATGAAACGGATACGCGCAATAGCAGATCTAGAAATATATTTGAGGGTAAATATATATATAAAGTATTAAAACTTTAAGGTGAACCCAAATCATAAATATTATAAAAATTTAAGATTTAATTCATAGAAATTATGAAAAATAAATGCAAAAATGTGATCTTTAAAAGTTTAAAGTAAACACGAGCCACTTAACATTATATTTAAATCCGTCATTGTATATGCTTCGATATATATGTATGTATGTGTGATGTTATGATACTTAGATTGAAAACGACTGAGATAAACAGGCCAAGTTCCCAGTGGGGATAGATCAGATCTGATCCTATAGAATCCTCCCTGTCCTTGTACCTAATTGCCAAATTCACAGTCATATATCATGGAAATAGGAAACATCACAGTCAAAGGGGGGCAATTCTGCTGGGGTGTGGGTTATATTCTATCTTATTTTGGATTTTCTTCAATTTTCTCGAATTAATACATAGATTTGGGTATATGTTACTATGTCATAGGCTTGCAATTATTATTATTATTATTATTATTATTATTATTATTATTATTATTATTATTATTCCGTAGAGGGAAATGATAGGGAACGGTGGTTAAATAATATTTTCCAAATGCCTCCTCTAATAGAAGAAAAATTGTAACTCATAAATCAGATAAATGAAATAGAAAAATTAGTAAATTTGTTAAAGAGTTTGCGTAACAAGTATAACTTTGTTGTATACAGGGGTGAGTATTCGATCGAGTCGAGTCAAAAAAATTCAAGTTATTCGAGTTGACGAGTCATATTTTATAACTCAAATTTTATTTGAATTTTTTTGGTTCGAGTCGAGTTTAAAAAATTCAAGTCAAGTTTTCGAGTTCCTATAAATATTTAATTATAATTATTTATCATGTTATAGTATGATTTAATTCCAATTTAAACGACTTTCTCTAATCATATAAAATATGCATATATATATATATTCATATGTAGCAATATTTCTTTATATTTTTATATATCAATGTATATTTATCATAAAAAATTGAGAGATTCGTCTCAAACTTAAAAATTAATCATTTAATTATTAAAAATTTTGAGTTATTCGAGTTATTCAAATTTCCATTTTATTAACTCAAACTTTATTTAAAAAAATTTTAAGTCGAGATATTTAATTTTTTTGAGTCAAATCGAGTTTTCCTCACTTAATTGTATACATATACAATTTTGTAAAGCACACCAAAAATTATAATAATATTCTATCAAGCTATACCAATTTTTTTTAATTTTAAAATTTTGGTATCTGTTCAGAAAATTTATACTTAAAAAGTATCAGTAAAATCTTTTCGTATACCGAAGCAATAATAATTTTGGTATCGAATTCGATATTTTTTTTACCAAAATAAACTCTAAATTTATAATTATTTAACAAGCTTTCAAAAACAAAATAAATTCAATACTCAATATAAAATGACCACACAAAAGTATCAAAATATATAACAAATATAATAAATATTTCAAAATCTTGTTATGATATGACAAAATTAATAGGAAAAACAACATAAATAGGATATATGAAAAATTAGAATGATCAAATCTAAACCTCTTACAGAACATAATCTTTAATGTTGCTTCCGAATACCATAACAGCATCCATTTATCTTCAAAAAACATGCGTCTCTTCTAAATGGAATCCATTCAAGGTTAGTACATATGGTTCCTTCACTCCAAGCAAAAACTGGGAAAATAAGTACAACAATTAGCCTAAAAATATATAGTCAACGCAAAGAAACTCATTCGATACACGTGCACATTCGAATGAGTTGATTTCAGATCATGGGATTTTGCAACTATACACTAAAGGAAAAACGGATTCTCCACAATGAACACAAATCAACCAGTGTCATTTCAGAATATAAATTATTGGTGTCCACAAAACATGGTTTTTCACTTTTGGTAGGAAAAACATCGATAATCAATTGATCCAAACGATTACTTAAATGATATCATTTCATATAACTTCCAGGAAAAGAAAATAACGCGTAAATACCATCGGCGTGAATCAAGGACTGATTTCGATCTAACATCAAGCACCACTCTGTGAAGAGAACTGAGGTGCTCGGCCAAGTGGTATTATGAGATCTTTCATAACCTCATATTCTTCCATACTTATCTGGGCACCATCCAGTACCTATGCAAACAACAAATATAGCAATGAGCGTCACAAAAATGAATTTTTACCATCAAATATAGGATCTGTTTTTACCTAGGGAAAAGAAACAATCAACTCATTTTTGTTCCCTTTACAAAGTATCAACTCAATGATCTCTTGATTATAATCAGAAACATATATAAAGCAAAACAATAATAATAAATTCAAAAATACTTCCAGTGGATAAATTTGCAAGCAAACTGAAACATGCCTAATACAAATGCAATAAAGAATGGCTGAAGACTCTAATCAGGCCTAAAAACAGATTACCACAGCAAAACAAAGATTGTAAATCCAAAGATTTCATCATTTGCAGTCTACCAAATTGGAGTTTGCTTCTCACGTCAACACAGCATAATATGGAGTTTTAGCTAACACAAGATTGAATTTTCAAGAATTCCCTTTATAATTTTACATTGAAAAATATTATAGGATACATTTACAATTTCAGCACCTCACCTTGTGAAGGAGCATCCTCCCATTAGTCAAGTACGAAGTGAGGGCAGGTATTCTAGAAACAGAAAGAGCATCAATAAACAGAAGCACAATTACTTGCCACTGTTTTATTCTGAATGCTGGAAGTGCTTCCACAAAAGACATTGTTTCTAGCAGGTGCCCCTGTATAAAAAAAACACATTTAATGAACATTCAGAAGCAGCTCAACTCAAGACTATGGGATCTGCAAGGAATCTCTTGGTAAAAAGAGCTTTTATTAATAAGCAGAAGTAGTAAGTTATGGCCTGAAAAATGGTTTAACAACTACAACAAAACACCTAAATAAAAGAGTTCTGTGTCCCCAATGTCCTAAACAGAACTATCATAAATTTTCTACATATAATTAGCCATTTCACAATTAACGGTTCAGTACTAGTACCATTCCTTGTTCCAAAGTAGATATTGGTATAGGCAGTCTGAGAGCAGTTACAATAGCAGGTAAAGCTCGAGAAATACATCCAGCAAGAGTTTCTTTAATTTCAGAAGAACGCCCATCTCGTAAGACAATCTTCTGTGGATACTCCCTCCCATTAACCGAGAGGTAGTCTTCATGGAAGGTTTCATCTCTCCCATATATATAAGCCAAAGAAGATGATGTTATCCATTCAAAGAGTGCATTCCACATTGTTGCAAAAGTTGACAGCTGATGGACATCAAAAACAGTAAGACAAGCAGTGAAAAAAAGAGTAGGAAATGCAGAAATCATATGGCACCCTTGTCAGGTCTATAAGACTCACGGTCAAACTGAAACCCTCTGGTGGAGCGTCAAACCAAGAGTCCTCTGGATCAAAAAATTCAGAGCATGGAATCCCAGGTTTTGCTGGCCACTTTACAGGGCCTTCTTCTGGTTCAGATTCTGCTTCTGGTTCAAGTGTATCAACATTCTTCCCTTGCTCCTCCTTGTCCGACTCAAGTGGATATGGCAATATGATAAGCCCAGCTTCAGAAACTGTAATAAATGGGGATTATGAACAAACTCGGATATTCAGAATGTGGCGTTAAAAGTTTGAACCCACATGTAATTCAACGAATGCACATAAAAAAATACCAGCATCTTTGACGTCAGAATCTCCAGATGTCACAGCTGCTGCTGCGTTGCTCAAAGCCATAGCACAAGCTTCTGCGGATGCAACTCGTAACACTGTGTCATCATCACCATATTCTGCTCTGCCACACATTTCAGAATCTCCTTTCTGAGTATTCATTTCTTTAACTTCACAAAGATTTCCTTTCAGAGCATTGTCGGCATTTTTATTATCAGCCCAAGTAACTGAGCGATTAAGTTTCTTTGCTCCAGCAGATTTAAGGGAGGACTTAAGAACAACCTCACTTGACGCAACAGCCTTTTCAACATGTGTTTCCTTCTCTGCTTCAGTACCAACCGTGCCCAAATCACTCTGATAGACACAACTAGTTGAAGGCAGTTCTACTATGCTAGAATCTTTTTCCCCCAAAGCAGATGAGGATTCTGATATCAGACATTTTTCCTCAAAGTCTTTACAAACTCCTCCTTCCACTCCTTTCAATTTTAAATCAGAGCAACCCTGTCTTGACCCTGGGGCTGCCTTGGAAACAGAATATTCATCATTCATGATTATTTCACTAGTAAAGTCCATCTCATTAGTAACATCTTTCATGCTACTAGGCTTCTTTCTTTGACCCTGTCTAAGACTGCCAGGATCCATAGAAATGGTATATTCATTGTTCATAATTATAGCACTAGTAAACTCTATCTCACCATTAACAGAAGAATCTCCTTTGATATTACCAAACTTTGAACTACTAGAATCAAGCACTGCATTTGAAAGAGAAAGAAAAACATATGTTAAACTAAATAAAACCAAAAATTTCTATAGACAATAACTTGAATAATTACGGGTAAAAGTTCTAACCTGCAATTTTGCTGCTTTTCGAAGGTGAAGGCTTAGAAACCAATTCTCTCTGTGGAACATAGCCCTCAATAGCATTGGAAGGACCCACCAACGAAACTTCCCCGGCTTTTGTTTCCTCATTTTCTTTAATCCTCAAATTGGAAAACCCTAAATTCTCATTCTTCCCCAAAACCTTGTCGCCCACGTCATCAAACAAACTCAAAATTGCATTAATTTTCGCATGATTCAAAACGGAACACCTCTCCTCTTGTAAACTCCCAGAGAAAGCTCGACTATTGATTAGGCAATCGGCGGAGCAAAACCTGCTGGTTTCTTGTAAATCGTAAACTCTGTGTTCTTTCAAAGAGATTCGGTAACGGCCTCTTCGACGGGGTTCGGAAGGTAAGAGGTTTGAGCAGAGAGGGTAACCGCAAGAGTTGGAAATCGACCTCTCGGTTACGACATCCTCGTAATCGCTTCGGGAAATTAAGGAACCAGAGGAGAACAGTTGATTCTCGCCTAGTATACCGTCGAGCAGGTGAAGTTGAATCTTGTGTACGGCTTCTGACACGGATATTGACTGATCATTGGCCATTGAGGATCAAACCTTTTCTCCTCTTAGTAGAGCTGCAATCAGTTTTCGGTTGAACATTGGGGGGAAAGAAAGGTAGACTAACCCCTTTTTTAGAGTTTGGAGGGTAAAAATTAATTAGGTTAAATTATTCTAGTAGCCATCCAACTATTATAGCATATTTATTTCAGATATCAAATTATCAAACTTGTTAACCAAACCACCAAATTTATTAAATTGATCGGTCACCGCAACTAAAATACTAATAGAGGGGTGAGGTAAGGATGATCTGGTAGTTAAAACAATTTTACAAAATTATACATTTATTCCTTATCATTTATTTATTACATTAATTAAGTCCTAATTTTAATTAAATTATTTGAATTAAAATTAAGACCAAATTAATATAATAGATAAATAATAAGGATTAAATATGTAATTTTATAATTTCTTTTGTTAATTATCTTGTTATTTTTATGTTAATGTTCCGTTAAAATTTTAATAGCGATGGCCAAAATATATCAATTTAATAAGTTTAGTGGCTTGATCAATGAATTCAATAATTCGATGGCTAAAATAAATATCTCCAATTAGTTGGGTCGTCATTAAATTTACCCAATTAATTATTCATCTAATAATAAACAAGATATTTAAATTTTAATAAAAACTAAATTGTAAAAGTGATCCTCTAAATGTAAAGGTTATATGTTCTTAGTTTTGGGAATTTAAAACGATAAGTTTATTTTTTTTATTAATTTTTAATATTTTTTGAAGATGAAATATTAAATACTATTTTTTTAAATTTAATTTTTTAAGATATTTTTTAAAATCACTTTTTATTATATTTTTATAATAAATTTCAAACTAAGCCTAACTGTTTTGCTAAATTGAGAATTTTCGTATTTTGATTTTATTATATAATCGTATAAAAATAATTTATTAAAGACTCTAGCACCAAACTCTCTACTCTAGTATTAACCATATGAGCCAATAAGACCTCACATCATTGCTGGATTTTGTGTCATCAAAATCGATACTACATTAGAAAGACAATAGTTTCTCTCACCTTTACTAATAACTCATTGTCATCCAAATAATGAAGTTTAGGACACTTTACCCTACGTCTCAAACTTAAATCATGCTCAAGCAATCAATTCATCCTCAATATATATATAGTATTAAATCTTGGAATAATAGTATTGTAACATCAATCCTTTTTTATCTGATCCTGATGCATACATTTAATTATAATTTGTATAAATCATAGTTGAATGGAGGTATCTCCACTGAGCTTTCATTAGATTAGTGTTCGAAATCTTTGTTTCCGTGCACATGTTCTTAGGTGACATTTTGGTTCGAGGAGTACCATCCATGGTATGTTTCAGCATCGATCGTGGAAAAGTACATCACTTAGATGGATGGACCATATAATTCTAGAACCTATTTGAGTTGTTATAACTTTTTTAAACATATTTTTATTTGATCGAATGATAATATTTTAAATTTGAAGCTTCTTAATACTTTTGAAACTAAATTTACATTTTAATTATCGAGATTTAATTTGTTTGAGTTTTTGAAACCTCTTTTAAAAATTGAAAATATTGGGTTTAGGTTGAGCTTGATGCCCAAATATTACAATCCGAAATTGAGGGTGTTACATGCTTTGATTTGGTCCAATACCTAAAAGCGAAATAAGAACACAAATTTTAGGTTTTTGAGGGGAAAAAAGCCTTTTCGAAAAGAGCTTTGTTTGTATTGCTTCTGAATACCCAAGGGTTGTTAGGGTTCACATTTCATTTTCCTCAGCTATATAGCCAAAACTTACAAGATAAAAATACCAAAAGAAAAAAATAAATAATTTCTTGCATCTTAAAACTTTTTTTGTTTCCTGGTGACATGCTATACGAAAGGGTGACTATCGTCCTTGGCCTTAATCGGATGCGAGAAGTACGTTGAGGAAGGGAACCACGTTGATATGGTGTTCGTCGTGGCTGGAGAAGCTGAGATGGCTCGAACGTGACTGATGGTATGAACGAAAGTTGAAACGACGTGGAAGCTAAAGGAATGGTTTCCAGAAAGTTTTGGAAAATGAAAGATCAGGTGAGAGAGCTGAACGTTGTTTGCCTGTACATGGCATAAAATATCACGTATAATCGTTCTTTCACGTGTTATATTCGATCAATCTTTTTAAACCATAAATCTATATTGTTTTTCATAATTGTTATAGGAAAGCAAATGCCTCATCTTCGCTTTCAAAAGTTTTACCAATAAAAAGGTTCATCATTTTCTTCCTCTAGTAGAGGGTCATTCAAGTCAAAATCAAGCTTCACTAGATGTTAAAACGTAAATTATAAAGATAAATTTAAAAAAAAAAATCACTTGTTAGAACAATCCTTGAATGAGAAGACAAAATTATATGAAAATATTAAATTAAATAATCAAAAATTTGTTATATGTTTTACCTTTTTAGTAGATGTTACAAAATTAAAGTTGGTGATATGCTGTCAAAAGAGTTTGATGATACAAAGAAAATTTATAGTTTTAAATGCCAATAAAAAGATTGAAAATATACAGAAAGATTAAATTATCGACGATAAACTAACGGTTTTATTCAATTTTGGTAAGTATTAGTTACATTAAATTTATTAAATTAATAAAATATAATTTTTTAGAAGATTAATTATGAAGATTGTATTTAAAAGGCTTAACTCAGTAATAGGAGCCCAAAATATACACTTTTTTTGAAATAGGTGTCTAATGATTTTTTTGGCTAAAATAAGTGCCTAAACTATATATTTTTTCTGAGATATGTGCCTAATGTATTTTTTGGCTGAAATAGGTGCCTAAAGTTTTATTCCCTTAGTGTTTTAAGGTAACATTGTTAAAAGAAAATTGTTTAATTTATAAATAAGTACCTAAACTATATATTTTTTCTAAAATAGGTGTTTAATGTATTTTTTATTGAAATAAATGCCTAATTTTTTTCTTATAAGTAATTTATATTTCTTATAAGATATAAAATTATTTATATCAACGTTTTAATCTATTAAATTATTTATTATAATTGATTAATAATTTATTTAAATTTAAATTATTTTATCAGAGGCTTTGTTTTTTTTAAAAAAATAATTTATTTATTAATTTTATCTCACTTTTAAATATTTATGTTTTGTTCTCAATCCAATTTCATCTCATAGTATCACAATAGTCCTACACAACTTCAAGTAGTATAAACAAATTCTCACCGTTGCTCCTTCCCCGACTTGACCAGTAACTGTAAGTAACTCAAGCTCAAGGTTTCACAACGACCTTCATGCAATTATCCCACATGCAAACAAAATTTTTTTCATCATTGACACCTATTTTACATCGATTCTAAAATCATATGATGCAACAAATATTTAATCCGAAACAACGAAACCGGATCGAAAACAAAACATAAATATTTAAAAGTGAAATAAAATTAATTAATAAATTGTTTAAAAAAACAAGGCCTCGGATAAAATAATTTAAATTTAAATAAATTATTAATCAATTATAATAAATAATTTAATAGATTAAAACATTAATATAAATAATTTTATATCTTATAAGAAATATAAATTATTTATAAGAAAAAATTAGGCATTTATTTTAATAAAAAATACATTAAACACCTATTTTAGAAAAAATATATAGTTTAGGTACTTATTTATAAATTAAACAATTTTCTTTTAATAGTGTTACCTTAAAACACTAAGGGAATAAAACTTTAGGCACTTATTTCAGCCAAAAAATACATTAGACACCTATCTCAGAAAAAATATATAGTTTAAGCACTTATTTCAGCCAAAAAAAACATTAGACACTTATTTCAAAAAAAGTGTATACTTTGAGCACCTATTACTAAGTTAAACGTATTTAAAAAGTAAAATAAAAATTATTTACAAGAATATCATTAGTTTTTATAGACGACTCTCAGTACCGTTAATAGCAAAACTAATAACAGTTAATGTGTGATTAAAGTTTTTACAAAAATTATTTACAAGAATATTATTACTCTCAATACGGATGGTTCAGTTAATTTATCGTCGGGTTTTTCCACTATCAGCGGTCTAATCCGTGATAGTTCTGGCACATGGATTACTGGCTTTAGCCGTAATATTGGCATCTCAAATGTGCTTCAAGCTAAATTATGGACAATCTATGGTGGTCTATGTTTGGCTTGGCAAAATGGCTTTGAATTTGTGCAAGTACAATCTGATTCGATAAGTGCTATTGAAGTGATAAAGGCTCTGGACGCAAGTCATAGCTCTATTCCTTTTGTCCGAGTCATCTCAATTTTACACAAACGAGGTTAGGTGGTAGATTTCACATGAATTCCACACGAAGCAAATCAGGTTGCTGATAATTTGGCTAGAAATGCCACTTTGACTCACTACAACTTCACTCTCCACGAAGCCTCTCGGATTTTATCAAGGACTTACTTATCAGAGATATTGACGATCCCCCTTACTGCAAAACTACTGCTATGTAATCTATTTTTTAACTTTCTCTTTAATTCAAAAAAATAACAGTTAATGTGTGATTAAAGTTTGAGTCAGAATCAAAACGATTAAAAATTTTTTGTTGTCATTTTTAATCTTGTTAGTAAATTATTTTGAACTCTTTTTATCTCAGTAAAATAATCATATTTTTATTTTAAAAATATCTCATTTAATTGTCCCATTAAAAAAATAAATTTTTTAACATAAATTATTTTTTAAATTTAACAACAACAAAAATTAATTTTTAAAAATAAATATATAATTTTAATTATTTTACATAATTACATTATATAATTATTTTTAATAATATTCTACCGTACGAGGGGAATAACCCTAATTTCCACACCTTTACATATACTTCCTATTTTTATAATGGTTACAAACAATTCGCAAAGCTTATATTTTCAGTTCTACAATGGCCGATTTAACTATCTCTGATATCATTTACCCAGAACTCAAAACCCACTTCCAGGCTTGAGTACCTAGGCACCAATTTCCATATCTGGAGAAACAAGTTAGATTTCGTACTCAAGGATCATGGGGTTAACTACGTCCTAACCCAAACCCCCCAAAACCCAGACCAAAAATGGCTCGGTGACGACTGCGACGCTCGCCGCCTCATCCTAGAAACCCTCCACGAACACCTCTACTTGTCGTATCACAAACACGAGACCGCCAAGTCCATGATGGACGCTCTCACCACGGATTTCACGCGGCATTCGGCGGCGAAGCGGTATAGGCTTCTCAGGCGATACAAGGATTATAAAATGCAGGAAGGGACCCGTATTGCTCAGCACATTATCGAGATGAATGTTATGGCTAAGGAATTGGAGTTAGAAGGTCTGAACCTACCTAAGGAATTACACTCCGTGGCCTTGTTGGAGAGTTTGCCGGAGTCGTGGGACGATGTGGTAACGTCGATCACTATGGATTTGGGTAAAGACGAGGAGGCGTTGCGGTCGGATAACATCTGCATGAAGCTGATGAATGCTGGGGACGTGAAGGAGCTTTTCAAGAATCGTGATAACGCAGAGAGTTGTTCAAGGGGAGGGTTTAATGGAAAATGTTAAAATAGTTTCACTTTCAACACACTAAAACACCAGAAAATGGATGGACAAGTATATATTTATTCTTAACTCTCTTCTTTTTCCTCTGTTTTATTATCACTTTGATTTGCATGTTGGGTTTTCGATTTCGATTATATCGTGTTTGTGATTCAGGTTTGACCCTTGCTTTAGGTTATTTCAAATTACATATTCATGTCATTTTGAGGTTGAGTCATTTCTAGCTTGATGTGGTTGCATAAATTTAGCTATTGAGTGTCAACATTTTACCATCAAATCAGATCGAGTCGGGTTTGTATTCGTGTTAATTACCGAAATCCTTATGATCTATTGTGTTGTTGCTATTGTTGCATATGTAGGTATTGGTTTTGTTATTCTTTGGTAGAAGTACTGTATTGAATATGAACTGGCTTGAACATCTCTTACCCCCTTATTTGTTGTAGGCTAAGAGAAACTGACATGATTGCATTTATATAAATAAATCCAACTGAATTCAAAAGAATGACTTGGTGGGGAAAGCAGTGAATCATTCAAATATAATATAATGAGTTCTGATGTTTAGAGTAATGAGCTTGCTCTTAATATCTATATTCTTGTTGATTCAGGTTTTCATTTTTGTTTTCCATGTGTTTCACTTCAGGACTCTCAATTCAGTGTTCATTGATGAGTGACAAGCAGTGGTGTGAAGATATGGTTCTGAATTGTGACTGAGTTGGAGGATTTCTCTGGCGAATCGTCCGTTCAATGGATGATGGAAGTTGCTGATACATACCAGGTTTTTTTAGCTATGTTTTTCTAATGTTGTTCAATTCTTAGATAATGAATCTTTTAAGCTGAGGAGTTTGTGTTTGTTCACTCTGACAACATTCCTACTGCATACATACTATCCTTTCGGAGTGGAATATGGAATGAATTTTTAGACTCCACTCAGAAAAACTGATTTTTTTTTACTTGACTTGAGGCGAAAAGATTTGAATCATCTCGACTCGATTTGACTTGAAAAAAAAAATCATATAAGCTTTTAGTTGTAAAATGAAATTCGAATAACTCGAATAAGTAGAAAGTTTTTGTAATTAGTAGATTGATTTTAAAGTTTGAGACGAGAACCTTAATTTTTTTTTATACTGATATAAGTAGAATCATCTCATTATTTAATCAGCTTTTACTTTGGATGAAAAAAACTTTTATAAGCTACCATGTATGTAGTGATTTAGCTTGAAGAGGTACTAAGCGCAAAGGTTAATCATCAACTCTTAATTTCTTATACTTTTATCCTTCAATTCTCAAGTTTGTAAATTTAGTTACTAAAAAAGTTTTAATACTCACAATAGGGTCCTTAAACATAGACAATGCTTAAGTTAGGATTCAATAATCCAATAATTGATCATTTGGTCAAAGGTCAATACAATAAATTGACTTCCCGATATAAAATTCTTGATTTTCGGAATTAAATTTGATTAGGTCCGATTTTGGATATTACAAATTTCACCATTACTAAAATGTTACAAATAAATAAAATTCTTTAAGAATTTAAAAATGCAACAAATAGGAGAAGAAAGAATCAAATAATAGAGAAGATGTTGGGATTTTGGGGATGTATTTGAAGTATTATGGTTGTCCTTATTTAAGTTAAGCTATTGGGACCAACATACAAATAACCTAAAATTTAAAGACCAAAAAATTAATTTTCCCAAAATATACCATTTAATATCAAAGTAAATAAATGTCTTTATTTAATTCCAATTAAGTGTTATGAACTCTTCGTTTCAAGCCATCTTAACAGTTGTTAAATTCTGTTGGAAATTGTTGTCCAAATTTGAAAACACCATGGAATTTGACTTTCTTACATTATCATCACCAACTTTATCTTTAGATTCAATGCATTAATGATTCTGAAATAAAATAAGGATCGACATTGTATTTTGTTCTTTTTTTTCCACAAATAAATTATAAATTTAGTGATAATTTTAGACTCCAACTCACAATTTTAAAATTTTAAACGTAATTAATGAACAATTAAAGTCTAAGTTACCTTAATTAGAACAAACCAAACTCATCCATTGATAGTTGACCAAAGATGAGTTGGTCCCAATTCTCACCCTAATCTGATGCTTACATGGCCATGATCCAGGGATGTATTTGAAGTGTTATTGGGACCAACTTGTAAATAACCTAAAATTAGAGACAAAAATAAATTTTCCAAAGTACCCATTTAATATCAAAGTAAATAAATGTCTTTATTTAATGGGATAACTATTGGAATAGTCACTTTGTTTTTACACAGTACAAATTTGGTCATCGATTTTAAAAAATGGTCAATAAAATCATTTATGTTTTCAATCTAAAAACTTTTAATCACTGAGATGTTTGTTGTCATTAACCTTTAACGATAAGTTAATCTAGCCCAATAAAAAAAGATAATTTACCTAGATAATCCCTAAACTATTATTTCACTTTTATTTAATCTTTAATTTAACTTTTAAAATTTTAAAACTTTACTATTTCAACCTCAAAATCTTCAGACCTCAAGCAAATTTAGAATTTCCTACAACCATCAATAATTCAATAAAAAAGAAGTAAACAGCATCCATGGTTGAAAACAAGAGCTGGTCTGAACAAATTTTATTAATGACATGCTATAGTCATAATAGATGCCTTGGAATATCTCTTCACAAGTTTATAAATAAAAAATATAAATAATTTTATTAATTATTTTTTAAAATCGATAATTAAATTTATATTAAATAAAAATAAAAATAAATATTCTAATAATTAACCCTTATTTAATAGTTCCAATTAAATGGGTATGAAACCTCCTACATTTCCAACCACATATAGTTGTTAAATTCTGCTGGAAATTGCTGTCCAAATTTGCAAACGCCATGGCATTTGACTTTCTTACATTATCATCACCTTTCTATTCAATGCATTAATGATTTTTGAAATAAAATAAGTATCGTGCATTGTATTTTGTTCTTTTTTTTCCTTTAAGAAATTATAAATTTAGACATAATTTTAGACTCCATTTAACAATTTTAAACCACCTTTGCTTATCCCGGGTTTTAATACTTTAATATGTGAATTAATGATCAATTAATCTCTAAGTTACCTTAATTAGAACAAACCAAACTCGTCCTGGGATAGTTGACCAAAGAATAGATGAGTTGGTCCCAACTACCAATTTTCATCCTAATCTGATGCTTACGTGGCAATGATCCAGTGGTTAGACTTTTTATAATATTTTTTACTTTTTTATAGATATCAATATTTATCTAAAAATATAAAAAATTAATTAAAATAAGCTATTTTTTTAACCTTATCATAAGCCTGCCGCACCAGGGCCAAATTAACCATTTTTCTTGCAGGGCAGCAAGTGGTAAGTTCACACCAACATAAAACCACCAAAACTTTCTTAATACCAACATCGGCATAGCTCATCGTTTTCTTTCCATCAGAGAGAGAGAGAACTATAACAATAATCTATCAATTCATATGAAATGAAAGCAAGACAAAGCAAAGTCGAAGACTGTCACTCATTTGCAAAATTTTATATTTTTTAAGCTTCTGCCCTGCATCGCCGTTTTTCCTGGTCATTGGAGCAGAGAAAGAAGGTAAACAACATCTTGCTTTAAAGCTCTTTTCTTTCTGTTTTATTTGTTGAGTTTTGAGTTAAAGAACAATTTTTTATGTGTATACAAGATACTCTTATTTATTTGGAAAAGTGAAGAAAAATTACCATTAGGTGTGCATTGTAAACTAACTCCTTGGTCTTAAGCAAAAGTAAAGATTCAAAACCACACAAGTACATGCCTAGACTCCACCAAATACAACTATGCTGCCCTTTCGACCTCCTACAACTGACCTTCTTGAACCACCCATAGAGCCTCACTTGAAACCCATTCGGTTGATAGAAACCTTAGCTGATCTTTATGGCCGCCTTGAAACTTGCTCAGAACCTGAGAAATCATTGGTATGCATGGAGCAGTACTCCATCTTGAGTAGCCTAGGTGATCCTAAGTTATTGAGAAGGTGCCTCCGTGCTTCAAGGCTATTTGCCTCTGATGTGCACTCCAAGGT
The DNA here is from genome assembly GCA_035048815.1 of Abelmoschus esculentus. NCBI lineage: Eukaryota > Viridiplantae > Streptophyta > Magnoliopsida > Malvales > Malvaceae > Abelmoschus > Abelmoschus esculentus. The sequence goes on along the minus strand of JAUCBN010000063.1, from coordinate 4,902,953 downwards.
AGTTTTATCAGCTTGGTTAAGGTATGAGAAGAGAGAAGATGAGCTTGAAGGTGTATCATCAATGGACTGTAGTAGTTTCATTCTTGAATGTCCTAAGGCTACTCTGGAATCTGGGTGTGACCCAATTTCAATTTATGACCATTGCAAGTGTCATCAAGAACATACCAACTCCACCAATGCCCAATTCTCTAAGGACAACGAGCTTTTCACATTGGAAGACAATAGTGATTTGTGCTTTAGTGTTGGCAATGAGGAGATCAGTTGTGTTCGATTTCAAATTGCTGCACTTTCAACCCCATTTAAGGCAATGCTGTATGGGAGTTTCATGGAGTCAAAATGTTATAGAATTGATTTTTCACAAAATGGCATCTCCCTGGAGGGGATGAAAGCTGTGGATTTGTACACTAGGACTAAGAGGGTGGATTTCTTTTCTCCTAAGATGGTTCTCGAGCTCTTATCTTTTGCAGAAAGGTTCTGTTGTGAGGAAATGAAGTCGGCTTGTGATATTCATTTGGCGACCATAGTCAGCTGTATAGAGGATGCTTTGGTCCTTATTGAATATGGATTAGAGGAAAGGGCATATGTTCTAGTGGCTTCATGTTTGCAGGTGCTGCTGAGAGAGCTGCCAAGTTCTCTTTATAACCCCGAAGTGATGAGGATATTTTGTGGTGTTGAGGCAAGGGAGAGATTGGCATCAATGGGACATGCTTCTTTCTTCTTGTATTATTTCCTAAGCCAAGTGGCTATGGAAGAGGATATGGTGTCTAATACTACATTGATGTTGTTGGAAAGATTAAGAGAATGCGCCACATTACAGTGGCAGAAGGCTCTAGCTTTGCATCAATTGGGTTGTGCGTTGCTTAAGAGACGACAGTACAAAAGTGCTCAGTGCTATTTTGAAGCGGCTAGTGAGACAGGTCATGCTTATTCATTAGCTGGTGTTGCAAGATCCATGTACAAGCAAGGGCAACGGCATTCAGCTTATATGTTGATGAACACACTCATCTCTGAGTATAAAGCAGTTGGGTGGATGTATCAGGAACGATCTTTGTATAATATTGGAGACGCAAAGATCGCAGATTTGAACACTGCAACTAGATTGGATCCCACCCTGTCATTCCCATATAAATACAGAGCAATCGCAAAGGCAGAGAAGAAGCAAACTCTGGATGCTATTTCGGAGATTGACAGAATCATTCGATTCAAGCTTGCACCAGACTGCCTAGAATTGCGAGCTTGGTTCTTCACAGCAATTGAGGATTATGGAAGTGCTATGAGAGATATCAGTGCTCTGTTAACTTTGGAGCCAAATTACAAGATGTTCAATGAGCAAGTAAGTGAGGATAATCTGATAGAGTTCCTGAAGCATAAGGTTCAGCAGGGAAGTCAGGCTGACTACTGGCTGCAACTTTATGATCAATGGTCTTCAGTTGATGATATTGGTTCTCTAGCTATAATTCACCAGATTCTTGTGAATGATCCTAGAAAAAGTCTCCTAAGATTTCGGCAATCTCTTATTCTTTTAAGGTAAGCTTTCTATTATAAAGTGTCCATATAGTTGTTGTCTTGAACTGCAATTCTTGCTCTGCTTATGGTTACTAGTTAATTGTTGAATTTCTATGATTTTAACAATAAATGCAATGTAGTTTACGTTTAAATCTCCTTTTTTGGAATATGATTGTTCTCAGCCTTGATCCTACTATATGTGATTAAATAAAGAATAGTGGATATACATTAACATTGCAGGCTTAAGTGTCAGAAAGCTGCTATGCGATGTTTGCGATTAGCTTGCAATCTTTCAAGTTCCGAGCACGAAAAGTTAATATATGAAGGATGGATTTTATATGACATTGGCCTTCGTGAAGAAGCTCTTGCTAAGGCTGAGAAGTCCATTTTAATTCAAAGGTCATTCGAAGCCTTTTTCTTGAAAGCCTACACATTGACAGATTCAAATTTGGATCTCGAGTCTTCTTCTTATGTCATTGAAGTTTTAGAGGAGGCAATTAGATGCCCCTCGGATGGGCTTCGGAAAGGACAAGTGAGTAAATTTATTCTTGGGGTCTGTCATTTGACCACCATCATTTCTATCTGTTTGTTTATGATGATATTTTGCAGGCATTGAACAATTTAGGCACTATCTATGTGGATTCTGGGAAACTGGATCAAGCTGAAAACTGCTACATGAATGCCCTTGAAGTCAAGCATACAAGAGCTCATCAAGGGTTAGCACACGTATACTCTTTAAGAAATCAGCAAAAGGATGCTTACGACGAGCTGTCCAAACTGATAGAGAAGGCACATAATAGTGCCTCAGCATATGAAAAGCGGTCAGAGTACTGTGACCATGAAATGGCAAAGAATGATCTCAACATGGCAACAGAACTGGATCCACTTAGAGCATACCCGTATTGCTACAGGGCAGCTGGTAATTTTCTAATGTCTTTTCTTTGTTTCTGAATTTTGATTACGGCTAGTGACACGTATTTGCGCTTCTGGTTCTTGAGCTTGTATGACTTCTTGGTTATATAAAAAAAACTAGTTGCAAATGTGAGAAATAGATCATTGACACTGTTTAGATCAACTAAGTGTGTACATGATCGATGGTGCTGAACAAATAACAATTTGTCCTTTAAAGTTCTATACACATCCACTTCCCTCCATTCCTGATGTCTTCATTAGCATTAGAAAGGACATGAAGTTCATATCTAGATATGTTGAATGGATGAAGCACAATACAATCAATTTAATGTTTAGGCACCACCTGTTTTTGTAGCCTGGTTTTCATCCAAGAAAGAATATTCTCTTCTTCCAATCTTCTATTTAACCAATTTCAGGAGGCATAACTTCTTTATAATCATGTTTTTTTATGGATCTCTTCTTTACTGTAAATTTTTCACTTCAGTAAAGATATTATCATCTAAGAAATTTAGTCAGTACTGACATGTTGCATTATATTCTTAGTGCTAATGGATGACCAAAACGAAACTGAAGCAATCGAAGAGCTTTCAAAAGCCATAGCATTCAAGCCTGACCTGCAAATGCTTCATCTCCGAGCTGCATTTTATGAGTCAATCGGTAATCTCAATTCAACTCTCCGTGATTGTGAAGCAGCTCTCTGTTTGGAACCGGACCATACAGACACGCTTGATCTGTATAATAGAGCACGGTACCGAGCCATAAATCCTCAACAAATATAAGAGGCACTCTTATTATATTTCTGATAAACTTCCGGAGTTAATTGTCAGTAGCAAGCATTTATCTTCAGATGGCCATGAAAAAGAAGACAGAGCAGTTGGATGTAAATATGATAGCTATGTAACTAATAATAGTAGTGAAATGGAGTCATGTAAAGGTTAAAGGATTTAACACTGTTGTAACTATAGTGTGATTCATTACAAAAAGAAATGCATACGTTGTACAAAATCCCTTTTCATAATGTATCTTTTGGTTCTTAATAATCTTCCTCCATGTCTCAATATCTCCCTCATCTATTTCTCTCTCTAATGCTATTTGACTTCATGCTTAATAAAGGCGATGAGACTAGTGGACGAGTCTTGAAGATAGGAGTGATCTTATTATGTTAGTGGTACTAGATAAATGGAAGAGGGAAGAGAATCAACATGTATTCATCTGCAAGTTGTCATATGTGAGATTATATAGAGTACGAGTCTATACGATATATATAATACTATTAGGAATTTGAGTTAGGATTTATTACTTAGAGATAATTTTAGTAGAATTAAAAGTCTTAAGTTAATAGGATTAAAAGTCTAAACTAATTAGGACTTCTAATCCTATTCAAAGTCCTATTCTAAAGCCTATAAAAAGGCATTAGCTTGTGTAATCAAATTCATTCATTGAACAACAGAAAATCAATTATGTTTTTTCTTCCTTTTCACAAAAGGCTTAAATTTTCTTTTTTCTTTTTTATGTTTTATTTTATTTTTCCATAAAGTTGAAAGTTGATTTTTTACATGGTATCAGTCTAATATCGATCCTAGTCTGAATTCTTAATGGGATTCCTTTCGACAACCTCTGAGATGTTACCCATAACAAAACAGACGGTTGGATTGGAGTTTTTTCAAGCAATTCCAGGTTCGACGGTAACCTATGAAACAAATTTAGCTCTCGTGGAGGATAAAGGCATACAAAATATTTGTTCTCCTGCTGCACTCTTTTCTTCTAAAGGTACATTAACATGGATCATCGACTCTGGAGCATCTGATCACATGACTGGTTACAGAGAATTATTCCTTAATTTTTTAGTTCATCTTCTACAAGTTCTATTAAAACAGCCGATGGCTCCTTCTCTCCTATCAAAGGAAGTGGCTCGATCCTCATTAATGATGACTTGTTGCTTGAAGATGTTCTGTTTGTGCCTAATCTTGCCTGCAATCTCATCTCTGTTAGTAAACTCTCCACAAATTTGAAGTGTTCATTACAGTTTACTGAATCTGGTTGTTTTTTATAGGCAATGAATTCGAGTAAAATGCTTGGCAATGCTATCCTACAAAATGGTCTTTATGTCCTTCTCGGTAATCAACTAACTACCATACCAAATACTTCTTGTTCCTTTACTTCTTTAGGACAAATTGATAATATAATGTTATGGCATTTTAGGTTAGGGCATCCTAATTTTCATTATCTTGCTAAATTATTCCCTAAATTGTTTGTTAATAAAAATCCAAGTTCTTTTAAATGCCATATATGTCCTCTTGCTAAACAGATAAAAGCATCTTATTTACCATCTTTTTACAAACCTTCCCAACCTTTTTCATTGATTCATAGTGATGTTTGGGGTCTTTCTCGAGTGAAGAATGTAACTGGTAGTAGGTGGTTTGTCACTTTCATTGATGATCATAGTAGAATAATTTGGACATATTTGTTAAGGGATAAATCTTAAGTAACTTCTGTTTTTGAGAAATTTTACAATATGGTCGAAACCCAATTTAGATGTAAAATTCAGATAATCAAATCTGATAATGGGAGTGAATATTTTACCAAGTTATTGGGAGAATTTTTTAACAAAAAAGGGATTGTTCAAATAAGCACTTGTGTGGATACACCACAACAAAATGAGATTGCAGAAAGAAAAAATAGGCATTTGTTAGAGGTTACTAGGTCTTTGATGTTCACCAGTAACACTCCTAAGTATTTGTGGGGCGAGGCTTTGTTAACTGCGACCTATCTCATTAATTGAATGCCTAGTAAGGTTTTGCAACATAAAACACCTAGAGCTGTTTTTTTGGAGAGTTACCCAAATTTTAAACCATTGTCATCTATTCTTCCTTTTAAAGTTTTTGGTTGCACTGTGTTTGTAAAGGATTCTGCTCCCTCTATGTCAAAACTAGACCCTAGATCTTTGAAGTGTGTCTTGGTAGGATATTCTTCACTTAAGAAGGGCTACAAATGTTATCATCCTCCTTCTCAAAATTTTTTTACTTCAATGGATCTCACCTTTTTTGAACATGAACCTTATTTCCACTCGACTGAAAATCAGGGGGAGAATAGTGATGTCTTTCAGCCTCTCAGAAATCAGGTTTATTCTTCAGATTTATTTATTAATAATCCTTTGTCATTTGAACCTCATAACTCTTCCACTTCTTCACCTACAACTTTTCATCCTTCACCTATTGTTACTACTCCTCAATTCTCACCTAAACCTCCCTCACAAACTCCTCAACCCCCTAAGCAATTGAAAGTTTACACCAGAAAACAGAAAATTATTCCAGAGACTATTGTGCAATCTGACACTTGCAAAGAATTAGACTCGAGTTCAGTTGCCAATGAGAATGATGAAGGTAATGTTCTAACCGAGATTCCTTCCTCGCTACATGAGGTTGATGATTTGTCAATTTCTAAAAGGAAAGGGGTAAGAGAATGTACAAAGCATCCCATTCAGAGGTATGTTGCTTATGGTAATCTAATGCCATCTTTTAAGGCTTTTACAACTTGCTTAGATAAAGAACAAATACCTGACACTATTGAGGAGGCTCTAAAAGATTCTAAGTGGAGAAGAGCTGTTGAAGAGGAGATTGAAGCACTTGAAAAGAATGATACTTGGACCATTACAGATCTTTCGCAGGGCAAGAAACCAGTCGGATGCAAGTGGGTGTTCTCCATAAAATACAACTCTGATGGTAGTATACAAAGGTATAAAGCAAGGTTAGTAGCCAAAGGTTTTACTCAAACCTATGGAATTGATTATAATGAGACTTTTGCTCCTGCAGCTAAGCTAAATACAATTAGAGTTCTCTTAAGTTTGGCAGTAAACAAGGACTGGATGTTGCATCAACTTGACATTAAGAATGCCTTTCTTAATGGAAAATTGGAAGAAGAAGTGTACATGAGAGTACCTTCGGGTTTGAAGTCGATAAAAGGTGATCATAAAGTTTGTAGACTTAATAAATCCATCTATGGTTTGAAGCAGTTGCCTAGAGCCTGGTTTGACAGATTCACCAAAGTGATTTTGAAAGCTGGATACAAACAATCCTTAGCAGATCACACACTCTTCATTAAGATAACATCTAATAATAAAAGGGTTATTTTAATAGTGTATGTGGACGACATAATTCTGACAGGTGATGATGAGGAAGAGATAAGTCACTTGAAAAGGTTATTAAATACAGAGTTTGAAACAAAAGACCTAGGAAAGCTCAGATACTTTCTAGGCATGGAGGTTGCTAGGTCGAGCAAAGGTTTAGTAATAAATCAAAGAAAGTATGTTCTTGATTTACTTAATGAAACAGAGATGCTAGGATGCAAACCAGTTGATACTCCCATGGAAGCAGGATTAAAATTTAGTAAAGAGGACTCAAGCCATAAAGTTGATAAGGGTAAATTTCAAAGGTTAGTGGGAAAGTTGATTTATTTGTCATTAACCAGACCAGATATTGCCTTTCCAGTTAATGTTATCAGTCAACACATGACTGATCCGAGGGAAGATCACATGGAAGCTGCAATTAGAATTTTGAGATACTTGAAAGGGACACCAGGGCATGGACTGCTATTTAAAAAGACTCAAGAAAGTACTGTTCAGATTTTTTCAGATTCAAGCTGGGCAGGTGAACTGACAGAAAGGAGATCAACTAGTGGCTATTGTTCCTTTGTTTGGGGAAATCTAGTGACTTGGAGAAGTAAGAAACAAACAGTTGTATCTAGAAGCAGTGCTGAAGCAGAATATAGGGCTTTAGCATTGGGAATGTGTGAAGGAATTTGGTTATTAAAGCTATTGAAAGAGCTAGATGTGAACCAAGACGAAAAGTTTAAGATTTTTTGTGATAATCAGTCTGCCATACAAATTGCTCGAAATCCAGTTCATCATGATAGGACGAAACATGTGGAGATTGATAGACATTTTATCTCAGAAAAGATTACTAATGGGATAGCTTCTTTATCCTATGTTCCTACAGAAGAACAAGTGGCAGACGTGTTTACAAAAGCATTACCAAAAGCTTCTTTCGACAAGTTTCTATTCAAGCTGGGAATATATAATATATATTCTCCAACTTGAGGGGGAGTGTGAGATTATATAGAGTACGAGTCTATACGATATATATAATACTATTAGGAATTTGAGTTAGGATTTATTACTTAAAGATAATTTTAGTAGAATTAAAAGTCTTAAGTTAATAGGATTAAAAGTCTAAAGTAATTAGGACTTCTAATCCTATTCAAAGTCCTATTCTAAAGCCTATAAAAAGGCATTAGCTTGTGTAATCAAATTCTTTCATTCAATAACAGAAAATCAATTATGTTTTTTCTTCCTTTTCACAAAAGGCTTAAATTTTCTTTTTTCTTTTTTATGCTTTGTTTTATTTTTCCATAAAGTTGAAAGTTGATTTTCTACATCATACAATCCACTTCAGAATCTGAATGAATAAATGTCATGGTTATGGATGGGAAATTGAAGAGGAAAAGAAGCATCGAAGGGGATTTGGGGATTTTGACCAAAAATGAGTCAAAAGAGAAGACAAGGGAAAGTACACTGTCTGATCTTGACCCTGCACGTGAGGAGAAGCATGCCAGGCAAAACGGGAGCGTTTCAAGCAAGACGAAACGGGAGCATTTCATCCAGGTCCTTGGGGCTCCAGCTGGGCACGAATCCGGGCAGGAAAAAGAAGGAAAACGGGTTTGATCGGTTACAGGCCCAATAATTATGTTAAGCAGTCCATTAGCCTTTCTAGTAGTTATGCCAGTTGTGGTAACAACAGAATAGTACCAGCTTATTAAGAAATTGTAGACAAGGAACGGTTTTTATGTTTTATGAATGAAAAAGAAATTTTTCTCTCTTCTGAAACCTTATCTTCTATTCTAAAATCTCTAATTCTTGTTCTATAGCATTACATTTGGTAGCCAGAGCCAAGTTTAATCGGATTCAACAAGCTGGGAAAAGCAAAAAAGGTGCAACAAATGGTGGACAATACAACTGAAATGGTAGCTCTTCAACAGCAGCTGAATGACTTGAAGACTGATAAAAGTTCACTAGAAGACAGAATGAGCCAGATCGAAGGGAGACTCGATGAAACACAATCTGATCTTAAGAAGATCATCGGGTTGCTCACAAGGGAGGCAGAGAATCTAGAAGCAGTGACGCCTGAAAGAGAAAGAATATCAGCTGTGAATGACCAAACAAAACAGGAAAAAAAAATGTCAGTTCAAGTTACCTTTCTCGATGATAAGGAAAGATATTCGATGAGGTTAGATAAACCAGTAGTACTAGCTCAAAAACCACAAACTAACAGAGTGTCAAATGAAAAATTGAAACTTGGAGGACATTGGTCTGAAAAGGGGGACACTTCGATGCTACAAGAAGTACCTAAAGTAGAAAAGGTCAGCCAAAATAGTTTCTGGGCCACTCTAAACTTAAAACCAAAAATTGAGATGCCTATGTTTGAGGGAGAAAATCCCAAGGCATGGATCAGGAAATGTGAGAAATACTTCTCCATTTTTAATATTCCTGTGGAACAAAGGATGGAACTTGCAGCTATGCACTTGAGTGGAAGGGCAGAGGTATGGTTTGATGGATACGTAATGCAAAAAAATAGAATCAACTGGCATGAATTTGTGGCTGACCTAAGTCACAGGTTTGGGGATAAGGATTTCAGTGATGTGACTGAAGAGTTCAACAAGCTAATGCAGAAGACAACATTTGAAGAGTATCAAGACAAGTTTAAGGAGCTTAAACCTCATATGCTGCAGATGAATTCCTCCTTAAGAGAGGATTATTTCGTGTCCAGCTTTATAAGTGGACTAAGAGAAGACCTTAGACACAGAATTAAGGTTCACCCTCCCAAAGACCTGTTAGAAGCCTCCAGGAAAGCCAAGTTGTTGGAACTATCACAAGAGATTGAAAGTAAAAGACAGAGACAGTTCTTCAGGGGCTTATTTTCTACTTCTCAACAAACCCACCAGAAAAATTAAGGAGCCAATTCAATAACCAAGAAAGTGAACAATCCACAAAACACCAAACAAGCATTAATGGATTACAGGAGATCCCACAACCTTTTCAAGTGTGGAGAGAAATATAGCCCAGGACATCAGTGCAAGGACATACAACTGCATCTAATGGAGGAGGGAGAAGAAGAAACAGAGATGGAGGAGCAGGAAGAAGAAAAGGAAGCTGAGGATAAGAAAAACAAGGAGGATGAATTGAAAATCTCAATGAATGCCCTTACTGGGAGTGTAGGATTTAATACCCTGAGGATACTAGGAGTGATCAAAGGGAAAATGTTGAACATCCTCATTGACAGTGAAAGCACACACAGTTTCATCACTGCTGCCTGGGCAAGGGAATAAGTGGAATTGATAAACACTCAGCCCTTAGCAATAACTGTAGCCAATGGGAAAAAACTCTACAGTACTGCCGAGAGCAATCAGTTGAAATGGAAGATGCAAGGTCAAGAATTTGAGCATAATTTTAGAGTTCTAAATTTTGGGGGAAGTGAAATGGTTCTAAGAGTAGATTAGATGAGCAAATACAGTCCTATACTCATGGACTTCAAGAAGATGACCCTATAATTTGAGAAGAAAGGGCAGGTCAAAGTGCTGCAAGGAGGAAAAAGGGTACAAAGGATCAAATTTATTCTAGAGAAGAAAATGAGAAAGTTGCTAGATAAGGAGCCTGAGTGTTCCGGGAAAATTTATTTGCTGTCTCTAGAGGAAGATGAATCATAAGTTCCAGACTCCTTGGTTCTAATCCTTAAAGAGTATGAGGATAATTTTGCTGAACCTAATGGATTACCCCTAGTCAGGAATCATGACCATGACATTATGCTCAAACCAGGAACAAACCCTATCAACCTCAGACCCTATAGTACCCCTACCACCAAAAAACAAAATAGAAAAACATGTTACAGACATGTTGGCCCAGTCAGTAATTCAAACCAGCAAGAGTCTCTTTGTTGCCCCTTGTTTAATGGTGAGAAAAAGGATGGAAGCTGGAGGTTTTGTGTGGACTACAGGCAGCTTAATGCTGTTACTAAGAAAAATAAATTTCCCATACCTGTAGTAGAAGATCTTTTGGATGAATTAAAGGGGACAGAATATTTCTCAAAGGTGGATTTGAGGTCAGGTTATTGGCAGATAAAGGGTTAAACCAGAAGACACCCCTAAAACAACATTCAGGACACACCAAAGGCATTATGAGTTCAGAGTTATGCCCTTTGGTCTGACCAATGTTCCGACCACTTTTCAAGCACTTATGAATGAGTTATTTGGGACATATTTGAGAAAGTTTGTGTTAGTTTTTTTTGATGACATTTTAATTTACAGTACAAGCCTAGAGGACCATGGGAAGCATAGATGGTCTTAGAAGTACTCAGGAAGAACCGACTTTTTGCTAAAAGAAAGAAATGTTTCTTTGGACAGGATCATGTAGAATACTTGAGTCACATCATTTCAGCCCAAGGGGTAGCTATTGACCTTGCCAAGGTGGAAGCAATGAAACAGTGGCCTTTGTCCAAGACCCTTAAATCATTGAGGGGTTTTCTAGGATTGATAGGCTATTACAGAAAATTTATAAAAGGCTACGGTGAAATCAGCAAACCCTTAACAAATATGTTGAAGAAAGATGGGTTTGTATGGACTAGTGAGTCCAAACTAGCTTGTGAGCAGTTGAAGCAAGCAATGTGCCAAGCTCTAGTACTGGCCTTACCAGATTTCAACAAGGTGTTCTATTTGGAGACTGATGCTAGTGCAAAGGGAGTTGGGGTTGTCCTATCTCAGGAGGGGAGACCAATAGCTTATCTCAGCAAGGCATTGATCACTAAAGAGGTAGACCTATCCATCTATGAAAAAGAATATTTAGTCATCCTATTAGCTGTGTCTAAATGGAGGCATTATTTAGAAGGGAACCCATTTATGATCAAAACTGATCATGAGTCACTGAAACACCTCCTGAAACAGAAACTTACTACCACCATTCAAAAGGGAGACTGACTAAATTATTGGGGTTGGATTATACAATCCAGTACAGAAGAGAGAGGTCCAATGTAGTAGCCGATGCATTATCTAGGCAAGGAGAAGAGGAGATGAAACTAATGACCCTAATTGTCACTTCACTTATTCCTAAGTGGGTACAGGAAGTGGAGCAGAGTTATACTGGGGATGAATTTGCTCAAGACCTTATTACTGCACTAACAGTAGATAAAGGAGCTAAGTCTGGGTGGAGTTTCGGTAAAGAAATATTGAGATATGAAAAGAGGGTATACCTGAGGTCTAATGGCAACTTAAGAGAGCAGGTACTGCATGAACTGCATGACTCCCCGCAGGGAGGTCATTGTGGGATACAAGCCACTTATCAGAGGCTTAGAGCTCAATTTTACTGGCCAAAAATGAAAAATGAGGTAGCTGAATACATTCAACAATGTTAGGTGTGCCAAAGAACTAAAAGTGAACACCTAGCCAAAACAGGATTGCTACAACCCAAACCTATTCCTAGTAAGGCTTGGGAAGTAGTCACCATGGACTTCATTGAAGGGCTCCCTACTTCCCTCAAGTATAACTGTGTTTTGGTGGTGATCGATAAATTTATTAAATATGGGCACTTCCTCAGCCTATCACACCCCTACACTGCCCTTGAGGTGGCTAGGGCCTACTTGGATCAGGTTTACAAGCTTCATAGACCTCTTATGATAGCTATTTTAGACAGGGATAAGATCTTTACTAGCATATTCTGGAAGCGTTTGGGAAAAAGAAGGGAAACAAGTTTGATCCAGGTCCTTGGGGGCTCCAGCTGGGCACGGATCCGGGCAGGAAAAAGAAAGGAAACAAGTTTGATCGATTACAGGCCCAATAATTATGTTAAGCAGTCCATTAGCCTTTCTAATAGTTATGTCAGCTGTGGTAACAACAGAATAGTACCAGCTTATTAAGAAATTGTAGACAAGGAACGATTTTTATGTTTTATGAATAATTTTTTTTCTCTCTTCTGAAACCTTATCTTCTATTCTAAAATCCCTAATTCTTGTTCTATAGCATTACAATAAATGATTAAAAAAGAGAATAAAGAAATGAGAAGAAGAAGCAACCAAGGTTCGTTAGCTCTTCTATCTCTCAGTTATATACATCGATTCATTTCTCTTTCTAGGCTTTTGATTAAAGAGAAGAATCTACTCAGAAACTTTGCTGCTTTGGAGCCCAACATTGAAAATAGCAGAAACATAATACAAATGTTTTACGTTAAATTTCAACGCCAATCATCAGCTTAGTTCTGTAGACAAGATTTCAAGCTCAGCCCACCACAGGGGAAAGAGTTTTGGAGTTGCTCTATCAGGTCCCATTGTAGTAATCTCTTTTAGCTTGGCTGCAACTTCTCTTATTGTTGGTCTCTCTTTTGGATCGGGATTAACACAAGTTTTAATCACTTCAAACAGCTTTTAAAGATCATCTTCTTCAAAATATTTAAGAGTTGGATCCACCATTTCTTTCAAGGGTTGGTCCCTTTTCATGTAGTCTAAGGCCCAGTCTGCAAGTGAGCCATTGTCTACTGAATAAGGGATCCAACCAGTTATCATTTCAAACAATATTACCCCAAAGCTGTAGACATTGCTCACAATAAACTCTCGTTGAAGCTCATCAAAACGCACGGACATGAAAAATATAGCCATGGTATATATCTTCTTCATTGTTCAAAGGCGAGGAAAAGAGTTGCTCAAACAATGATGAAACCAGAATTATTAGCACCAGCACCATCATCCTGAACTTCATCTGCTCGAACCCTAAATGTCCATACATGTCCAAAAGATGATGCTTTTTTTTTTAAAAAAAAATTTCTATCAACCTCCGATAAACAGAAAAAGAAATATAATCTAGATTTTTGGAGTCTGCTAAATGCTAGACGTCTAAGAGCTAGCAAATTTGGACACAAAGAGACAAAACATGTCTGTGTATGAATCTAAGTTTTAACAGAGAGATAGAACAAATCAAGAAAGTAAATTTGGGTTTTGGTTTGAATCTGAGTTTGGTCTTCTTCGGTGATCCGCTGTCGTCGGTATTCTGATTTTGTCTACTTGTTGGACTGACTCTCTCCTTCCTTTGTATATTTATAGCGTCGTCCTGTGAAATTTCCCCCTCCTGCTTCTCACTGCTGAATATTCTTCTTTTCAATTTTTTGAAAATTAAAGGTCTAACTTTGATTTTGGTTCTTATATTATGTTGAAATTTTAAATTTAATCTTTTCCTTTAATTTAGGGCCAATTTAGAATTGCTTTTAAAAAGTGCGGTGAAAAAGCGTAGTGAAAAAGTATAGTGAAAAAGTTCTTTCGTAATTTTTGGTTTGAGATATATGTATTTAGTATTGCTGTCAAAAAGTGCTTTTGAGAAAATAAATGATTATTTTAGACATGATATTGTAAGTTAAAAAAATATATTTAAATGATAATCAAATTCTTTCATATTATAATATTAACTTAAATTATGATAAAATATAAAAATATTAATAAATGAATACATAAATTATTTTTGAAAAGTGCTTTTCAAAAGTGATTTTGAGAAAATATATAATTTTTACATGAATATACATAATTTTTAAACTAAAAAATAATTTATGTTAAATATAATTATGTATTTGTAAAAATTAAATTATAATAAAACATAATAAATGAAGGTTAAAATTGTAATCTTACTCCTAAAAGCACTTTTCCATTAAAATGATGCATGTAAATTTTTTATAAGGGTTAATTACCGCAGAGGTCACTTTTGTTCACCCTCAAAACAAACTTAGTCACCGATTTTGAAAATCAACCAATATAATCACATACGTTTTCGAGTTATAAACTTATGGTCACTCTAACGTTAAAAGCCATTAAAGGTTAATAGAAAGATAGATTTAACATAATAATAAAAGGATAAATTACCTATATAGTCACTAATTAATTATTTTATTGTTATTTTATCTTTAATTTAACCTTTAAATTTTAAAATTTTATTTTTTTTATCATCTTTCTTAAAAGGTTTGTTAGAGGCCTCGTCAAGGTTTTTCTCTCAAAATTGAGTCGATGCTGGAGAATGTTGACATGAAGAATGAATGCCAACGTGAAAAACCAATCATTTTTAGCTTGTTGCCTCTAAGGGGCTAGCGTAGAATGTAGTCTTTAGCTTCCAAAAGAGAATTGAGTGACCAAAGTTACTGAGGGTGAGTGATATTTTCTTAGATTCCCAAAACCTGTTGTGGGTAAATATGGTAAAATTTATCAATTTGACTTAAGTCTGGTTACTTGAAACAAGAATGATGGTGGGTTCTTCTGTTATAGATGTGAGACGAATAAATGCTTGGATAACAATGGTGGTTGTTGGCAAAATAAAGCAAGCAATATCACAACTTGCAAGGTACGAATTAAAACTTTTTCGATAAAGGTTCTCTACGTAATTACGATAGCATTAACTCTTTCTCTATTGTTGTTCTCAAGATACTTTTAGAGGTAGAGTCTGTGAATGTCCCTCGGTTGGTGTTGTGCAATTCAAAGGAGATGGTTATACTCACTATGAAGGTGAGGATTGAGATTCATTGTTGTCTGTTGATAAGTTCATTTTCCCTGATTTAGCTGAAGAATTTCGACGGAGCGTTACACGCCATCATGGCTTTCAAATCAGTTTTAGGATCTCTGAAGTCATCTTTTTTATTCTAACCGGTGAATTTTCGATAAAGAATAAATCCCCCGAGATTCAATAGGGAATTTGTATGTGATGGCGAATGCCTTGTATGACCCAACTGAAACATATATAGACTTATCGGAATTGGGGTATCTGTAGAAACAAGCAGCGAAAATCTTCCCTAATGATCCCCAAGGTGTTTTGCAAGGATTCAAAAGCACGGAGGAGCAACCCAGTCAGCTTGCAAAAATGATGTCAAAAGAAAATGCAGATATTTGTGTTTTAACCAGTTGGTTAAACACTTTCGATGGAATTGCAGATTCGGATGGGGGAAACTGAGTTGCAGAAGAAGATCATAAGTTTAGAATGATAGTGAAAATGTAAAATTTTAAAATTTTAAGGGTCAAATTAAAAATAAAATAAAAATAAATTAATTATTTAATGACTATATAAGTAATTTATCCTTTTATTATTGTGCCAAATCATCTTTCCGTTAACCCTTAACGACTTTTAATATCAAAGTGACCATAAGTTTACAGCCCGAAAACGTACATGACTGTATTGGTTGATTTTCAAAATTGATGACTAGATTTATACTAGGAGCAAACAAATGTGACCTTCGCGGTAATTAATTCTTTTTATAATAATAACTTTTTCATTAATCTGACTCCTAAAAGCACTTTTCCATTAAAGCATAATAAACCCAACCTTTACGTTTAGGAGGTTATTAGCATTTTCAAATTGATAATATCAATAGTTGTTACCATTAAAATGATGCATGTAGATTTTTTATTTTATTTTTTCATATACTCAAATACTAGATAAAATTCAAATCATTCGTATTCAACTAATAACAAATTATATGTTAGTCAAAGGAAAATTTTACAACGGACGTCGAACACCGATAAACATTATTAACGTTAGACACCGCTGAATATTATTAAAGTAATTAATAAAGATTAAAATTTTCAATGAATCAATATGTAATTAATAAAAGAATGATATACTTAACATAAAATTATTAATTGTATATTGAGTCCTTAAGGGTTTTAATCTTTATTAATTAATTTAATAATATTCAACGATGTTCAGCACTAGTGATGTTTAATAGTGTTCGACGCACATAATAGACTTGTCCACTTGCTTAAAGTTCTTTTTATAAGATCGTCATTTTAACGACATCAAATAGTATTATTCATTTGAATATTATAAAAATAAATGGCAGTATAATGTGAAATTAAAGTATGAGAATTATAGTAAAACCTATATAAATTAATAAACTCTATTAAATAATAATTTTTTTCAATTATTTAATTATTTAACTTTTTAGAATATAATTAGAATTTTACTTTAAGTATATACTAAACAAATAAAAACTAAAATTAAAATTATCTTTAATAAGCATATATTTTATTTTTAATATCTCTAAAAAAACTTAAAGGAAAATACAATGCAATATATTTTCCAATCATTATAGTGGTATTTAGTTTTAATTTAAATAGTTTTCTATGACCATATATATAATATATATATATTTTTTCATGTGTTATACATATATCACTGAGTTGAAGGATTCAAATTAAATATAAAAATCGATCTAGTAATTATTAAAAGTTTGAGTTATTCGAGTCTCAATTTTTTTGATAAAAAGCTATTTTTACTTAAAAAATTAATTTTTACAAGTAAGATTTTATTCATATCAATTCTCTTTATATTGGCCCGATCAATATCATTTTTCTAAATTCGCCACTCAATGTTTACATAGTGATCGAGTGATCAATATCTAATAGTTGAGAGTATTCTCTAAAGCATACTACTGTAAGTCTGTAACACTGTAACTGATTAAAAAAAAAAAGAATTTGTGTACTTAAAATTTAATGAGTTGATTAAAAAATAATATTATTTTCTTAAAGTTTAGTTATAACACAATTTTTAATTGGATGATCTTCGATAAAAATTTATGTTATAATATATTTTTAACACTTAACGTACAAGTTTAAACAAGTTTTATAAAAACTTATATAACAATTCAAAATCTTATTCATTTCATAAAAACTAATATTATCGGATAATCATTTAATTATCTATCATATAATTTCTTACCCTAATAAACATTTATGTATTTACCGTTTTTTTATAATTACTGTAAATATCTCTGTTACCGCATCGTAAAAAATTGTGTGAGAACCAAATACTATTACAACCAGTCCACCTTTTTTTAAATCTGCGTCTTAAAAAGTCTGGTGGCAGGGATCCCAACATGTGGAGTTTTTGGGCCATAATTTCTGCAACATCGAGACAGGCGTGTTGGGAAGGACTGAGGCCGAGGGGATTGTTTCCGAAACTTCAAGGTTAGAGGTGACAAAAGCAAGCATCACAAAGTGAAGGGATAGGAAAAGTTCCACATTTCACCTGGGATACAGGGGTTCAAAACTACTTACCCCAATTTGATCCGATTATTTAATTATTTGAATTTAAATAATTAGATATTTAAATTTTTTATTTGGATATGGTATTCAACCCGCAATTCTCAGATTCGGCCCAAGTCATAAAATTAAAATTTTTTGAATACCCGATTATTTTTGAATACCCAATTTTTATATTCTTTTTATTTTTAATTTTAAATATAATTATTATTTAAATAAAATAATTTTATATTTATTATATACTCAAATCAAATAACCTAATTTTTAAATCTTGATCTCTTAAACTTTATTTTCAAAAAAGAATTATACACTTATTGTAAAAAATAAAATCAAGATTTATCGTAAAATAATAAATTTAATTTTATAAGTTGACAAAATTCAAACTTTACGTGTTTAGATGTATATTATTTTATTAAAATAAAATTAATTAATTAAAAATTAAAATTAATTAAAAATATTAAGTAATAAACTTTATTTTCTAAATTTTACGTATTTCCTTTTATTATTATTTATATATTAAAATAAATTATACTAATTAAAAAAATTTATGTCTTAAGTTTTATTTCGAATTAAATTATATAATTTAAATCTTAAACTTCATATTTAGATTATATAACTAAAATATCAAAATTTTATGTTCAAATATTGATCATGTAATTTGAACTTTTAAATTTATATGTTTTTTTAAGATTAAATTTAAAATTTATAAAAACAAATAAAAAAACAAATATATGTTATCCGAATTTTCAGATACTCAAAAAAAATCTAGATCATGACATGAACAAATTTTTTAAATACCCAACCCTCGGGTACCAAGATTTGAACATCAAACTCCCCTATCGGGACATAAACACCCCCGGATTTGCTAATGCTGAACAATGAAATCAGGACAATGCAATTTCATTTATGAAATCTAACGCTTACCAGCAAACACTGAAATTGATAGCATAGCAAGTTTCCTACATGATGTATGCACGTCCAAGAAATAACAAAGTAAAAGGGCTTATAATGTCACATTATGCAACAAAAGTAGTTTCGGTTTTCATATGAAAATTGCAAGATTAATCATAATTCATGTTTTAATCCCATAGCTATTAGCACCAGAATATAAGGTCCATACCATCCTAAAATCACAACCTTGTTTATTAGGCGGATTGCTGAAAGCACCTCAACCATAGTAGATGGAAATCTGCGGAATGTCAATGTCATTGTCCTCCTCATCCTCACATGCAACCACCACATCTAAGTGCGATCGGTAGGGAGGCAATTCTGCCTTGGCAATTTCCCGAGCCACATCCACCACCTTCTTATCCAATCTTTCCTTGTGTCTTGGGAACATGCTGTTGAAGAGCAAGCAACTGCCATATGATATACTGTAAGCATTCAAGCCCTTGTCTTTTAGCCATTGGAGGAGTTCCCTCAAAGTGGGATTACCTCTCAAGATCCACCTGTCCCACACAGTCCAGCTCATGTCTCTGTGCTTAATGACCTTGGGCGGAACTGGCTCAGCCATAGAGAACAAAGGCAGTGCTAGGTTTGCAAACGTATTTCTATAGTCTTCCACTTTACGTGTTCCATCTAGAACCTTGTACAGCTCAAGGCAGACAAGGCCAGTAGCCATAGCTGTGGACGTGGCAATTGCTGGTATGATTCTTCCAGCAATAAACTTTGCTTTAAGCTTATCCACCTCGGGAATGCTATAGTTTCTTGCCCTCATGTTGGCAAGCCCAGCTATAAGATCCATGTGATAGTTTGAATCATCATCCTGCAATTCATGAAATTTCATTAGCATTAGCATCCATCACAAGTAGATTAAAATAACTCCATACCTGGAAAAAATAAAAATAAAAACTCAAAGCTAGTTTATTGAACTAGTAATAGCAATTTTCCACCGTCACCGCCAGAAAAGAAGCTTAGACTAAAGGCAGACAGTTTTGGCCAATAGCCGATCATAATAGCTACAAGGAGTATCTAGAGATTAAAATTCACATATAATCAATAAGAGGGATGGCACAAAAGAAAGGATTACAAAGTACCAAAGCTCAAACCTTTTCAAATTGAATCGGTTTCATCCTGAATCCTGGTGGCAGATTGTTTCTGCAACGCTCTAGCTTGAATAGCAACTCATTAATAACGGCTGCATCATCAGTAGAGACAGTGGAAATACTAGTAGCCTTCTCATCTGTTTCAATTTTAACACCTTCCTTTGGCTGAAAATCTGGGACTATTACCTTCTCAACTGCCTCGGCCAACATCTTATGATTCTTCACCCAATCAGGTAGTGGGATACCAAATGTTTCCGCTCTAAGTATAGATGCTGCCATAATGAAGTTAAGATGGCTAGGATCAGCAGCTGAAAACTGAAGTGGATGTGGGAATCGCTTTGGAGCAGACCAGAAGGGAGCCCCAGTACTGGTTGCAGCATCCTCCGGAAATGTAAATGTTAACTGCTTCACCCGGTTAGCAAAATAGTCTTCAAATCTAAGTGCAGAAGTAGCATAATGTCAATAATAATAAACTGATGCAAATAGAATTTTCCTCAATCTAGAGTACTACCTTAGGCGGGCCCAGGTGACACAATCTTGGAATGTCTCACATTTTTCCCGCTCAAGGCACTCAAGGATGCGCTCTAAGTTATCCTTAGCCTGAGCATCACCAGCATTTCTCATTGATGCGGCATATTCAGATGGATTGGAAAGATAAGCATTTACTTCAGCAGGAGTTTTCTCGAGCAAGCCCTCGAACTCAGATCGAGCCCAAGTCAAGCAGTGGTCAATGTTGTGCGGAAATGAGTGCACCGTACACATGGGTGCCTGTTTCTCAGGTGGGTCTCTAGAGGCTCCGTAGTTCTCAGTCAAATGGGGAATCACCATCTGGGTGTTGCATTTAGCACCAAGAGTTCCTGACTCAAGAAGTGGTTTCTGGAAATATAAGCACCTTTGATCAACATACAGCCTAGCATTGATATTATCTAATGCATTGATGACCACTGTTAAGTTCTCCCAGAAATTATCATTAAACACAGACTCAGTTTCAGGACCCACACGATTTTGCAAAGCTTCAATTTTAAGTTGAGGATTTATAGATGCAGCAGCCGAAGCAGCAACAGTAGATTTAGCCTGCCCGATGTTCCAATCACGGAACAAAAACTGCCTGCTGAGGTTGCTCTTTTCAATTACATCATCATCTGTGATTGTAAGTTTGCCCTGATTACCACATGAAACTCCCATCAATGCCACATTTTTCAGGAATTCACAGCCTAGAGCCCCAGATCCAACTATAAACACTTTTGCATCCTCCAGCTTCTTCTGAAGTTTGGAGCCAAATACTGATATTTGTGCATCATAACGGCTATTCAATGGTTTAAAATCACTCGGCTCCAAGGGTTCAGCGGGAAGAGACTCCACTGAGTCAAAATAGAAGAACTGTTGAAAACAAACGACTGGTCAATTTCCCACTAAACATCAAGATGAAAAGCAGTAGGTACCATATATCAGCTGTGAAGGTATTGCACTAAATTTTGTAGCAAAAAATTTGCCCAGATTAAGGCTAGGAAAGAGTAGAGTTGTAAAGGTCAAAAACACCCTCTATTTAACAAATTCTCTAATTCTTACAAAAAGAATTAATTTAATTAAGTACTTAGAAGATCAAACAGATTAATTTAATTAAATGCTTAAAAGATCAAACAGATTAATTTAATTAAGTGCTTAAAAGATCAAACAGATTAATTTAATCAAGTTCTTAAAAGAAAAAATAGATTAATTTAATCAAGTTCTTAAAAGATCAAACAGGTTCAATTTGCCATTAATTATAACGCGTTAAGTATCTAAGATTGACATGCATACATACCATCTAATAGAAACATTCAACAATGAGAAAAACATATTGAAGAGAGTAGTTCCAGCTAACCTGAAAAAGTGGATGAAATTTTCCAGAGCATGCTTTGACTACCTCTTGTCCTACAATGCCTCCAAACATGGCAGCCATGGGATTCAGTACTGCCCTGGCACCAAAGGCAAAGTGTCTGAGAAGTTTAGGGTTAATGTCTTCCACCTTACCCTCTCCAAGGCATTCATTGATGTTAGCAGCAATAGTTATAAGTTTCTGAGCATCCTCTTCTGATCCGGCAACAGGGAAGCGGCCAACTTCACAGATAAACCTATCCAGTGCTTGGAATGCAATGTGCAGGAGAGGTGGGCGGTCAAACTTTGAGAAATCACTCAGAAGAAAATCACCAGGATCTTTAAGAGCTTCCTTCAATGGCTTAAATTTCAACACCTTCGGCTGTTTCACCTGAGTGACAATGCCACCTTTTACATATGTGCCAAAATTTGTGGTGTCCTCCTCAAGAGTCAATGAGTATGGCCTCGCACTTTTAATCTTCCGTGGCTTTCCGTCATTGAGTTCTGTCATCCCTTGAATTTCAGAGAACATAACAAGATCCCCATCCTCAAACTCAAGCCTTTCATCATCAACACATGATACTAGGGCAGGGTTGTCATTGCTGATGGATGCAATTATGCCCGTGTGTGGTTCCTCTCCATCAACATCAAAAACAGTAAACTCGGGACCAAAGTCACAAAAGACGGTACCAAAAAGGCCTCTTACTTCAGTCTTGATAAAGGAAATTGGAGGCTGATGATTATGGCAGTAGTCATTATACTCGAGAGCTTTCTCAAGAGTTATATCAGTGAAAACAACAGCCTGCACGAATTAGAAAATAACCAACTGAACAAAGAATGACATACAAAAAAAAACATATTACAAGAGAGAAAGCAGTGGGAGCCATGAATATTTAATCAGAATCAATGGTTGAATCTTATTTTTCCATGTGCAAAAATTCCATAGTCGCTGCTCTACAGCAAATCTAGTAGAAGAAAGTGTTATCTGATTGCACTTTTATCCCCAAAACTAGAAGTCTAGAATACAATTTTAAACAAGAAAATCACAGGAAGTCTAAACTTAGGCAAATAACTATATAAATCAATGAAATATGAATACATTAATATACCTGGAAATCAGAAAGTTGTTCTTTGGTCAAATTGGTAGTTAAGGTGGAAATGACAACAGCATTGTTTAGCTCCTGCAACTTCTGAACTGAAGCAAGTGCTCTATTCTTACCGACATCATTCTCAGAAAAAACAAAACTACTGGACATATCCCACATATCCACCAATCCCTCATCATGCAAGGTCACAGACTTGACACCAGCAAGAATGAGATTCTTTGCTGCAGAGAGAAAAGGACATTTAAGTAAACATTAGAAATCTTAAGCTTAATATGAAATTCAAAGAAAATTATGCATATGATAGCATAGTCCTACACAGCACATTATAAACTCTACAGTAGTAACATGTTTATTCAACACTAAATTTCTGTTCAATCTCTTTATTCATGATTAGACGACACATTTAATGCATAAAAATCTGCATTAACAACACCACAGAGCACAACACCACATACGATAATAACTCATCTTATAACCGTTTACTACATACGATAAAGCAGGAAAGACTATGTTAACAACACCACAGAGCACAATGCTGCATTAACACAATTACAATTTCAGGGTCACCTTCATCTTGCAGCACAGGAGCACTTTGTCAAAAGAATATCAAGAAATAAAACAAATCAACAAAGCAGAGCCAAATGATATTAGAAGCTAAGGAAAATACGAGAAAAAACAAGAAAAGAAAAGAAGGTACAAGATCAAAATACCAATTTCAGCACCGAGGCCGTGCATGCCCGAGATGAGGATATTTGAGGCAAAAAGGCGGCGCATTGTCTCGCGGCCATACACAGCAAGCTGCCGACTGTGCAGATCCTCATCTATGTCATTTAGATTCGCACCCCCGGGAGCCATGACCGGTGGCTCAATCACGCTAGTGCTACTGTAGTTACTGCTGTTGTCCCCTACGGTAACGGTTTTATTATTCACAGTCAAATCAGTGGCATCGGTGGTGGAATTATAATGCTTCTTGATCGGCGGAGTGACAGCGTCGTCGTTTATGTCGTTGGTGCTAATGTTATTTTCAGTCTCTCCTTCTACAACCTCTACTTCACCAGCTCTCTTTCTAGGAAGCATATAGTGCATTAAACTGCCGAAAAAGCCATAAATCCCCAGTAAAACGACCGTCAGTGCCGCAAATCTAGACAATTTCATACTATCATCCATGCCAAACATTTCAGATTTATCAAGAAAAAGAAAAGGTACCCAAGAAAGGTGTAAATCGAGCCTTTAATTTCATCATGATTAATATTCTTTTATTAAGATTTAAGCGAGAACAGAAGTAAAAGGAGAAACGTACCGATTATGACTCTGATTACGAGGAAAAGAATCTGAAGGAAAGACCGAAATATTGAAATATCCTTTATCTTTGGATTTGGGTGGGTATGTTTATGGTTCAGGTTTTGTGAGGAAATGAGACTGAAATGCATTGATATAAGGAGACTGAGAAGGAAGGGCATTTAGGGATTTCTAGTAAGAAAGAGAAAAGGAAAGCGTCTCTTGCTTAGGGTTTTGGCAGTGTAAGAAACCATCGCTTCTCTCTCTACCCTCGTCAATCGAGAAACGATTAGTTACAGTAGGATGTAGGCTTGGTCGGGTCCTCCTAAACACCAACGATAAATGTTTAAGATTGATACTTCCTGCGTTCCATGATAGATGTTTATTATTAATTTTTTGGTTAATTTAAAAATAGGTGCGTTAATTATATATTTGTTTAAAATAAGTGTTTAATGATTTTTTTTGGTTGAAATAAATGCCTAAATTATAATTTTTTTAAAATAAGTGCTTAATTTATTTTTTAGCTGAAGTAGATGTCTAAAATTTTATTCCGTTAGTATTTTAAGGTAACACCGTTAAAAAATTTATTTAACTTATAAATAGGTGCATAAAATATATATTTTTTCTAAAATAGGTGTTTAATATTTTTTTGACCGAAATAAATACCTAAAATTTATTCCGTTTGAATTCGATTTTAATATCTCCGATCATTAATCCCGATTATTTTCAATGCCTCGACAGATACTAACAAGCAAAGCTTAACACTGTTTTTATCCAACCATGCCTCCTACCATTCAAATTTAATTTTAAAAGACTAAAAGAATAAAAATATGTAAACTATTGATTAAAAAAACTTCAACTTAGTTCGGCAACTTTGTTTTCCATACAAAATCTATCAAAGAAGCTCTGTAGAAAGCTCTGTAAACTATTATGGTACGTCAAAATAGAAAATATACAACTCTCTGGTATATCATCGAGAGCAGTAGCTAATAGAAAAATACTTTGAGTATCTGTTGCAAGAACAGAAATATCAGCTCCCAAAATAAGAAAACCTTTAGGCACATATGAAATTTTTAAATAGTATTACTTTAAAACGTTAATAAAATATATTTTAGGTATTTATTTTAATTAAAAAATATTAGAGATTTATCTTAGAAAAAATATATAGTTTACACACTTATTTGTAAGTTAAATAATTTTTTAACGGTGTTACCTTAAAACACTAATGGAATAAAACTTTAGGCACTTATTTCAGCAAAAAAAAAAACATCACACACCTATTTTAGAAAAAATATATAGTTTAGGCCCTTATTTCTGTAAAAAGAATCATTAGGCACTTATTTCAAAAAAAGTCTATAGTTGAGGCACCTATTTTTGAGTTAAGCCTTAATTTTTAAAAGTCAAAAATTTTAAAATTTGACTCTATTTTTATTAAATATTTTAAATAATTAATTTTTATAAGATATATATTTAAAAATTTCTTGATAAAAGGTTTTTAAAATATATTTTTTTATATTTTTATCAATAATATTTTTAAAATAATTATGAGTCAAAATTAAAAAAGTTGATAAAAAAAATCAATAATGGACAATTTTCATAGCACGACCGAGGGAGTATTTGATTTAGTTGAATATTTCAGTTAAAAAAATAAATTTATAGGGTTGAAGAATTTTATTTTATAAATTATTTTTTAATATTTCATGGATTGAGTTTATATATTTAAATTTAATTGTAAACATTTATAATGTTATAATACTAATTAGTTTTAATTTAAATGATTATTTATAATTGTATAGTTTTTTTTTCTTTTTTCATATGTGATATATATTAAATAAAATTAAGAGATTCGATTTGAAACTTAAAAACTAATCCATCGATAATTAAAAGTTTTCAGTTGTTTTGAATTTCTATTTTATAACTTAAATTTTATTTGATCTTTTTAGTTGGATATATAAAATTACTAGTCGAATATTTTCAAATCAAATTTAGCAGAAGAGTTGAGGTTTCACTCATAGAGGAGCTAGCCATGTGTTGAGAGGTACCTTCTAGTCCATCGCGAAAGCACCAACTATAAGTATGCAGTTAGGATATACGAGGACTGTGCAGCTACGTTATCTCACGTTCATTTACCTTATTTTTTATTCTCATAGTTGTTCTTGTAGATTCGGGGTTTACCCACTCCTACATTCGTAGTGGGATATCTCAACAGTGAGGTGTTCTTGACGATGATCTTAAGGTGAGAGTTCGTGTGACTAACCCCTAGGGTTTGATTTGCTAGTAGACCAAGTGTATCGGAGATTCCCGATTGAGGTATGAAGGTCAATCTTTCCTGCGAATCTAATGGTTTATAGTTTTAAAAGTTTGATGCTATCTTAGGAATGGATTGACTATTCGAACATGATGCAAACCTCGAGTGTAGGACGAAGAGTTTGAGACTTCGTATTACGGATGGGTCTAAACTCGTTGTGAGAGGTGAAAAAAACCCTATGTTTATCCAATGTGATATCGATTATGTCTGCTCAATGGTTAATCCAACAAGGTTGTGAGGCTTTCTTGGTTTATATGGTAAAAATGAAGGCCGAGAGCCTAATGCTAGAGAGGCTACAAATAGTGAATGACTTTGTTGATGTGTTTTCGAAAGAGTTACTCATACTACCTCCTAATCTTCGGTTGGAGTTTTGTATATATATATATGATTCTAGGTATGGCATAATTGTCTATAACTTCATATTGTATGGCACCAGTAGAGATGAAAGAGTCAAAGAGGTAAATCCAGAAGTTGCTTGAAAGGGGCTTCATTTGACCCAATATGTCATTATGGGGAGCATCGATGTTGTTTGTTAAAAAGAAAGATAAGTCGATACGACTGTGTATTGACTACTAATATCTCAACAAAGTCACGATAAAGAACTACTACCTCCTACCGAGAATCGATGACTTGTTTGACAAATTGAAAGGTGCTCACGTGTTTTCAAAAATTAATTTGAGGTTGGAGTACTATTAGTTGAAGGTTATGGAAGAGAATGTTCAAGAGACCGACCTTAGGACATCGTATGGTGGTTTTATTATATAGTGTCTTTAGTATAGTATACTTTAAATGCATGATGTGATAGGAATATGTTTAGAATAAAATATCTGAAGTGAATATCATGGGTGCTTGAAACTTGAATATGTATGATAGATATCTTGGATGTTTGATTAATAGATATGTCTAGTATTTTACTTGAATATATGTATGCTTGAGATAACATAGGACCTATGTAGTTTGAATGTTCGATTTGCCTAGGATTAGAACATAACTAATATTAGGATATTGCATAATAGAATAATTTGGTTGGTATAAGGTGTAATAGATCAAAAAGCTTGCTGCCCAAAAAAATTTGAATAGTTACTTGTCTCTTAAGAAATATCAAATCGTTTACCTGAAATCTAAGTAAGACCTAAATGGTTAACAATAAGGAACCAAGCACATTAATAAGGTTGTCATTGTAACCCCTAAATCCAACCTAAAAAAATAGTTCGAATCTATAAAGTTACGTTTTAAAACTTTACCCTAAAAAACCAATTTTAAAAATTATATTTTAATTTAAAATAAAACTATAGTAATTTAAGAAATATCTTATAATAAAAAATACTTAAATATTATAATAAAAAATTTCAAATATTTATATAAAATTCTTTGAAATAAAATTATATAAAAATGTTTAAATACCTGAAAAATTTAAATATCCCAAATGCCTCAAAGTTTCCAAAATAATAAATAATAACTTGAATATCTAAAAATAGTTTCGTTTTGTTAATGAAATAATTGAATAAAGTCTAAGATCCTCCAAGTATCGCAAAGCCTAAAGTTCAAAAATCTGTAAGAGAAAACTAAGGGGAGTAAGCTAAAGAGCTTAGTGTGTCTCTAAGGTGCAAATAAAAATAACAAAACATGGTTTATAAAATTATTTCTTAAGAGTAATATTTTAAAAAAATAAAATACGGTTCACTTAAATAATTTTATCAAGAGTAAAGTTTTGAAAAAAAATACAAATCGTGATGTATGAATGATATTATACGCACAACACAAATCCCAACTAAAGTGTCACCAGTCCGAGTAGAGGAGTTCCCCAGAACCCTCACCTACAACGTCACCAATCTGAGAGTGGTCTTAAGGCTTCTGGATCGGAAGGCTGCCACGACTTCCTCCGTACACAATCCCACCCATGCACACATAATGATGCATCATGATTTGAAAATCCAAAAACAGTCACAATTCAATCTAAAAATCTCAATTTGTCTGAAAACACAAATTCATAGAATATTAAAATCATATTTACTCTCAAAAGTGTGAGATCTCAAATCTGAAGATTTTCTTATAATTTCTCAAATCAAAATAATATAATTATTTTATTATAATAAAATTATGATTAAATTAAAAAAAATGTATGAATAACAGAGAGTAATTGTGTAATTAATCCATTTTATTTTTAACTGCCACGTGATCAGTCTGTTAATTTTTAACGTTCGGTGGTTATTTTGATACCATTTTAATAGTGACCGGTGTTTTTGACGCTTTTTAAAATATTGTCGCCATTTCGATACCAGGCCCATAGTATGATGACTATCTGTGTAATATACCCTTAAATTAAATATATAATTCTAAATTTAAATATTTATCTCTAAATTAATTTTCTAAATTCATGCCTAATTTCAATTCCTTAAGCCTAATTATACTTACCAACAATTTAAATTCTTCTAATCATAAATATCCTTAATTATATGTCATGTAAATATTAAATCTTGTTAATATTAGTTTAGGTCAATAATAGGTCAGGTTCAAAACAAATCGGATCATTATCAGATCGTGTTCAAAACATGTATGATAAAATCAAGTCTCGAGTCGATTAAATCGAGTAATATCAATTATCTGTCAGGTTAGACTTGGGTTTGATTTCGTTTTATTCAAGTGCAGGTTGGATTTTGAATCCAAAATAACAGGTTTAAATCGATTCGATCGGATACAGATCGTATTTATTTACGATAGTACAGGTTCAACCCGGGTTCGAATCAATAATAATCGATTATAAATCAGATTCGGATCATTACATTCTCATATCAAACCAATTTTTAATCTAATTTTAAGTAGAGTCTAACTTTTTACGTCCACAGTAATAAATTCATTTCCCAGGCAGCACCAAGTCCTAGCCTCCTTGGCCTATTCCCCTCTTTTAAGCCTTCATTGCTCAGGCATTTCCCATCTCTCTCACTCTCTCTTATTTTTACTTGCTTAAATTCTCATTCTAAGATTATAGTTTCTGTTTTCTTCTCTTTACTTTTGTTCCAATGGTGACAATTGAAGGAAAACCAGAAACTAAAGAATCTAAGCCAGCTGAAACCAAACCAGAATCTAGTTCTAAAGAAGTGGAAGAAAACCAAGAGCCTGCTCTAAAGTACAAGGTAAGCTAGAGCTTGCTTCTTGTAGTTGTTATTCTTTTCTTCTTTTCTTATTTATAAAAAATTTAACTAGATTTGCGGACTTTTTTTTAACCATTAATAGCTTCCCTGTGTTCCTCAGGCTTGGGTGTTGAAAGTTTCGATTCATTGTGAAGGATGCAAGAGGAAAGTCGAAAAGATTCTAAGGAAAATCAATGGTAAACTTCCTAAACTATCTCAAATCCTTTTAACATGTATTTTTTTTTTCTTATTTTTCATTGAAATTTCAAGCTTCTGCAGTTTCCCGTTTTTATTTTGATGCCCAGTGTTTCCTCCACTGAAAATCTTGATGTTTGTCGGTTAAAAGAATCCCAATTCCTTCATCAAAGTTTTCTCTTTTTCTTTCTCAACATATTCTTTTATATCTGGTAAAATTTCTTTTCTTGCAATTTTCTCTCTTGTTCAACCTTTCTTACTGGCTCTAATTTATACAATCTCCTTTGTGATTTGCAGGCGTGTACGAGGTCGAATCAGATTTGAAACGACAAAAAGTTACGGTAAAAGCCAGCCTACATCTAGATGTCGGTATGTTGATCAAGAAATTAGTAAAGAAAGGGAGGCATGCAGAGTTATGGCCGGAAAAGTCTGAACAAAAGGAGAAGAAAGGAAAATCAAAGAACAAAGACAAAGACAAAGACAAACAAGGTGGCCAAGCAAACACTGAAGAAGGTAACAACAACAATAATAGCCCCGTAGATGATAAAGATCCGAAAGAAACACTGAAAGTTGAAGTGCTCTCCGTTCTTAAAGACGGTGCTTCTAAAAGCTGTGAAAACGATGATAAAGACAAACAAATACCCGTATCCTTGGTGGCCGGTAATCAGTCACCGGTACCGGAAAAGAAAAGCGGCGGAGGCGGTGCTGAAAGTGAAGGTAACGGTGGTGGTAGTGGTGGTGGAAGTAAAAAGAAAAAGAAAGGGCAGAAAGGGAATGCTTGTGTTAATTTTGATGAGGGTGATCATCCTGCTGCTGACGCTGGAACGGCATCTATCGGACCACTGTTTAATGGTTATGGACCTCACGGTCCTATTCCCATTTCCGTTCCCATGCCATCTCCGGCCAACCATAGCCCTCCACGTCATCACCACATGGATGAGTACCCAACGTATTACCATGCACCGCCGTTGTATGTTACCAGCTACAACACAGCGTATCCGAGTAGTGGCTATGGTGCATCGTATTATGCCTCTGCACGTCCGTTTTCTCTTCTGTATTCATCTTACTCGTTGCAGCCGTCCGATTCCTTCGAGTTGTTCAGCGATGAAAACCCGAATGCATGCTCCATTATGTGATGTATGCTTCAGCATCATTCGAATACGAAGCTTATGCCACTTGTATGAGTGTATTGGGGTGATAGTTTTGCCAAGTAGATATAGGAAGAAACCTTGTATTCTAAGCTAGGGTAAAAACTAATAAATGGGGAGAATAGGTTTTGAAAGAGGAGAAATTATTATATAATATTGATTTATCTCCTCGTTTAAAATTCTATTTAATGATATTCATTCATTTAATCACGTATATAAAAGATGTGAAGATTCAGTTTGAAAAAAAAGGAAAGAGATGAAGATTTAACTTAAAAAAATAAACACAAATTTATTATTGGATGAGCTCATAAATAACGTGATTAACCAAACTAATGATTTTTCCTAAAAGAGTCAATTTGGTTATATTAGAACAGGGACGAGCCACCCCTCCTAAATTTTTTAGTATAATTACATTTAAGGTCCTGCGTAATTTAGATAATCATAAAATAAGGCTTTTGCCCCTCTCAGTTTTTAGATTTAAAGGCTTAATAGACCTTTACCCTCCCAATGTTTAATCTTGGCTCCGTCCCTGTACGAGAAGACACCACATTTGATAGGACTCAATTTTAAGTATTTTATATTATTATATCAAAATTTAAACTCATATAATATGAAACAATATAAATATTTTTAACCACAAAATCGATTAGTGGATTTAGTAATAATTTTCTCTTTCCTTCCCAAAATCAATATCTGAACTTGAATTTTCTATATCAAATAATAAAAATAAAAATTCTTATATTTTTTTTAAAAAAAAATAAAACTTGTAGGGGCAGTGCCACCCTTTAATAGATCCTTTTCATTGAATACAAAAGGCTCACTTTTAAGTAGTTTTTATTCTCTTGTCCACTAGAGAAGCTTATTCTGATCTTCTAAGCCTGATGATGGCCAAACCGAATCTCATTGTTTCCAAATTTTTTTTCTCTCTTCCAACTCTGTTATGTTACGAGAAATTATATTATGGGTAAGTTTTATCACGTCATCTATGGGATTAACCACTAAAAATCAGTTATATTAATATTTTTTAAAGTGAATCTTCACTCATATTTACTGTTAATTTATTTTAAAATCAATTTTTTCAAGTGAAGATTCACTTTAAAAACTATATGACATGAAAAAAATGATGATATGCTTGATTTTTAGTGATTGGTCTTATAAACACGTAATAACACTTACCTATGATATAATTTCTCATTATGTTACCAAGGTAATTTAGAAAAAATGTTAATTACTTGTTCATGGTTAAATTAGGTATCTAGCTACTTCTACATAGTTAATTTATTTAAATAAAAAATGCAACTTAATTCAATCAAATCTTACTCAGATCATTATAATTTATTTAATATATAATTCTAAAAAAAATCTAACATTCTAGGTCATATAGTATGATGAAATTGGGGGATATTATATTCGAGTTTTTTATTTTTTAAAATAACATAGGTATTTTTAATAGTCTAAAGATGATTATTAACCTTTTAATAATATATATATCTTATAAATAAAATAAATTAAATCTGAATCTTTAAGAAAAATATAATTTTTTTATTAAGATCACTCTATATACTTTTTTTTATTTCTTTAATCATAGCTAAGAGAATTTTGTTATGAATATATTTATTTATGGTGGATATCTATATATTAAGTTAAACTTTAATGGGCTTTGGTATTAGGGTTTAATACCCATTGGAATTAGGGTTTCCATCTTATGCCTATAAATATAGACTTTTGGCATAGCATTGTATACAACCCTAGTTTGAGAATATAATAAAATCTCTCTCCCCTTTGTCTCTCATCTTTATTCTTCCATTTTATTCTTGTTCTTTACTTTATTCACAACACGTTATCAGCACGAGACTCTAACCAACAGAGGTGTTTGTCGTTCAAATCTTGAAGGAGTTATTGAAAAGAATTTGTTACTGGCATAAATCAAAGATAAGTTCTTCTCCCTCAATTATATTTTTATTTTTCTCTCTTGATCTTTGATTTGATTTTTAATTTATTAAAAATCATTGGTTATTTGGTGTTTGTGTAGCGATAAAGTGACTCAATTCTCGTGGTGCTTGTCGACAATTCCCAAAAAGGATTTTAACAAAATATTGGTGATTAAACTTTCCATATATTCAAATTAGTGGAAAGTCCGGTATGTTTTATTTATTTAATTTGAGATTTTTTATATTTATTTATAACCAATATTTGTTTATTTTATTATTATGACGAAAGTTTATGTTTTAATCATGTTTTAAGTATTACATGATATTAGAACAAATATTAAACCTTTAATCAATGAATATGTTCTTTGTTATGTTGGTTTAATCCGAGTATATTGGCTGGATATCCCGTTCTGCGAGGCTACTGGTCTCAAAGGAGGTTCTTTTTTTAAAGGACCTTGTGGACTAGTTTAACAACGCCGCGTATGAGGATTAAATTTTTTGTTCTTTGTATATATTGTATATATATTGGTTGATCAATTACTATTTAATAGTATGAATATTATAAAGTCTATATTTGCTTGGAAGCAATATTTTTTTGTGTCGAAAAACTCGACTATAGACTTCTCTCAAGTTCAAGTTACGAAAATTGTCTTGATCGAAGAATTTTTATGGGAGGCATTCCCTAAAGTGAATGCATGCATGATGATTATTCCATGCGATTATTGGATTTATGACATTCCTTAAAGTGAATACAAGCATGATGATTATTCCATGCGATTATTGGATTTATGACATTCCATGAAGTGAATGCAAGCATGATGACTATTCTATGCAATTATTTGATTTATGTCATTCCCTGAAGTGAATGCAAGGATGATGTTTATTCCATGCGATTATTGAATTTGTTTCATTCCTTGAAGTGAATGCAAACGTGATAATTTAATATATGGTTAGTGAATAAAACTCAATTATGTGCCAAAGTATCATTGATGAGGATATGTTAGAAGAAGAAAAAACATACTCCACTTTTCATGCCAACAATGTTGTCCTTCAGACACAATATCGTGAAAAAAGCTTTAAGAAATATTCTGAGTTAATTTCTTGCCTTTTTGTGGCTAAGCAAAATAACGAGTTGCTCATGAAAAATCATGAATATCTCCCAACAGGCTCCCCTCCATTCACTGAAGCGAATGTGACATTATATAGCGGAATGAATAAAAGCCACATTAGTAATTGTGGTTGCGATTGAAGTCATAAAATAAACATGGATAAGATGATTCTTTTGAGAATACTTATATCCATCAGAAGTGAAATTATAAAGATGACAAGAATGATAGAGATCATATCAAAATCTTTATGTTATCAATGTGATGGTATAAATCATTGTTCTCGTACTTGTCAAATGCCGAGGTATTATGGACTTTATTCATAATCATGAATGATAAATTAAAGAAAATATAATCAGATTTTCTTTGTGGCGAAAATAATGGCGTTATTGATCCAACTCAATTGGATATTGATAATTTTTCTCATAGTTCTTCAAGAGAATAATTCGCCATTTATTTTATTTTCCTTATAACATCTAAAAGAAATAATTGATCTTTTATTTATTTTGTTAATTTATTTTTATTTATTATATATTTATGATAATTTATTTTACATATTATTTATTTACGCTCTATGTTAATTTATCGTTAATTTATTTTATATATTATTTATTTACATTCTATGTTAATTTATCCTTTAAAGAATATTATCATTTCTGGAATGAAATCTACAATGAATTGTGGCTATTTATGCCAAGCAGACAGTGCAAGTACTCATACTATACTTAAGCATAAGAAATATTTTCCCATTTAAATACAAGGGAAAATGTGAGTACTATATCTCAAAGTACTGAAATATCAATGCTTCGGAAGAGCTTTTGAGAGTTTATCTTTGATAGATAACCGATTTGATATAATGTGCTATATTTAATATTTTTCATTCCCTGAAGTGAATGGCACAGAGCACATATTTTTCATTCCCCGAAGTGAATGACACAGAGCACATATTTTTCATTCCCCGAAGTGAATGAAATAAGCACATATTAAAATGTGCATAATTATGCATATTTTCCCATTTTAAATGCAAGGGAATGTGAGTACTATATCCGAAAGTATTATTATCACAGAAGGCTCCAACTGAGTAAATATGTTATTGCCAAATGAGACTTTATCTCATATTTACAGTGCATTATGCTCGTCAAAGTCGCAAAGAGACTTATTGAATTTTAAAGATATTTGCATAAATATATTGAGAATATTAGTCAAGGGAGTGCTGACTATCTCAATATTACGAGTATAACTCAAGGCAATAAGGAAATTTTGGCAAAATTACATACACTGTTATCCATATTGTACTACATAAGAATTAGTACAAATTGAAGTTCATGCTATTGTAAACTAGATGTTTACTGATAATTTTATTTGGCATGACCGGTTAGACTATCCCGATTCAATTATGATGCGAAAATTTGCTGACACTTTCATGCGGTCATTTATTGAAGAATTAAGATTTTCTTCATGGTAATATTTCACGTGATACTTGCTATGAAAGCAATTTGATTATTCAATCATCAACATCTAAGATAGAGTGTTATTAATTTTCTGGAACGGATACAAGGTGATATATATGGGCCCATACACCTTTCTTAAAGTCCATCTAAATATTTTACGATTTTTATCGATGCAACGACTAGATGGTTATGTGTATCCTTGTTATTAACACGCAACTTGGTGTTTGCGAGGCTACTTGCTCAGTTGATAAAATTATGAGCACATTTTCCAGATTATTTTCTAAAGACAATCAGTCTTGATAATGTTGATGACATGTAATTTTACATGTAGTATCACAAATTCGCATCAAGCCAACAAATGATCATTAGTTCTCCCCATTACAAATGGTTTTTGGTCAAGAACCAAATATTTCTCATCATAGATTTTTTTTGTGCGATATATATTCTAATTGCTCCACCATAACGCACAAAGATGAGTTTTGTTGGGCATATATATAAGAACTTCTGATAGGGGATTTATTTACAACCCGATTTACTGACTATCATTTTAATGAGTCAGTTTACCCAACATTATGGGGAGAAAATAAATAGCTGGAGAAAGAAATAAGTTAGAATGAATTATCATTTTTCTCATTTTGATCCACATACTACACAATGTGAACTATAAGTTCAAAGGATAATTCATTTAGCAAATCAATTGCCAGATATTTTGCTGACCATAAAAGAGTGACTAAGTCACGTATACCAGCTATGAATGCTCTGATTAAATTTGATGTCATGGAAGGACAAACTCTAGTTGCTAATGGGTCTAACTTACGCTTAAAGCGTAGTAGACAAGTAAGTTCCAAAGATAAGAGATCCTCGAAAAAGAAAAGGAGCTATATTTTATGATGGTCTGATCGAGGATTCAATGATTATGAAAATCTTTAGAAGAGATTAAATGGTCTCCAACAGAGACATTGACATGACTCAGGTACCTGATAATAAAGAGATCTCAATAGATTATGTCATGTTTGGTAATAAGTGGAATTGAAATTAAATCGACGTCGTTAATATATTTGCATGCAATATAGCACTAGAGATTTTATTTGATGATGTGGATCATGAATAATTTTCAATTGGGCAATATAAACAAAGAAATGATTGGCCAACATGAAAGAGGCAATTGAGGCAAAACTAAAATCTCTTTTGAAAAGAGAAGTATTTGGGCCTATAGCCCGTACAGTAAAATGTGTAAAGCTCGTGGATATAAA
Source organism: Abelmoschus esculentus (assembly GCA_035048815.1). Lineage (NCBI taxonomy): Eukaryota > Viridiplantae > Streptophyta > Magnoliopsida > Malvales > Malvaceae > Abelmoschus > Abelmoschus esculentus. Next base: position 4,866,625 of record JAUCBN010000063.1, on the reverse strand, counting down.
CGAGCCTTTGTGAGAAAGAGAAATCAAAATGGGAAATCATAAGATATAAGCTCATTTAGTCGTACAAGGATTCTCACAAAGACATGAAATTGATTATGAGGAAAATATATTCCTCGGTGGTGGATGCAACTACTTTTAGATTTTGATCAGTCTGGCAATAAATAAAATTACTCGGTTTCTGCCTAATAGATGTTGTTACATCATATTTGAATGGGCCTCTTGACAGTAATATTTACATGAAATTTTCGGAAAGATTTAGATTGCCATAAGTAGTTCATTCAAGTTTTCGAGAACATTATTCTATCATATTGAATATATTTTTTTATGGCTTGAAACAATTTAGGCGTATTTGGTATGATCGCCTTATTGAATATTTATTAGCATAATGCTATATGAATTATTTCCCCGAGCATTTTTATTAAGAGGTTTAGCTCTAAATTTTTATTGTTGTGTATGTCGATGATTTGAATATCGTTGAGACTCGTGAAGAGACCTCCTCAAATCCTTGTGTATCTATTGACATACAGAAAAATATTGAAAGAGACTTTACATGCATAACATATATCTATTGATCACCCTTATGGTTGTTGCTAAGTCTCTTACTGTAAACAAAGATTTTTTCGCCTCACGAAAAGGGTAATGATATTCTTGGTCTAAAGCACAATATACATATTATTTGATCTGGAAGCATCGTATCTTAGCTGGTCCAGAAATATTATTTAAGTGCTACGAGATCATTACTTTTAAATAATTGTTATGCATGAGGCAAAGCCGAAAAATGTATTTGGCTAAACATATCCTGAAGATATGTGAATATTTTTCACAAGATAAGATGCAAGCTATCTTGTACAGAGATAATAATATTCAATGAATATTTTTCACCAGTATCGATACCCATGGTTCGATGCCTTCTTTGGGTAGGTATCAAGGCAGGGTGGTTCGATACCCCATATAAGGGTATCGATAACCCTGTGAAAACTTGACAAGATGGGTATTGTTTGAGGTTCGATAATAGAACTAAAGGTCACAATGAATCTTATAATTAATGAAATGAATGGTTAACACAAGATTGACGTATTAAACCCTGAATGACTAAATTATGATAAGTCTTAATATATCTTGTTGTGCTAAGATCCTAGGTGGATCGTTTGTGTGGTTTGAGTCCTTGTGTGATGGAAATCCGGATATCCATAAGTGTTGCAACACGTTGAAGGCCATCCGATGTAACATGCCGGATGATGTTTTGAAGACTTTTATTTCGAGTGTTGAGCGGCCTCACTCGAAGATGTTCGATGTAACATTCCGAGCATGGGGTTGGTTGGGCGGCCTCCACCCCTTTTTGAAAGTTGGGCGGCCTCATTCGAAGATGTCCGATGTAACATTCCGGGCATAGGATTTGAGGGCGGCCTCAATCCTGAGTGTAGGATCCCGATGCTGTGTGGACGCGGGCCTCACTCTTGTGTGTTATTTTGTGATGTGACATGTATATGTTGTGTGCGATATTATACATTGTTTATGCCATGTGGTAGGCAAGCATGCTAGATCATCATATCATGCACGATATTTATTTGTTATGTTTTACTGCTTATGATATGCATGATGTTGGCCGAGTTCGGCGTACCCACTGAGCTTTCGTAGCTTAGCGTTCGAAATATGTTTTCGTGCGTAGGTTAGGTGAAGCCGGTTCGTGGAGCACCATCAAGGTTCGGATTTCAGCATCGACCGTGTTGTCAGAGTACATGTATTAGATTTAGTGGGCTTGTACTATGTCGAACCCTATGTAATGTAACTCTGTTTATTTTAATTTGGGTTGAATATTTTAATGGTTTGTAATATTTTGGAGCTTCGATTTCCTTATACTATTTTGGGCTTGCATTTTAACTTAAATGGATTTTATGAATCGTAATTGGATTTGAATTTGATTTTATTTGATGGGCTTTGAAAAGAAATTTTGGAATACAGGTTTTGGACCGAAGGCCCAATGTGACATCCGGGTCGGGTGTTATATTTCTCTTGGTAATTACCTGGATCCTTGCTTCCCCTTATTGTCTCAACGTTATTTACTCTACATTACATGATAAATGAAAGGGTAAGCATAAGCTTAATGAATGAATAAAAACAAGTATAAAAACTCCTTACATTATAGCCTATATCAAACCAATTTTAGCAATTTAAAAATCAAGTCATGCTCTTTGAAAAACATTCATGGCTAACAAGGCCATCTTTAGAAAATTAGCAAGTGCAAGCATTTAATTAGACATATTTACCCTTAAACTCGAAATCCAATACAAGATCATCTTACAATCATTAATAATTAAAGTGCAAACATAATCTCTTAATTTCTAAACTAATCCTATAACCCAAAAACTGAACTTGACATCTCAAATTCTCATTACATGTTATAATAATTAAAACCTTAAAAATCCCAATTTTCATTACATGTTATAATAATTTAATATATTTAGTACTAATTCATTTAAAAAATAAAAAATTTAGCACATTGTTATTTTTAACGTATAACAAATTTTTAATTAAAATGGAGAATTACGTGTTATAATATTAATTTAATATGCTTTGCACTGATTCATTTAAAGTTTATTATATAATAATGTTTCTCCAAAAAGGAAAAGATTGTTACATCCTTCCAAAATTTTTAGCGGTTTATTCTTAATTCCCTTTAAAATTTTAGATGATTTATATCACTTTAAAATTTATAGATTAAAAGTAAATTAATCTCAAATTCAAAAAATAGGTGACTTATTTTTCTTTATTTTTTTCTTCCTTTTTTTTCAATTATCTTTTTCCTTTTTGATTATTTTATTTTAATTCAATTGAGTTCGAATATAGATTAATTTAATTAAAATCTTAAATTTAGTTTTAGAATTATTTTAATTATGTCCGTGATTTATGACTTTAGAATTTAGTTTAGCTCAAATAGATACTAAGTTTAATAAGTTAATTCAATTTAGACATTATTATTATAAGAATATAACTATACACATGATGTCATGAATACACATGATGTCATGAATACGAAAATTAAAACTTTAATTTAGTTCAAACTTAGTAGCTAAAATCTGATAAATAATTTATATTGAATAAGATCCATAGATTGACCTACTGGTTAAGAATTTTCATATTGCCGCATCTTTATGGGTTTGAATCCTGATAAGGAAATGTAATCTCTATTTAATAAAAAAAGTATTTATCTTGAATTAGTTAATGTTAAAACATATTGAATTATTAAAGGCATTGAATTATTTAACAAAATTTTAAATTTGATAGTTTCAAATAAATATCTAAACTCAATCTTTCTTTTTTGATAGTTTTAATTGATTATATATGTATATATGACAAAAGGATTATTGAACATTTTAAATTGATTTTAAAAATAAATAAATAATAGTTTACATTTATCGATACTTAATGACTTATATTTATCAACACTTTAAATTTATCAAATCATAGACTTCCCTAATTATATGTTAGGTAAATATCAAGTCATGTCAATATCATTTCAGATCAACAACATGTTGGAGTCAAAACAAGTTGGGTCTAACTCAGATCTCAAGTCGATTTAGTCCGATAATATTCATTATCTTTTAGGTTAGTCTCGAGTTCGATTCATTTCAATCGAGTACAAACCATGTTTTGAATCCACAATAACATATTAAATTCAGGTTCAAGTCATTTTCAGTTGGATGTAGTCTATGTCCGGCTATTACAATAATAGGTTCAAATCAACAACCAATTACAAACCGGTTTCGAGTAATTGCATCCTTAAATTAAATCAAGTTTTGACTCAAATAAATTTTAATCGAATTTTCAATTCGAATCAACTTTTTATATCCCTAACCATACATACCGGTGCAGGTTTAATTATTACTGAAATTCAAAAAGATGGAAAGACATTTTATTGGAATCTTATATCTTATATGCTACGGTACTTTATATTTGGAGATGTAAACTTTATTCATTAATATATTAAAATTTATTATTTTATGAGTTAAATAATGGAATGGTCACATATGTAGAGAGTCTGATCCGTCTCGACACTAGATCCGAAGAATCATGCTCTTTTCCCGCTACCTAACTCGATCTGTTTTTAGGGTGAAAAAATTTGACTCGACCCGACTTGATTTTTAAGCTTTAAAATCCGATCCGAATCATTAAAAAATTTTAAATTTTAGGGACTTAATTTTAAAAAAAAATAAAATTTTAGTGACTTAATTATAAAAATATTTTTAGTGACAAAAGTTGTATAAAAAATATATAAAGAGGGATCATTATTGCAAATATCCCTAAAATATATATAGAAAAATTACAATATTAATCCCAAATCAGGTCAGGTCAGATTTTTTTCACCCTAAACCCGAACCCGACACAACTCGAGATTACCCTTGAAAAACCTAACTCGACCTAAACCTAAATTTTTTACCAAAAAATCCAACTTAATCAAATCAAATCAAATCATAATTTGTCGAATTCGGGTTACTTGTCCATCCCTACACATATGTAATATAAAACAATGAACCTTTACCTAACCCAACAATTCCGGCAAACATCTGGGTCACATGCACGCCCAGCACCAAAACATGGGTACTGGCGGCTTCTGCATTGATTTTTTGCAGTGGCATGCCTTGAACCAATTTTTGCAACTATTCGAGCATCTGGATGATCATAATTATTTGAATTTAAAATATTTTAGACTCGATGTGGCTTATGGAATTTTTGGTTCAAATTAAAAAAAGAATTTAAAATTATTCAAACAACTCGGTTTATCCGTAAGGAAGAGTACTTCAACAACTTTGAGGATGGGTTTTCTATTTTACCACCGTTTTCTCTTGTCCTGTATTAATAAACACTAATTGAACAATATCCTAGTAGAAAATTAGAGATTGAATTTGATGAAGAAGAATATATAGAAAATGGTGGAAGAGAAAAAAATATAAAAAAAATAATCAAACACGTTTTCCACGTCGTTTGCTACTTTTTTATAAAATAAAAAAAAAATGATCAATCTTTATTAGGAAATATAAAAAATAGCAATAGCATACTTTGTTTTAATCATCAATCTTTATTAGAATGAAATTATAATCAACTAGACAATTTCTGCAACATTACAATGTATTTTTCATAATACAAACAAAAATTCAACAGGAAAAACACCATTAAAATTCCTCACTTGCAGACATCAATCACCTCATTCAAACAAGTTCTACTTTTGAAGAAATAAAACTCATCTCCCCAACCCCAATCTTTCTGACTTTCTGATCACTGCATCTGTGGAATCTACATTCACATTGAGGGCTGTTTTCAAATTTATCCATAGGAAAACCAGCTCCGGCAACCCCAACAGAGAATTCAAGCTCATCCCCTCTCCTCAACACCTCAACAACATTCACCCAGAAAAACAGAAACTTCACACTGATACCTTCTAGTCTCGCAAGCTTGCCCTTCGAAATATACCCGTCGATGCTGTTCTTATATCTCAACTTGTAAGCACCTTGAAGAGTGAAGGTACAAGTACCGTTCAAGAAAGCTGAGAATCTCCCCGATAAAGGGTCGAGATCGTAGCCGGTGACGCCGGCTGGGAGAAGACCACTGGGGAAGTTGAAGTCCCTGAGGATTTCATAGGCTGTTGGATTATTGTCTTGGGAGGGGATTGTTTCCGAGACAGAAGATTGGAATGTGAGGAGGAAAAAGAAGAAAAATTTCGACAAGAAAGAATCCATTTTCTTAGCTTCTCTTTCACTTTCCTTTCTCGTTTACTCTTCTTGTTTGCTGATGTTCAATATGTGTCTGCATATATAGATATCTTGCTATCCAAGCCATGGGGTTTATTTCCCATCAACAAAACAGTATTTAAAGACATGTAGACAAGGAGGAAATTGTCCAAGTGTTTCCTTCATCGGCAAGATACTGCAGAATAGTACAGTATTGAAACGTATGTTATGGACAGATCAGCTAAGTTTTTTTTCTTAGTTTCCGGTGATTTTTAATTACGGGTGATTTGGAATTATCAGTTATGGTTAATTTTGAGCTTTCGAAGGTATGTGCCACCATTTCACCATACAAGGATATTGCAAGAAGTTGCACCTTATTTTGTAATGTTTAATAAATACAGATCTGTACTTGTAGAGAAATTATTACATGAACCTATTTCACCTTTTAGCATATGGTCTCTAACCAATTAAATTAAGACATATCGTATATTTTTTCTATATCATATTTATACATAAAAATTGTCCAAATCATCCAATTTAATGTCTTTGATTTAAAAAAAAGAAAAAAATGTTACCAAAAATTTTTTGTGCCATCTTTCTCTTTGTTCTTTAAAAATTTTTTCAATTAATTTTTTATAAGTTTAGGGTTTAGAGTTTAGGGGTTAGGGTTTATGCTTAAGGTTTAGGGTTTAGGGTTAAGGTTAGGGTTTATGGGTTATGGGTTATGGTTTAGGGTTTAAGATTTAAGGTTAGGGTTAGAGGTTAGAATTTAGAGAAAAAATAATTAAAAAAAATTGAACAATAAAGAAGAAGACAACATAAAGAATCTTTAATAATATATTTTTTTTTAAATCAAAGGCATTAATGTTGATGATTTAGATGATGCTTATGTGTAAATATGATATGAAAAAGAATATATGATGTGTCATAATTTAATTGGTTAAGATTATATCTTAGATGATGGAACATGTTCATGTAATAATTTCTCATACTTGTAATATATATGAACATGCTATATTTGTGCTTAGCATATGCTCAGTACTAATTGCTGAGTATATTAGAACTCACTTTATAATATAGATAATGAAGAAAATTTTCATGTTATTTTGAGTGTTTTTTTTTAATATCTATACACTATAAAAAATTAAGTTTTGTGGCCTAAACCAATTCTAAATTGGGTAAACCGCAATGATTATTAAATTATTAAAGGTTACATTTAGATTACTCATTTATGAGAAATGTTATATTTAGGTAACCTAATTATTAAAGGTTACATTTAGATCACTCAATTATAGGTAATGTTACATTTGGGTCATTCTTCATATTTGAAAAAAAAAAGTTTACCAATTCGAGTATTAGATTAATTAATGATTCCAAATAAAGTACTCTAATATTAATAAGGGTATACAAGTGATTTAGAAGAAAAAAAACGACCAAATTGATATACTTTTTCAAATATGAAGGGTGACCTAAATGTAACCTTACTTATAATAGAATGACCCAAATATAACCTTTAATAATTGGGTGATCCAAATATAATCTTTAATAATTAGATGACCCGAATATAACCTTTAATAATTGGGTGACCGAAATATAATTTTACCCATAAATAAGTGACTTAAATGTAACTTTCAATAATTAAGTGACTTTTGTTGCAGTTTATCTTTCTAAATTTTAAGTCTTAAACTGAATAAAGTTCACCCTATTTTAAATCTTAAACCTATTTTTTTTTTCGAGATTTGATAAAATAAACATTACCTCAATAATACATGACTTGACTTCAAGATCTGAATAGTTTAAACAATCTATTAGAACTTAGTATATTCTATTTTATGAATCAAGAGATACTAAAATAACTCAAATATTATATAAAAAGATTTCCCCCATCAATTATATGATATATAATCAACATTTGTTATCCTTAGGTATAAAGTTATTCAAAATTCATAAAGATGGTGGCGGCCACAAGAAACTGCCAACGTTCCCCATTGATAAGGAACCTTCCCAAGACATCTTTTTCATGCAAGTTGAGCTCATAAATAAATAATTTCCATACATCAAAATTCAAGAGAAACTAGTACATTACCCTAAATATTAGGGTAAACTAAAAAAATATCACCGAACTTTTAGAACAAATTTATTTTGGTCATATATTTTCAAAATATTCGATAAATTCACACAGCTTGTAATTCAATTTTAATATAGTCATCAAACCGACTTTTAGTTCAATCGGCTTTAAATGTTCAGTGACTATATTGAAATTAAACTAAAAGGAGGCGGTGGAGTGTTCCTTTAGAACTTTGGAGTTTGTCAATGCAACTTTTGTTATAGAGAGGAAGAGGATTTCATGCCATAGGTTGTCGAATTGTACTAAAATGACAGTGTTAAAAACTTTGAGAAGAGGATAAAAGAAAGGAAAAGGTTTAGGAAGAAACCCGAAAGGATGTTTACGAGCTAAAAATATCGTAAAAAAATATTTTTTTCGGGTTCGGTTATAAGCCCAACGTTTGGTAACGAAAACAAGAAAAAAAAAGTAAGAGAAAAAAAAAGATTCAGTTTCAAGGAGAAGACATCTCGTGGACTTATTTTGGTAATGAATTGCTAAAACTAATGGAGATTGAGCATAAAAAGATAGCATCAAGAAAAAAAAATAGAAATCCTAAATTTGAGAACTAATGAGGAAAGGAAGAAGGTGAAGAATGACACCACTTTTTCTGTGAAATGAAATTAGTTTGTAATGAGCTTTGTTTATTTTTTATTATAGATCTGATGAATTGTTTGGATCTAGCTTATTGTTATAATATTTTTTATTTGCATTTTACATCTATCTATTTATATTATACTTACATTAATCTTGAATTTTGTATTCGCATTTCTAACATTTTATGTATTTTAATATGAAGTCAAATAATGAAAAAAGGTATACGCTTAGTTTTTTTAGATAAAGAATATTTTATTCATCCAAACAACCTCATAAAAATACAAAAATTTATAAAATAACTATGTATACCCTATAAAAGCAGTCCTACATCAGTTTCTACTCGCAAATATTTAATTTTTTGTTATAAAATTATCATGGTAGCTAATCCTATTATAACTCAAAAATTTTCATTTCACATTGTATTGAATAAGAGCAAAAATATCAGTCATCGATCTTGATCTATTTTCATGCAACCGACTCTTACATTCTTGGTCAGTCTCACGATCACAGCTCGTAAGAACTTTTTCTTACCAGCTACCTGAATCTAGGCAAGCACTTTGAAACAACTTCCATAAGAGAATTGCACTTCACATCATTGCAAAACTAGTATCTAAAATTCTTCGAATAACTACAATCTCTAAATAAATGATTTTAAATTTTACAATTAATATAACATAACAGACATTATGAATCTCCATAATACTCCTAACATCTCATTCGATTTTTGTTTACATCCTATCCAAAATTACTTGTTATGAGATGAATGAGAACCTAGACATAGAAGGAGCCCCAAACAACTTTGTGCCATGGAACCTTGGTCTGTCTATGCCTTAGTTCCTTCCACACCAAGGCACCTTTTAACGAATAGTCATGCAACAACCTACAAAGACCCAACTTAAAAGATATATATATATATATATATATATATATATATAATTTTTTATTTATATTTTAATTCACAAATTTTATTTCATTAAGTCATAATTATTACTCATGTAAATATAAAGATTTATAATTATACGCTCAACTATATATGGACTTTGTTTTCTAATTGGATTTACTTAAAGCTTTAAGGATTGAATTCGAATATTATAAAGGGTAAACTATTCTAGTGACCACCCAACTAATTGAAGATATCTATTTTGGCCACCCAATTAACAAACTCGTCATTCAGGTCACCCAACTTATGAAATTAACCTATTTTAGCCACTACCGTTAAAATTTAAACGGAGTGATGACGTGTACGTTAAAAAACAATTAAAAAATTACATATTAAGTTCCTATTATTTATCTATTAAATCATTAAGTTCCTATATTGATTTAATAGATAAATAATAGAGATTTAATGTGTAATTTTTTAATATTTTTGTTAATATACACGTTATCACTCTGTCAGTCCTCCATTTGAATTTTAATAATAATGACTAAAATAGGTTAATTTTATAAATTGGGTGACCTGATTGATAAATTTATTAATTAAATGACTAAAATAAATAGGTCTATTTTAAAATATGGGTGAAGTGGTGGAGTGAAAGGGAAAGAATGCGTTGAATTATTTATACAATAGAAGAATAAAAAGAAAGAAACGAATGAGTGTTTTTTTATCTACCATACCAAATAATTTATTTTATTTTCTAAAACCAAAATGGGAACTGAAATCTTTGCTGCACTTGTAATTAACAATCAATTTAGTATTTATATATAAGGAAATTAAGCTTCGTTCTTTGTTGCCTTTTGCTGTTGTTTATTCTTGTTCTTATTGTTCTTCTTGCTCTCTTTGGCTTTCTGTTTCTCCTGCTCCCTTTCCTTTTCCAGTTCATCTTCCCGCTTTTGTTTCATTTCCCTTTCATTTTCGTTTTCCTGTGTCACCAACTCCAGTACCATCTTTTCTCCTTTGGCTTCTTGGATACCCTCTAGCTCAAAGGTTGCGCTGTAGGGAACCCCGGTTTCCTTGATCCAGGCGTCACCGATGGCGAAGAAGTTGGGTGGAAGGTATTTAGCAGCCTCCTCCTCCGTTAGCATCTTAACTCCAGGCCATTTAACACGCCTATCTGTGGAAGCACCAGCTCCACGGTTGTTGAATTCAAGGTATGTGCAAGTTTGAGTTCCCGAACTGGATTCCCAGCTTGTCCACCCATCTGGGTGCACCATATCGTCGATGTAAGTTTCCATTATAACTGCTGTGGATAGAGCCCCCCATGGACGACCAAGGTATACTGGGAATTGGCCCTTCACCGGAATAAGCTCTGGAGCTGGAAGGATTTGGCCGCCATGGATCACAATCGCCGTTGGTTCTTTGTCGTCGCTCCTTTTTGATGCAGTGATAACGTTTTGCTGTCCGTTTTGTGGCTTTCGGACGAGGAATGTACAATTCTGGAAAATGGCGGATGCATCGCCGAATACGAAATCGATTGTTCCGGAGATGGTGCAGTCCCGATAGAATTGTCGTTTGGTGAAAGCGTAGAGTGTATCTTGGTAACCATCTATGGAGCAATTGAAGAACACTGAATCTTCCGACTGTACTCTTACCGCCACCGCCTGCGCTTTCAATGGCCCAGCTGTGTTCTCAAATGCAATGTTTTTGGCTACAAAGTTGTCCCCGTCAACACCTACACCGCAATATATACATTTACCCAATTCTATAATTAATTACCGAATCCGAATGGTTAATAATATGCATTTCAATTGCATATATAATTACCGAATGTAGCAGTGAAGTAGGTGGTGGGGTTTCCATCCGGACCAGTGCTGATATTTCCAGTGATTTTTGTTCTCTCTTTACCATCTCCAACCAGTACTACATGCGTCATGTCGGAAGTAAATTCCACATTCTCGGCGTAAACTCCTTCCTTGACGTATACCACAAAAGGCTTGGTGGATCTGCGAGCGATTTTTTCTTTGGCTTCATTTAGGGTTTTGCAGTCTCCACTACCGTCCTTGGCCACTACAAGATCGGGCTGCAAATCAGCTAACAACAGTCTCCGAGCTTCTTCCGGCATATCCATCTGAATGTCTTCAAGTAGCCTGCGGCGATTCCATCCTTCATTCTTTTCTCTAAATGATGTCCAATCAGAATGACCGAGAACTGGGAGTTTATCCTCATCTTGGAGTAGCCGACGACGATTCCATCCTTCATTTTTTTCTCTAAATGAAGTCCAATCAGAATGTCCGAGAACTGGGAGTTTATCCTCATCTTGGAGTAGCCGACGACGATTCCATCCTTCGTTCTTTTCTCTAAATGAAGTCCAATCAGAATGACCGAGAACTGGGAGTTTATCCTCATCTTGGAGTAACCGGCGACGATTCCATCCTTCATTCTTTTCTCTAAACGAAGTCCAATCAGAATGGCCAAGAACCGGGAGTTTATCTTCATCTTGAAGTAGTCGACGACGGTTCCATCCTTCATTCTTTTCTCTGAATGAAGTCCAATCAGAATGGCCGAGAACAGGGAGTTTATCTTCATCTTGAAGTAGTCGACGACGGTTCCATCCTTCATTCTTTTCTCTGAATGAAGTCCAATCAGAATGGCCGAGAACCGGGAGTTTATCTTCATCTTGAAGTAGTCGACGACGAGCAAATAGCCCCGCATCCTCCAACTGCTTAAGCTGGTCTTCTAACTCACATGCGATCGCAAGGCCATTCCTACTGAGTTGCATCGTGGTATTCATGAACTTCTTCATTTTCTCGGCTGCATGCGATTTGGATTTCGTTTTATCAAAGCCATCTAAACAAGCTTGTTGGTTAGCGATTGTAGCACTCAACCAGATCTTCATATCAGCCAACAGTTTCTTAACGTTTGTGACATCCAGCTTCTCCACCAGATCAAACGACTTCTCAAGTTCATGTACTGTATAATTCAATAGAATTTTGCATGCATCCAAGGCACTTTTCGTCCCTTCATCTTGCTCAAGCTCCCTCAGGGTCGTAGACTTGTCCAAAACCTGATTCACATGCTTCATCGTCGCCTTAAAAGCCGCTCGGACCAGGTCTTTAACGTCCGTCTTATTTCCAGCCTCTTCCGTGAGTTGTTCTTCGCATGTGTCCTTGAACTTTGTTGGTTCGCAAATCAGTTGGATTGCCTTCTTCGAAGAAGAGATCTGAGCATTTTTGTTCCCATTTGTGGTCGAATTGTCTGGGAGATTCTCCTCATTAACGCCAACTCCAACTGTCACCGCGACCACCATAGCCACCAAGAGGCAAGAAGAGACCGCAATGATCGCGATCCTCTTATTCCCCTGATCATCCTCAGGGCCGGCCATTGTCTGAATATAACTTTATTAAAAAAAACAATATTATTGGAGTGGCAGCAAATTTATTATTGCCAACTCCTTCGAAGGTAACGGAAAACCCTTCGAAGTGTGGGTTTCAGATATTCTCAGTTATAAGAACATGATTCCATGTCCATGAAACACCCGCTTTTATATTATGGATATGGGTTATTTTTAGCATCACCAACTTGGGATGCGCAGGTCAAATGATTTTGGTAGGGAATTTGTTCCAAAATCGTTGGCTACAAATCAAGGGATCCGTTTATACCATTCACGAATTGGTCTTGCGCTTCTAATTGATTTGAGATCAATGTGCCAATTAAGATTTTCTAGTTTAAGCAAATTAACAACTAGAGGCAATTCTGTGATAAATGTAACTATACAATTACATAATTAAATACTTTTCGTTTCAAAATATTTTTTTTAGAAATTTAAGGCTATATATTCTGAATATTTAAAAGTATTTATATTAAATTAAAGGATTTATATTTCGTACACTGTGATAGAAATAAAATTTGTAACACCCCTTATATGTTTGGTTGGGATCTAAGTCGAAAAGAAAATGCTATCGATAGTTTTTTTTCCGATGATTTAATACAATAATTTTATGGTTCGATGGGGATTCCGTAACTATGGTTTGTTATTATCATGGTAGATCTAGAAATTGTCCAACTAGAGACTTTATTGAAAATAATACCAATTTTAAACTTTAAACTTTTTAGAGACTAAATTGTAAATTCTATAAGTCTTTATTCAAATTTTTATTTAACAAATCTAAAATTAAACCTTAACATAAACCCCTGTAAAATGTAATCTCATTTCAATGTTATTTACCCTTTCAGTTTTAATATAGAATTATTAGAGGCTAAAATGCAAAACTATTAAACTTCATTTTATTCTAAATCTTAACGGATTTCACTGATCTCATATCGATACGCTCCCAGGCATACCGATACGCCTAAATTCGATTCGGTGATATAGTTAATTTCATAAATCCCGTACTAGTAAGCCTAATAGTTATACCAATAGGCATACTATGACCATTAAGGTTGTTGGCATTGTACCGATCCCCGTTTCGATATATGAAGACCAAAAAAAAAATTCTTTTCAATTTTGATTGACCGTAGCAAAATACCCTAGGGTCATATCGGTACAAAAGTCTCTATTATCCAAATTTTAAAGGATTATTCTGATACAATCTTACTCGTATCGTAACACCCTATATCCTTATCCAAAAATTTAAGTTGGTGATACAGATGCTCTTAGACACGTATTGCTACATCAAGGCTTGTAGTGACAAAACTAATCTGATTTTTATTCAATTTTACTTTGTAATTGTTGTCCAAACCTTACCAAATTATACTAGTAGGTCAATAAACATTATTTCTAGTAATCTATAATTTTTTACAACAGGTCAAATCTATTTGCTATGTTTTCACTTTCTAAACTAAATATAACCTTAAAGCCCATTTTAAACCTTTACATTAGTGGTCATTTTAAACAACTTAAACTATCATATATATAACATACATATAATACATATAACAAGTGACATAAAAATGATATAGTATAACATTTTGTCTTCATCCTAAAAATATATATGATGATCTTATATTACTTAACACTTGATGTAACTCGTCAAAAACTTTTCATATGATCCAAACCTCTAACTTAACTTTAACAAAAAAAGTACGTAAAGATAATATATTAGAAAAATTTTGTTTAGAGAGATAATCACAAAATATCGCAATAAATATTATACATTCAAATATTAAGCTTTAATATTATGTCATACTATACATATTCAATATGCAAAGCAATAGTATCAATATCTATGAGCCGATAATCAATATTGTTGGCTGATTTATGCTTGACAAAAGATTTAATATTTAACTAATTATTTATAAGAATAATGCCAAGACAAAGTCTTTACATACAATCATATATGGTTATCAAGTAATAAAGTGATAAGTAGATCGAGTATCATCTTTATAGGGATTATCTAAGAATTAATTATCAAATTAATGCTTGTAAAATTTGTAATTGTAGAGTGACAATAAACTATGGAAAACTAAGAATAGAATATCAACAGAGAAAATTATAGAACAAGGCAAAGTAAAGTTAAAAAAGCGAAATTTAGAGGAAAAAAACATGAATTTAAGAATGATCAACAGGTTGACAAAGGATATATAAAAGTTATTCATATAAAAGCAACAATCGATTAAGTGTTAATTTGATTTTATTGGATATGTTCTATGATAGCATTATATACGCTGAGTATAAAGCCCTAAATTATCAACCCTAAACATCCATACGTCTATAGGGAGTTTAAAGTCTTTAACTTGCATGACAATCAAACATATATCCTAAAGGGGTAAATTAACTTTAAAGGTAAGTTTAGTTTATTTGAACTTTATTCTGTTGAAGCATCTCTTCTAGGTGCAAGTATAGATTCCTTGTTAGTTATGTTGGCTATGATATCAAACAACAATGTGTATCTTAGATTAGATGTCTTATAATAAAATATATATAAGCAACAAAATCATACTTAATAGACAATAAATTCAAACAACTACTTAAACTGTCACTCACAATTAAATGAGTTTCATCCAAATATCCCTAGTTAAATAATATCTAATTCATAAATAGGTTTATTATTAGTAGAATATCAAGTTTAATCATTTTTAACATCAACATAAAGAAGTAAGAAAGCAAGATAAGATAGCTTGGAGGATGCTCTTCTAAGTTATCCCCTCAATCGATCTGACTTTACACCTCGAATCAAAAGCTTCAGCCCTCGTTCTCACATTCTACTACTATCGTTTTTATACCTCATAAATAACTCATCAGACCTTTCTTCTTTTCTTTTTCACTCTCTCTATTCCCTTTTTGTTCTCCCTAAATCTAAAAGTCAAGGTCTCCTTATTTAGGTTTGTAAGTTATCTAAGGATTTTCTTTCAAGTTAAAAAAACGCTTCAATGACCCATGAATTTGGACCTTTATTAAGAACTTTGAACTGATTTGACCTGCAAATTGATGTTGAGATGGTTTATGTCTGTAATATTCTGGTGTCTAGCAATTAAAGCTTGGGCATTATCTTTTTTTGCTATTGTCTACATTTTGACTATCTTATATGTTTTGTCTCTGATCTAGTCACCTGTACACCGCTATAGAGAACACCCCATCTTTGCTAAGGTATAATCTGAAGAAAAAAAAACTCATTCAATTCCCTAAAAATATGTAAATGGATGCAAATGCATGAAATATGATGAATGCAAATTAAATGTACTCGAATTTAAGAAATAATCCTAGTCAAATGTATTTATTAATAGTACTTTTTAGAATTTTACACCCATCAAACCTAACTCATTGCTTGTCCTCAAGTAATAAAAAAATAAAAAGAATTTAAAAAACTACAAATTATGTATTGACAAAATTTTGATGAAAATATATGCAGTTTATTTGGTAAAAATATGTAATCTTTATGTGTTCTCAAAAATATCATTAGACTGCTACACAACTATTTTGATAGATCTAGATGCAAGAATATCATGCTAGCTCAATGTTTGTTTTGTGCATTGGTGAAGTCAATTTGCATCCTGCTTCCTTAAACTCCTTTAGACAAGTCTATATCCCTAACAAGTATTTATTAATGCTTATAAAGTCTTATCTTTATGTTATTTTTGGTTTGCCTTTGACAATTAATACAAGGTTCGTGTCATAATGTCATTTAGCTTGAGGTGTAAGAA
Source organism: Abelmoschus esculentus (assembly GCA_035048815.1). NCBI lineage: Eukaryota > Viridiplantae > Streptophyta > Magnoliopsida > Malvales > Malvaceae > Abelmoschus > Abelmoschus esculentus. The sequence continues at coordinate 4,850,181 of JAUCBN010000063.1, read as the reverse complement.
AGAGTAAATCACAAATTCCTAGGTTAATTAATCACATATGACTAAACTTACCCATTACACTCATATTCTATGTTGGTTTTGTTTTCCTAAGTACTAAGAGGGAGAAAACCACAAAGTCCCAGGTTAGTTAATGCCTAAGAGTAAAGTTGTGTGTTTTTTAGTTTAAGTTCTGACACAACATTGTTTCTCTTAGCTAAATTTTTACCCTATATTATTTTTTTGGATTTGATATGTGTAACGACTCGGATTTCGGATCCGAGCGTCGGGTTAACCCGAGAGTTTGGGCTTCGGTTTTGGGCCCCGAGTGGAGTGATTTAGGCCTAGTTTGTTGGGTCTTGAATGGTTGTGTTGGGCTTAAGTTATGGGCTGAGGGCATTTTGGTAAATGCCAAAATAAGTTGAATAGAGGGGTTTGGGGGTGTTGTTTCTGCAGAAGTGAGGTCATAGGAGCAGGAGGTTTTTCTTTTCCCTATCATCTTCTACCAAAGTTTAAGGTGAAGAAAAAGGTAAGATCTTGGTGAGTTTGGTTTAAAATCTCGTTTTTAGGATGAAGAGAAAGTTGTAGAGCTGAAATGGATCTATAAAACAATGTTTGGTTTGCCAAGTTTGGTGGAGGAAGAGGTTTTAGTGGGGGTTTGGGTTGAGTACAAGAATAGGTTTTAGAGGGTGTAAACCTTAGTTTTTCTAGTGTTTTAGACTCTAAGAATCATCATCTTGGTGTCTAATTCACTTCTTATCTTCCCCTTTGTATAGAAACAAGTGGGAGAATCTTCCAAGAGCTTGAGTAAGGAGAAAGCTTGAAGAAGGGAATGAATGTCGTTTTTGCTGTTGTGTTGCTTAAGGTTGGTACTCCCAACTCATCTCTTTATCATTCACATCATGGTAGTATACATGACATATAGATTTTGTGCATGTGTGCTTGATTTGAGCTTGATGAGCTTCAATGGTGGAATTTGTGTTAATGTGTTTAATGGCTGGAAATTAGTGTTAAAATACTCCAATTAATCATAATATCAAGTAGGGAAAACTCTAGAACCGATTAGAGTAAGTTTGAGAAGAATCCTAGAAATTTTCTAAGTGAAACTTGCATTTCGTGCAGGGGTATTGATACACAGGTCACCGGTATCGATACCCATGAGTGAAAATAGGCTATGTGGGCAGGGGTATCGAACCATGGTTCGATACCGGATCCTCCAGTGGCATAATGGCATCGATACCAGTATCGAATCTGAAAGGTCCTCTTTCGTTGACTTTGGAAATGGTCAAAGGGTATCGATACCAGTATCGATACCCATGTTTCGATGCCTTCTTTGGGTGGGTATCGAAGCAGGGTGGTTCGATACCCCACATAAGGGTATCGATACCCCTACGAGAACTCGACAAGTTTGGTATTGTTTGAGGTTCGATAAAAGAATTAAGAGTCCTAATGAATCCTATAATTGATGAAATGAATTGTTAACATGAGTTGATGATATTAAATCCCGAAAGACTAAATTATGTTAAGTCTTGGTGTGTTTTGATGTGAGGATCCTAGGTGGATCATTTGCGTGTATCGAGTCCTTGTTTGATGGAAATTCGGATATCCAAAAGTGTTGCAACACGTCGAAGGCCATTCGATGTAACATTCTGGGTGATATATTGAAGACTTTTATTCCGAGTGTTAGGCGGCCTCACTCGAAGATGTTCGATGTAACATTCCGAGCATGGGATTGGTTGGGCGGCCTCCCTCCCTTCCCGAATGTTGGGCGGCCTCGTTCGAAGATTTCTGATGTAACATTCCGAACATAAGATTTGAGGGCAGACTCAATCCTGAGTGTAGGATCCCGATGCTGTGTGGACGCGGGCCTCACTCTTGTTTGTTATTTTGTGATGTGATATGTATATGTTGTGTGCGATATTATACATTGTTTATGCCATGTGTTAGGCAAGCATGCTAGACAATCATATCATGCACGATATTTGTATGTTATGCTTTACAGCTTATGATATGCATGATTTGGGGCCGAGTTCGGCGTACCCACTGAGCTTTTGTAGCTCAGCGTTTCGAAATGTGTTTTCGTGCGTAGGTTAGGTGAAGCCGGTTCCTGTGGAGCACCATCGAGGTTTGGATTTCAGCATCGACTTTGTTGTCAGAGTACATATATTAGATGTAGTGGGCTAGTGCTTAGTCGAACCCTATATGTATTTTGTAACTCTGTTTATTAATTTGGTGGAATGTTTTAAATGATTTGTAATATTTGGAGCTCCGAATACTTTGTATTATTTTGGGCTTACGTTTTAACTTAAATGGATTTTATGAATAGTATTTTAGACTTGAATTGGATTTTATTTGTTGGGCTTTCGAAAGAAATTTGAAATACAGGTTTTGGGTCGGAGGCCCAATATGGCATCCGGGTCGGGATATTACAATATGTGTTATGTATGTATGTAATCAACTCATCCTAAGTTAGAAGTCAATTCTAGAAAACCTATCTTTATCTTACTTTAGTGCCTTGGCTATCTACAAGCTTTAAAGCTCATCATCATCGAACACAAAATTCAAAAATTTGTATTTTATTCGACTAACCTAGCATTTGACAATGAAATAAATGATTATGCTTTTGGCATAAGTTTGCATTGTCAAAAAGATTTTTTTTTTCAAATTTTGCAATGAACTAAGTCTTATACTATAGCTACATGGCAATAAAATGAATGAATGATAATAGGCAAGATGAATGCATGTATAAATTAATGATGATATTATGAGAATATACATGCAACGCCAACCTAAGATGCGTATTTTTATCAATGAATGATATAATTATAAGAGAAAAATAAAGAGAAATGACGCATAAAAAATGAATGATATGCAAGCTAATTTAATGGGAGAGGGATTTCCCTGATGTTTGCTGGGTAGCAGTCAACATCGTCTTTCGATGAGTTTTGGGTACTTGAAGCTGGGTGGCCGTCTTCTTACATTTCTTCTAAAGTGATGACTCAATAATTTTTGTAGTTGTCTCTGTTGGTAATGCTCATTTTGTAACAATAAGTTGAAGGCCATTTAATGCTAAAAAACGCCACTATATATCTAAAAAAACGCCGCTATAAACCTGTTTTGTTGTAGTGTTCCTTGAATACTTTCAAGAGAATCTAGGAAAAATATAATTCCTTTGAATGAGAAAAGGTCATGAATGACTACTGATGAGATATAAGGAATTTTATAATCGTTTGAGGTTATGTATACTAATCTAAATGATTAGCAACTTCTCAAAACTTTGAGAATATAATCATGTGTAAGCAAGATTTGAGTTTGTTAAAAGCATAGTTTTATGGTTAAAACTCATAGCAATCTTACTTTAACATAAATTGATTATTTGTTTACACAATTATCCAAGACACTTATGGATTTATTTCTATCTTAAAATGTTAGAAATGTAGGGGTGTCTTAAAGTGATGATTAAATTCATAGAAGAACCTAGTAGATTCGTTTACTAAAGGATAAAGACGGAAATTGGTTCTTGGTTCTTCGAGGGGATGGGTTTAAAGTCCATTAGTTGAGGAATTCATGGTGTATACTCAACTTAGTTATCTAAGTTCAATGTGGTCAAACGAAACCATGAAGAGTACTCATAGTGTACATTTTTACTACCTATCCCTATGATGAACAATGTACATGCCCAGGTTGAGTTTTATTACTCTTAATAAATTCATAGCCCAGGTTTTGGGTGGTCTTAGTGAGAAAGACTTGATGAATTTACCGACTTTGGTTGAATAACTACTCTTAATAAGTTCATAGCCCAGTTGAGTGGGTAGTTCTATTGCGAAGAACAAAATGAACTTGCCGACAGAAAGGATGAGTTTTCTTAAAACTCTTAATGAATTCAATCCCAAGAGTTGGGTTGTTCTATTGAGAAGAACTTATTGAATTCACCGATTAAGGAGGTTGGGTTTTTATTCTTAATGAGTTCTTATCCCAGAGTTTGGGTGGTTCATTTTATAAATGAACTTGAAGAATTCACCTATTTTTGAGAGGTTGAGCTTGAGAGAAAAGCTCTTAATTATTTCATAGCTCTTATTTGAGTGGTTTAGGTTGAGATAAACTTAATGAAATAACCTATGTAAGTGAGAAGGATTAGCTACCTTCTATGAAAAACGTTGGGCCGTTTTTCTAGTACACTTACTAGAACCTAAGGAAAGAGGGATATATATATATTCGTATATATACTTTGTAGACACATCGAGGACTTCGTTGGATGAAGAGGTTAGTTGTGTGTTATGAGTTCACCCCTATCTTAGAAAGTTCCAGATTCGTTCACTTATCTAAGAGAAGAATTACTCATTCCACTATGTACTAGTTCCAGATACGTTCACTAGTGCTTAAGCAACTAATCTCGCTATTGTTCTTCTCATGTTTTAACTTCAAGGCTCTCATAATTACGAAGGATTTTCTTTCGCATTAGTGGGGGATTGTTGGTAATGCTCATTTTGTAACAACAAGTTTAAGGCCATTTAATTCTATTTTAAATAAAATTAAATTGTCCTTGAAAATGACTATTTTGTCCTCACTATTTAACCTATAAATAGTGGGCATATTTTCTCATTTGAGATATCCCTTAGCAAATATTTGCTTTAGAAACACTCTTGTTGGTTTTCTTAAAACCTATATTGAGTTTTACTTTTGAGTTGAGAGAAGAGCAGTACCACCAAAGTCCGCTCCATCTTTCGGGTGTACGAAATTTGGAGAGCCGTGTTAACCTCATGGGGCTATTCATCCATTGTAGCGATTACACACATCGGGGCGAATTTGCTTCTATGGTAGTGGTTAATACCATGACACGGTTTGGTTTCGAATAATTATTTTATTATTTTCCAGTCAGTATTAACGCCTCGTTTTGCAGCAGTCTATTTTTCCAACAATTTAGAAGCGAATTCAACGCTGCAAATAATGGTTAACTTCAATACATATGATGCTATATGGATTATTGAGGTATTTATGCTGCTATCTATTATTAGTAGAGAAAACCAGTTTTTATGATTCTGGTAAGTAATTTTTTAGCTTATGTCTGAAGCTAAAGACTATTCTTAATCTGATTGGTATCGCAAATTATAATGCATATTATCAGTTCATGGTTGCATGAAAAATCAATAGTTACTTGAGACAAGAAGGTAACGATTTAGTGAGTTTTTATGCATTAATTTTGCATTTACATGCATTAAAATAGTAAAACGTTTTAAGTGATATAATGCTATTTAAAACTTGGGGCATTATATATAAAACGGTTACTAGAGATGTTATAATAATCATAAATGTTTTATAACAATTGTTTATAAGGTTTGAATTTATAAACAAATAGTATTATAAAATATTTTATTATTTGATGTTTACGATAATAACCTTGAACATGAGATGGAAAGAAAACTTGAATTATCTTTCTTCTCTAAGCAATTTTATTTGATTGTTATTTTTGATCATCCATGAGAATCAGTTAGGTGAAATGATGCCTAAAGAAATAAAAATTTATTTAGAGCATTTTTAAAATCTTTTAGCTTGAATGTATATGATATATGCTATAATGTTTCTTTAAATATTTAATAATTATTATTAAATGCTTTAGTAACTTATAGCATTTTTTAAAGCTTTAGAGATGAATAAAGCATTAAAAAAATAAATTTTGTGATTAATGCTCCATGAAATATATTAATGGAGAGGCATTGTTAAACCGTTTTTTAAAGTTTTTTTTTAAAAAAATAGGTTGTCGGTTACAATGCTAACAATAAAAGAAATAAAAGGTTTATTTGCTTTTATTAAAATTGAATTGTGTTTCAATTCTTGAAAAATATCAATAAATAAAAATCATGATTGGTTGATATGTGATAATAGGTGAGTTTTTAATACCTTTCAAGATGAATATGTTATTTTTTATAAATGCATTTATTTAATGATCATTTAATTTGTAACGGTTTAATTATTTGAATATGTTTTATAACCGTTCAATTATTATGGTAATAATGCATTTTATGATGGTGTTGATTAAAACCTTAATAATGTTGTTTTAATACATTACATAAATTATAGATTTTGTGCTAATATAATTTATGTGTGTTTTAAACATCTTATTATATTGAAATTGTTGTACTAACAATATCTTGTAAGAAATTTAGACAACACGACAATGGGAGAAAATCTAAACATTGATAGAATGATTCTCCAAGCCAAATAGGAGCTATCAAGAATATAATATGATTTTCATAATTTATTAAAAGGGATTCTCAAAGATTTAAAAGAGATTGTTGATTCATGTGATGTGATTGTCATGATAAATTCTAGATTATTTCTGATTAAAGATGATGATGCAAAGATTAAAGTTGCAGGCGTGGTGAGAATGAGCAAGTCTATTTGGAATTATGAATCTACCTACAAGTGTAGATTATTTAGATTTGTTACATGTCAATTCATACTTTATCACATGAATTTATATTGTGCTTTTAAAACTAGTCTTAAAGCATGTTTGAAACTAGTGTAAAGGTTAAGGCTAGAATGAATGACTATTTTGAATAGTGAGCCTTACATTAAATTTGCTTAGTAAGATATTGATGTGAATAAAAGTATCAAGCATATTTTTAAGAGACCAGAATTAAAGAAAGAGAAAAATTCATAGATGACTTATCAAAAAGCATTATGAAAATGCATGTCTAGGATTGGTTTTATGAAAGACTTGGTACTTAAGCGTGCCTAGTGCAACACCTCTCTTTCATGATAACCTACCTGGTGCATTATTCTTTAATGTGCTCACTTTATAAAAAAATACTATGACAAATAAGATCTCTTTAAACTTAGTGGTGAAGTTAAAAGAATAAATATTAATTGGTTGAGTAGAATACCAAATTTAGTCATAGTAAATAAAGTATATGATAGTCTCTTCAGAACTAAAATATTGAATAAGAAAATGATAGACATTAATGCTACTAAAAATTTATTGTAGCTAGTAAATTTTTTTTGAGCTCTTTTCTAAGTAGAAGAAAAAAAAGAGATGGTCTATCTTAGGAGTTGTGTTGAAATCTCTTGTAACAAACTTGAGATAATTTTCCTGTGAGGAAAAAGTTGAAAACTCCTAGTAAACTTTTACATAATATTCCTAATTCCACTACACCATATTTGTTCTATAGCGGCGTCTTTAGTGGCGTTTTTATAACAAACACCATAACCAATCGCATTATAGTGTCGTTTTTAATACAAACGCCAGAAAACTTCAATGTTAGTGGCGTTTTAAGTAAAAAACACCGCAAAAGAGTGAGTTAGTAATGGCGTTTCATTAAAAAAACGCCGCAACAGTGTGAAACGTTGTGGCGTTTAACTAAAAAATGTTGCAAATGTGAAAACTTTATGGCGTTTCTTTCAAAAACGCCGCAAGAGTGTGAAATTTTTGTGGCGTTTCATTTAAAAACGCCGCAACATATAGTGTTTTAGCGGCGTTTATTTTTACAAATGCCGCAACTTCATCTTCCTTATTACAGTATACTTTCTTTTCAGCCATATTCACCCGAAAATCCCCAAATCCCGACCCAAAAAACGCTTTGCACCATTTTTCGTCCATCGCCGCCGCCTATTCTCGTCGCCATTGTCTCTGTGCCGTTCGGTGAGTCCGATTCCGTCGTCGGTCGTCCTAAGCCAAGTAAGATCTCTGCCCAAATTTATTTCCAATCCATTTGTTAATGTTCGTTAATTTGTTTTTGCAAATAATGATCTCAAATGTTTAATTAATGTTCATAATTTTTGGTTAATTCTTTGTATTTTTTGTGATTGAATCTTACTTGGACATCAAATGTGTGAACTAGAAGCTGATTTCGTTCAATCTTTTAACCATCTGAAGCTCAAAAGTTTTAATTTTCTTTGAAATCCATTTTTTTGGTCAAATCTTAAATGCTTACCGAATAAACCCTATTAGACTGCATGCTAAAATCTACTCTGTGTTTATTTTCTCATAGTCATATATATTTTAGAAATATAATTATAAATTAAATTTTAAAGTTTTCGATGAACTTAATAAAATTCTTCTTATTTTGATTCTTAAATTCTTAACGTCTGAATAAATTAAACATTTTCATTCATTAATCTCTGTAATGTGATTCCCATTAGAGAATGAAACATATTGAAGACAAACACAAAGATAGCTCTTAGCTTCTTACAGGACAACACCAGCATTGGCCTATGTCCTGTCCATAGCTTTGTATGATATGCATATAGACATAGAAAAAGACGGTCCATATGCAAACAATATCAGCTTAATTTGCTGCAGATTTTTTCTGTCTAGGATCCTTTCTTTTCGGGTCTCATGCATGTGAAGATGTGTTATGGTTAAAAAAAAAAAACAGATCTGTAACAACAAAAAGAGCAATCCATTAAGTATTTTTAACAACAAAAAAAACTGGAATGACCCACTTGCTGTCTCTTTTCTTACCTCCTGTGAGCTTCAATCAGACAATCAACCTTTGATGGTTGTCCCTACTTCAGACCCCTCTCTGTAACCAAGTCCTTGTCTGGTTCATAAACAAACAAATAAGGATATCCAATTTTTTCCCCAACCAACCATTAATTACTTGCTTGAAATCATCATTTTTCAACCCCCTTTGTTAATCATATTGCAGAGTAGTGTAATGCAAGCAAATATATTTTTTTCTGATATCCGGTAGTCATATTGAGTTCCAACTAAATTCTAGGTCGAACCATATTAGACCGACTAAAAGAGGACAAGTTCTATCACTGTTTTTTTCAACTACAAGATTTAATTTCGAAACTTCAATTAAAAATTTAATTGCTTAAATTGTAACTTTACTACTCAATGAAACAGTTACCCTATCAATCATTGTAAATTGATTTTCTTTGGCTTTGCTTAAATTGTAACTTTACTACTCATTGAAACACTCAGTGTGTTCGGTTTGGTTCGTCTGTTGCGGGAGCAAGATTACAGACCAGGTGTTCCAACTTCCAACTTCCAAGGTAAGATTACTTTGGTGTCTAACGCTAGCCACATTACTCAAGTAGATACTCCGTTGTTACTGTTCGTTAATTTTTACCGTTAACTTTAGTTAACTATCACATGTCAGATTCTTAAAATTCTAAAATTATATTTAAAAAATTAGATAAAAAATAACATAAAATTTAAAAAATAGTCTTAATATTTAATGTATATTTATGCTCTAATTTAATTTTGTTTAACTATCATGGTGTTTCTAAAATTGTATAACTTTAGTTACTTTGATTAGTGTGATATGAATGTTTCTTTTTGTTTTATAAGTTGGCTTATTCTTTGATGATGTATATTACAGAAATTCTAAATGGATAGAAGTTGGATGAATTTGTCAAGGGTAAGTACTGCATATCGAAATAGAGTGGAAACTTTTCTAAATGTAGCTTTTGCGAATGCAAGCCAAGAGAATATGATTCTTTGCCCTTGTAAAAAGTGTGTGAACATTAATTGGCACAGCCGTGAAGTTGTAGAAGAACATTAATTGTTTATGGCTTTGTTCCGGGATATAGAAAATGGGTATTCCATGGAGAGTTGACACCTCGTACTGCTTCTTCTACGAGTAATTTGTCTTCTCATCCTATTGTTTATCGTCAATCTGTTATAGAAGATGACATAGAGGGTATGTTGTGAGATGCATTTAATATGCACGGTTATCAACAATCTATTAGAGAAGAAGATTGTGATATTGATGTAAATGATTTTACCGAGATGAGAAGAAATGAATGTGATGAAGAGCCAAATAGAGATGCTGCAAAGTTTTACAATTTGCTTGATGAAATGAATGAACCACTTTACGAGGGATCGAAGCATTCAAAACTCTCCTTTGTATTCGTCTTTTCCACTTGAAATGTTTGGGAGGATGGACTGGTAATTCCTTTACACAGTTATTAGAGTTTTTAAGAGAAATGTTTTCATCTGCCAAAATTCCTCAATCTGGCAAAGATATGAAGAAAATGATAAAAGATTTGGGCCTTGGATATGAAAAAATACACAGCTGCCCGAATGATTGTATGTTGTATTGGGGTGATAAGAAAGATCAAGAGTCATGTCATGTATGTGGTAAATCTCGGGGGATGAATATGGATACGCAAGATGTGATTGAAGAAGAAGCTGAGTCAAGAAACGATGCCGGCCAACCTGTTGGTGCAGAAGCAGGTGTTTTGGCAAGTTATTTAGGCATTGTTGCACGCAATGCTTCAATTTTGCCAATCAATTATGAGTCATGGCATCAGATACCAAATAGTAACAAAAACCAAGCTCTTGATCTTGTTAAGGTAATAATAAAATTATATTATTTAATTCATTATATTTAAATAGTAATATTTAATTTTAATTTTGTGATTTTCAGGATAAATTTTCTTTGGAGGTCTCGAACGATTATGTGAAGCATGCATTAGGAAAGAAATGGAGACACCATAAGAGCTTCTTGAAGAAGACATATTTCAAGAACGATCTGAGCCTTCAAGAGAAATTTCAAAATGTTCCCCCAGGAATACTACGGTATCAATGGGAAGATGCAGTCAGGTTTTGGAGCTCAACAAAAGGGGAGGTAACATCTACAATTTATAACAATAACATTATATCATTTCAATTTCAATTTTAAATGTAATAAAAATTGGAAATTAAACAGGAAAGAGAGCGCGTAGGAGTTACTAGTAGACAGAAACAGAAATTTACTCACACAGTAGGGACGAAGAGCTTTGCTCGTATTGCTAATGAAGAGGTATTATTTTTTTAAAATAATATTTTTACTTGTATTACATTAAAGTTACTATTCATGTTTATTATATTTTGTAGCTTGTGACGACTGGTTCTAGCGTTGGACGGGTAAAGCTATTCGACATTACTCAGACCAAAAAGGATGGCTCTCCAATGAATCCTGAAGCTGAAGAAATTTTGGTATATTCATTGCTCTTAAAATTGTATTATGTTGTAAATAATGTTTTCATTTATTATTTTTCATAAATGATTATCAGACGAAAATGAAGGAAAAAAAGACAGAGATGGAAGCTACGGCTTCAACTGATGGTTCTGCTAATATTGCTGATATCGAGAATCAAGTTTTTGCTGAAGTTTTGGGTCCTGAAAGATATGGTCGAGTGCGTTGTCAGGGGTCATTCGTGACACCAACTAAATATTTTGGATCCAAATCGTCTCAGTACATGCCATCACAAAGTCAGTCTTCTCAAGTGGAAGTTCAGCGTTTAAAACAACAATTAAATCAATTCCAAGCAGAGATGGAAGCTAAAGAAGCTGAGAGAGAACGGAGAGAAGCTGAGAGAGCAACAAGGGAAGTAGAGAGAGAAGCTGAAAGAGCAGCAAGGGAAGCTGAGAGAGAAGCTGAGAGAGAAGCAAGGGAAGCAGAGAGAGAAGCAGCATATCAGAATCTTCAACAACAATTCCAAGATATGATGGCGATGTTAAAGCAGAACCAACCAAGGAATCAGTCACCTTAAATGATTTTAGGTTCATTTGGTTTGTACTTGTTACTGAACTGTTATTTTACTTAAACACTAAATTATTATATTTCACTTTACTTATATTAGACTTTAATATATTTTGGTGGATAAGTATTTTGGATTTAGTATATACATTTTTTAATTGTATTGTTGTTGAAATATTAATTATAGGGAAACTTTTGGTAGTAATAATAATTTAAATTTAAATTTATTTTTTAAAATACAATACATATAGCGGCGTTTGGGAAAAGCATCACTAAAAACCCATTAACAATAGTGGCGTTTATTTAAAAACGCCACAAAAGTACAGAACAACTGTGGCGTTTTCTGATAAAAAACGCCACTAAAAATAGGGCAACAACAGCGTTTTTCTAAACAAACGCCGCTACAGTACACGATATTTAGCGGCGTTTATGAAAACCAAACGCCGCTATAGAATGTACATTAGTGGCGTTTGTCTAAAAAACGACGCTATAGATTGTGTACTGTAGCGGCGTTTATTCTAGAAAAACGCCGCTACTTTTAGCGGCGCAGCTTTTAGCGGCGTTTCTTGTGGCATTTTTCTTAGCGCCGCGAATACTTTTAGCGGCGCTAAAAAACGCCACTATATATCTAAAAAAACGCCGCTATAAACCTGTTTTGTTGTAGTGTTCCTTGAATACTTTCAAGAGAATCTAGGAAAAATATAATTCCTTTGAATGAGAAAAGGTCATGAATGACTACTGATGAGATATAAGGAATTTTATAATCGTTTGAGGTTATGTATACTAATCTAAATGATTAGCAACTTCTCAAAACTTTGAGAATATAATCATGTGTAAGCAAGATTTGAGTTTGTTAAAAGCATAGTTTTATGGTTAAAACTCATAGCAATCTTACTTTAACATAAATTGATTATTTGTTTACACAATTATCCAAGACACTTATGGATTTATTTCTATCTTAAAATGTTAGAAATGTAGGGGTGTCTTAAAGTGATGATTAAATTCATAGAAGAACCTAGTAGATTCGTTTACTAAAGGATAAAGACGGAAATTGGTTCTTGGTTCTTCGAGGGGATGGGTTTAAAGTCCATTAGTTGAGGAATTCATGGTGTATACTCAACTTAGTTATCTAAGTTCAATGTGGTCAAACGAAACCATGAAGAGTACTCATAGTGTACATTTTTACTACCTATCCCTATGATGAACAATGTACATGCCCAGGTTGAGTTTTATTACTCTTAATAAATTCATAGCCCAGGTTTTGGGTAGTCTTAGTGAGAAAGACTTGATGAATTTACCGACTTTGGTTGAATAACTACTCTTAATAAGTTCATAGCCCAGTTGAGTGGGTAGTTCTATTGCGAAGAACAAAATGAACTTGCCGACAGAAAAGATGAGTTTTCTTAAAACTCTTAATGAATTCAATCCCAAGAGTTGGGTTGTTCTATTGAGAAGAACTTATTGAATTCACCGATTAAGGAGGTTGGGTTTTTATTCTTAATGAGTTCTTATCCCAGAGTTTGGGTGGTTCATTTTATAAATGAACTTGAAGAATTCACCTATTTTTGAGAGGTTGAGCTTGAGAGAAAAGCTCTTAATTATTTCATAGCTCTTATTTGAGTGGTTTAGGTTGAGATAAACTTAATGAAATAACCTATGTAAGTGAGAAGGATTAGCTACCTTCTATGAAAAACGTTGGGCCGTTTTTCTAGTACACTTACTAGAACCTAAGGAAAGAGGGATATATATATATATTCGTATATATACTTTGTAGACACATCGAGGACTTCGTTGGATGAAGAGGTTAGTTGTGTGTTATGAGTTCACCCCTATCTTAGAAAGTTCCAGATTCGTTCACTTATCTAAGAGAAGAATTACTCATTCCACTATGTACTAGTTCCAGATACGTTCACTAGTGCTTAAGCAACTAATCTCGCTATTGTTCTTCTCATGTTTTAACTTCAAGGCTCTCATAATTACGAAGGATTTTCTTTCGCATTAGTGGGGGATTGTTGGTAATGCTCATTTTGTAACAAGTTTAAGGCCATTTAATTCTATTTTAAATAAAATTAAATTGTCCTTGAAAATGACTATTTTGTCCTCACTATTTAACCTATAAATAGTGGGCATATTTTCTCATTTGAGATATCCCTTAGCAAATATTTGCTTTAGAAACACTCTTGTTGGTTTTCTTAAAACCTATGTTGAGTGTTACTTTTGAGTTGAGAGATGAGCAGTACCACCAAAGTCCGCTCCATCTTTCGGGTGTACGAAATTTGGAGAGCCGTGTTAACCTCATGGGGCTATTCGTCCATTTTAGCGATTACACACATCGGGACGAATTCGCTTGTAAGGCAGTGGTTAATACCACGACACGGTTTGGCTTCGAATAATTATTTTATTATTTTCCAGTCAATACTAACGCCTCGTTTTGCAGCAGTCTATTTTTCCAATAGTCTCAATGGTTGAAGCAGGTGCATAATCAGGTCCTTTACGTGCTTCTTCTTTCGGCTAATCGGGTTCATGTGTTTCATCTGTTGGCTGATCGATGGGGACATCTTTTTTAAACATTAATTTAGTAGGCTACAGGTCTATGGCATACACATCGCCAACGGTGGATATATTTCTAGTGGCATTCGAATCATGGTCATGCTCATGTCCGTTGACGGGTCCTCTGACATTTCTTCAATTGGCTTCAGTTGTTCAGGGAATGCTGAGAAGGTTGGCAATTTTGTGGTGGATATTGCCATCAATGCCTTCCAGATAACTCGGTCACGAGCTATTGTGCAGCTCCAATAGGCCTTTAGTTGCTCCGATTATAGATGCAACGATTGTAATATTAACTCTTGTTGGTGGTTGAGCGGTTTAACATTTGTCCGACTTCCTCTGACATAGCTCTAACTTCACTTTCTCTCATCATTCTTGGTGTAGTGGTACAAGGTTATGCTTTTTTCTCTCCTTTCTATGGGACTTCTCTAGCAATAGGCTGCTTCCACAATGCCTTTGTGATCATTCCTTTGCTTTACTAGATATTATCAGGCTCTAGGATTGGTACCTTGTGTTGGTAGAATATGGAAGTGATGAGTCATGGGAAATTGAGATTTTATTTCTTTCTTTCGGTGTAACTTCAGAGTAATATCCCGGATCTAGACCTAGTTACTTGAAACAAAAATAATTATAATTAAATTTTCGAAATAATATCAAATAAAAATTTAATTGATCCAATTAGTGATCAAATTAAATGAATTATAAAGTGTGAGGACAAAAACTGAATCCAAGAAAGTTGAATATCCAAATTAGTGATCAAATTGAAAGCAAATAAAATAATTAGAGATTGCATATAATAAGAGAAAGAGGTAAGGATCTATGTAATAATTTGACCCTAAATTTTAATAAGTGTCTGGCTGCTAAGGGGGTCAATTAGATGACTCAATATTCTACCCATTTTCATCTATTTCAGCCAGTGAAAAGAAACCAAAGAACAGGAAAGAAAACTCTATGGAATTTAGGCCTTCTTAAGCTAGATTCGAGCATTTTGAAGAGGATTTGAGTATATTAGCTTAAATAAGAATATAAGCCCTTCATTTTCTTATTAATTTGATGTCATGTGAAGCTTTAGAGTGTGAATTTGCTGTTGGAATTTTTGTATATGCTGGAAATTAATTTGATAGCATGATGCATGCATGAATCCATAAAATGTTATGTTAGAAATTGTATTTTTATGTTAAAATGCTTAGACTGTTTGAAATGCATGTTAAAATATTTTATTATATGACGTAAAATTAATGGAAAACTTGAGTTATGTTGCTGGAAATTTGAATATTTGAATTGAATAAAGACTTGATAGTAAAATGACTAAGGTAGCATTAGTAGATATGGTTTAATGGCTTGTTGACAAAATTATTTAAATCGTTGGCAATATATACAAAATTGGAGAAAATCTTGTAGGATAAAATTACTGAAAATTGTATTTTAGAATGAATTATGATCTTTATTGAATTAAAATAATATAAAAATCGGTAAAAATTAGTTTAGGAGCATAATAGGTACAATCTGTCCAGAATGCACTATTTTGAACAATAACTTTAAAATTTTACTATAAATTGTGTGCTTAGTATTTTTAGCTGAAAATTTGATGGAATATACTTTTTTATGCTATTTTCATTAGGGTAAAATTATATATCAGTTAGAGTTATGAGTAAAAATCTGAAGGTGAAAATGTGTAAGTAGTGCAAACTGTCTAAAATTGTGTAGGTCATGGATCAAATTAAAAGTTGTATTAATTGGTAAATGATTAAATTGAAAGGCTCAATTGATTAGTTGCTTATTAAAATGATAAAATAAATGCCATTTTTACTAACAAATTCCAGTTCTAACAGTTTATTTGTACGGTGTGTGAAAGAATTATTCAATTACAACTTAAGAAAGTTTATTCGAATATTTATCGAATATAAATATTAAATTCAAATTATCTATAAATTACATAATAAACCTATTAAACATTCACCAATAAATCTGAGATACAGATCAAGTTACTTGGATGATACAGTAAACAATCGTATGCTTGAACGATCGTATGACTGCATATAAGGAAGCAAATCAAAGGGCCTCAGTGTAGATGTTAGGTCTTTGATTGTAAGATCAGCCTGATCTGCTAGTTCAAGAAAACGATCGAACGTACTGGCATTCCGAATGACGGAAGCAATATAAGCAACAGGGTTGGTCACTGATAAAAGATCGGCAGCAGCATCGGTAACTCGTTTCCCCTCACTCGTATTGATGGGATGAACAAGAAAACTAGATGCATCTTGATCAAGGGCATCGTTTACCTTATTGTCTTCGCATGTGACGTCGGCTAATGAGTTCCGAGATTTTCCTTCCTTGGCACATGACTTCTTTTTGTTCAAAAGAATGGCCAGTACTTTAACAAGATGTGGAAGACAAGATGGATCATAAATAACATCTGCACCCAAACTGTAGACACAGTAAGGAAAGACAACATCAATCTCACAACTATCGCTACGTAAATATTTAACTAACTGATCAGAAATTGTATTAGAAAATGCAAAGTTGCTCATCAATACCCTTGTTTCAAAATTCAAAATGTATTCGTCCTCTTATTCCCGATCAATGAAAACGGGCAGATTAGAAGAGAAACAGTATACTCACATAATTTCTGGCATGAAGTCTTGCAGTTCCTTTTCTGATGCTGATTCCAAAGGCAAATGAATGCATTTGACCTGAGATTAACAATTTTATTTAAACTTTGATGATGCAATAAGTAAATTTTACAGTTTGATTAAACATGTAAGCCTTTGAGTTTAAAAGAGCATCTTTAGCAAGTAACAAAGTCGGCGAAGAAGAGCCTCACATGCCTGTATTGGATGCAAAACGGTTTTGATTTCTTACATTGGTTTTATCATAATATAGAAAGCAAAATTAATGGTTCATAGGGTTCAAGCTAAAGATCTAACTGGATGATGTGTTTCGAATGCATGTATAGGATGAACAAATGAAATTAAGTACTCAAAACAATGGTACCAAGACCCAGGATCAACTAAACAGATTCAAATTACAATGATAAGAGAAATGGTTCATCTGGTTAGCTTTTTTATCAGAATGAATTTTCAACAATGCCGAATCTTAGACCGATCACTGCATTTTTGTTATAGCTGTCACCAACATAAAACTTAAGGGAATATCCTTCCTTTTCATGGAAATGGTCCATCATCACCTCAGCTTAATGTATATCCAAGAATACTGTAATAAAACCAATATATTCAAGGAACACAACAATCTAATGGCAAGGAAATGACTAGGTATGAAATGCCTATGACGAGAACTCACTACATTATGATTTTCGATATTTGTTTCAAGCAAATTGGTTGATGTATTCCGCTGGTTCTTCTCCAGATTAATCTTCATGTTAGCTAAAGTCGATAAATCATCATCACTTAATATCACCTGCACCAAGTAAAATTACCATGATCTTCATGACTATTTAACATCAAACAACTACGAATTCTATGATACAAATGATTCACAGAAAAGGAGAAATTCCATCCAGAAAAACACTTAACATGCTCATTCAAAAAGGAATTGCAATCCCATTACCAGTTAAAACAGAAAATTTGATTTCAGCATTCTTCGCCACAGAATGATAATCAAGTGAGATATTAACAAACATGAACAATTATGTTCATTTGACGGTTGTAAGACAAAGACTCATAAAGTGCGATTACTGGAGGCAGTTTATAACATGAGGGTTTCCAGTTAAAACAGAAATTCCTAGATCATGTAGGCAGTAGCAGAAGATTTCCAGTTCAACTATAATACTCCAAAGCAGGCATTTCATAACTTGCAACCAAGAAACAAATATTAAGAATATAAGTGATTCGTTTAAAATCAAGCAACATCCATGATATAAAAATGGATGTAATTATTGTAATTGTACTAAGTTAAATAATAAACCTTGGAGGCTTTTACATGAGCTAGACAAATTCCTACCAAGCCAACTCCAGATCCAACCTGTTTCAAGAAATAACAATCCTAAAGTAAATAGAAAAGTGGAATTCGAGATGATATTCTTCCACATCCAACCAGAAAAATGAATGAGTATCCAACCTCAAAACATGATTTCCCTGAGAAAATATGGGGGAAAGTAAGTATCAACTCAGAGAGGAAAAGACTGGAGGGCCAAACTGAACACCTGTATAAATGAAAGCCAAAATAAACAAATTCATCTTAGTTACATGCTGAATAAAAGGAAATGCAAAATGAAGAATAACCTCAAGGGGAATACTTGAAACTAAATGCAGCAATTATTCTGCACAGATGAATGCAAAATGAAAATAGTTAACAATCAGCAAAACTGTAAAATTTTGAAAACTTAATTTGAGCGTATGAACCAGACTTAATTTGAATGAATATGAATTAACTAAACATACCCAGTATCTCCCTCAAGCATGTTGAGTGAACACTGTAGTGGGAGAACCAGTTTCTGGGATTTTGGACAACTTGATAGATTAAAACAATCTACATAGATCCAGTAAACAGTTAAATGTGAGACAATGCAAATAAACTGTAAAATACATCAAAACCAACTAAAGATAATTAGCAACTAGCATCTGTTACCCCCGGGAAAAAGGAAAGAAATGCATTTGCAGATTCTCTCATTTTCTTTGACAAGATTATCGTCCTATAAAAGATAAATATTCCATCAAAAACAATGATAGGGTCCATATTCCATACAGAATGAAGTTAGAAGATCAAAAGAGAATTGAATTGTGTCAAAACCATTACCTTGAAAGAAATCATGTAGGAAGCATATTGTTCATATAACTCATCCAACACATTGCCATGGTTTGATTCAACCTCTGCAATAAGCTTCTTCAGAAACTTCTTCAAGTAAGATTCATAGCCTTTTCCCACCTGTTAATTCATAAAACCAACCAAGCTTTATGGAAATTAATGAAAAAAGAAGAAGAAGATTGGTACTAAAATTCCCAATAATCCAACATAAAACTTAAAATATGAAAAGTGAAATTAAGAACAAAACTCACAGTTTTGTTTAAGCAATGATCCCAAACAAAGCTTTGAACTTTTTCAGTCACCTTTCCTCCACCACATTCCCTACCGAAATATGTAACGTAAGTTTCCCAAAATCAAACAAGTTAATTAAAAAATTCATGATAGGAAAGCAAAAATGATTTCTTGTGCAGGGTTCATGAAAACAAACCTGGCAAAATAGAGCAAGGTATCGGTGGTTTCCATGGCCATAAAAGCGGAGAGCAAGTGGAGCCCCGGCGGAGACGTCGAATCCAGCTCCTGTTCAGCCATCGTAGGCGTCTCATCTGGTCATTCCAAGGGGTTTTCTGAGGTTTTATGTAGGGTTAATGTCATATACAATCCCAAAGTTTGTTCAAATTTTCATATGGTACTTATACTTTAAAAAGTTCAATTTATTACCACTAAATAAATGACCCTCAAGGTTGTCAATTTTTTTAATATGGTTCTTATATTTTAAAAAAGTTCTATGTGGTACCAAGGTTATCCCTGCATATTTTCACATCTTATTTTCTGATATTTAGTACGTTTGCTAA
Source organism: Abelmoschus esculentus (assembly GCA_035048815.1). Taxonomy (NCBI): domain Eukaryota; kingdom Viridiplantae; phylum Streptophyta; class Magnoliopsida; order Malvales; family Malvaceae; genus Abelmoschus; species Abelmoschus esculentus. The sequence goes on along the minus strand of JAUCBN010000063.1, from coordinate 4,830,629 downwards.
ACAACTCTCAAAACAAAATTAGATGTTCGAATATTTTTTAGCTCAAATTCGCTAATTTAGTTGTTTAATAAATAGATGATTATAATAACCGATTTAAAAACTCATAGTTGTTTGAGTTAGAAATTTAAATAAAATAATTGTGAATTTTTTTTATCCTTTAACAATTATAAAAAATTTCTCTAAATAACATAAATCTGAATAAATAATATAAATAAAAAGATAATTGTGTAAATAAAAATTAATATATAAATTAATGATATATCTAAATTTAATAATTAATAAAATTATATTCAAAATATAATTTTATAAGTAAAAGAATAATATATTATATACATATAAATTTAATAATTATAAAATTATATTAAACGGATAATTTCACAAATAATTAATACATACATCCTTCGTATATTGTACAACTAAAATTGATTTTAATATAACAAAGAAATTAGAGGACTATTTTAAAATAATTTTTTAAGTTCTTAAGTCAAAAACACAACTCCAAGTCAAACCAAGAACATAAAAATAACTTTCTAAGTGTTTTTATTTTAGGCGTTTCGATACCATCAAAAATAGTTTCGAAAACCAACTTAAATTTTCGAAGAATATTCTTGAATTTTATGAGGCGTTTTGATACGGTATAGGACTGTTTCGAAACCAAAATGAATCTGTCAAGTTGTGTTTCGAAACAATCAACAATGATATCGAAACTGTGCTTTATTTCTTTTTAAAATATTTTAAATTTTATTAGGCGTTTCGATACTCTTCAAAAATTTTCAACGACTATTTCAATTTAAAAGTTTTTGACTGTTGGAAGACAGTTAAGCTTTAAATGTTAGTTGACCTGTTTCGAAACGGCTCAAGGGCATTTCGATACTAAGTGTCACAGTCTCAAAATTGTATCGATACATCTTCAAGCCGTTTCGATACACCCCTGTAATAAATGCACAACGTCTCTTTCTATTTGTGTACTGTTTCGAAACAAGTACCCCGCGTTTCGATACCGATTGTTTCAAAAGTGCATTTATGGTGGGAAGATGAAGCTCCAACGTCTATATTTATGATTCCAACAACACCAATGATTAGAATTCAATGAGAAGGTATAAAATCAAGCATTTCAAGCAGCATTAACAATTATTGAACCTCAAGCGAACATCCAAGCAATCCAATCCAACTCTAAGCACTTCATTGCAAATCTTTGTCTCCCAACTTCTGTATTTCAATTCATTTCTTTGTAATTGAGTTTGGGGAGTGCTAATCTGTATTTGGGGCGTATTGTTCTTGTGAGAGAAATTTATTTTGCCCATCTTCATCTCTTGTAATTCTTGTGAGGTTTAAGTCAATTTTTGGGTAGAAAATTGACTTGTTGTAAAGGTTAGCCCTTAAACCTTGAAAAAGGTAGAATTCATAGTGAATTGGTTAGAAAATCTTTAGTGGGAGCTAAGGTAGTGGATGTAGAGCTTGTTTTGAAGCTTGAACCATTATAATTCTTGTGTCTTCAATTTTTTCAATTTTCATCAAATCTTCTAAACAAAAATTTTAATTGTCAATTCACCTCGTTCTTGGCCAATCTAATTGTGTGATCAACTCAACATATATGTTCAGTAATTATATTTAAAAAATTATTTTTTATAATCTAATTAATAATAGATACAAAATATTAATAGCTAATAAATAAATTTTAAAAAATTTTAAAAAATTAATTAGTGGGTTGATTTTTAAGTTTAAATCAAAATTTTTAATTTTTTTAATTATAAAAATATAAAGAAAAAAATATACTATGCATGAAAAAAATATATATGTATATTTATATCTTATATGATTAGAAAAAATCATTTAAATTAAAATCAAATTATATTATAATATGATAAATAATTACAATTAAATTTATATATAAACTCGAAAATTTGATTGGAATCTCAAAACCTCAATCTGATTTTAAAAAATTTCAAATAAAGTTTGAATAGTAAAATAAGACTTATAAATTTGAATAACCTAAAAAATACTTGACTTGGCTCGACTCAATCGAATGTCCCCTACTCACATTAGAGATGTAAAATCAGGTAATCAGATGGATTTTAGGTTGGGTTTTGTTAGGTTGGGTTAAATCGGATACAAATCATTTTAAGTTGATTTCATGTTTTGACTCAATTTGATCGAATGCGAGTTAGTTGCAGGTCGAGTTCATTTCAGGTCAGGTCAAGATGATTCAAGTCTAAATTAGTTAATTGTAGGGTTAATTCGGGTTTGGGTGAACTTTAGGTCGAGTTCATTTCAAGTTGGGTAATTTCAATTTCAATAAAAAAATAAAATATTAAGGATTAATATAAATAAAAATATCATCGCATATTCATATTTAAAATATTGGACTAAACTAAAAAATAAATAAGGGTCAATTTAAAATATAAAGTTTTAAGGATTATAATAAATAAAAATATTAAATTAAAATTAAAATTAAAAATATTGAACTAAATTAAAAAAATAAATATGTTTCAATTTAGACTAAGAAAGATTTATGAACTATAATGATTAAAAAATATCATTATATTAAAAATATTACACTAAATTATAAATATTTGACAAGTTACAAGTATTATTCGCTACTAAATAATAATTAAAGTACAAGTCCAATTTTCTAAATCCAAAATCAAATACCTAGATTAATTTGTTAAGCCCGAGAACAATTTTAATTTCCTAAGCTAATTCTTTAATATCAACCCTTAATCCTTAAACTAATTTCTTTAGTTTAATTTTAATTCTTTTAAGTTTACTTAAAGTAATAATTAAAGTAAAATCTCAATTCTTTAAACTTAATTTAAATTTATATTTTAAAATAAATAAATATTAATAATTTTAATTAAATATACTATAATTAAATATTATTTTAATAAAATTATAATAGTTTAAATATTAAATTAAATATTATTTTAAATTTAAAAATTTTATAATTTATAATCAAATATTAATTAAATATTATAATTAAAATTAAGTATCCAACAAAAAAAATTAATATGTAATACTAAATATAAATATTAATTTCTAAGCTAATTCCCTAAGTCTAAGTTCAAGTTCATTTTCCTAATCTTAATTCTCAAATTTTGACCTTAATCTCTAAACTAAGGGTAACTAAAACAAAGGTCACTTAATTATTAAAATTTACATTTGCGTCACTCAATTATAAATAAGGTTACATTTGGGTCACCCTTCATATTTAAAAAAGTACATCAATTTGGTCGTTTTTTTTCTTCTAAATCACTTGTATAACCTTGTTAACATTAGAGTACTTCATTTGAAATCATTAATTAATCTAATACACAAATTGATAAAATCTTTTTTAAAATACGAAAAGTAACCCAAATATAACTTTACCTATAATTGAGTGATCTAAATGTAACCTTTAATAATTTAGTGACCCAAATGTAACTTTACCCATGAATGACCCAAATATAACTTTCAATAATCAGGTGACCCAAATGTAATCCTACCCATAATTAAGTGATCTTCGTTACAATTTACCCTTAAACTAATTCCCAAAGATCAATTCTTAAATCCTAACCTTTAATCCCTAAATTAATTCCCTAAACCTAAGTGCAATTTCAATTCCCTAAGCTCAGTTAAAATTAACATAACCCCTAATCCTTAAAATGATTTCCTAAGCTCAAGTCCAATTTCAATTCCTTACTATTAATTCTCTACTCTTAACCCTTGATCCCTAAACTAATTTCTTAAGCTTAATTCTAATTTTCTAACCCAATTAAAGTAATAATTAAAGTAAAATATTAATTCTCTGATCCAAATTTAAATTTATAATTTAAAAAGTTATATATTAATAATTTTAAATAAATATATTATAATTAAATATTAATTTAATATAAATAAAAATAATTTAAATATTAAATTAAATATTAATTTAATATTAAAAATATAACTTTTATTTAAATATTAATTTAAAATTATAATTTAAATTAAATACACAATATTTAAATTAAATATTAATCTCTAAATTAATTTTTTAAATCCAAACCCAATTCCAATTCTTTAATCTCAATTCTTCCCTAAACCCAATTAAAATAATAATTCATTTACAATCCCAATTCCTAGGCCCAATTTATATTTATAATTTAAATAAATTAAATATTAATAATTTTAATTAAATATTTTATAATTAAATATTAATTTAATTAAAATTATAATAGTTTAAGTATTAAATTAAATTTTAATTTAAAAAAATTGAAAATTTTAATTAAATATTAATTTAAGTTATAACTAAAGTTAAGTACACAACTAAATTAAGTATTAAATAAATTAGTTAAATAAAATATATAATACTAATTTTTTGAATTAATATAATACTAAATTTAAATATTAATCTTAAACAAATTTTCTATGTTCATACTCAATTTTAATTTTATAAGTTTAATTATATTTATTAATATTTTAAATTCATCAAATTATAAACATCTTTAATTATATGTAAGATAAATATCAAGTTTTATTAATATTAGTTTAGGTCAATGACAAGTCAGATTTAAAACAAGTATGGTCAATAATCAAATCAAGTTCAAAACAAGTCGGGTTCAAAACATGTCAGGTAAAATCAGGTCTCAAGTTTATTCAATCGATTAATATCAGTTATCTGTCAAATTAAACTCATGTTTGGGCTCGTTTCAATTTGGTGCAGGTCGAGTTTCGAGTTCAGAATAACATGTTTAATTCGTGTTCGAATCATTCTCGATCTGATATAGATCAATTTAGTTACAACAACAAAAAGGTTTAATTCGAGTTCAAATCAACAACTATAAAATATAGACCAATTTCAAATTATTACATTCTCGAATCAAATTAAATTTTTACTCAAACATATTTTAATCAAATTTTTAAGTTGGGTCCACCTTTTACATACTTAACTCACATGTAGAGGGTATCACCAAACCCTAAAATCCAATAAAATGTTCTGTTTTTTAAATACCATAGAGAAAACCTTGAGCTTTGGGCCCCAAAATTTGAATATCAAAACTAGCCTTATTCCGTCTTCAAAATCCCTCCTTTTCTTCCTCATATCCTTCTGTTCTCTCAGTCTACCGCCACCCTATCTCATTTCTCCACCGAAAAAACCCTAGCCTTCAAGCGCCAACTCTCAAGAATGGGCAAAAAGAAAGCAACCACTCGATCTAATGAACCCAAACATCAAAAACCATCTCAGGAAACTCACGATCCTTCCAATGATTCAACCTTTACAAAATCTGCAAACCCTTTGAGCCGCCAATCTTCCATGGAAGACCCCATTGAGAAGCTCCAAAATCTAAAGTCTCTCAACTCTTTTCTTGTCAAGGAGGCCTTTGAAAGCAGGCAACAGATTGAATCCTTGGCTCAAGCCAAGAAAGTTCTTGAGGCTGAGTTGAGTGAAAAGAAGAAATTTCAAGCTGAAGAGAGTGAGAAAAACGTGAGCTTTGAGTTACAAAGTGAGTTGTTTTCGGTTTACATGGGGACCCAAATGACGGAACATGGCGTTGAGATGGAAAAGATTGTTGGGGCCTTGCATAGAAAAGTGAAAGAACTGGTCTGTAGTCTTGAAAATGAGAGGGAGATGTTGAGTTTGGTTTATAAAGAGAGAGATTTAGTGAGGAAAGATTTTGAGTTGCAGGTTAATGAGGGTAAGATGATGAAAGAGAATCTGAAGGAAATGGAGGGAAATAAGATGAAATTTATGGTAGAAATTGAGAAACTGGAAGTGGAATATGCTAGGTTGGTTAGGGAGAAAGATGACTTAGAGAAAATGAAGAGTTTGATGATGAAAGATAAAGATTTGTTGGAGAAAAACATGAAGCATGCGACAGAAGAAGTTGAGAATTTGAGAAGGGAGAATGAAAAGATTGTGAAGGAAAAGAGAGGGATTGAGGCCGAGAAAAATGAGCAAACATTGAAGATTGATGAGATGGAAAGGGAAATGAGAGAAATGAATGAAGTTGTATCAAACTTGAAGAAGGAAGATGCGATTTTGAGGTTGAAGAATTTCGAGTTGGAAAAGAATTATGGTGAAGCAATGGACCGGGAGGCTGAAAGAGCTATAGAGATCGGTGCATTGGTGGAAGAGAAGAGAGCAAAAGAGAGGAGTATTGAAAGGTTAATGGAGGAAAAGGATTTTCTGTCGATGTCATTGGAGGCAATAATGGCGGAGTCAGATGATAAGCAGAGAAGAATTGAGAAGTTGTTGGAGGAAAGTGATGCAGCTGGAGGAGTGTTGGAAAAAAATGAGAAGGAATTAAAGGATATGCATAACAAGATTGAGGAACTGTCTGGTCAAAAAACCGAGATCGAGAATGCCAAAAGCCTTGGGGAGATTGAAAATATCGAGTTACACAATGAAGTGAGTGAGCTGAAGAATGTTGTGCAAAGGCTGCAAGAGGAGTGCTTGAATCTTCAAAAGAAGAACACTGAATCGATATCCGAAGTTAGCTGTTTTAGAGAATTAGTTGATCAAGTAACGCATCAGAAGGATGATGCTTTGAAACAACTCGTTGAGGAGAAGCATAATTGTGATAACTTGAGATCAAAAGTTACACAAATGGAGAATATGCTGAAGAAAACTGTGGAAGAGCTGGCACGGAAGAAGACTGAATGGCAGAACCTAATCAATGAAAAGGAAGAGATGGAGAGTCACATTGGATCAATGGTACAAGATAAAGATAGGCTGCATAAGGAACTTTTGGTGGCCACTAGAGATTTTAATGATTTGAAAGTTAAAATGGAGTCGACCACCATTAATTACGAGCGAGCATTGATTCTGTTGAAGAACACTGCTTCACTATTATGCCAATCTAAAGCTGAAAACAATGAGAAATCAACTGAAGAAACCACTGTTGCTGAACAGAATCTCGAAGATGAAATCGTGCCATATGCAATGGAAATGGAGGCAATCAGAAAGGCATTTAAGAACAAAGAGACGGTGGCTCAAGTCTTGAAGCAGAAAGTTGAGTTGATGGAGAAATCCATGGTGGAATCAGAAAAGAAAAAGAGTTTCTGGACTTTGGTGTCTTCTGCAACAACAATTTTGGCTGGAATTACTTTTGCATATGCTGCAAAAGGACACTGAGTGGTTTGGTTTACTGGTGAACCTTTTTTTTTTCAGCACAAGATGTTTCTTTACTTGTAGGATTAACTGAGAAAACTCTAACCTGACAATGTGGTATGTTGTCTAGTTATCAACTTTAGCTCAGTGATAAATAATTAAGAACGCTCTTTAACTGCTTCATATTTGAGTTATATTCAACTATGTTGTCTGCTTATATGTTATTTTGTTGCTTATACTGTTTGGTTTTTGGAAAATGAAAAATGCAGGCTACAAAAGGTGAACCAAATTGATTATATATGCCTATGAAATCAGTAAATGGAAGCTAAAGTTTTAGTTGAACAAGAACTTTCCTATGTCACTTGTAGGGGCGTAAACGAATCGAGCTTCAAAGGATAAGGGTATGTTCGTGTTTGTTTATTTATTTTTGAAGGTGTTCAAACTTTGTTCGTGTTACGTTTAAATTTTTAATGGTATATTCGAGCTCGGTTCGTTTATTTTTTGTCGTGTTCGGGCTCGATTCGTTTAACATTCACAAACGTGTTCGTTTATATGTTCGATAATTTGTTCGTTTAACGTTCGTGAATATGTTCGTTAAGCGTTCGTGAACATGTTCGTTTGTATATTCATCAACTTGTTCATTTAGCGTTCATGAACATGTTTGTTTAACGTTCGCGAACATGTCCGTTTAACGTTCGTGAACATACTCGTTTATGATTTCTACAATTGTAATTAAGCAAACATACATGAATTAAATAAAATAGAATTAATCAGCGTAAATATTCATTTAAAAATATAAATATATAACGTACCACAACAACAAAATAAAAACATAAGCAGTGTTTATTTTTAGAGAGATTTGAAAGAGGAGTGTGACTGTAGGAAATTAAGGGAAAAGGTGATTGGGGTTCCAATATGGTTTATATACTTTGAATTTAGGATTATTAAAGAACATAAACGAGCTAATAAACGAACTTATAAATGAACATAAACGAGTATATAAACGAATATAAACAAGCCTATAAACGAACATAAACGAGTTTGTTCGTCAACATAAACGAGTTGAATGCACTTATGTTCGTGTTTGTTCATTTATTATCGAACATAAAATATATGTTCATACTCGTTTATTTAACTTATTAAACGAACGTTATATAAACGGTTCACGAATATCTCGTCAAACGCTCTGTTCGTTTACACCCCTAATCGCTTGTTCTTGCTTTATTTGATTATAAGTCTTTGTTATCCGAGATTACGTGAGTGTGATATGTGTATGCTTATTTTTTTTTCTTAAGTATTTTCATGAATTTGGGAGTTTATATCTTTATATCCATGTGTCAAACACGAGCACTAGATGTGGTTATTTCTTAAAAAGAAAGTGAATTCATACAATGTTCATGCTTCATGTTTATTTTAGTTGGGACTTTGATAGAAAATCAACATATTTTGAGATTTCTTTTGTACTTGGTTCATATGTACTTGGATTTTGAGTTGAGTTTTGGATGTGTATATATTTTTTAATTCAGTAGAGAGATATTACATTTTCAAGATAAATATTGGGATTTAAATTTATATAAGATAAGAGTATTTTTAACTATTCAGTCGATTAGTAGATCTCGGATATACGTATATGTTCAAAACGGGTTTGTTTGTTTAAAAAAGTTTTTTAATGTATATGGAAAGTTGTTTCTTCGTGTTTGTATCTAGATGTGCTTTATGAATAGGTATAACTTAATTGGGTTTTACACATTTAATCATGGAGGTGGAAGAAAATGAAGATTATAATGACAAAAGTTGATATAATGATGATATAAAACTTTCGGAATCTATAATATCTAATCAAAATTTATATAAATGATACAGAAGTGGTTTAAAAATCTGATTATACAACCAACAATCTCAGAAGAGGGTAGTTCTAGGAAATAACTGTTAAAAGTCGACTAATTGAAGGCTGATTGGTTACCTGGTCATATTTTGTACATAATTTTTTACGAAATATGTACACAATTTCTTACAACAATTATAAGAAAAAAAAACAGTATACACATAAAAGGTTACAAACATAAGGATTTGTGTACATACATAAATCCTTACAAATATTGTAGGAAAAACGATATATGCATAAAATGTTACAACGTAATGATTTGTGTACATACATAATTTACTACAAGAAAAAATAATATGGTACAAGAAATGTAAGAATTTGTGTATGTACACTAATTACTACAAAGTATACACAAATCCTTACAAATATTGTAAGGAAAAAGGTATATACCAAATTCCTTACACCTACTCAGTCTCACCATGAGCTTAAAAAAGGTTATCTTAGTGTAAGGATTTGTGTACATACACAACTTACTACGAGAATACATAATATGGTACACGAAATGTAAGGATTTGTGTATGTACACAAATTACTACAAAGTATACACAAATGCTTACAAAAATTGTAAGGAAAAAGGTATATACCGAAATTCTTACACATATTCATCATGAGCTAAATGAGGCCATCTTAGTGTAAGGATTTGTGTACATACATAATTTATTATGAGAAAACATAATATGATACAAGAAATGTAAGGTTTTATGTATGTACACAAATTACTACAAAGTATACACAAATGCTTATAAAAATTGTAAGGAAAAAGGTATATACCTAAATCCTTACACCTACTCACTATGAGCTAAATGAGGTCATCTTAATATAAGTATTTGTGTACATACATAATTTACTACGAGAATACATAATATGGTACAAGAAATATAAGGATTTGTGTATGTACGCAAATTACTACAAATTATACACAAATGTTGTAAAAAAAATTTAAGGAAAAAGGTATATACCAAAATCCTTACACCTACTCACCATGACCTAAATAAGATCATCTTAATATAAGGATTTGTGTACATACACAATTTACTACGAGAATACTTAATATGTAGGGGTGTTCAAAAATACAAAATTTAGGTAAATTTGATGCAAAAAGTGATAAAGTTATTTTTCTTGGATATTCTCAACATTCAAAGGCTTATAGAGTTTTTAACAAAAGAACCTTAGTTATAGAAGAGTCTATACATGTTTTCGATGATAACTTCCTTCCTAAGAAGGATTCTTATGATGATGATGATGTAGGAATCATAAAAACCATTGATGAGGGACAAACATCAAAGATGGATGAGGTTCCAATCAATGAGGAAACACAAGGTCCTCAAATAAAAACTTTAGGAGATGTAAAGCTTGAAGAAAGGGAAATGAGCTACCCAAGAGAGTTCAACTATGTCAAGAGTGGTTAAATCTTGGGTGATCCATCCATGGGGGTAACTACTCGTTCTTCTCTTAGATTAATGAATCATATTGCATTTATCTCATGCATAAAGCCTAAGAATATCAAGGAAGCTTTAGATAATGAATTTTAGATATTGGCTATACAAAAAGATTTAAATCAATTTGAGATAAGTAATGTATGAACATTAGTTGATAGGTCTAGTAATAAATCTAATATAGGAACTAAATGGGTCTTTAGAAACAAACTAGATGAGAGCGGTAACATTGTGAGAAATAAAGCTAGATTAATTGCTCAAGGTTACACTTAAGAAGATGGAATAGATTTTTGATGAAACCTATGCACCCGTAGCTAGGATGAAAGCCATTAGGATGTTATTTGCATTTGCATGTTATCATGATTTCAAGCTTTTTCAAATGGATGTCAAAAGTGCTTTTCTAAATGTTTTTATAAATGAAAAAGTGTATGTTGAACAATCACCGGGTTTTGAAGATCCAAAATTTCCAAACCATGTTTTTAAATTGGCCAAAGCTTTATATGGTTTGAAACAAGCTCCTAGAGCTTGGTATGAAAGGCTTTCAAATTTTTTGATTGAAAAAAGATTTAAAAAAGGTATGGTGGATACTACATTTTTTATAAAAAGATTTAAAAATGATATCTTAGTATTTCAAATTTATGTTGATGACATTATTTTTGGTTCTACTAATAAATGTTATTGTCAAGATTTTTCAAAGATTATGCAAGGTGAATTCGAGATGAGCATGACGGGGGAGCTCTCATTCTTTTTGGGACTCCAAATCAAGCAAAAAAAAGATGACACCTTCATCAATCAAGCAAAATATATCAAGGATATGCTTAAAAAGTTTGGCTTGGAGAATGTGAAACCTTAAGCCGCTCCTATGATCTCATCAACTAAGCTTGACAAGGATGAAGGAGGTAAGTCTGTTGATTCTAAATTGTATAGATCCATGATAGGTTCTTTGTTTTACCTTACCGTAAGTAGACCGGATATTATGTTTAGTTTTTGCTTGTGTGATAGGTTTCAAGCTAGTCCTAGAGAATCACACTTAGTAGCCATTAAGAGAATTTTTAGGTACCTTAAAGACACACCTTGTTTAGGTCTTTGGTATCCTAAAGACTCTTCTTTTAACCTTCATGCTTATTCGGATTCGGATTGTGGGGTTGTAAGATAGGAAAATTACATCCGGAACATGTCAATTCTTAGGTAATATGCTCATATCTTGGTTCTCTAAGAAACAAAATAGTGTAGCTTTATCTACCATAGAAGCGGAGTACATATTCTTAGGGATTTGTTGTGCTCAAATCCTTTGTATGAAGCAACAACTCTTAGATTATGACATTAGAGTTGAAACTATACCTCTAAAATGTGATAACACTAGTTCTATATGTCTTACTAAGAACCCTATTCAACATTCTAGAACTAAACACGAAGAAATTAGACATCACTTCATTAGAGATCATGTGTCTAAAAATGATATTGTTTTAGAGTTTGTTGACACCTTAAATCAATTAGCGCACATCTTTACTAAACCTTTAGACAAAGAGTGTTTTTGGACCTTTAGTAGATAACTTGATCCTTTGTGTGTTATTTTGTGCAAAATATGCTTGAATCTTGATTGAAATCATGCCTATATTAATTTGTATCTTGTTGCTTCTATGCATGTTGCTAGGGAGAGTATAAACTTGTTCATGCATCTTAATCATGTCATAACATCATATGCATGCTTTTAGGGGCTTTAGAGACTCATATCTAGTACTTTAGAAACCTAGAATGCAAAGCCTAGCTAAGGGGTATCGAAACATGTGAGATTGGTTTCGATACATGTTCTTTAAGATCATCTTTGATCGTATCGGGGTAACATGGTATCGAAATGCCCAAAATGTGTTTCGATACTAGTGGTTTCGATATGCGCAAGAAGTGGTTCGAAACACGCTTTTTTGAAATGCCTATAAGAGCGTATCGAAACGCACGGCAGTAGATTAGGTTTAAAACACCCCAAATCTTATTTTTACTCAAATCATAACTCTTTAAAACTCCTCTCTTAACCCTATCCGAAACTCTCGTTATAAAATCCCTCTATTCATCAACTTTTACCACAAAAACAAACGTTTTTCTTGAGGGTTTCTCATCACATCATTAAGGCTAAGGCTATATCGAATTTTGGTGCTTCAAAAACCATCAATTCCATCTTAACCAATATTCAAGGTAATTTCAAAAAAACTATTTTTAATCATGTTATTAGGGGGAGTATGAACTTGTTCATGCATTTTAATCATGTCATAACATCATATACATGCTTCTAGGGACTTTAGAAACTAATTTCTAGTACTTTAGAAGCTTAAAATGCAAAGCCTAGCTAAGGGGTATCGAAACAGTTGAGATCGGTTTCGATACCTATTCTTCAAAGATCATCTTAGGACATATCTAGGTTATTTGATATCGAAACGCCCAAAATACGTTTTGATACAGCTTGTTTCGATACTGGCTAGAAGTGTTTCGAAACACAATGTTTTGAAACACCCATAAGGGTGTATCAAAATGCACGACGACATATTAGGTTTAAAATACCCAGATCTTCTTTTAACTCAATTTAAAACAAACACAACCTCTTCCCTCAAAACCCTATCTGAAACCCTTTATATTCAACCCCTCTCTTCATCAATTTTTCACAAAAAAATCACACGATTTTCTTGAGGATTTTTCATCAAAACATCAAGGCTAAGGCAACATCAAAGTTTGGTACTTCAAAAACCATCAATTCCATCCTAGTCAATATTCAAGGTATTTTCAAAAACCTTAATTTTGTCGAATTTTAGGGTATTAAATTTAGATTTTGAACATATTTTGATTGATTATTTTATAGGTTTTCAAAATCCTAAAAACAAAATTCAAAATAATTTTTTTTTCATTCGAATATAAATTATTTTTATCGTATTTTTTTACTTGTTTTTCAAGTTCTTTCATTTTTTAACCCTTAAATTATTGTTTCATAGGATTGAATAAGTTTTATCAAGCATATATGTTTTTAAGTGCCTAAAACTAATCCTTAACCGTTTTAATTCTTAGATTATGGCACCTAAAAAGCGTCAATGTACCGAGGGAGGTAATTCATCTAGTGTTGCTGCCCGTGCTTCCCGGACAGATCTTCAAGTGGTCTATGAACGATATTTGGATGATCACTCCAAAATTGACAACTTCCAACAATTTCGCAACCATAAGCTCCAAAAGGAACGATGTGTGGATGTGAGCTTCATGAATTCTGTGAAATTTCAATTCTGCTATCTTCAGCTTATTCATGATTGGAAGTTCTTGATCTTCCTCTCATCCACCGACAAGTTCTACCCAACTCTTGTCCTTATTTTTACTTTAATGATACATGCATTCTTTCAAAGGATAAATCTAAAGTGATAGCCATCGAGTCATACCTCATGAGACAAAGCTTTCGGATAGATGTTCAAACCTTGGTTGATGTCTTTGGACTTGAGGACGAAGGCATTGAGGATGAAAACTCGCTTGACACATTCACGGGTTCCGTCATGAACCTCGACGTCAATGATCAGTTTTTGCACCTTATCATCTCTTGGTGGATTCGTCCGTCAAATGGAAAGTACTCATGGATTCGTCAAGTTGACAGATTTTGGATAAATTGCTTTCGTCAAGCTTGGCAACCAAATCTTCCTCAAATCATCTTTGCCGATCTAGTTTGGCAAATCAAAAACCGTGGCACCCCTTTGGTTCGATCTTTTTCCTATGCTTGTGTACTTATCTCTATATTTATGCATTTGAGAATAGATTGTTCCTACGACATCATGGAATCCGTTAAAGAACCTATCGGTGAAACTTCTCTCAACCGTTCTCATTTCTAATATATTAATGGTGAATGGGTTCGCGGTGAGGCATCTCCTCCTTCTCCTCCTGTTGATCCGGAACCTATCCAGTAAATGGCTCTCAATGCCGAGATGATGGCATTTCTCACAGCGTAATTTGAAGTCTTGGGCACTCGTATGGATGCTCGGTTTGATTCTATGCATACTCACTTCAACTCTCACTTCGATGCTATGAACACAAGGTTGATGAGTTTGGAGAATCAAAACCTTTATATGCAGCTTACTTTTGAAGCCCTTTGTGATCAATGACGTCTTCACAATGCACCTAGAAATGATGACAATGATGGTGGTGAAGATGGAGAGGATGGTGGTGATGGAAAAGATTAGTTCTTAGCTATCTCTAGTTTTGTTATGGTTTTTTAGGACTAGTTTTGATCTTCTTTAGGTTTAAGTTGCATTTCATTTTCATATTAAAACTTATGCACCTATGTTGTTTCTATTTCTATGCTTTAACATTTATGTTGGATTTTATTTAATGCTATGGTTTGTTTGCACTTAATTTGCTTGCTTGTTTTATTATTCTCTATACCTTATCTTACATTGATTTTGATCTAACAAAAAGGGGGAGAAAAGTCTTTAAAATAAAATTTTAAAGTTATGCAAACTTTAAGGGGGAGTTTTAATCTTAAAAATTTCTTTTAGTTTTGTTATATCAAAAAGGGGAGATTGTAAAACTAAAATTAATTTTGATATAACAAATATGTTAGAGGACTATTTTGAAATAAATTTTTAAGTTCCTAAGTCAAAAACTAAACTTGAAGTCAAGCCAAGAACATCAAAATATTTTTCTAAGTGATTTTACTTCAGGCGGTTTGATACCATACAAACTAGTATCGATACCCAACTTTATATTTCGATGAAATGTTCTTAAATTTTTTCAATCGTTTGATACACCTAGAAACAATTTCGAAACAACCTTAATATTATAACAAAGATTTTGAAGTTTTAATAGGAGTTTCGAAACATGTTCTGATACCGGAATCAATCTGTCAAGTTGTGTTTCGAACCATGTATTGAAACCGTGCTTTATTTATTTAAAAGAATTTAAAAATGACAAGGCATTTCGATACGCCTAATCATCGTTTCGATACCTTTAAAAATCCCTAACGACTTTAAATTTTAAATGTTTTTTGACCATTTGTGACAGTTGAGCTTTAAATATTAGTTGACCAATTTCGAAACCCGTTTTGATACATTGGGTCATAGTTTATTCTTTGTATCAATACACTTTTCGATACCCCTTATTTTAAAGAACAAACATTTCGATACCATGACACATGGTTTCAAAACTCCTATAATAAATGCACGTCTCTTTCTATTTTTATACTATTTCGAAATAGGTAGCCCATGTTTTGATCCAGAGGTTGCAAAAGTGCATTTATGATGGGAAGATTAAGCTCCAACGTCTATAATTATAATCCTAATAACCCCAACGATTAGAATTCAATAAGGATGTATAAAATGAAGCATTTCAAGCAGCATTAACAACTGTTGAACCTCAAGCAAACATCCAAGCAATCCAATCCAACTCCAAGCATTTCATTGCAAATCTTTGTCTCTCAACTCTTGTATTTCAATTCATTTCTTTGTAATTGAGTTTGGGGAGTGTTATTCTGTAACTGGGGCATATCATTCTTGTGAGAGAAACTTATTTTCCTATATTTTTTCGATTATAATCTCTTGTAAGGTTTAAGTCAATTTTGGGTAAAAAATTGACTTGTTGTAAAGGTTATTCCTTGAACCTAGAAAAAGATTGAATTCATTAGTGAATTGATTAAAAAATCCTTAGTGGGAGCTAAGGTAGTGGATGTAGAGCTTGTTTTGAAGCTTCAATCACTATAAATCTTGTGTCTCAAAATTTTCCAATTTCTACCAAATCTTCCTAACAAAATTTTAATTGTCAATTCACCCAATCTTGACCAAATTTATTGTGTGATAAACTTAACAAAATCCATTAATTTGATAAAGCTCATTTAATTAAGGTTTATATTCAATTATGAACATTTAATTAAACTCAATTTAAATTAAATTTTTTTATTGATAGCAATGTATAATTTGGTACTGATTTCTAGGTGTTATGTGGGTGTTAACCTTTCTCTATAATAATCAACTCTCGAAACTAATCGAATCTTTATTTTTAGGGTAAATTATACAGATAACCACCATACTATAAGGTTAGTATAGACAAGGGCGGAGTTGGAAAATTATTCTAAGGGGTGTCATTTTTTGGAGTTATATTTAAGGGGTGTCAACTATTTATATATTGATGTCATTTATTATTATTATTATTTAAAATTATATATATAAATTATATATAAAAAAATTGATCCAAAATTTTTTGGGGTGTCATTTGATCACTCATTTGAATGGGTGGCTCCGCCCATGGGTATAGATATGACCATAATACTTTAAAAAGCGTCAAATACACCAGTCAACTTTTAAAATGGTATCAAAATAACCATTGATCGTTAAAAAATAACGGTTTCATAACGTGGCAATTAAGAATAAAATGGAATAATTACACATTTACTCTCTGTCATTCATATATTTTTTAAATTTAATCCTAATTTTATTATAATAAGATAATATAATTATTTATTTAGATGAGGACACATGTCATCACCTGGTTGGATGAGGAAAACAAAATCCAAGCACTTGCCAACAAGAGGATTCGAACCTAGGTTTGATGCAAGAAAACAATATAACTCAACTACTAGGACAAACAAATTTTTTAGATATAAAAAACTATCATTTATATATATTTATTCTTTCTGATATTTGTTCCTTTATGTTTGATTATTTTTAATTTAATTAAAAATAATAATTAAATTATTATATAGTAAATTAAATGTTTGAATTTAATAAAATTTTATTTATAATCTCTAAACCCCAACCTTAAATGTTAAACCCTAAATTCGTTAAATGAATTTTTAAACCTTAAACACTAAACTCAAACCTTAAAACTCAACTCTAAATTTTAAATTTTTAACTGAATTTAAGGTTTGACAATATAAAACCTAAACCCTAACCCTAAACACTAAATGTTAAACCCCAAACCCTAAACCTTATCCCTAAACCCTAAATATTAAACCCTAAATTCATTTAAAAATTTAAGATTTAAGGTTAGATTTTAAGGTTTAGGATTTAGATTTTAACATTTAGGGTTTAGGGTTTAAAAATTCATTTAAACGAATTTAGGGTTTAATATTTAGAGTTTAGGGTTAGGGTTTAGAGTCTATAAATAAAATTTTATTAATTTAAAATTTTTAATTTATTATATAATAATTTAATAATTAATTTTAATTTAATTAAAAATAATTAAATATAAAAAAACAAATATGAGAAAGAATAAATATATATAAATGATAATGTTTTGAATTCAAAGAATTTACTTGCCCTTATGGTTGAGCCATATGCATTTCTATGCATCAAACCCAGGTTCAAAGAATTAGGTGGTGACACGTGTCACCATTTGATTAAAGGAAAAAAATAAATTAAAAAACTAAATATATATATAAGAAGTATCCTTCAATAAGGTGGTGATACATGTCATTATCTAAATAAATAATTATATTATTTTATTATAATAAAATTAGTATTAAATTTAAAAAATATATGAATGACATAGAGTAAACATGTAATTATTTCATTTTATTTTTAACTACCAAATCATCAAACCGTTAATTTTTAACGGTCGTTAATTATTTCGGTACCATTTTAATAGTTGATCGGTATATTTAACGCTTTTTAAAATATTATGGTCATTTCGATACCAACTATGATGGTTATTTGTGTAATTTACCCTTATTTTTTTGGTGTTTAATCTACTATAGTGGTTGGTAGTAACTTCATTTTTTGAATTTTCTTTTTAGAAAAAGTTTTACATTTTCATATATTTTCTAAAAATTAGCGTATTTTAAAATTTTTCTATTTAAAAAGAAATCTATACGAATAACATTTATAAATATATTATAATAGATGAAGAAAACATATATTCGATATATTTTTTACATTGAGTAAAAAATCATTTCAAAAATTTTAGCAAAGAACGTATATTACAACCTTTATGGTGTTCAAACGGTCGGTTAAACCGAATTAACCGACCAAACCGAACTAATTCGGTTAAAACGGTCGGCCACTGAACTTTGTTCGGTCGGTGAGTGGTTAAAGTTTTTTTAAAAATTCGATGAATGATTAATTCGGTTCGAAACGGGTTAATTAACCGAATTAACCGAATTAGCCGAAATATAATAAAAATATTAAATATACAATATATATTATTATTAAGCCCATATCCAACTTGTTTTGTTTTATCATAATGTTTAATATAAAATTCTAATATTTTTATACATGTTTAGATATTATTTAAATTAAATTCTAATTTATCTTCGTAAACTAAAAAGTATTTTCAATGATTTTTATTGTGTAATAACTTTGAATAAGAAAATTAATAAATTTCGGTTAATTCGGAAACCGACCAAATTAACTGAAATTTGTTCGGTTCGGTTAATATACTTCAAAAAAAGTTTGGTTCGGTTAACGGTTAAAGATTATAAAAGTTCGGTTAATTCGATTTTTGGTAATTCGGTTCGGTCACCGACTGAATTAACCGTTTGAACACCTCTAAATTACAACGTAATTACCAGAGAACAAAAATCCTCTGCCTTTTTTCTGTGCCTTTGTGCCTCCTTTGTATTTTTGTAAAAAATTGAATTTTAAACCCTAAACCTTTATTTTCTATATTCTAAACCCTAAACCCTATACCTTAAAAAATACTCTATACCCCTAATTCTCTAAACCCTAACCAAAACTCCTAACCTAAAACCCTAAACCCTCTAATTTGAAGTGGGGGTATATATGGAAGCATGAGAAAAGGGCAGATGATTTGGGTTCAATTACTGGAGTGTTAAGAGTTATATATTAAATTGTTTTACTTTCAGAAGGCATGAATTGAGCAAGCCATTAAAGTTGTTTATTGAGCGAGTTGATCGTATGTTGAATATTATTTGATTCGTGCTTGTTAAAAAATTTATTGTTCGACTTGATTCGTTGCTCGTTAAGATTGATAAAATTATGCTCGACTAATACTTGTTAAAATATTTTATTGCTCAACTCGACTTGTTGCTCGTTAAACTCACTAAAAAACTTATCTTATTTTTAATTAAAAGTAAAATTTAATAATAGTATATGAGACATAATATTAACATAAATTAACAAATTTAACCAAAAATATCAAAAGAGTGTATAAAACACTTTTAAAGTCTAAATTTGAAAGTAACAATCCATAAATAAACGAAATTAGCATATTAAAATTAAATTAATAATTCATAAATTAATAATTTTTATTTAGAATTATTTTTTAATAAAATAATTCTAAAGTAATTATTAAAAAATATCTCACTAAAATTAATGAGTTGTTCGCGAACTTATCAAGTCGATTTAGATTTTGCTCGATTTAATTTGTTAAGATATCGAGTTGAATTCGAGTTCGAATCAAGTCAATTTAAGTCAATAATTTATCAAATTTTAACAGAGTCAACTTCGAGCAACTCACGATCTGCTCAACTCGTCAAGCACCCCTTCAACAACCTTCAATCTGTTCATACGTCTTCGTTTTATACGAAACAAGAGGTTCCCGACAAAATCACCGCGAAAACTCCCAACATAAAGTGAAATACTATATTTTTCCCGCGAAACTCAAAAATCGCGTGCCACGTTGGCAATCCTCGTGTGTCTCCAATTTACCAATCATATTTCACCTAAATCTTTGCTATACGGTGTCCCGCGAGCAACCCTCCCTTCTGGAACCCCCATTGATCAATTTATAAGACACTCTCTCCATCCCTATCTTCTATTCCTTTTCACCAACGAGATTTAGGGTTAGGGATTCTTAAAGATGAGCCCACCGGAAGGATCAACCAAAGGAGGGAGAGGAAAACCTAAGTCATCCAAGGCCGTTTCGAGGTCACATAAGGCTGGGCTTCAGTTTCCGGTCGGAAGGATTGCTAGGTTCTTGAAAGCCGGCAAATATGCCGAGCGTGTTGGTGCCGGAGCTCCCGTCTACCTCTCCGCCGTATTAGAATACCTTGCTGCCGAGGTGAGATTTCTCGTGGTTCCAACGATCGATTTGCGGTTGATCGATTTGTCCGACTATTTTTTTTGGGAAATTGTGATTTCATAACCTTAGACATTTTTTCTTACGATTTATTTAATCTGAGACTCGATGCGGTTTGAAATGATCGATTTATGGTTAATTGATTCGTCCGATTAGATTTTTTTAAGGAAAAAAAAAACGATCTTTTCGATTGGTTTTGATTTTGTTTTCAGGTTCTAGAATTGGCTGGAAACGCAGCGAGAGACAATAAAAAGAATAGAATCGTTCCAAGGCACATTCAGCTAGCAGTGAGAAATGATGAAGAGTTGAGCAAGCTGCTGGGTTCAGTGACCATTGCAAATGGAGGTGTCTTGCCCAACATTCACCAAACTCTTCTTCCCGGTAAAGCGGGTAAGAACAAGGGTGATATTGGGTCTGCTTCTCAGGAGTTTTAGGCTTTCTTGGCTGTTCTTCTAAACACTTGCATGCTATGCTATGCAGTGTTAATGTTTTGCTTTTGCTTTGGACCCCTCATATTGCCTTTTGGATCCAAGTTATAATATTAAAGCTATTATATGAAATTTTCATCTTCATTTTCAGTTCTCATTGTGTTGGCATTGTTTAATTTGATTAACTGTACCTTCATGACACTGATTCCTCAAAGAATTTGTCTATAGAAAATTGAGCACCATTTACAAAGAGATGGTCAATTGGCTCAAACCTTGTATGGTGCACCTGATATCTGATATTGTTTTGACAAGCTGCATCCTTCAAAAGTTGTCAAATATCTGATAAAGCAGCCATTGTCTCAGAAATCATGCATACTATCTTGTTGAGAAATAAGTTCTTGGGTCTCTTGATATTTATATATGGCTTAAGGCAGTTTAAGTAGGTATTTTCTTTAGGGAGTTGGATGAAATTGATCATGGTGTGTGTGCAAACGGTACCATGTCGGGTATTAGTTTTATAAATCCTTAAAAGAGGGCTAAATCAGCAGTATCTTTAACCCACAACCTGTTTGATTTTGTGTGAGATAGTGTCTTCAATGTTTCTTCAGAAACAGGAGATTAGAGGGTTCAATTCAGGGCATAAGGATTAGTAAGCCAATTGTTTGTGAACCGTGGAGGAAGCTTTCAGCCATTGAATTTCCATTTAAACCCAACATGTTTCAATAGAAGCTGTGTGAATCCAAATTGTTTACCATTTACGGTGAAAAACAAAGGATCCCTGTTTTTTTGATGTGAAGTGTTGCTTGTGCGAGGAAGGATGTATATCATACAATAGAATCATCTTTTTCTTCACTGCCAATTTGACATGAGGCTTAGAAGCTTAGACCATGAGGAGACCATGTGCGTTGCTTGAGTGCTTAAACATTGGTGTTGTTGAAGTACAGCTGGTCCTACTATTGCATAAGGAGACACTGTTGCGATGCTTTTGGAGTATGGGCAGTTTATTCCCAAGGCATTTTTTCTTCTTTTGTTGATTGCCACGCCGACCAATCTTGTTTATTCTGCTGATTTAACTGTAAATGCTTGAGGATTTTTAACTCAATTGAGGGTCGCATTTTCTCAAAATTGAGTATTGTTTCTAGTGAGAGCACAACCGACGCCGAGAGGAGAGCACACACATCTTGTTTGACAAAAAAGAGAAAAATCAGATGGTAAGAAAAAAGAGAGGGAAAGAAACATGAGAAACTAGAGAGGGGTGGTAACCGCTTCAAGGGAGAGCATGCGACGCCACCCGAACATCAAGAAAAGTGCCTGAAAACCTATTGGTGAGCGGCAAAAGGAAACTTGAGAGAAATGCTGTTTATTTATTTAGGCTTACTTCGATATTAATTATAAAAATTATGGTAAAAAATAATCTTAAAAATATTATAAAAATTAATTTTAAAAAATAGATTTAAGAATTTAATTAGGGGTGGGAATGATTCGGTTAATTTATCTAGAATTAGTCTTGATTCTAGTAATCATCGGTTTTAAAAAATTGAAACTGGTGTTAGTCAGATCGGATCCTAAATTTCAAGAATTCGTTTTGGTATTGGTGGAAACTAATATTAGTACCGGGTACCCGACTAGTTAATTTATTATTAAAAAATTTTGAAAATAAAAGAATAATTTTTTGATGGCCAATAATAATATTAAATAACAAAGTTAGAATGTTGTAGACTTAAAGGTTGAAGCCGTAAAACAAGTCATAATATTCATACATAAAGAGAAAGAATAAAGTAAAGAACTCAAGATATTGAGTACCAGGTTTAAAAGATTAGGATCCAGTCTCATTCTCGGTTATAATTTGGACATAAATTTTGGATTTGGTCTTGGTCTTGTCAGAATCAATTCCAGATAAAAATCCACTGGGTTCAAACGAGACCAGAACTGAGATCAGATAATCAGGTGTTTTGCCCACATCTAAATTTAATGGTTGATATTGTTATAAAAATATTATTAAAAAGATAAAATATTTATTTTAAACATGATACTAAAATGTGTTTTTAAGAAGCGGTAAGAATTAATAAGAGTTGAATTTATCATTTAAAATTCAAATGAAATTTTTAACCCTATACGCTAAAAAAATAACTTTTGAGTAGGAGTGTTCAAAAATATTTAATCTGGTTGACTCGATCCAATTATCTATTGATCTTATCCGAAAATTTGGATATCTGATCCGATTTTTATTTTTGGATTGAGTATCCAATCCGGTTTTTATTTTTGAATAGGATATTCAATCCGATTTTATGTTTTTCGGATCGGTTACAGATCTCAATATTTCAAGTTTCAAATTATCAAAAAATTTAAATTTTCATTAATATTAATCTTGTTGTGTTTAACAATTTAGTGCTTGTTATATTAAAAAAATTAAAAAAATGATTTTTTTTATAAATATGAATCTTGTTGTATTTAGTAATTTGTAATTTATTATATTCGAAATTCTAAAATTTTTATAAATACAACATTCAAATTTGAAAAATTAGTTTAATTAAACTATATTTTCAGATAATTGATTATCTAATCTGAATATCCGAATATGCGAGTATTCGCTTTTTTGATCGAATACGAATTACTATATCATCGATTTGAAAACTCGAATATTCAAAAAATCGAATTTAATTAAATATGATATCCGACAATGAACACCCATACTTTTGGGTTTGAGCTTATAACACCTCAAAAAACTGATCTAATTAGAATTAGGTTTCGGTGATCGAAAATTCTGTTTCAAAATATCCAATCGTTGTACCAACTTTTTAATATATTTAATTATAATGAATTAAACTTTAACTGAGTTTATTTGTTGATCTTCAACCTTTTTAAAAGAATTAAAAATCATTTAGTGATTAATTTATAAAAAATAAATTTTGGGGGTAAAAATGTAAAAAAAAATGTTACTTTTATTACTATATTATTTTGAGGTGTGAATCTCGTCTTTACTTGTCTATATTCACGTGAGGTGTGTGTGATTATTGTCATATAAAGATGATATTAATTGGATAAGAAAAGAATTATTAAAAGGAGGATTGTCATGACCTTCACTAGTTATAAAATTGTAGCCCTTAGAAGCAAATGTTCTTTCTAAGGATCCTTGTACGATCGTTTCTATTACGTCTGTCCAAAACCTCACTAGTTCTACTGAAGCAATAATAATAGTAATAATCAATAAGATTCTATAATCAATTGTCATATTTAAGAAATAATTATAATGTTTTAACAATTATAACTCATCTTTCATAATAGCGTTTTCAAAATTTTTCAATGAATTTTGAGATTAACATCATCTAATAAATGTAGTTTATCAAAATTTGGGACCCTCTTTTTTGGGAGTCCTGTGCTGTCGCTCCTATTACGTCCGTCCAGAACCCTCACTGACTAAGAAAAAATGCTCGACTTGTAAACTTTCAAAGTAAGTTCATTGTATTGGTGTCATAGACTCATCATATGTAATCGATGTGTTGCCCGCTTTGATCATCATTGTGGGTGGATGGTTTGACATCTCTAACTATTCTTTTTTCACTTCTTATTTCAAGTTGTTCTAATTATAAAATGTTAAAAATATTTAATTACGTTGTCTACTAAAGATGGTGTTGACTTATTTCAAAATAATTATATTGGGGAAAGAAATACGCGATATTTTTTAGCTTTTCTTTTATGGTGAGTTTTTCACTATCTATAGCTCCATTTAGTTAACTTGATTTTTTTTTCGTTTTCATACTACAGACACCACAACGAACGAGGTGAAATATGTTTTGACATTGTGAGCACCTTTGATTAATTTAATACCCTATAATTTTAAAAAATATCGTTTTCCGTCTCGTCCTTGTATCCGTATCAATACAACATAGTTGAAAGCAAACATCAACTATGAATAACAAAAGAAAGCCTCTCGAAAACAAATATAAATCCTTCTTCAAAAGGTCTCTACAAAATACTGGAGTTGTTATCACAAACAATGCATATGATAAAGGATTCCTTCACAATTTGAATGATATCATTTTTCCTGTTCAGATAAGAGCATCGAATATGCATACCAAAGCAAAACCTGGCTAAGGTTATCAACTGTCAATTACAGATTCATCTATTCACTTGACTTCTGCAACCTAATTCGTGTTTATTTTTGATCACCATGTTGTAAGCCAGAGATTCGACATGGATGTCTGTTACACCCGAAACTCGGGTGTCATAATTGGGTCATAAGCTCAATTCGTGTCCATAAAATTTCAAAATCAAATCCAAGTCAAACCGTTAAATATGACATAATATAAAATGATATTAAAATCCAAAGTAGTTTCACAAACACAAAATATCATCGGAGCTCCAAATACAAGTTTACTAAAACATTTGACCTCGATAATTAAAACAAAATAGAGTTACAATTACAATAATGGTCCTACGAATACATAGCCAAAATAATCTAGTAATTGTACTCTACCAACCGTTCAATGCTGAAGTCTCACAATGATGGTGCTCCGCCACGTTCGCTCGAACGTCCGTCTACTTACCTACACATGGAAACAAATTTCAAAACGTTAAGCTACGAAAACTCAATAGGTACGCAACCTATTTACTGTGACTTTCAAGTGAATCATAAAAATAATCATGCGAAAAAGGAATATGATGATATGACATGTCAAATGCAACCAAAGCATAAAGTAAACAAATCAAAAGTGAGGCCCACTAACAACCCGACACTGGGGAACTCACCCGACCTGGAATCTCATATCGAGCTAATATACTTAGAATCTCACATCGAGCTAATATACTCGGAATCTCGCATCGAGTCTTTACTCGGAATCTCACATCGAGTGGGGCTCGGAATCTCACATCGGATGATCTTCGATACATCACCCAGAATCCCACATTGGGTGGTCTTCGTTGTGTTGCAACACTATCACTCACTAGGTATCCGGATCCCACCAAACAATGATACAAACCATACAAGACGATCCACCTAGGATCTTACATCAAACAATACCTCAACCAAGACAAAACCGAGCATGCAAGCATAGTTTCTCATATCATAACCCATTTTACCAATTCCGAGTTGCATTACTCATTTTATATCTTAAACGGCCCATGTGAACCCATACTATTAATTATAGAACCTCTTAACTCATCCCTTAAAGTTTTGGGCGAAAAGCCTAGGTGTATCGATACTCCCATATAAGGGGTATCGAAACACCCAGTATAGAAACGCTACCCCTATTTCGATACGCCTCAAATAGGTTATCGAACCAAAATGTCACTAGAATGTCCCATTCCGGAAAACGGGCAAGACGTTCCGATACGCCTGCCTTAAACAACCTATTTTCCTCTCTATGGTATCGATACCTATACTAGAGATATCGATACCCCCTGCACGAAATACAAGTCAGCAACTTCAAATTTTTAAGAACCTTAACCAAAACTAATCCAAACGACCCCAAATCGTTCATTCTCATTTATGAAGTAGTTTAAGTGAGTTCCTAACCAATTTTACTTATTTTCAACAACTATAAATCAAGACACCATTAAAGCATGCAAAGTTTCTATCCTAGCCAAATCATCATACAATCAATCAAGCATGCTAAAATGATGATGCACATGAAAATGAAAAGGATTTGGGAGTGTACCAACCTTCCAAAACGAGCTAGAAACAACCATAACAACTTTAGACTTTCTCCTTGCCTAAGCACCTTGATGGCTCTACTTGCTCTCCAAGTACAAGGAAGATGACCAAAACATTATCACTTTGTCTTAGATGATTCTAAGAAGATAAAACAATCTTAAAACCAACTTAAAACCCTCTCAAAGCAAAACCCGTTCTTTCACAAAACCCCCCACTAAAACCTTACCTCCACCATTTTTAACCATACTTACCTTGAAAGAAAGATCCTCTTAAGCTGAACAAACTTCCCTCTATGAGCAAAACGTGATTCCTTCACCTAACACATAAAAACCCTACCTTGGTTGATGGATTTGAGTAAGAAAGATGAGAGAAGGAGATGTAGAAAACAATAAAGGTGGTGATGAAATCACCCTCTGCACAATTCAGAGAAATGCTTCCTCTCCCACTCCTTTTCTTCCCAAATGTCCAATTACCAAAACACCCTTGGGCCACCATCAAAAACCAAACCTATCTCTAAACTCATAAGCCCAACAAAGCCTAAAACACGAGGCCCAAACCTCGGGTTAACCCGACTTCGAGTCCCGAAACTCAAGTCGTGATAACTCACCTCTTAAAAAATATTTTGTCCTCGAAATTTACCTAGGGGAAGCAAGTGCGGATAGAGCAGTCTCATGTCCGCTTCGACCTCCAACGTAGCCTCCTCGACCCCGTGGTTTCTCTAAAGCATCTTAACCAAAGTGATACACTTTTTTGGAAGCTCCTTTACTCCCCTTTCAAGCACTCTTGCAGGTTCCTCTTCGTAGGTTAGATCTATATTAACCTCAACATCCTCAGAAGACAACACATGCGAAGGGTTTGAATGATAACGCCTCAATATCGACACATGGAACAAATTGTGGATGCGTGCCAAGTTCGGAGGCAAAGCCAACCGATAAGTCACTAGCCCAACTCTCTCAAGCACCTCATATGGTCCTATAAACCTTAGACTCAAATTTTCTTTCCTTACAAAACGGATGATCCCTTTCCACGGTGAGACTTTTAATAACAATTTTTCTCCAACCTCATACTCGATATGCTTACTTTTCTTATCCGCATAAGCCTTTTGACGATCGAAAGTAGCTTGTAATGTTTCCTTGAAGATCTGAACCTTCTCATTTGTTTGCTTAACTAGATCAAAATCTATAATCCTTCTTTCATTGAGCTCAGTCCAACATAGGGGTGTCCTATACTTGCATCCATACAACTGTTGGAACCGCCGACACACCCCATGGCGCAACGAAACAAAATTACGACGGTCTTTCCAGTGATCCATGTACGTTTAATCCAAAATCGAGAGGAAGAGATGCAATGACTTACATTGGGTTCCTTGATAAGCAGCAAAAACAGCAACTGGATTTGCTACAATCACGATTGTTCGACAATTCGAATCTTTAACCTCCACGAATATCGTCTCGTCTTCTACTCAGTTCACCCGGTTGAGAGCAAAACTCGAAAAACTATTTTTCGTGATTTTAGGGTTTTTGGAATTCAGGATTCTCTGATATGGCTGCTAGACCCAAAGATCCTTTATATATAGGTGAAACCCTAGGTATAAGAGTTTTATTCCGAATTTATTTAGGAAATAATTACTTTTATTATTTCCTTAAATTTCAGAATCTATATTTAATTCGAATTTGAAAAAGGATATAATTACTTTAATTATATCCTTTGTTTAAAATTCGGGATTAAATATAATTTACTTATACATATATATTTTTGCTCATTTTCAACCATTGGGTGTGACCCTGTAGACTCATTGTAACGTTAGTAATAATATTAGAACAATTCTAATATTACAAACAATGAGTGACATCTAGTAATATATCATTGTCATCTAAGTTACAAGAGATCATGATTTGATGTATCATGTTCGTGACCAAATCTCTTAATGTATTATATCTTTTTGTCCTTTTATATCTTTAATAGGCACAAGTCTTGGAATAGTCACACTTGTATAACTTATTTTAATGTTTCTTGATATCTAGAGTGGATTACATTTAATGAATAATTTGTGATATCTCATATCAACGTATTCAAGCATGGCCATGCATTTCTAGTCTCACTCAATCAAGTGGCCTTTGATATATTTTCCTATTATGTAGAAAGGAAAAATCCTATCTTGATTATTCACATCTCACTACATACATTGTAATATGTCCAATGCCAGTTTTTATAGTGTAATTAATTACGAGACATGTTTAACTGTATCAAAACATAAAACGACATATGTTGAGATAGTAATAAGTCTAAAGATCATACATATAGTTGTCACTATAAGCAATATCGTGATCATCACATAATAATCCAAGATATATGCTCATAGTGGGTCAATCCAATATATTATTCTCTACTAATATATTCATGTATTAATTCTAACATCTCTATGTCAATGACAACTCATTGTCATCAATTAATCACATGTTAGTCTTAAGCGTAATAATAATACTTAACTAAGAATCTTTTAATAATAATACATATATTATTATATGGACCTTATTATTTCTCAGTTTATGTTATACATTGACACATATATCTGAAAACAATAATGGTAATGCCCTTATTCAATAAAATTGGTAAATAAAAGTATCCTTACAATCATCATATGATTGGTCTTTGGGCATACTCTAACAACAACGCCTCAAGCGGAGCCATCTTGATACTAGACTGATAACTGTTGTTGTAAGCAAACTTAACCAACGGTAGTTGTTCCTCCCAACTACCCTCGAAGTCTACAACACAACATCGAAGCATGCCCTCAAGAATCTAAATGACCCATTCAGATTGACCATCGGTTTGTGGATGAAAAGCTGCGCTGAAGTGCAACTTGGTATTCAAAGTACTGTGGATCTTTTTCCAAAGCCTTTCCGTGAACCACGGATCCCTATCCGATATGATTGAGGATGAAACTCCATACAATCCCACGATCTCCTTGATGTACAGCTGAGCCAACCTTTCCAAACTGAAGTCCATGCGCATAGGTAAAAAAGTGAGCAGACTTAGTCAACCGATCAATTACAACCAATATAGCATCATGTTTCCTATGAGTCAAAGGCAACCCTATGAAAAATTCTATAGTGACCCGATCCTACTTTCATTGTGGAATCTGGATAGGCTGAAGCAAACCCGAAGGAACTCGATGTTCCCCTTCATTTGCTGACAAGCTAAGCACCTTGTTACAAACTCTGAGATATCTCTTTTCATACAAGGCCACCAATAAAACAATATGAGATCTTGGTACATCTTTTTACTCCCCGGATGTACGATATAAGGGCTACAATGTGTCTCCCTCATGATATAATCCCTCAGATCCTCTAAAGCAGGAACACACAAACGTCCCTTGAAGTACAAGTAACCACCATCTTGTACTTCAAATTCCATAACCTTACCTCTCTGAATTGCCTCTATCTGAGCTACCAAGTCCTCATCCAAAACTTGGGTCCTCTTTATCTCTTGAACCAACGTCGGTTCCACTCGAAGCTCAGCCAAAAGACCACCATCATTTGTCAACCTCAAACAAGCAAACATATCCCTCAAGTCCGCCATGGACTTCCTACTCAAAGCATTTGCCACCACGTTTGCTTTAACCGGATGGTACTCAATCACGGATTCATAGTCCTTTAACAGCTCTATCCAACGATGTTGTCTCAAGTTCAACTCCTTTTGAGTAAGCAAATACTTCAAACTCTTATGGTCCGTATAGATGAAGCATTTCTCCCCATAGAGAGAATGTCTCCATATCTTCAAAACAAAGATGACTGCGACAAACTCTAGATCATGGGTAGGGTAGTTCTGTTCATGCGTCTTGAGTTACCTTGAAACACAGGTAACCACCTTTCCATCTTCCATAAGAAAACACCCTAAACCATTCAACGATGCATCACTAAAAACAGCATAGTCCTTTCCTGAATCTGGTTGAGTTAGCATTGGTGCCTCGGTAAAATAAGCCTTTAACTACTCAAAATACTATTGTCTCCTCTCATTCCAAATAAAGGGAACTCATTTTTGTAATAACTTGGTCAACAGTGACGCCAAGATTGAGAAACCCTTTACAAACCGTCGATAATATCCTACAAGCCCAAGAAAACTACGGACCTCCGAGACATTTCTAGGTGGTTTCCACTCCATTATAACTTGAATCTTTTGAGCATCAACCCGGATCCCATCGAATGCCACGATATGACACAAAAACGAAACCTATGAAAGCCAAAACTCACACTTGTTGAACTTAGCAAAAATGCATCTATCCCTCAACGTATGAAAGACAACCCGAAGATGCTTATCATGCTCTTCTTCTAACTAAGAGTAGACCAAGATTTCATCTATAAACACCACCACAAACTGATATAGATAAGGCTGAAAGATCCAATTCATGAGATCCATGAACGTTTTCGGAGCATTGGTAAGTCCAAAAGGCATTACCAAGAACTCGTAGTGGCCATACCACATCCTAAAAGCGGTTTTCTGAACATCCTCCTCAACTAACTTCAATTGGTAGTAACCAGACCTCAAGTCTATCTTTGAGAGCACACGGGCACCTCGCAAATGGTCAAATAGATCGTCGATCCTTGGAAGAGGGTAATGATTCTTTATCGTTACCTTATTAAGCTACCGATAGTCAATGCACATCCTCATTGACCTGTCTTTATTTTTCACAAACAAAACTGAAGCACCTCAAGGTGAAACACTCAGTCGAATAAAACCCTTTTCTAGTAACTCTTGCATCTAACTCTTTAACTTTCTTGTCTCTTTTGGTTCCATACGGTAAGGAGTAATGGAAACCGGTGTTGTACCTAGCAACACATCTATACAAAACTCAAGCTCTCAATCTGGTGGAAAACTCGGTAACTCCTCGGGAAACACATCAACAAACTCACAAACTGTCCGAAGACTCTCCAAAGATGGAACCTCAACCCTCTTATCAACCACGAGAGCTAAGAAAGCCTCACAACCTTGTTGTATCAACTTCTGTGTCGCCAAAGCTGAAATAACGTTAGGGATACCAAGATTCCTTTCTCTCCTCACTACTAACTTGGATCCATCAACAATTCTCAAATTCAAACTCTTAGCTCTACAACCCAAGCTAGCGTCGTGCTCGAACAACCAATCCATACCTAGGATTGCGTCAAACTCTTGAAAAGGCAAAACTATAAGGTTCGCTGGAAAGATTGAACCTTGCACCTCAATCGGACACCTCTGATACACCTTATCCAGTAAAACATCTAAACCCAACATACTTGTCACACTAACCCCTATCTCTAGATCGTCAGCCGACAATCTCCACTGTTCCGATATCCCACTATGGATGTAGGAATAAGTAGACCCCGAGTCCACTAATGCAACTATAAGTACAAAGAACAAGGAGAAAGTAATTAAGATAACATCGGTGGTCTCACAATTATCCTGAGCTGTGACTGCATACTACCTTACTGGTGCCCTAGCGGTAGAATGAAACGTACCCCTACTCTGATGGCCGGTAGTTTGACTCGCACCTCCCCTAGAGAACCCTCAACCCCTTTGAGCCGGATAAGAGGTCCTCTAACTCTGAACCGGTACGGTAGTAGCAACATCAGGATAGTCCTTCATAAGATGGTCTAGAGATCCACACTCAAAGCAAGCCCGGTTCATCCCCCAACACTCACCACGGTGTCTACG
Source organism: Abelmoschus esculentus (assembly GCA_035048815.1). Lineage (NCBI taxonomy): Eukaryota > Viridiplantae > Streptophyta > Magnoliopsida > Malvales > Malvaceae > Abelmoschus > Abelmoschus esculentus. Next base: position 4,798,483 of record JAUCBN010000063.1, on the reverse strand, counting down.
TCCACACTGATTAAAAATTGGCATACCTGCACTCCCCTAAGAACTCTCGGGACTCATCATAGACGATGATGAAGGCCTCCTACGGCTAGCAGACTCTAACCTGCGATCAGACCTAGAACTTTGATTCGAACCTCCCCTATCCTAATTCCATCGGCTTTTGTCCCTCCTAGACTAACACTAGGAGCTGTTAGAGGATTGATTCCTCCAACTGGTATTACCTTGTCCTCTCGCAGAACCATATGTCAAACCTTGCACCTGCTCTAAAGCCTTAGCGCACTACCTGTCAACTCAGAAAACACATGTGGTGTGTTAATCGTCAGATAGGTCAGAATCTCTTTCCTCAAACCTCTCAGAAACCTCATACACCTCATCTTCTTGATAGCTATCAACTCGCATGCATACCTACTCAGCTGTATGAACTCCTGCTCGTACTCAAAGATTGTACGATTACCTTGCATAAGGTGGGTGAAATGATCTCTCAACCGATCGATGTGAGTCTCGCTCACATACTTTTTCTCAAACTCATTCAAGAAGTCGTATCATGTCGATTGATCGGGATACCACTCCATATCAATTGTTTCCCACCATTCCCCCGCGTTCTCCTTGAGTAGAGAAAGAACATAGGACAGTTTGTCCTTAGACCTCAACCTCATATGCCTCATGATCCGTCGAGTATCAAAAAGCCATTGATCTGCCTTCATAGGATTGTCTTGTCCAGAAACCAGGAAATTCGTAGCACCCTGCTTACGAACCCTCTCGAAAGGTGACTCACGTGGGGTAGGTGTGCACTTCAGGATAACACTCACTATTCAATCCAAAGCTCAATACAGATGAGTGAAATAGTTCGCCCCTTGCCTAACCCCTTCTTCCGAATCATCCACCTCGTACGTTTGTTCCTCCTTAAAGCTCTCCTCACGGGATCCCAAACTCTCCTCAACAACTCTGGACCTCCTAGGTATGATTCACTTCTGCATAGTTAAACAAAAAGGATTACACCATCAAAAATCAGCTTTTCAAGTACTACTAAGACTCATGGGAATGTATTCGCTAGACACTTGTCACAACTCCCGACTCTTATCCCCGAGAACATCCTAGAACCGAATAAATCTAGGCTCTGATACCAGTAAATGTAACACCCTAAACTCGGGTGCCACAATTGGGCCATAAGCCCAACCCGTTTCCATAAAATTTCAAAATCAAATCCAAGTCAAACCATTAAATATGACATGATATAAAACGATATTAAAATCCAAAGTAGTTTCACAATGATGATGCTCTGCCACGTCAATGTTGAATTCTCACAATGATGGTACTCCGCCACGTCCGTCCGAACGTCCGTCTATTTATTTGCACATGAAAATAAATTCCAAAACGCTGAGCTACAAAAACTCAGTAGGTACAAAACCTATCTACTCTACTTTCAAGTGAATCATAACAATAATCATGCGAGAAAGGAATATGATGATATGACATGTCAAATACAGACAAAGCATAAAGTAAATAAATCAAAAGTGAGGCCCACAACCGACCCGACACCAGGGAACTCACTCAACCTGAGATCTCACATCGAGCTAATATACTCGGAATCTCGTATCGAGTAGGGCTCGAAATCTCACATCGAGAAAAATCATCACCCGGAATCTCACATCGGATGGTCTTCGATACATCACCCAGAATCTCACATCGAATGGTCTTCGTTGTGTTGCAACACTATCACTCACTAGGTATCCGGATCCCACCAAACAATGACACAAACCATACAAGACGATCCACCTAGGATCTTACATCAAACAATACCTCAACCAATACAAAACCGAGCATGCAAGCATAGTTTCTCATATCATAACCCATTTTACCAATTCCGAGTTACATTACTCATTTTATATCTTAAACGGCCCATGTGAACCCATACTATTAATTATAGAACCTCTTAACTCATCCCTTGAAGTTTTGGGCGAAAAGCCTAGGTGTATCAATACTCCCATATAAGGGGTATCGAAACACCCAGTATAGAAACGCTACCCCTTGCGTTCCGATACCCCTATTTCGGTACGCCTCAAAGAGGTTATCGAACCAAAATGTCACTAGAATATCCCATTCCGAAACACGGGCAAGACGTTCCGATACTCCTGCCTTAAACAACCTATTTTCCTCTCTATGGTATCGATACCTATACAAGAGATATCGATACCCCCTGCACGAAATACAAGTCAGCAACTTCAAATTTTTAAGAACCTTAACCAAAACTAACCCAAACGACCTCAAATCATTCCTACTCATTTATGAAGTAGATTAAGTGAGTTCCTAACAAATTTTACTTATTTTCAACAACTATAAATCAAGACACCATTAAAGCATACAAAGACTCTATCCTAGCCAAATCATCGCACAATCAATCAAGCATGCTAAAATGATGATGCACATGAAAATGTAAAGGATTTGGGAGTGTACCAACCTTCCAAAACGAGTTGGAAACAATCATAACAACTTTAGACTTTCTACTTGCCCAAGCACCTTGATGCCCCTCCTTGCTCTCCAACTACAAGAAAGATGACCAAAGCATTATCACTCTGTCTTAGACGATTCTAAGAAGCTAAAACGAGCTTAAAACCGACTTAAAACCCTCTCAAAGCAAAACCCGTTCTTTCACAAACCCCCACTAAAACCTTACCTCCACCATTTTTAACCATACTTACCTTGAAAGAAAGATCCTCCCAAGCTGAACAAACTTCCCTCTATGAGCAAAACATGATTCCTTCACCTAATACATAAAAACCCTACCTTGGTTGATGGATTTGAGAGAGAAAGATGAGAGAGGGAGACGAAGAAGACAATAAAGCTGGTGATGAAATCACCCTCTGCACAATGCAGAGAAATGCTTTCCTCTCCCCCTCCTTTTCTTCCCCAATGTCCAATTACCAAAACACCCTTGGGCCACCATCAAAAATCAAACCTATCTCTAAACTCATAAGCCCAACAAAGCCCAAAACACGAGGCCCAAACTTCGGGTTAACCCGACTCTAAGCCCCAAAGTTCGGGTCGTGACATGATCATATTTATGTCACAAGGGTTCCATTCAAATTTTGGATGATGGTTTATTGTACATTCTTGATGGCTTGGTATATATATTATTGTTCTGTAGACTATAAAGCAATGTATCTGCGTTGTACTCGTATTATAAAAAGATCATTATTTCTTCTTTAATTTGATTTAAAAGGCGTGGAATCTAAGTAGGAAGGAATCCGTGTATGAGTGTAGTGGAGACAAAGGAATATATGAATTGGATTTCCATCGAGATTCTTATTAGTGCTTCTCTTATATTTGTTTCATTTCTGACGTCATTTTGGACCTCCATTGTTCTTATTTATAGTATATTTGAAATTGAAAGGCCAATATTGAAGAATTTTACCCTCTTGATTCCATCAAGTTGTTGTCTTGATTCCATCAAATTGAAAGCAGATTGAAGATTGAGTGGATGAAACGTAGGGCAACACTTTCTTTATCCCCCTACAAACAATAATGCTTTCAAGGTTATAAAGGCATATTTTTTATTTAAGACCAGTAGCGCCTCTTTCTTTGTTGTCAGATCCCGTAATTAAAAAGCTAATGCACTTGCTCAGATATTCAATGGCGTCTTCATGTTTGCTTATGCATTTTAGTCAATAAAAACGTGTAATTGGAATAAAAAAGCAAGGTAGAGCTTAAGGTGTCGTTTTAGCTGTTTGATGCATGGTAATGGGTCGTCTACGATAGCATATCTAGAAAAATATCTGAGGATGGATACATATAAAATTTTAAAATTTCAAGGTAAGAACAACTCGTAAACATTAAAAAATTAAATATAAATGTGTGCACTTTAAAAAGTTTATGTTGGGCCTAGATCATCTATCATACATGTGCATCCACCACTGCAGATTATTTATCTTAGGGTGTGTTCAATAATGCTTCGCCAACTGAGCGTTGAAGCGCTAATTAGAAAAGTAATGCTTAATAAGCAATGCTTAAATTCTTCTATCTAAACATTTATGTTTTGCCCCCTCAACCCTAAATCCTGGTTTCGTCCCTACAAACGGACGTTTTACCACAATTGGAATATCCAGCTTCTCATACTCATAATTATTTTAATAAAATTATTAAATCTTGATAACTAGAAGACTTGTTCAATGCATGCACTTTATTCAACTTTGTATTGGATCATGGCTTGTTCAATGCATGTCAATGGATTGGTCTATGATTCAAGTCCGAGTTACAAGAAATTGTTCAATTTAATAATCCTCAAGGGTCTGCGTTGTAATTTCTCCCTTAAATTATCATTTGTAACAAAAAATAGTTAAGGTTATAAACAAGTTTCTGTACATTAAAAATGCATTAAATAAGTTCTTTGACTAACAAAATCCATCTGTGATAGTCTCAGTGTTGACATGATATATTAGTTTCATTTATTTGATTTTTTTAAAATTTTTTATGGATTTATATAAATCCTAAAAAAATATAGAATTTTAAAGAAATATTGTACTAAAAATAAAATTGAGTAAATGAAGATGTGCTTTTTCTAAAGAAAAATCTTTCATATTAACTCTTCTATTTACCAAATCTTCCTAAGTCTTTGTTATTCTGGTCGTATATGTGTGTAATTAATTTCAAGAATATTCTTTTATTTTTATCAAATTCAATTTTTGTTTTATAATTGATAAGCTTATCTATTATTTTGTAATAGTCCGATAAATTTAAATAAAATTAGTTCCGGTAACCATCAGTTTTTGAAAAGTGGAATCAGTTTCGGTCCCGGTTATACCGGGTCCTAAATTTTAAGAATTAGTCTTGTTATTGGTGGAAATCGGTTCTAATACCGGATACTCGGTCAATTAATTTATTCTTAAAAAAATTTGAGCAATCGGAGAAAAAAATGTTAACCACCAATAATATTATTAAATAATAAAATTAGAATACTGTAGGCTTGAAAATTAAAGTTTTAAAACTAGTCATACTCATAATATTCATACATGAAGAGAAAGTTTAATAAAAAAATTAATAAACAAAAGAAAACCAATACCAAATATTTAGTATTGGTCCTGGTCTTATTGGGTACCCACCGGGTATCGGGTCTAAAAAATCAAGATCCGGTCCCGATTGTGACCGAGACGGATCTAGTCCCGATTTCACAAAAACTAATACTCCCTCTGTCCCTAAAAAATTGTCTCTTATTGACTGGACACAAAGTTTAAGAAATTCAAAAGTTTAACTTATTAAGTATTGGCAAGTCATGTAAAAAAATTAAAAAGACATAAATACCCACTAAAATAAACAATAATTTACAAAACCAGAAACAATGAAGTAAAAGCTAAATTCATGGCGCAATTTACAAAGCGTGAAACAATGATTAAGGGTAAAAAAGGAAATACAAGTATCATTGTTTGTTGACTTTTTAAAAGGGACATTTTGAATGGGACAGTTTTAAAATGAAAAAGGGACAATAATTTTGGGACGGAGGGAGTATCAGATAAAAATTTATCGAGTCTTATCAGATCCGAAACTAAAACCGGGTAATCGGATTTTTTTGTCCCCCTAATATGAACTTATATATTTTTTTAATTAAAACTATTATTTTATTTTGCAGCATTTAATTTTTGCTATAGATAGTAACTACCCCACAAACTCACAACTTTGAACACTAATTTGTCCATCATCGAAAACTTTATTTTTATTTCTTCTGATTGATCCCACTACCCATTTGATCTTTGATTTGGCTGACGTTCATAAAGATAAAGCAACTTAAAAAAAAGAATCATTTTTTAAAATAAAATATATAAATAAATAAAAACCAAGCCATGACCATTACTAAACCCCCCTAGGTTTAATCCCAACTTATCTAAATGTTCCATGTGTAGTATTCGTAAAAAAATATTTTGCATTTTCTCTGTAAATTTTCTCGGAAAATGATTATTAAGCAAATGAGGACTGCGTTGGATTCACGTTCTTGACAAACCATGGGACCATGGATTGACTGTGAAGAGAAAGGGTTCTGTCTGGTGTAAGGAAAGCATCACATTCTAAAGTTTATTTTTAGTATCCATACTCCACTTGGAGTGCTGGAAATAAATATTTTTCGCAAATATAGACAAGGTTTTTTTTTTAATTTTTTAATAATTTTAAATCAATAATGTTATTTTTTTTTAATTTTATTAATTTAACCCTCAAACTTATAAATTTTATTAGTCCAGTCTTTTGACTGTCGTTGATTAACAGATTTATTAACATCAATCGCTAGAGGTGAGCAAAACTCGATGTGAATTCATAAAATGAATTTTTTGACTTGATTGGAGGTGAAAAAACTTGACTCGTATTGACTCAACTTGAAATTTTATAAACTTGACTCAATTAAAAAAATCAAATAAAATTTACGTCGTAAAATAAAAATTCGAATAACTCGAAACATGTATATATATATATATATATAATATGAAGGAATACATATGATTAGAGAAAATCGTTTAAATTGAAATCGAATTTTATTATAACATGATAAATAATTAGAATTAAATTTGTATAACAACTCGAAAAACTCTACTCAACTTGAATTTCATAAACACGACTTAAATCGAAAAAACTTTCATATAAAATTTGAGTTGTAAAACATAACATGTCAACTCGAATAACTCAAAAAATTTTATTCAACTCGACCGAACGTTCTCCCCTATCGATCGTCGTTTATCATGTTAAATGTTTTGTCAATAAAACTAACATCGTCTGATTTAGTATGTCCATATGTTATTTTCTTTAATGAACTAATATTTTTTTAATAAGACGAGGATAAAGTAATTTTAACGATGTAACAATACAGATGATGTATTTATATACATGTCATGTTGAACTATATGAACATAAACCAGTTGTATATATATTTCCAAGGATTTACAAATATGGAAAGCAAAATTTTAGGGGATTCTTAATAAGAATATGATTCTGATTCTGGTTCAGATACAGGTTCAAACAATTTATTTTATTTGTGCCTCAAAGAACTAAAATAAAAACATTTACTGCCCTGAAGTCACATTTATTAGAAATATCAGATTCTAAAAAATTTAATGTTGTTAGTTTCAAAATTCTATATATAAACATGTGGGTTCACATTTTAAGTTCTCACACAAAGGGAGACGATTTGAATAGGTTCATCTTCTACATCTAGGATTTGAATAAACAAGGACTCCTCTGATTTTCTGAGTCTTTTTTCCTTTTCTTTTTGCTCTTTCTGTTTGGCTCTCGAGAAAGTTCCAAGTGCTTAGAAGAACAATGAATGCATTAGTGGCAACCAACAGAAACTTTAAGCTGGCAGCCAGACTTCTTGGTTTTGATTCTAAGCTTGAAAAGAGTCTGCTGATTCCTTTCAGGGAAATTAAGGTGACATATGTTACTTTGATTCTTTATTTTTTTTAAAAATTATTCGTGTCCAAATAACATAGATTTTGACTGTAATGGATGTTTGAAATTTCTTGCAGGTTGAATGCACCATACCCAAAGATGATGGCACTTTGGCAACTTTTGTTGGATTCAGGATTCAGCATGACAATGCTAGAGGCCCCATGAAAGGAGGAATCAGATATCACCCTGAGGTTATTTATATCTCTAACTATATCTTTTGAAGTATAGAGATAAAAAAGGGGGTTAATTCGAATATGATCGAATCAAAAATATTCCCTGGATGAGAGTTCTTAATATGGTATTCAAATAATGCAGGTTGACCCTGATGAAGTGAATGCATTGGCACAACTAATGACATGGAAGACTGCAGTTGCCAATATCCCTTATGGTGGGGCTAAAGGTGGGATAGGCTGTAATCCTGGAGAGTTGAGCAAATCTGAGCTTGAACGCCTCACTCGAGTTTTCACTCAGAAAATACATGATCTTATCGGCATTCACGCTGATGTTCCGGCACTGGATATGGGCACTGGTCCACAGGTAATTGTGTTATCCAAACTCTAAAGTATCAATCCGACATGTATTCAGATATGAGCACAGATATTTGGTACTTAAATTGACAAATGTTGGATTGTTTTATTGGTTAACTACAGACAATGGCATGGATTCTAGACGAGTACTCAAAATTCCATGGCCATTCACCTGCTGTGGTGACCGGAAAACCAATTGTAAGCATCAACTCTACATTATATTTATGCAAGAATTAAGTAGATTATAGTTTTTATTTTTCGTATAGGATCTTGGAGGATCACTAGGCAGAGATGCAGCCACTGGCCGAGGGGTACTCTTTGCCACAGAGGCTCTTCTTAATGAACATGGAAAGTCCATCTCTGGGCAGAAGTTTGTAATTCAGGTACATTTTGAATGCCAAAAAAGACCAAATTTCGACACCCGAATTTAAAAATGATGTGTGTTTTTTTATTTTTTTATTTTCAGGGGTTTGGAAATGTTGGATCTTGGGCTGCACAACTCATCCATGAAAAGGGAGGGAAGATTGTTGCAGTAAGTGATATAACAGGGGCCATCAAGAACAACAAAGGCATTGACATCCCAAGTTTGCTCAAACATGTCAAAGAAAGCAAGGGTGTCCAAGGGTTCCATGGTGGCGACTCCATTGATCCGAATTTCATTCTTGTGGAAGACTGTGATATACTCATCCCGGCTGCACTTGGAGGCGTCATCAACAGGTAAACGATTGTCGGAATTTGAACTCGAAAGATTGTTTCTACTTGGTGCTAATTGTTTAACTTTGATCTTTTATGGAAGGGAAAATGCAGATGAAATTAAAGCTAAGTTTATAATTGAAGCTGCTAACCATCCAACTGATCCAGAGGCTGATGAGGTTGGTGCCTGTGACTGCGACATAGAGTTTACAAAATACCCGAATTCAAGTAACATAGATTACAACAATGATCAACCATTTTCATCTCTTTTCCTTTTAAAAATTTGCAGATTCTGTCAAAAAAGGGAGTGATCATTCTTCCAGACATATATGCAAACTCTGGAGGAGTGACTGTTAGTTACTTTGAGTGGGTTCAGGTATCCCTTCTCACATACATGTACACAAGCAAATGATATCCGTTATCGGATGCTAACCGGTCGTATTCGATTGCAGAACATTCAAGGCTTCCTATGGGATGAAGAGAAAGTGAACAACGAGCTAAAGACCTACATGAGCAAAGGGTTCAAAGATGTAAAGGGGATGTGCCAAACCCACCATTGCGACCTCCGAATGGGAGCCTTTACCCTCGGGGTTAACCGTGTTGCTCGTGCGACAGTTCTTCGAGGTTGGGAAGCATGAGACTGCTAATTGCTAATGTTGGTTTTGAATAAACATGGAGCTTACTATGCTGTATGTACTTCATGATTCTTATGGTCAACCCTTGGAAATGAAGTTGTCTTTTGTGTTTCTTGTTTTATAACGTTGAATTCTACCTTAACATGCAAGTATTGAATTACATGCATAACAATTTTAAAGACGATATAAAAATTAAGATCGATATAATATGATTATATTTTAGTCTTTAAATAATTATATAATATTTTTTCTAACATATATTTAAATAAGTATTTAACATTTAATTTTATAATTATTTTAAGTTTTTTTGCCTATAACTATTAAAATAATTCCATCTTCCGATCATTGACCTATTTCTTAATTTTTATTTAACATTTTAAAGGAGAGAAATTTGAAGTTTTATAGATTTGGATTATTTTAAGAAATTAAAGTCTTTAAGTTTTTTTTATAAAATTAAAAAAATATGTTTTTAAATAAAAATTTAAGAAGTTATATAAATAAACATAATATCATATTTTAATTGGATAATATTTTTTTAATGTTTGTCAATATTTTTTTTTAAATACATATTTTATCCAAAACATACCTTAAACATTTATATTAAAAAACATATATTTTTAACATTTATTTTATAATACAACTTAAGCATGAATCTATTAAAAAAAGGATAGAAACCAAATCCAATATTGCACCTAGGATTAACAAAAACATTCCGAAATAAATGCATCTCCGATGAACACAACGGTAACAATCGTTGAAAAAATGGGAGAAAAATAATAATTTTGAGTATATTTTGAATGAATAAACGTATAAATTCGAATAAAGATTTTATAAGATCTTATTTTACTTTATGAGACATTTACAATCGTATTTCATATGTTCAAAACGGTTTAGTAATAAATGAAAAATTGATGATCAAAATAAGGTAGTTTTGAATTAAATAAGAAAGTGAAAACCTCTAACCACTTTGATTGGATGAATGGAATTAGAAGCGATTATATACACTTATCCGCTCTACAAAAATAAATGACTCGAATAAATTTTATTCCTTGTGTGTAGGGGTATGTTAATCCAAGGTGCATTTGCATGATTTGGATGATGTGAATGTTGGAATTGGTTGAATTTTTTATGAGATTAAATTTTTGAATTTAAAAGGATAATATACGGATTCTTTAGATTAGAATATTATTAATTTAAAAGGATATTATTTTTTTACCTCTTGTTAATGCATGCAATTCACGAAAAATATATCTGTTTAAATATATTATAAATTAAAGATCTTTGAATTAAAAGGATATTATTTTTTTTGTGATAGGCAAAAGTAAGGTTATGTTCGTGATCTCTTCAGTCGTGCTGCTGTTGAAGATCATTCGTTGTATTCTTAAAGACAAATGACCAATGAACTCAAGCACAAGGAATCCTATTCTTTTTTCTTTATGAAATGAATTAGTTGTTTTATGTCTTCTCTCTTTATCTTGACTCTATCTTACCCCCTTTATGAATTTCTTCTTGTTCTCGTGGATTCTTTAATAATTTCTAGTGATTTTGATACAATTTGTTACAACGAATAAGAAAAAAGTACTAACGCCATCAAAATCCAAATCAAATAAACAAAATTCATTGAGATACCGACGAATTTTCCAAGCACACCCTTCTTAGTAGATGTAAACCTTCAAAACAATCTCTTGTAGTGACGACAAAGTTTTCTCCTTTGTTTCTTCTTTCGACTCCCCACTTTTTTTTTTCTTCTTTCGACTTTTCATTAGCTTGTTTTAATTCATCTTTCTTCTTTTTATGTCTCTTTTCTTCTTTTTAACCAAAAAGAAAATCTCAGAAGAAAACTAGTTGTAACGGGACAAAAATATTATTAAACAATATATCAATTTTTTTATTGTTATGATCTTATTGTTTTAGGATTTGTAGTTGATCTGACAAAGAAAATCGATAAAGCTTGTTTAAAGTCAAGGATATTTGAGTTAATGCCCCTTTCTTATCCCTCTTATTTGAGAAAGTGAAATAATTTTTAGGGACTATTTAGGTAATTTATTATTTTTTATTGTGTCATATCATATTTTCGTCGACCCTTAACGACATTTAATGTCAGAGTGAACAAAATTTATAACCTAAAAACTTAAGTGATCTTATTGGTCGATTTAAAAAATCGGTAACTAAATTTATACTACGAGCAAACAAAAGTGACTTTTGTAGTAATTAAACCTTTTGATTATTATATTTATTCAAAGATATTATTTGATTATATGTTATAATAATAATTTTCCTTCAAAATTTGTATATTAATCAAAGTTTATTTTTAATTTTTTTCAAAATTTTAGGTGATTTATATCCCTCCAAAAATTTTAGACTAATAGTAAATTACAATCAAACTTAAAAAATAGATGAGTTATTCCCTCTAAATTTTGATTTTTTTATATTTTTTTTATCAATTGTCTTTTACTTTCTTTTACCAATTTTTTTGGTTTAATTCAATTGAGTCCTAATTTAGATTAATTTAATTAAAAATCTATAGAATCCTTTTAATTGTGTTTGTATCTTATGCTTTTTAAATTTTAGTTTAGCTTTAATTAGATCTTAAATTTAATAATTTAATTCAATTTAAACATATTATTATATATAATAAAATTTAATAAAATATAATTATACAAAAAAAATTGATAATAAAGCTTAATATTACACGTTTATGAATACTATAAATTCAACAAATCATATTCCTCATTCTCAAATCTATAATCCTTGAACTAATTCTCTAAATTCAATATCAATTTTAATTTTTTAAGCCCAATTAAAAATTCTCTAAACCCAATTCCTTAATCTCATCCCTTAACATTTAACCCCAATTCCAATATCCTAAGCTCAAATCTCTAATACCAACCCTTAATCCCTAAAGTCCAATTTCAATCTGTTAAGCCCAAATCTTTAATACCAACCCCTAATTCCTAAACTAATTTTGTCTAATTCCAATTCTAATTCTCTAAGCTCAATTCTAATTTTCTATGTCCAATTCTATAATTCTAAAATAATTTCCTAATTCCAGGCTCAAGCTCAAACCCAATTAAAAATTATCTGAACTCTTAATCCCTAAATTAATTCCCTAAGATGAAGCCCAATTTCAATTATCTAAGCTCAATTTCAATTCTCTAAGTCCAATTTTAAAAACATATATAATTTTAATTAAATTTCAATTTTAAATTATAATTAAAATTATGTATACAAAAACTAAATTAAATATTAAATAATTTAAATATATAATGTTAAATTTAAATATTTATCTATAAACTAATTTCCTAAGTCTAAACCCAATTTTAATTCTCAAAATCCAATTTCAAAACCGCTTTTAAAGAAAGTTCCTAAAACATAATTAATTATTCTTAAATATATATATTTGATTAATAATTTAAACACAATATTACAAATTTATTATATATATATATATATAAATAATGTCTTTTAATAAAATACTACAATTTTAAGTTGCATCAGGGTTGGAATTCAAAATAATTACCAAAAAAGAATTATTGAGACAAAAATACCATTTTAATTTTTCTCCTACTAAAATTAACGTTGATGATGGTTGTACCAAAATAATTCTACAAACGAGAGCAGCCAATTTTATACACCTTATTCGTGTAAAAAAAATAATTCTACACGTTCATGATCAGGGTATTTAAAGCAAGGGAATTAAAGAATTTTTTTTTTAGAATTAATGATAAAAAAGAAGGAAATAGAATTAATGAGATTTATGTAAAAAAAGGAAATAGAATTAATAGCCAAATATATTCTGAATCTCAATCAGCAGATCCTATATATATATGCCACGAGACGCAACCTCTCAACCAAATTATCGCACACAAACACCGAATAGAGTTTCCTCCGTCGAAGATATGTCCGACTCCTTCCGGTCGTTTACTACAAAAGAAGTTGAGAAGAAAGGTGAAGATGAAGAAGGACAGACCAAGGGGGACATGGAGAAGAATTGGAAGACATGGTTTCTCGATGGATTTTCAGAGGGTAATAGGAACAACAATGTTCCCATGGATTTGGTGGAATACCGGTCGTTCCTTCAGAACAAAATTAACCTTGCTTTTGCTGATGCTGATGCTGCAATCATAAGGGTATGTCTCTCTTTTTCCATGTATTTGAAGATGATCCTACCCCATGCCTGTATTCGTATTTATGTACTTCACAAGTATGACTTATTCATATCCACCAGGCATCTTTCTCTGCTGCTACAGCTGACAGTGGATCACAGACAACCGATGAAGACATACTCCTAGACCAAGACATACTCCGACTTGAGATGAAGGTGTCTTTGTTTGTTAGTTTCCCCTTGGTCTTTCTGCACCCCCTTTGAGTTATAACATCCTAATGCGTTATTTATTGTAGGATGCTGAACTAAGACTCAAGAAGGCAAACTATTTAAAGCAACTCGCCGACATTAGCCTAAAGAACTATAATGCAGAAATCGAAGTGAGAGCGTTGGAAGCTGACGTTGAAACATTGAAAGCAAAGGTAAAAGACTTACTTGACATATTGGTCTTAAAGCTGAGTTTGTTGCTGCATAGGGAGCCTGTTTCAATTCTGCCATGCTCAAACCTGTCGATATCTGTACTAAACACTGAACATAGGGGAACTTTGTTGTTTTTATAGGTGAAAATGTCTAAAGAAAAGTTTGAAAGAATCCTCGGTTTTAGCTATGACTCAATCGAACCAATAATGAGGATGTCATCATTTGATGGAAGTCTCTCCAATACATCCATGGATGCTGCTGTATCGGGAACCGACAACGAACTCTCAGACACATCTTCGGATGATGAAAGCTAATTCCAACTGAAGAATGTCTAGGCATAGAATGACCAAGTAGTAGTATAATTTCTAGTTTGAAACAATGGTATTATTTATTTTAATTATGCAGTAAGAAGTTGATTTCAATAGCAGAAAGAATAGATTAATCAATATATTAGTTGATTTTATGCAATAATTTTTTAAAAACTATTTTGATTTTATGCAATAAAATTGATTCCAAAAGTCACGATGAAAATGTTTCAAAAGACGTACTCTTTATATGTGAAAAATATGTATCACAATAACTCTCTCAGAAAAGTTCTCATAACGTTTGGTAAAACATCCACCTATATAAATCCTACAAAGGTATCATATAAGAATAAAATAAAAAAGATAAAACCTAAAATTATAATTAAAATAGAAAAATATTGGACTGAAAAGTTTATTTTCGTAATAAATTTTATATATAAGGATAATACCAAATAATTAATAATTTAAAATAATAAAATAAACTATTTTGTGCATATAAAAAGGAAAAAACAATGATTATATAAAATCGCCGCTAGAATTTAAAGTAGTAAAAAGAGAATAAAAGCAATATTTTCTTCGCAACTGTTGTAGGATTCTTTCTTGAAAGTTTGAGAGAGAGAGAATATTTTTGTATGTATTAAAACATGAAAAAATAAATTATTATAAAGGTTAACTATTGAGATAATCACTTATAATCTTTTAGTATAGAGTTAGTTATTGATATTTAAAAATGATTAATAATGTTAAATACGTTTTTAAAGTATATATTTTTTATCACTCAATCATTTGTTATTGTTAAATATTAATAATTTATTGATATAACAAAGGAAAAATGGTAAATTACTATAATTAGGGGTGATAATGAGCCTGTCCGGCTTGCGAGCTACTCGGGTTCGGCTCGGTCAAAGTTTGATCAAAACTCGGCTCGAGTGAGCTCGACTCAGGCTCGAGTTCGGCTCAGGATCTAAACGAACCGAGCCGAGCTTACGCTAAGCTCGGCTCGAAAAGCTCGTAAACATGCTCGGAAGAATTATATATAAACATAAATACATACATATATGTATGTACATTAAAAATAATTTATTTAGCAAAAAAAAATAATAAAATAATTGCGAGTAAATCTATTAAAAATAAATTAAATAAAATAAATTTAATATTATCAACTAAAACAAATTTACAAAACTATAAATAAAAAATAAAAAATAAACTACAAATAAATAAATAAATAATAAAACACAATAATATAGAAAATTGTCCATTTCGAGCCAAACCGAGCCGAGCCTGACGAGCTTTGAGCCTGAGTCGAGTCCAGTAATATTATTTTCGAGTCGAGCTCGAGTCTAAAATTCTGAGCTTGGCGAGCCTCAAGCTGAGCCGAGCCCAGATATGTCTGTTTCCGAGCCTGAGTCGAGCCCAGTAATATTATTTTCGAGTCGAGCTCGAGTCTAAAATTCTGAGCTTGGCGAGCCTCAAGCTGAGCCGAGCCCAGATATGTCTGTTTCCGAGCCGAGTCGAGCGGCTTGGGCTCGGCTCATTATCACCCCTAACTACAATGATCAATTATGTTTATCATATGTATCTTTTTTATCTCTAATTTTAAAAATTAAACATTATAGTCAATATTAAAAAAATTATTTCTATTTTCACCCTTAAATTTTAAAAAAATTATTTTTTAACCCAAACCTTTGTTCTTTTTATTTTTATACCTAATTTCCAATTTGGAGTTGTTAAAAATTATTTTCTTACTTTAAATTCACTTTTAGTGCATAAATATTTTTCATATGAAATAAAGGGAATATTTTTTCACAATTGTAGTAGGGTCCTTTCTTGAAAGTTCGAGTGAAAATAATATCATTGAATGTTTAAAAACATGAAAAAGATGTAATTAATATAAATATAAGTCAATATATAAGAACAAGCATATTTAGTCGGTTGATTAAGTTGTTTATTTTTTTTCCTATTTTTTTAGGTTATAGGTTCTAGACCTAGTTGGAGCATCTCATTTCTTCCTTTAGAGTCTCTTTTCCCCTCCCTTTTAGACGAGAATAAGATTAGTATTAAAATCTGGTTACAATAAAATAATATATAATATCTTATTTGATTCTCGCAATAAATAATTTTTTAATATTTTAAATAATAATTTAAAAAAATATGTCTACACTTTATTTAGGTTCTTTATACTGGATGAAACCCACAACAACCTTTGTTGGGATCTGTATTTTGATGTAACAATTTAAAAAATATTTTTAAATTTATTTGAATTATTACAAAAAAACATTTTGAATAATTTCACAAATATGTTTAAAATGTTTTTGACTCAAATAAATAAATTTTAAATGATTTATCTTTAAAAAAAATGCCTATAGTACCATTATATGACCCTCGATATCGATACCACAAGACTCTTGTCATTACCCATAATACCCATATTGATACATGTGCAAAAAACAATTTTCAGAAACTATTTGGTGTATTAATATTGGACCTTTAGTATCTATACACCAACAAGGTTTTAAAACCTTTTCTAAAATATTTTGGAACCTTTTTCAAAAAGTTTTGAAATTTTTTTAAGAATTTTTTAAAATTTTATGTCTAGTGAGAATATAATGACTCTTTTTCTAATAGACAGGTATCGATATTCGAAACTTGAGTACCGATAACTGAAACCTGAGTATGGATACCCCTACAAAAAAAATAAAATTTTTCTTGTGAAACATATCTAACAGTTCCAAATCAATCCTAAGGGTCATAAACGCATTAGAGTGTGATAAATACTTGTGAGCTTCAATTGTTAAATTTTCGCAAGTATTTAGTTTGGATAAGTGTGTTATAATTGCAAATAATCTACATTGTGAGGAATTTATTTGTTTGTTTGTCTTTTTATTTGTAAAGAGAGTGTTTTACAAGATTTGGTGAGTATAGTTCTTGTGTTATAAGGGTTAACTCCTGAATCATAAAAGAAGAAGAAATTCAAAGAGTGTATTTGAAAAAAAATTAGTGACGAAGCTAAGGTAATAAATATAGAGATAGGTTAGAATCTCGAATCACTTTAAATTATCATGTATAATTTATTTTTTGTAGCTTCCACCAACAACACCAAACATCTAATTTCTCCGCTATTTAAAGAGATTGTAAAGAGAGTGTTTTACAAAATTTTGGGTATAAATCTTTTTTAAAAAGGTTATTTATTGAATCCGAAAAAAGAATGAAGAAATTCAAAGAATGAATTTGAAATATTCTTCATGAAAAAAAACTAAGGTATTGAATATAGATCTTGGTTAGAATCTCAAGCCACTCTAAATTATCGTGTTTATTTTTTTTTCATAGCTTTCACCACCGAGATTAAAAAAAATCAATTTCTCCACCATCTTGGTACATATACAGTTTATAAATTTTAGCCCATGAATTGGTATCAGATTGATTCTTAATCAAAAGTCTTAATCAAATATGAAAAAAATACCATAAAACTCAATCGATTCAATTATCAACCAGTTAAATGACACAATCCATCAACAGAACACTATTCTTCAACGATGTAAATTATTCTTACTTAGGGTTCTTAGTTTTCTATAGTCGACTGGTTTAAGTCTATCCATCACCTTCAAAATTATTCTATTAAGAATTAATATTATGCTTAATATCATAGTTTCTTTATTTGAATCCTTTGAATACCTTCATCATGCACATCATTTCCTTTCATCACCATTACCTTGTTTTCATTTTTTTTCATCCATTCACCCCTACACCATGCCTAAAAACTTCCACACCCTAAACTATCATCATCTTTTCACCAATTCAACTTCTTCAAAACATTCGGATTACAAGCCTTACTTGCATCTATGGTCAGGAACAATAAGCTTATCTCAACAACATCTATTAGGGGGTCGGAGCGTATCAACACTCCTTTTATGCATATATTTATACGGTTGTGATCATATTTTTAACATATTGCGAACATAATTATATTATTTTGATCACCGAAAATATCGTAGTTGTGAATATTTTAATTATTAATGTTATTATGGATATAAAGTTTACAAATATTGTAATTTTAGATGATGCTACTACCATTTTTGCAATTGTGGAGCATTATTTAAATTCATATTCCTATGGCACATGGTGAGCTTTCTTGGAGGTTGCAATTGATTTAGGCTTATGCTCTTTCATTTTCCTAGTTACAAACCGTTTTCATGCCGATGTGAATGTGGAATGGATCGATGATTTCCCATCTTTGTTGCCTTAAACTTTGAAATCTCTTTCTATAATTTACTTTATTTATCAATTACAACAATCATGTCATTTAACTGTAACTAAAAATCTAACATCCATTACACACTTAATGACAGAAGTGACTTGTTTCTTACAATCGATAAAGAGAGTGACAAGTTTATAACTTTTTGAAATTTAATGATCATTTGTAATATTACTAGGTAATTGAGTTACCTAGATGTAATTTACCCATAGATGCTGCAATATGTTGTTTGATTCTGATCGATTTATTCTATTGATTAAATCAAAGAAAGAACCCTAAACAATGCAAACCAACGTCATTGTCTTTTTCTTTTTTGTAGCTTTCATTCTCATTTTCTTCTGCCTGTACATGCAAGAAAACCAAACTCCATTAATATTACTTCATCAGAGAACATGCCACTGCCTGCGCCCAATGTCTTAGCTTAGTCTTCACTTGTTTTGGATTTTCTCCTGGGAACAAATTATGTAAATAGAAGTTAATTTCAAGAAAAAAGAGTCATTAGGTCCTAGAAAATATTTAGGACACCATTTTTAAATTACTGGATCCACCTGGGTGCTAAAAGGAAGAGTTTGGATCGTATTGGCATTAAAATCTTTTACCTGGACTGTAAACTTTCCAATCAGCTGGCTCACTTGCAGGAGTAGTGTCAGTAAAAGATGATTCACCACCAAGTGAAGATTCAGAGGAAGAACGTCGGCTTTGAGGCGTCGAAATCGTCGGACTTGTAAAAAGCTGACGGTTTACGGCAAAATAAAGGTCCAAAGCAGGCAACGTATTGCACAGCTTCTGACCATCTTGTTCGTTGAATCCGAATCCAAGCTCAATGCAACCTCTAAGTTCATGCAAATCTTCATCTGTCAACCCAGTTTTTCCTCTAATCTGGCGTCGCCTTCTCTCCCATGCTATGTCCCGAGACGTCTTGCACATCGACAACTGCTTTGACAAGTACCTTGAGTTTTTTATAAATGGTGGAGGCACCAATGGCATCTGTTTTAACTCTTCCGTTTCCAACTCGCATAATGACGTCGATAATGACTTCGATAATGAACTCTTCACCATCTCCTCTCAATCCTTCGCCATGTTATCGTCCCGATGGAGGTATTCGAAATGGAAGGTGTAATGGAGTTGAGGTATATATTGCAGATTCAGGGTGTTGTAATTTGTTTTGGTTAAGAATTCTTATTGTTTTTATGGTTTGATTAAAGAAACAAAGCCACACACTAGACCTGGCAGGTTAAGCTGGAAACTAAAATGGTGATTTGGAATGGGGCTTGAAACAAAGGGTTGGTGGCATCAGTTGGGATGATGTGGCTGGTGATTCCACCATCCATTTGTATCTGTTCAAGTTCACACCTTGTGCCTTGTGGATATGTTATATTTGGTGGCTCAAGGCGTTGCCAACTTTGGATGGCTCGCATACGAGAAATTATTACGTGTATCCGGTCTATGATTTAAGATATGATCCCAAACAATTAAATTAAGATATATCATATATTTTTTTATATCATATTCACACATAAGCATTATCCAAATTATCTACGTTAATACCTTTGATTTAAAAAAGGAAAAAAAATATTATCAAAGATTTTTTATGTTATCTTTCTCTTCATTATTCAATTTTTTAATTAATTTTCTCTAACCCTTAATCCTAACCCTAAACCTTAAACCCTAACCATAACCCTAAACCATGACCCCTAACCTTAAACCTTAACTCTAATCCTAAACCCTAAACCCTAAACCTAACCTTAACCTTAAACCCTAAACCCTAAAACTAACCTAAACCCTAACCCTAAACCCTAAACCCTTAACTCTAAACTTAAATACTAAACCCTAAATCTATAAAAAAATTAATTGAGAAAAATTTTAAAGAACAAAGAGAAAGATGGCACAAGAAATCTTTAGAAATATTTTTTCCTTTTTTATATCAAAGACATTAAATTGGATGATTTGGACAATATTTATGTGTAAATAAAATATATAATATGTCTTAATTTAATTGGTTGGGACCATATCTTAGGTAGTAGAAGGGGTTATTTTTTTTTTATCCTCGCCTACATTCTTGTGAAGATTGTGTTTTGCTAAAAATTGCAAACTTTACACTACCATGTTGGATCATACATATAGATGGTTCAGAAAACCAGAAACTATTTTAACTAAACACAAAGATTCCAATCTTCCTTGATCTCTTTGCCACTTTGTCGTCTCTCATTTTATCTCACCGCCGGCGGATTCATATATTCCTTCATCTCTTTGCCACTTTGTTGCAAAATTTTTATATTAATAATACAAACTCAATAAAATAAATGATTGATAAAGGAAATTTAAATTATCAAGATGAGTACATACTCACCTTAAACCTTATTGCATCCGACACTGTCTGTGATTTATTGGTGTCGAGTTAGTGTCAAATACATTAGGGATGTGCTGGGTAGCAGGGACGGGGCTAGGATTTAATATTGAGAGATACAAGAGTCTATTAAATTTTTAAATTTAAAAATTAGAAGGGACAAAAACCCTATTTAATTAACATTTAAACTAAAAAAACTAAAAATACAATTATACCAAAAATTTTGAATACTACCCCTCCCACTCCCTACACAATTTCGTCTGAACAGGTAAGGGCCTTGCCTTCAATGATAGTAAACTTTTATTTGGATAAAATACACTAGAAGTGATTTCTTTTAAAAGTAACTTATTTATAGGAATAGAAATATTCCTATCATTTTTTAAGTAATAATTTAGTTACTTAATTGTAGTTTTAAGAACAAATCATTCATTAAAATTTTGTAACTCATTATGTCATTAACATTGAAACAAGAACTTGGTATAATAATAAATTTAGTCCGAAACTTATACATTCTATTAGTTTTTTCCTAACTCAAAATAATTCAATAAAATTAACCATTCATATTTACGGTTTTAAATGAATACACGGATTGCATAAAATCAGACCAAAAATTTAGTGACAAACTGACTAATATTACTGGTTCAATGATGACCGGAGCCTGGCAAACCTTGATATTCAAATTAGCTGATGGACTGCATCAGTGCCTTTGCCCTCAACTTTCCCATTATTTCTCTGACTCGTTATAAGGAATGTCAGCTGCCAAGCGCAAGAACACCGAGTTTAGTTCACACGGTCATGCAGTCGCCTCTGAAAGGAGAGGTCTTGAATCTCTACGAATTACAATCTCCTAAGTTATAAAAACATAAAACACCGAGGGAAAGAGAAAATCATACTTGGGGATATTGCAGGAATCTTTGGAGGTTGAATATTGAGATTTTAGGTGGTACTGGCAAGTTGAAATTCAGACATTTCTTTGTCTTGTTTTAAGGATTCAACATCTGCACCTGCAAATTGTCCGATATCATGGCCTTCAATTGCCTGAAATTCCTTCTCTAAACCGACGGCAAACTCCTCGGGACATGATCCATCACTTTGTAAATAGTCTGCAATCTACATTAAATCCGCAACATTTCTTAATAAATATCGATGTCAAAAGCCGAGGATTCATGAAATGAATTGAATAGAACTGCAAGGTGAGAAAACACACACACACACACACACACACACACACACACACATATATATATATATATATATATATAGTTTTCAGCAATATATTTGCTTTGGTGAGAAAGCCTCAGCTAGTGCAATTTGGTACAACCTGAATCAGATCTTACGTTAAATTAAAGCCTTTACAAGTTTAAGTGAGGAAACATCACAATTGGAGCATACATGATTTGCAAGAGCCATGCCACTTAAAGCTGCCGACTCTAAATTTGAGCCTAATAACCAATCACCGCAAATTCCAGCCCTTCCATGAGGATCAAAAATATACGGAATACCAGGAGTGTTAGTCGGAAGAGCTGCACCCCTGCTGGTCCACAGTGAGAGAAATGAATTCAAACAATTGCAAAGGAGACCCTGATTCAAAAACTAATTAATATTTCAAGCATGTTAGCCCCTCTTTATTTGATCATTAACAACAAACATTTCCGGATTTCAAGTGGGTTAATCAATAGTTTGTATACAGGTTAAGAGAAAGTAGAATGTTACCATAGCTGGACTCTACTGTAAATAGGTCTAGGAAGTGATCCTTTCGATAGTCCGAGTGCAGCTTCAACACCGTCAAGCATACTTGTTTTCACCTTCTCCGCTGTTTGAGCAGGTATATTTTCCTAGTAATGCAATTTGAAAAACTTAACGCATATTTAATGAGGCCCCAAAACTACTAGACTTGCAAACACAATATACAAGCAATATTACAAAGGTTCAACATAGAATTGGATAGCAATGGTCCACAAGAATCACAAAGCTTTTCTTCAGTTCAAAACTAACCTGAGGAACCTTGTTTTGCTTTCCGTAGGCTGCAGTGCTGAAAAAGGTCCAACAGTGAGGACCATCACTCTGAGAACCCAAAAGCTTCATTGAATTGTTTGCCATCCAAGATATGGAATCAACTCCCTTAACAAAAGCTCCTTCAAATGTAACTTTACCGTCTCTCATAGGAAGGGGATGCTCAAATGCTGCGAGAAGGGCCCATATCGAACTCAATTCTAGCCTCTAAAAGAAGAAGTTCAGAACTTCTGGCTGCATAGAAAATGAGAATGTATCTGATAACAATAAATATATATACCTTCATTTGTCTGGCAATTAAAGGTAATCCTGATGAAGCAAGCAAGCGGTTTGCACATTTTCCTGTGAGTTGCATGGAAAAGCTATATTACTCAAAATTGGGTGTGATGTCAGACATGGGTATAGGTCCAAAACAGGTATGTTCAATTTTTTCAAGTTTTCCCATGTTGGAACTTGGAAGGTCATATCCCCATACTCGTCCGAAAATGCGTTGAATATGGGGTCCGACATTGGTACTAGAAGAAAACAGAAGATCAGGAACTAGAACAACTCATTGAATTGCACCTATGTTAAAAATTGATCATACAAATTACTAAGCCAAAGATTATGTTATGAAAAAGGATCATAGCCTTCTAACCAAATATTAGTACCAAGAGCTCGAAAACCGTAATGCCCCAACCTAAATAGTTGGCATATTTAGTTTTTGTGCCATCCCTTTGCATGGATACACCTTTTGTAAACCTAGAAAAACAGCTTATCCCTAACCTCCAAGCATACATTGAATTGCCCTAAAACAAATATAAAAAAATGCCATACTGTGAAATTGTCACCTATTATCTAGAGCTCTCTGCAGGATCAGCTCTAATTAGATCTCAACAGTAACAACACCAGTAAAAAATGATATTCATAGCTTATTCAGTGCATGCATGATATTAAGTCCTAAACCTATTAGGATAAAACCATAACATAACTTTCTTGTGCAAATTTGAATTGAACAAACAAATCAAGACAAAAGAAACAAGTATTGAGGCACAAAATTACCATTATGAGCAATAACAATTGCATCAAACTGCCCACGAGGTTTTCCATTCTCACTCAAGTACCACATCCCATTAAATGGCTCGAGTTTACTTATCCAACAAGGTCTCTCTACGTTGACCATAGAAGCCTGCACTAAGCATCAAACTTTCTCAGATATAACCACTTTTAAAATGTCAACACAATTAATCACCCAAGACAACAAAGTCCAATAGTGACAAGCATCCCTCTAGACAACTAGTAATTTATCTGTTCCCAGTGAGATTTAACCTTTCCATTCAACTAATACTGAAGCTGTAAAAATCAGAACATGAGGCAAGAATGAAAATCAAGGCAATTACCTCAGAAAGCAACAAATCTGCTAAAGGACGCATCCCATTAGCACCTATAAACCTTGGCGGTGATGGAGGAAGAGGAACAAACTGGCCGCCTAATTCAAGATGACCAACTAAACCTTTCCATTGTCGAACCAAGCCTTTATCCAACCAATAGTCAACTAGCTCAGCAAACCGAGAATCACTCACAGTAAAAAACTGAGCAGCGTGATCAAATATAAGCTGTTGATGATCAATGACCCTAGTTCCCATTCTTCCTCCCAAACCATGCATTCCCTTTTACAGGGAAAGATGACAAGAAACCACATTATTTGCAATAATCCAAACTACATTACAAAATTTTAATGTAAATGGTTGAACTTCTAAACTTTATGGGAACAATCAACCTATGGGATTGAATTACATTGTTATCCCACCACATGTAATTGATAATAATTAGGCATTGCCAAAGTCTAAATTTAAATTGAATGAACACTGAAATTTCACTTATCAGAAGAAAAATATTGAGTGGAACTGAAAAATACCAGATTAAAGAAAATCCCAGGATTTTATAGGCATCAAAATAATCTTGGATTACAGAGTTAAGGGGAAACAATGTGATTTCAGCTGTTCCAAGAGTTCTACCGATGAATACACAAACAAAAAGATAAAATTAAACAACTTCAAACTTATATTTATTTATACACTCTAAAATTCCAAATGAAATGAACATTTCTTTCCATTAACTAAATGCAGTGATTTATTCTAGCAAACAACAACAAGATTCAAGAACAACCAAAACCCTTTTTTTAACATGTTTATAGAGAAAAGAACACTTCTTTTTAAATTTCATTGATCAAAATTACCATAAAGAACAAAAATAATCCCCGTGAAAACCCAAATTAAAGAACAAAATAGGCAGTCAAAGGAACCAACCGTGTCAAAAACAGTGGACTTAACACCTCTTTTCTCCAAGGTCAAAGCACAAAGAAGACCAGCCATTCCTCCACCAATAATCCCCACGTGAGGATCAGCCGAAACACCTGCAGAAAACTTGACTTGCTCTTGAGTGAACGTTTTCTTGAGAATTGACCTCCTAGAAGTCCCATACGGCGTTCTTTTCCTGTTCCTGGATGTGGGTCTTTGTGGGTTTTTGGATGGTTTTCTGGGTTCTTGTGAACTGCACGTTATCGTTAGATGTTTTGGGAGTGTAAAGGATTTTTGGGTTTTGAGAGGGAAAAGAAATGATGATGAAAACATCGGGAGAGTTGAAGTTGCCATTTTTCTGGATGGAGCGACCACAAACAACAATCTCCGGTCTCTTATCCAATTCAATTTATGTACAAATGTAGATATAAAAATTCTAATATATTATAATTAGTTTAATAGAATAAGATTAAATTATAAAGTATAAAATTAGTATAATAATTAATTATACGAAGATTATATTTTAAAAATTAAAGAGTTAATCTGAATTATTTATTTTAATTGTTTAATTTAATGATTTAGAAAAGGGTAAAATTTAAATAAGTATTTAAAATATTCCGTTTATTTTGGATAAATATTTAAATTATATTTTGAGTCAAATAAATATTTAATATTTTATTTTATAACTCATTTAAATTTTTTGATAAATATTATATTCAATAAATTTTTAACAAATGACATGTTGATATCTTTTAAAATTAAAATCTAAAAAAATCAACATAAAAAATTAATTTCTCTAAAACTTTCATTTATAACCTAAATCTTTAAATATTTTGTTTTGATTATCGATTCATTCTGCATTGATCATCTTTGTCTTTGTTAGATTTCTTCTATTAAAAATTCTATTAGTTTATCATCAATAATTGATAAATAGATTATCGATTATATCGTCAATGAACAATTAACAATAAAAAAGAGATTGATTAGATTCTAATCAACGGGTAAAAAATTATGGATGTGAAAAGGTGAGATACATGACGTTTTGTTTTTTAGACGATGAATAATGAATCACTGACTTGTGAAGATGTTAAACTGTGAGAAAGATATAATTTAAGGGTTTGATTGAAAGAAATTAAAATTTTTATTTTTTTAAAAAAATAATTTTTTAAAAATTAAAAATATAAAAAATATAAACATTTTTAGAAGAAGAATTCATCTATCGATAATCTGTCGGAAAACATACATACATACATTATTCGATATAAATATTTTTATTGTTGTATAAACAAAACTGATAGTGAGAAAGCTTAGATATGTTTAGCTTGAGCGTTCCAATAGTTTTACATTCTTTGTGTATAGACAATGTATATTTTTATAATATTTTACTACTTCTAAATAAATAAAATAAATAATTTATCAAAAAGTATATATAAAAAATATGTCATATGTCTAATTTAAAAGATAAAATTTTATGATCGTTAACGAAAAATTTAAATAAATCATGAAATAAAATGTTAAGTATTTATTTAGTTTAAAATATAATTCAGATGCTTATCAAGAAATGTATAATCTAAACACTTATTTAATTGTTAAATCTTATGAATACTCGAATATTCTTGTAATTTAGGATACACTAACTATTTTAATATAATCAGTTGTATAATTTAAGTGGGAGAAAGGCTAAGTATTTATGGATAATTATTTGATATATTGCGGTGAAAATTTTTAATTTTTATAATTATCGTAGTTTTAGGTTTAGAGTCTCAACTTAAGGTGTAAGATTTAAAGGATTAAATTTATTACTCTAAAATTTAGTGATTGAGAATAAAATTTAGGGTTCATGGGTTAAAACCTAAAGTCAATCTCCAAACCTTAAATCTTAACTATAACTCCTATATTCTAAACATTACATCTAAAATTTTACGCCCTAAATTAATTAAGTTCTTCAACTTTAAAATTAAAATGTTTGTGGAAACTAATTTTTTTATTATATTGAATATAAATCCAAAACGGATAAACTTTATTAAAGGTCCTTTTATTTGGGTTGTGTTCTATTTTGGTCACTCATTTTAAAAATAAAATAGATAAAAAATATAAATGACAAGAATATTTTTTTTTAAATGAATGACTAAAATAGATTACATCTCAAATAAAAAGGAACTTCCCATGAATTTTACCTATGCAAAATTTATTATTATTTATTTTTATTTTTCCCTTTTCTCATTAGTTTTATTCTCAAAAAAACATTTTTTTAATATTTATACCTTTGTGCAACATATGTTTAGATAAGAAATAGCATTGCTCTTTTATTATTATTTTTTGGTGTTTATATTTTAAAATAACGGGTTTAAGGTTTAAAGTTAAGATTGAGGTTAAGGTTTAGGGAATTAAGGGTAGAGTGTATTTTTTAGAAGGTAGGGTTTAGGGTTTATGATATAGGAACTAGGGTTAAGGTTTAAAATTTATTTTTTAAGAATTTTTTAAAGTAAGACATGGACGGAGTAGGAGTGCTTATTGAGCAAGTCGATCGAAAGTAGAGTCGTGCTCATTAAAAATTTTATTGCTCAATTCACCTCGTTGCTCGTTTAAAAAATTATTACTCAGCTCTTTAAACTCAACTTTATTGTTCTTTAACTTCACTAAAAATTTACTTTATTTTGTAACTAAAAGTAAAATTTAGTAAAACTATGTGAGGCTTAATATTAAAATAAACTAACAAATTTAACTAAAAATATCAAAAGAGTCTATAAAACACTTTCAAAATCTAAATTCCAAACCAACAATAGAAAAATACATCAAACTAATAGATTAAAACTAAAACAATAATCCACAAATTAATAATTATTATTTAGGTTTATTTTTCAAATGAAATAATTTTAAAGTAATTACTAAAAACATGTATTAGAAAATTAAAAGTTGCTCACGAACTTATTGAGTCAAGTTAGATTGTGTTCTATTCAACTCATTAAAGTCTTGAGTCGAGTTCGAGTTTAAATCGAGTCAATCTAAATCAAACATTTATTGAGTTTTAACTGAATTAAATTCGAACAGCTTATAAGTTACTTAACTCGTTAAGCACCCCAAAGCAATTTTTTTTTATTAAGACGGGGTTTCTCCAAGTAAATAAATAAACGAGGCATTTCATCATTAGAATAATTCTGTTTCATTTACATAACAGAAACAGGATATGTCACAATATAACTTACAACACATACAGTTCACATTAATACAAAACACATAAACGCATCACTGCTGGAAAAGAAACGGGTTCCTCTCTTTATGGACATCCACATTCAGATTTTCATGACTGAACAGCAATGTTAGTGTTATTCTGATCCGCCATTTTTGTTGGACAACCTTTTGTTATCTGTTCCGCTCCATCTTTCACCTTGTGAGTTCCATGGCTGTTGCTGTTATGTCCACTGGCCTGACTCTTGCTTTTGACCTCCTTTGCTGTAGTGCATCGTTCCGTATGGTTACCGAAGCTGTGGCGGTGAGCTCGGCAGCGAGTTTTTGCCGTTTCATCTTGAGTTGAGCGCACTACGTCGTTGCAGCTCTTTCTCCGTGTAAGATTTGGTGACTTTGGCCGAGTCAGTGGCAGCTGAAATGAAATGAAAGCTCTAAGAAAAGTTTAAAAGCTTTCAAGCAAAGGGGTATACTGTATACACCAGATATCTATTTCATTCAAGTTTTTCTTCATAGCAATTCGATATGGCTCGGTCGATAGTTTTCTTCATCCAAATCACATATTATTTCCTTTTCACCAACATCATCCTAAATGAAATAACCTGGTTTCATCTTTTGTCCATTATTTTCTTGTACTTGTTTACATTTCAAGTACACACCAAGAAACAAAGAAAAAAGCTTCAAAAGCATACCTTCTTCGGTTCAACCTTCGGCGGAGGTCCTTCGTAGTAGAAACTAGGTATCGGATTTGCTTTGACAACCATACTCTTTCTGAGCTGCTTAAGGGCTGCTTCCTGCAACAAAGTAAGGAGGGTCCATTTTGTTAATTTTGAAAACGTATATAAATGTCACATGTATCATAGTCTGAGGTGAACGATCGGCATAAATATTACGCAAAGACATTTAAAATGCCATGTACCTTGGTCCTCGCCTCCCACTGGCTTCTCTCAGCCTCCAAAACTTGGTGTTTTTCCTCTAACTTCTGATAAAACTGGATGAATATATATTCACACAAACACTATTAGGATAACTAGAATCCGAATATAGACTTTTGGGCTAAGAACATACCTCCCTACGCTTCTCAGCACGTTCAGCACTTCTCAAAGTTGGAGAAGTTCCTATAGTGACCCTCGATCTTGCAGTTCGAGCATAAGTAGCAGTACTAAAACAGAGTCAAGGGAAACTTGACCAATACTATAAATGAAAACTACACCTCCATAAACGCTTTCCCTAAAACAATTTAACAAATAAAAGAGAGAAATATTGATGTACATTTCAGGGTAGGATCGAAAGCAGTCCCTTGATATAGTTTTTTTAAAGAACAGGTAACAACAAATTCATAGAGGATACGAGGAAGTGACAGACCAATTATCTTCTTCATGGGGATGCTTCTTCTCATAAGGATGCATCGACTTCGTCAACGTCAGAGGAGTTATAGGATTGTTTGGCTGTGAAATTCCCAAAATTTAAAAGATCAGCATCATGCACATGAACAATATTGGTTATTTTCTATCATAAGATCATCTCAACATGCAGGTCAAAAAACTGTAAACCATAGATCATAATAACATTATTGCTAAGTTTACTTCAAAAAGTTATGTACAACCATATCTGGAAATCTCCTACTGCATTGCTAATCTGCATCATCCTAACCGGATTAAATCTCAGATTGGATCAGATTCAAGTCAATGAAAGCCCCATATTGTGTTCAAAAGATCAGAAATTTCATCCCTACTCAAGAATTGTAGTTACCTTCAAACCCTTTGCAGCAGTATGGGAAGTTGTAGAGTTCACATTTTCTGTGCCATTTGCACCAGTTTTTGATGCAGCACTGCTTAACTTCTTATTCTCAGCAGAGTTCTGATCTTCAGCCTTTTCATGTGTGTTAGTACCAAAATTTGTGCTTTTAACAGCTAGCACATCTTGCTTCCCATCATCATTCTCACGGATCGACTTTTCCACGGTGCATTTTTTGACCTCGTTATTTGACTTGGTGCCTTTCGATACTCTTTGATTACCATTTGATTTCACTGCACCATTTGGCTTATCGTCCATGCGAACATCTGTGAGTTCCCTCCCCATTGCACTGCATTAGAAAACTTCATTCATTCACTACAGTATATGCTTAAGATGTTTTGAGAATTCGAAGAAAGGGACCACCGTTGAACATGAATCACACTGAAAACCAGCCTCAACAGGCAATTTCAAGCTTCCAAAACAAAAACTGTGAAAAGTAGGACAAGTACTACATGATTATAAGAGATCTATAACAAGTTTCAACGACAGAAAACCCAGATATTGCAATAAATGTTCCACTCAGTGGTTAGAACATGCAATCCTATCTGAAATTAACAGCAATCTCATCACATTCACTCTTATCTAGTTTTCTCTTAATGTGGATGCTTTCCAACAGCCATGACATGAATATCAATTGATAAAACTCTTTTATTCCATGGTATACCTTTTGTTTTCAAAACCTTGCAGTATTTTCATTTTTTCCAACGTTGGGATACAAAAATGGTGACCAAGTCAAGGGATTTTCCAAAGAAGAATGCAATCTCAAATACAAATTATAAGGAATTTAAAACTCTAATGATTACTTCACAAACACTTTTAACAAGCTAAACACACAGAGAAGAAGAAGAGTTTGTTTAATTTAGCAACCATGAATCAGAGAATCTAGGAATGATGCATGAGCAAAATCAAATCTTTTAAACCAGAATAAGGAAACACAGAAATTTAAAAAAGAAGGCCGTAGCAAAGACTCCACATTTATTCACAAGCATTTCACATTAAAAAAAAAAAAACTTTACATTTTACTTAATGAAGTTATAAAAACCCAGAAATCCAACACTTCTACACCAAAATGAGAAACCCAGAATTGTAAGAAAAAAAACATACCAGATAGCTAAAAAAGAAAAAGAGAAAAATACATCAACTCTTCAGTGAAACATATCAAACCACATTGGTCATGTCAAAACCAAAAAACCCAACCAAGAAATGAAAATAAAAACATAAACCCAGAATATAAAAAATAAAGATAAGAACTTTGATAAATGTTATAATTCTCTCACAGTTATGTTTGATCTTCAAACATTTTTTCCTTCTCTCATCCTAGAACAGATGAAATGCTTTCTGTGATTTTCCTTTTATTAGCTTCGGCTTTCAAAGCTGTGTATTCTTTCTTTGTAAGACTGTTTAGTTGTTGGTTCTTATATAAGGGGGACAGTTTTTTCAGTTTTTGACTTTAATGCCATCTTTCTGTTCTTTCATGGCGTTACATTAATATCATACTAAAATATTTTATTTTTATTATTTGATAAGGTGTTTTTTAATAACAATTTTAATTTGATATTATGTGTCTTTAATTATTTAATATAAAATATTAATTAAGAACGTGAAAGTAATTAAAACTTAAAAAATTTAATTATTATGTGTCCGTATTATTATAATGTAACAACTCTATTTTATATCATAATAATATATCAACTCTCGTAAGCTACCCAAGGTAAAAATAATCGTGATATATGTTTAAATATAGGTCTGAACCGAAAAATTATTAGGTGAACCTTATTTACCACATTATCTATATCTCAAATAATCAGGACCGTTGATCTTAATTTTTTTCAAGTGAATCATCACCTTTTTTTTTATTCAGCTATAGTGGTTACAATAGTATTCTGTTCTAGGGTATACTCTCAACCATTAGACATTGATCGCTCAATCACTGTGCTGGCATTACTGGTGCTCAAACCCGTGATCTCTAGGAACAACAACCGTTCCTTTAACCGATGAGGCTAGATGGTTCATGCTCACCTCTTTTCTACATGTACTTAGTGGGTGGGTAGTTATTAAGTGGTTATTTAAAGATAAACAGTTTTGATTATTTGGACCATGAATGATGTGGTGAACATGGTTCACCTAATAATCTCTCAGGTTTGAACATATGTAATAAATTTAATAATACAATATTATAAAAAAATATTCAAAATAATTTATATACATATAAATAGATAAGATTAAGTAATTTAGTGTAAAATTCTTTAAATTTTGTACGTTTTTTATATCGTTGGATTATTGATACGAATAACTTAGATAGTTCACATAAAAACTATTTTAATAATATAAATAAATAAAGTATTTTGAAAATGTTGTTGATATTTCAAATAGCTAATCTTGGTAAGGTGTAAAGAATCTTTTAAATAACTCAAAAAGCAAAAGAAAAAATTGCATATAAATATGGAAAAAGAACAATTATTAAACTAAAAATAATATTAAAATGTCTCACCGACCGCTTAATACGCTAAAAGATTTTTATTTGTTGTTTATAATTTCTTCAGGAAGAGATGATTTCATATACGAACCACAAGAGGTATTATAAAATATTACACCACCAGAATTTGATTACACTAATATATGTATTACTGTGTCAACTTTTAATTATTTATTAATTATTTAAAGTTAATCATTTATTTAGTTTACGTTAAAATACTAAAAAGATCTTTAAATTATTTTATCTTTTTTAAACCATTATTTATATTTGCTGCATAAAACATTCCAAATAAATGATAAAAGAAATAAAAATATAGTGGTTTATTGAGATAACATGAAAATTTTATATAATTAATAAATATATTTAATCGATTGATTAAATTGTTTATTTTTGTTCTTTTATATTTTTGGGGTTATGAGTTTTAAACCTACTAAGAGTATCTTTTTATTTTTCTTAGAATAAATTAAATACATTTTATTCATTTAATAAATTTGCTATTATATCAATTTTATTAACTATTTTTTTTAAAAAAAATAATTTATTATTTTAAAATTAAGTGATTATTTTATAATTTTCATAGTTAAAATTTCCAAAAATATCATATAATTGGAAGAGTATTTACATAATTTATTGAATTATAAATATATATTGCATAATATGTTGTTAGTTGAAAAGCATGATTATCAAGGTATTATTTAAAAATAAAATTTGTTGATTGGGTTTTGACCAAACAAAATTATTAAAATAAATAAATCTCAACAAATACTTTAAGATTAAAATCTCAGTGATTATACTTTCTTTGTATATTAAAAAAAATCTTTTTTCTTTTATTTCTGAGAAAAAAAAATATGAATGTTATTATTTTAAAGTAGAGAATTCATACCTACCCTATTAAAAAGTCACTTTTGACCTACAGATAATATGAAAAATAATAAATAAATTAGTATGTTATGATTATTGAGATTTTGTCCATGGAAAAAGGTTTGATTAAAGATATTAAAATACTTAGCACATTAATTTAATAAAATAAATATTATTCCACATTAATCGACAAGTAATTCATATCCTTTTCTGTAAATTTACATATATAAAAAACACAATATTGAAATAATTATGGTTTTACTATTAAATATTTGGGTTAATATTCTAAGTCAAGTTAAAAAATTTTGAGTTAGTTAGATTGATAAGTCTTATTTTATAATTCAAATTTTATTCAAATTATTTTGATTTGATTCGAGTTTCTATTCAAATTTAATTATAAAAACTTATAATTTTATTATACTAATTAGTTTCAATTTAAACGGGATTCTATAACTAAATACAATATATAATACGATAAATTGATAGAATACATAAGATTTGATAGTTAAGACTGTTATTATATTAGATTAGGTCACCACCTCGTTTAAGCTTTAATGTAATATAATGGTCTAATAATATAATTAAAGTTCAATACTATCGATAAAGATGATTTAAGAGGGGACAATTATTACCCTAAATTTTGATTTTTTATATATAATTTTTATCTTTTAAAATTTTATAAATTTGTCTTCTTAAATTTATTAAATACACATCGTTTAAATTGTTGCATTAAACTGAATACATTTGATTTCAAATGGGAGAAAGTTAGAAAATTCTCACACATATTGTGAATGAAAAAAAATATTCTTATGATATTTATTAATTATTTTTTAAAATATTGATCTTTCAATTATGTTTTGAAAGTTGGCTGCATTAAATAAATTTAAACAGTGTTTTCAACAATTTTAAATAAAAAAAAACCATTAGGTTCCGAATTTAGTATCTTTATATAAAAAACTTATCATATAAATACTATTTAAAGACGATGCCAAAATCGAAGTTTAATAGCTCTATTTTCACCTAAAATTATTAAAAATATTATCCAAAGTCGTTTAATGCAACCAACTTTCAAAATACTGTTAAAAAATTAATATTTTAAAAAATAATCGTTGGATATCACTATTTTGGAGAAAAAATTCATTCACAAATATCTGTGAGAATTTCCCGGAGAAAGTGGGAGGGAAGTATAGAGGATGGTAGGCATGTGAATTAGGGAAAGATATTTAGTATATCTATTTCTTTTTTTATCTATTCATCTATATTAAATTTAACTAAAATTGATAGAAAAAAACTAATATTGTTTAAAATATTTAAATCTAATTTTTAAAAATAATATTATGATGAGTAACAGTCACAACCATTGATTTAAAAAATAGTCCGTTACTATTATAACGATCGTTATTTAACAGTAGCACTATTATTTGAAATTGTTATTCGTAAAAATAACGGTGAGATTTAAATTCACATTAATAACGGTCAATAACGATTGTTATCTTTTATTTAACGGATAACGATAATAACGGTCAATTATTTTCGTTATTGTACCGTTATTTATCATTATTGTATTGGTATTTTAAAAAAACTCTCGTAATAAGTTGCATGAGTTTTAAAAAAATTTACAACCGCGACTCCTACAACAACCACAATAGCTTTTATGTCCATAACTACGATAATCGCAACGCAACCAAAAACGCTTTTTAAATCTTTAGTCACAGCACCTAAATATAGACCAACAAACAAATATGAAGAATACATTTTTAAGTTATCACATTATTTAAAAATTATTTTTATTATTATTATTATTATTATATATTTTTATACGTGAATAGGCTATTACTTCTTGACACATTTTTGGTGGATTTGATAACTGGAAAACAATGACTTCTTAGATTTGGGATCACATTCAGTCATAGTATGAATGACCATTCTTGATAAACTCCATACGCATGCTCGTCTCTTGCAATTTGGTCTTATACAAACTGGTGATTGTTTGTTATGAGAGGATAAGTTAAAAACTCGAGGGCATTTATTTTTTGAATGTCAATTTCTTAGAGGATTTGAAGGCGAATGTTGAGTATGTGTTTGCAAATAAGGAGGATAGGAGATTGGGATAATGAGATCCGTTGGGCATCAACTCAACTCAAAGGCAAGTCTTTAGTTGTTTTCATTTTACAAATAGCTTGAAATTGTCATATTTATCTTATATGGCGTCGTGAGAGGAACCGTCGTTTTTTCACAGGCACATGTCAAAGTAAAGATGATATAGTTAACTCTATTAGATCTATTGTTTGCATCAAATTACATACTAGATACATAGATAGTAACGATAGATTTTATATTAAGTTTTGTATAGAGTGGGGACACCAATAATGTATATAGGGTTTTAATGTTCTTTGATTTACTGTAATAAATTTTTACTTTTTGGATAAATAAAACATACATTTTATCTAAAAAAAATCTAATAGTTAAAGCTACACCAAATTAACCTGATGATCCCAACCCTCGTGAAATTTCTTTTTCCCACCTGCAAAACAATATTTAGCCTACATTTTATTATTGGCTGATTATGGGATAGAAAAATAATAACATATTTGATCTAGTATTAATTTATTTGATTTATACAATATTTTTACAATATCATTTTAAAGTTTAAATTTATGTGTAATTCATTTTTTCTCTCAAAATAATGTTACAGCTCAATTCTAATTTTCGATTTTCGATGGTATTTCAATAGATTAATCTTCTTTTGTGGTTTGTTTACTGATGTAGTTAAATTTATTCGTGTCTATTTTTTCGATCGAATCTTTGGATAAGTTTTTTTTAACTTTTTTCATGTAAAGTCCTTATATGATCTAAAGTGACTAATTTTAAGAAAATGTCCAAATCACGTATTTAATTTACAATAATAATTGTAAATTATTATTATAATATTAGATATTTTTCGTTTAATAAAATTAGCGATTTTTACTTAAAATTGTGTTATCAATATTATTTCTCCTCATTCCATGTTTGCCAGGTGGTACGTGATTTTTTACCCTTACAAACTTTTTTAGCTACAAATATATGAAACTCATGAATCAGTTTCATTTGTTGGTTCAAAATTCGTGAGTGTCATAATAGTTTTATTGTAATTGAGATGAAAGATAACCAAGAAGAGGGCTGTGTAATGCAGACAAGTAATGTGTGAAATCGGGTGTGTATTCGGTTAATTCGATTGACGATCGAATCGAATTAACTATAACTGAATGAACTAAAATTATTAGAACTTTATCTGTTAATTGAATCAAATTAACTATAATCGAATTAACCAAACCGAAATTGTTTCAATTAATTCGTTCGGTTTTCGAATTAACCGAAGTTAATTCGTTCAGTTAATTCGTTCGGTTTGTTATAAAATTTTAAATAAGTTATACAACATGTAATTAAATTGTGTTAAAATGATATTTTTAGTCACTAAACTTTTAATTTATTCTAATTTTGATAAATGTTTAGTGACCATTTTATAATAGGCTTAACTTAGTAATAGGTGCCTAAAGTATATACTTTTTCTGAAATAGGTGCCTAATGTTTTTTTTGGCTGAAATAAGTATCTAAACTATATATTTTTTCTGAGATAGGTGTCTAATGTATTTTTTGGCTGAAATAGGTACTTATTTAGGTACCTATTTTAGAAAAAAATATATAGTTTAAGTACTTATTTATAAATTAAACAATTTTCTTTTAACAATGTTACCTTAAAACACTAAGGGAATAAAACTTTAGGCACCTATTTCAGCCAAAAAATACATTAAGCACCTATCTTAGAAAAAATATATAGTTTAGGCACTTATTTCAACCAAAAAAAACATTAGGCACCTATTTCAGAAAAAATGTATACTTTGGGCACCTATTATTGAGTTAAGTCTTTTATAATATGTCAAAAATTAATGATCATTTTATAATTTTTAAAAGTTTAATGACCAAACAATAATGTGATATATAATATTTAATAATTTTGGCTAATTCAATTAAATCGGTTAGGTAACTGATTTCAAATCGAATTAACTAATAACCATTTTTTAAATAATTAATCATTAATTGAACCTACCAAAAATTAACCAAAAAATTTTAATTCGATCAATTAATTCGATTAAAATCAAATAATATACACCTCTAATTAAATGAAAATCTTTTTTACGATTATAATCCAAACTAAAGTCTATATGTACGATTCAATGGAATGCAATCTTATATTTATTTTATGTTTCTTATTTCCTTTTATGTTTAGTAAGGGTTTTAGATGTTTTCTTGTCAGATATCAGATCGAATTCGATCTAATTTTTTAAATGTTTGAGGTCTTCAGAATAGTAATATAGTGATCCTTGTCAGACTCGTTTTTTTTGGATTTTCGGATAATCTTATAGAATTTTCGAATATTCAATTATCCAAAAATATATTTTAATTTAATTATCTTTTCGAATTTAAAGGTTATATTTATAAAAAATTTAAGATTTCAAATATAGCAAACAATAAATTATTAAAAATAGCATTCAAATCTATATAAAATTTTAATTCTTTTAATTTTTGGATATAACAAGCATCATATTATTAAACATAAAAAAATAATATTAATTTTTTTAGATTTTCTGGTTTTCGAATAATTCAAATTTAAAAATATTATGATCTGTTTTTGATCTGAAAAATTTAAAATCGGATCAAATATCCAACCCAAAAATAAAAATCAGATAGGATATTTAAATTTTTGAATCGAATATTCGGCCAAAAATAAAATCTAGATTCAAATTTGTTTTATAACCTTCTGATTTGTTATTAATACTTTTTGTCCAAATTAATATATGAAATTAACTTCTATTAAATATTTTGGTACTTGAATTATTACCCTCTATTAAATGTTGAGGATTTGTTTTGCTGTTATGCACTTCACACGGTTTATAATTTTTAAAAAAGTTTTATATAATTTCTAAAAAAAAATTATACCCTCTATTAAAAGTTTTAAAAACCGGTACAAGCGGTGTGCAACCCAGGTCGGTCTGAATTAATCAGGTCAAAACCTTAAAAACTGGAAGAACAATTAAAAATTAAAAATAAATAAATAAATCTTAACCCTTATTTTTTACGTCCTAAATCTTACGTCTTAAAAAATATCATATCTCTATTTTTTTAAACCCTAATCACATCTCCTAACCTTTATTTTTCCTTTTTAATATTTTCTATGTAAATACATGTCGAAGATTGGTGAGTGCTAAAACCGTACGTACAGACCCACGAATCCATATCAACTTTTGTTGGGGTTCTGATTGGATGTCGATGGACAAGAATGTAAAAAAAATGACTTCTCTTTATTCGATTTTTAATTTTATAATCTCGAATCAATAAAAAAAATTTAAATAAATTTTAAGTTGTAAAATAAAAATTAAAATAACTCAAATTTTTTAGTATTTAGTCTATAGATTTTCAAGTTTTAATTGAGTCCATTAATTGTCTATGATATATATATATATATATTACATATGAAAAATTATATGTATTCTATGTGGTTATAAAAATTTGTTTAAATTATACCTAATTATTAGTACCATGACACTATAAATGATTATAACTAAATTTAAAAACACACTGAAATAAATCAACTTAAATTTCAATAAAATTAAATAAAATTTGAATTAAAAAAATCAATTCTTCAACTCAACTTGAGTGCACACCCCTACTTTAAATAATTCTTTTAAAAAAGCATAAAATCCCTCAGCCCATATTATATACTTAATTTGATTTAAGTCATATATTAAATATTTGATAATTCAATTTTTTATTTTTTTTCTTATATATTTCAGTAAAAAATCAATTAAAATCTTATATGTAATTGTAATTAATTGGTTATAAATAAAAATAATCTAATGAATATAGACTAAAATTCTTCTAATTTTTTTCTTCTTTCTATGAATCACATTCAAAATTAAGTCTAATGTTTAAAGTTATATATTAAGGTGACGTGAGTTTTGGAGTCTTATGCTAATATACAAAACTTTTCATCTCTTTTGCCAAATTATAATATTTTAGATATCGATCTCACAGGGACTAGATCAACCTTGGCTGCGCGTTAATTCTACACTTAAAAAAGTAAAGACACAAATAATTTGGATTGTGACGAAGCTAAATAAATAAACTAAGTAAATAACGAAAATCTCGATAATAGAAGTAAGGCCAGGCTGATTGCTTTATAGAGGAGAATCCAGTTGCACTTATTATCCACTTATTAATGCATTGGGTTGAATTGTCGTTGTGCCAGGTCGCACTAAGGGTCGACTTGGCTGCCTAGGCGAGGTTATGCCTTGTCGACAACCCAACTTTTCATAGTTTGATAGAACATCCTTGTATGTGTCCTCCTTATCCCTAATTCAGAGAACTATTGAAATCCATGTCTTGATAATACCTCCCTACGTGAATCAAGGATGAACAACAAACGATGATATACGTTTTTTTAGTCGCTGAAACTCCAGCAGATTAGTCGATGCCCTTGAGCAAAGACCGTACTCTCTCGTTTCGTGAGCCTAACTCTCCCGATATTAGACAAATAAGTTTTTTTCTCACATACTTATCTCTCGAGCTCTTATGCAAGGAAGAGTAAATACCAAGAGATAATAAACTATGAAAATAAGGATTGCATTAATAAATCTCAAATAAAGTACAACTTTCTTCCCCATCTACTCCACAAACAACCTAAGCCTCGATGGGGGTTTAAAACATGATAAACTTGTCGACAACTTAAGGTTTAACTATGAGAACCCGACTTGTTATTCCTAGCCTTAGGGGTTTGCTTTATATAGGCCAAGCCTAGGTTAAAGTCTTCTAAAAAGGTAAGAGTTCTAAAAGGAAAAGAATACATATCCATATTAAACTATAACACTTTATTGTATTTCTTAATTTAACTCCTTTGGACTTTCTTTAATCCTGCGTTGACTTTGATCATGGCTTGACTCTATTTCTCTACTTCTATTTCTTCTTGCATTATGTCCATTAAAATCGATATCTTTTTCTCTATCTATCGCGCACCAGTTATCCTCTTTAGTCTATTGTCGCGATTTTCGAGTACTACCGTGGCGGGTGCTTATCTACATTAATATTAAGACATAGAAAAAAACACTGAAAAAAATAAATAATTTTTGTCCATAAATACATAGATGAATAATGATAAGGGTATAATTGTTTTTCATGTGGAAGTGTATTTTACTCCAATTTTCAAGGAATAAATGGTCTGTTTACTCCTTCAATGTTTGCATCATGTATTTTCTTGACTATTCTTTCAAAAAGGAAAAAGAGTAAAAGGATTAGATAAGAATGTGTAATCCATTTATGCTTTATATATGCCTTTCAAAACATAAGGGATATATATGAGAATCTTATTTGAGACATTATCGATTACAAATAAGGTTATCGATAGTTCAAAAGACTATTGATAACCAGTGATAGAACTGTACATAGAGTGTAGGGGTTGTTGTCCCTCCCAAAATTTTAGGTATAATTATAGTTTGTCTTTTTTTAGTTTAAATGTTAATTAAATAAGGGTTTTTGTCTCTCTTAATTTTTAAATTTAAAGGTTTAATAGACTCATGTTTTTTATTATCCCTTCTAACATTAAATTCTAGCTTCGTCCACGTTGATAACCCAAACTGATATCAATGACAAATGATTCCCTCATTCTAACGTTGTTGATAAAGGATTCCCTGTTTTGTTCAAAGTCTTGGCTTCTGATATACACTTCTTTTTCTTCTTTTGAAAGACCGAGTCCCAATTCTATATATATTGTGGGGGTTCAACAAATCTGTAAACCACACATAAAATCAAAGAGAAGCAGTTTAAAGAGTGTCGGAAAAGGATGAAAACAGTAGGAAGGGATGCTCTTATACCGGGAGATCACATCTTTTCAGATAGGAAATCTGGTCTCTACTATCACCATGGTAAACTCCTTGTAATATTTTCTTTAAGAAGATCAGAAATATTATAATTCCCTACGCTTCCTAAGGAGAGAAAATCAAATAACATGCATGGATTTGTTATTACATGAAAATACGAAAACGTTTTTTTTACTATAATATAAAAAGCATTTATATTCTTGAAATATGCATACACGCATATCTTATATGATCTCTAAATCCAAGTGAGTCCTTTGGTTACACCAGGCATATATGTGGGCGATAACATGGTGATTCATCTAATGGGACCAAACAAGGTTTACAACCAACCACCCTGCAAAAAATGTGGGTTCAAGTCACAAACTGGGATCTTCAAGACCTGCCTCGATTGCTTCCTCGATGGTCACTCGCTCTACCGCTACAACTATGACGTTTCTTACCTGAAACTGCTTTTCAACCGCCGTGGCTCTTGCAGCACTTGGGAATGCAAACCGGCGAACGAAGACATTGAAATGGCACATCATCTTCTCGAAGCCAAGAGCTTTGGGAGTTACAATTTTCTCCTCAACAATTGCGAGGACTTCGCCGTGTATTGCAAAGTGGGCGTCGCCAGGTGCTACCAAAGAGCACCCTTGGGATTTAACGTGATGGGTGCTGCTCGAGATCTCGTTGCGGGAACGCATAAGGAGATTCGCTTTGGTCAAGATCATGATACCGAAGGGTTTAAGACGATTGCCATTCAGGGGGCTGATCGGTTAAACAATAACTAAGAATTATCAGCCAATTAAAGGCTTAAGAACTTATGGTGTGTAGAAATCTGTCTTTTAGAATATAAAATATGAGTAAATAAACCACCACTTCAACTTGGTTTTATTGATTTTTAATTTAAATGGAATTTGAAAAAAATAATAGAAATAAATCACCTTAAGACTAACTCTAAAAGAATAATAAAAAAAAATGTCAAATTGAATATAAAAAAAATCAAAGGAAAATCATTATCATAACATTCATAATCAATTAAAGAAGCAAAAAAGGAATGAAGCAACTCATATTTGAGTAAATTCGATCAAATTTTGAGGAGAATAAACTCAAGATATTTTGTATAATACTTTTATTTGAATTTTGAGAATTTCTGGGTTGAATTTCTATGTATTTGTGGATTCAAAACCACTATATAAACCCACCTCCCATCACTTGTAATTCACACACCACACACCACAATTCACAGTCACTATTCATCATCCAGTCTTGTAATTCATCATTTCTCCTACTATTATCACTTTGTATTAAAATTTTTGTGGAATACACAAAAACTTGGTTTTTAAGTATTATGTTCTTGATCTTTTATTATTTATTTATTTATTTATTACGAATATAATTATAATTGGAGTAATTTTATTTTTTTATATTTTTTTAGTTATAAAAACCATTGTTCTTATATATATTTTTTATGAATAATTGATGAACCTAACTGATTATTTAAAAAAATATATCTTGATCTATTTTCTTTAATGAAAGTTAGTAAATGATGTTTTGGGCTTCATACCTATTTTCAATAAAGTGGGTCACTTTAATCTATACTAGTTTTATTCCATAAAACCCTTTTATAAATATTTTTAAATTTTGATATATTTTTGTACTTTTAATCTAACTATTAATTCTACCTTCTATTGTTAATTCCTTTTTTTAATCATTTTACTCTTTTTATTTTTAATTTTAATTGTTAAACTTGTTGTATGTCTTTGCTATATTAGTTTAGATAAACTCCTATGTTTAGCTTCTCTAGTGTTAGAGCCTTAGTCAATTTAGAACCTTAAAGTTTAATAAAAAATTCTCTTCACACCAAATTCATAAAACACACTTAATCATACTTTAATCATAATAGATAAAATTTACTTAGACATTTCTTTAGGTTAATAATCATTAATTTAGAATAATAAAAACATTCAACACACCTAAATTTCTTTACTTGTTTGATTAAAAAGTGAAACTTAATTAATGCAGTATTCTACCAAAGAGAGGTAACGGGTTAGCGCTAAAATTGTTGGCGGTGATTAAAGTTTACTCTCTTGGAGGTGGGACCGTTAAAATAAAATTATATTCATAAATGAACAATAACTTAAATTTTATACGAAATTGTAAATTCTGACATTAAAACGTTTTTTAATCGGCTAGGTATCAATTTTTGGGCGTTGTGGGGTGCTAAACCTTCCTCACACGTAACTAACTCCCAAACTCATTTTTGTATTTTTTGCAGACCAAAATTATTGTTTTAATAAAACAAAATAATTTTATTGAAATAACCCGTTTTTAAGTGATCCAATCATACCTTTAAAAAATTAGTGACGACTCTATTATTTTAATTAAAAAATGTCGAAACGCTTAAAAAAGGAGCTGCAACATTAATA
This sequence comes from Abelmoschus esculentus, assembly GCA_035048815.1. Taxonomy (NCBI): domain Eukaryota; kingdom Viridiplantae; phylum Streptophyta; class Magnoliopsida; order Malvales; family Malvaceae; genus Abelmoschus; species Abelmoschus esculentus. The sequence continues at coordinate 4,754,850 of JAUCBN010000063.1, read as the reverse complement.
TATTTGTGTTCGTTGATAGTGAATTGTGGTGGTATAGGCTGCTCATTTCATCCTTAATTATTAGGCGAAGAGTTACAATCAGTAATGGTTAGAAGGAAGGAGGGAAAGAAAGAAAATAATTAGAGAAGATGATGGAGAATGATATGTATGTTGTCATCTTTTTAGTCTTATTGTGTGGGTATATATGTCCTTAGCGACAAACCCCAAAAGTCATTTTTGGTGGCCGGGGTCAGTTATAGGATTGATAAGTGCCAATAGATTGACAGTATAGATATAATGCTCTAAATTTGAAGATATTATATCATAGGTTCGGCCTATCATATTAGTCATAATCCCTAACCAATTAAAATTATCCATTCCGCCACTAATCAGCCATGTAACTAATATAATTTCTAAAAATTATATTTTTAAAATGATATAAAAATTCTAAGTGAAGATTTATTGGTTGAAAAAAAATGAGGTGGAGATTAATAATGAAATGAATGGTTATTATTAAATGAGACCACGACTGATATGGTAAGCCGGATCCATGATATAATTTCAAATTCTTTTATTAGTCAACCCTAGTGTAGGCATATTATTTGATTTAAACACATCACTAAAGAAGCATTTTTGCTTAGGATAAGAACAGTGTTTTATTCCATTGGCTTATTCCACTATTCACAGAATATATACCCCACCTAGGATTTCAAGATTTAGAATATATAATTAACTCTAAGACGAAACATAAGAATGTTAAAAACGCATAATAATAAAACTAATAAACTCTTCTTAAAAAAAACTAGAAACATAGAAAAGTGATCTGTAATTTATTTTGAAATAAAGAAGTTCATTCAATTTAATTGAAAAGATATTTTTTTTATTTAAGTAAAATTAAGATTAGGCAAGAGTTTATATATATTTTTGCTTGAATAAATCTCAAAATCCCAATCCAATAAATTAAGAGATTATCTCGTGAATTACCCAGAATATATTTTTATCTAGGCTTTATCTAACTTATCCATGTATGTATAGGTTAAGGGTCATTTAAGAATATGTGTTGAATACAAGATTTTATTTTAAAAAGTCTTTATCATTCAGTGTATTATAAAACTTTAAAGATTTCATTAAAAACCTTTTATTTAATGTATTAGGGTTTAGGAGGTAGGATTTTATGATTTAGGGTTTAAGGTTTTTTAATTTAAGGTTTAATTATTTTAGGATTTTCTAGGATAGGGTTTAAGGGTAATGATTTTAGGGGTTTTAGTAGGACTAAATTGATAGATTATTAAAATTATTTGAGTTAATTTAAAGAGTTGTGGTCAACTAAAAATAAATGTAGAACTTAAGGGCTAATTATGTAATTATATCAATTTATGTTAACTATCACATCAATAACCGTTAATTTTTTAATAATATTGGACTAATTTATTATAATTTTTAAGTTGTGAGACCAATTTATAACTTATCATAGTCGAGGGATGTGAAAGATAATTGAAGAATAGTTAGAGGATCATTTATATAGTTTACCCTAATTGAATTAAAACCTAAAAATACAAATACACTAGCAATTTAATTCATTAAAAAACTTTAAAATTTTCATTAGAAAAACTTTATTTGAGTTTATGATATAGGGTTTTGTGGTTTATGGTTTAAGGATTTTTTTATTTAAGGTTTAATGATTTTAGGGTTTTTCTAGGTTATGGTTTAAGGTGTAATGATTTTGGGGTTTTAAGAAGTATCTTTATATATATTTGTATACGTACTATTTTCTTTCGACTAGCTTTAGGGAAAATAAGGCACAAAGAAAGATTTTTGGTAAACTATAATATAAGTCATTCAATTATAAATAAGATTATATTTGGTCACTTAATTATAAGTAAGATTACATTTGGGTCACTTAATTATTAAAAGTTACATTTGGGTCACTCAATTATGGATAAAGTTACATTTGAGAAATACTTCATATTTTTAATATATTAATTTAGTCATTTTTTCTTCTAAATCACTTGTATAGTTTCATTAGCACTATAATACTTTATTTGAAATCATTAATTAATCCAATAAACAAATTGATATATTTTTAAAATATAAAGGGTGATCCATTTGTATCCTTACCAATATTTGAGTGACTCAAATATACCTCTAATAATTTAGGTGAATCAAATATAATTTTACTCATAATTAGGTGACCCAAATATAATTTTTAATAATTGAGTGACCCAAATATAACCATACAAATAATTGAGCAACTTTAGTTGTAGTTTACCCAATATTTTCTTAGTGCGTTTTTTCTACTCGATGAAATCATAGGCTTTCATAAAAAATATAATTTTTTAAATTTGATTCACTGGTCAAGTAAAATATTAGTTTTGGTGAAAATATAACAAGGATTTTGTAACCCTTCAACCCGGTCTAGACACAACTCGTCTCGAACGAGCTACACAGGGAATACCGAGGCTAATTCGGAGACTCGCCCCGATAAACAACCCTTATTTTTGCTACTACTTTTTTTTCTTCATCTTGTCTAGATGCTTTAATTGATCCTACATGTTCATACGAGGACTGAGTTCGATTTGTAGCAGAAACAAATATTATACGAGTCCTAATTGACCGAAGAATTTTTAGGGATCAATTTGTAATTTTTTAGGCAAACGGTGTTTGATTTAAAATTTAATATTACCTATCCTTAATTAAGTTCACTACATTCTTACTTGTCGATTTTCAGCATAAAACAAGGTCTACTACTTCACTAATTGCATGGGTAAGGTTTAAGGACTAAAGCGTAAAGATCCTAAACTGTGTTTCAACTTATAACTACTTTAACGGTCAGAGATATTGATACCCCTAGGTTTAATTTTGATACCGATTGTCACAGTAAATAATGGTATCGAAACGTCGGCCTAGTGTATCGATACTCCTTTGATAACTCGCTCGATGCCCTACGTAGCAAGCCCGCGTTTCGATACAGCTTGGTCCTCGTTCCGATACGATTTATCTTTGTAAAAAGAGATTTTGGAACGCGGACCAAGCGTATCGGTACGACTTCTTATTTTTTTTCATACAGCATCGAAACGATTACTTACCGATTCGATACCCATGCTTATTTTCCAACTTTTTCCTCGTTATTTTGCCCGGGTATCAAAACTTTAAGATATCGTTTCGATACCACCTGCCCCAAAACTGTAGGATTTCCAGGTTTCTAGCCTAAAACGTAACCAATATACTCTAGAGGCATAATTTCACCTAAAGGGACATAAACCACATAAAAGAACCACCTCAGTATACTCAACATGATTTCTATATGCATTCTAACCTAAATAACCACATCGTAAATTTAACTCAAATTAGTCAAGCTTTAATATCAACAACACTCAAATTCACACATAAGGGTACTAAGAATCAAACTTTAATATAACTTTTATTATAACTAAAGGAATACCAAAAGGTAATTCAAATTCAAGTCACAAAGTTAGCATCAACATAGATAATCATTATAGCCTTTGAAAGTATAAATAGAATAAACATCATTCTCAATATAATATCTCATCCTCATTGCCCTCTCACTATTACTAATGTTATAAAGACATACTTGATCTTTCACTTAGTGATTACTTTGATTTTTGCTTTCCTTTGCTTCCTCAACATTATTTACTCTGCAATGCAAGATAAATGAGAGGGTAAGCATAATGTCACGGGCCGTCAGTTCGAGCCCGTGCCACATGCGCATATTGCTGCCCAAGAGGTTCTTAGGGAGATTTTAGGCCTAAAGGTACCACCAGACTTAGCCCGTTCCATGGAGGATTCTAGAAGATAGCCATTTTGGCCTTGTAAACTTTCCTTGTATTCTTAGGATTTGTTTCCTTAGTTAACATGGAATATTCTTAGGATTGTGCCAATGTGGTTGGTAGGAAATGATCCTAGCCATCGATGTAAATCAGTGGGAACCGTCGGATGTAAGGGGAATCAACTATAAATAGAGACCTCCCCAGTCTCATTTGTATCATCTCATCTTTGAGTAATCAAGTGGCATTCACTCTAAAAAACTCTCTCAATTGTTCTTTGTGTTCTTCGCGTTCTTCTTTTCGTTCTTGAGTAGCCATACTCATAGTTTGCTTTCCGCCAGAACGATTCAGCGTTCTTAGTGCCTTGGGAAGTTTGATCTTCCGGAGCGAGTTTTCAGGCTGACTTAGTCGTTTGTCTAAGAACATCGACTAAGGCCGCGCGGTTCAGCTAGGTCAAGACTCTAGCCCCGTGACAAGTGGTATCAGAGCGTGGTTCGAGCAAGGCGCTAGTGATTATGGCACGTGGAGAAGAAGACGTTGCAGCAAAGGGTGTGAAGATCGTTGCTGGGCAAAGCCAAAGAGCAAGTTCAAGGGATGCTGTAGCTACGCTGGAGGAGCGAGTTGATAAACTCAGCCAGGTGGCCAACGGTGCGGAAGAGAGGTGCGAGGTGCTTGAGGCCGAATTGCAGGCTGTGAAGATTGAGATGGAGGAGATGAAGGCAGACTTGTATATTTACAAAGTTGCCTTGATGAATGGAAAGATGGCCACTGCATCCAAGTCGAAGAAGGACATTCCAAAGCCAAAGGTGTTCAAGGGGAACCGATCGGCCCAAGATGTTGAGAACTTCTTGTGGGGCATGGAGCAGTATTTTCGAGCCATGGGCATCAAGGATGATGCGGAGAAAGTAAACGTTGCTTCAATGTATTTAACTGATGTCGCTCTTTTGTGGTGGCGACGCAGATGCTCGGAGGAGCCGAGTGGAGACATTCCTTTTGAGACATGGAAGGAGTTCCAAGTTGAGTTCAAAGAGCAATTCTATCCGACGAATGCTCAACGGGAGGCTCGTAAGAAGTTGCGGCAATTGAAACATGAGGGTTCCATCACTGACTATGTCAGGAAGTTCATTGAAATCAAGCTCCAAATCCAGGACTTGAGTGAAGCGGAGGGATTTTCCTACTTCATGGATGGACTCCAAAGATGGGCTCAAATGGAGCTAGAGCGGAGGGGAGTCGAGGAGCTTTCCAAAGCCTTTACCGCAGCCGAGTCCATAGCTCAGTTCGAAGTTGACATGTCCAAGTCTTCCAAGCCCCGAGGTAAGAGCTTTGGTGGGGGAGACGAGGAGGATAATCATTCTTGCAATGATGATGAGAGGGTCAACAAGTTTGTCAAACCATCGGAGAAAAAGGATCGAGGGCCTTTGAAGTGCTACCATTGCCATGGTTCACACTTGGTGAAAGAGTGTCCCAAGAAGAAGCGCCCCGATATGATCAATGATGCGGATGACGAGCAAGAGGACGAGGAATGTATGCTTGGTACGATTGCTAGTGTTAGAGCAATCAAGCCAAGGGTGGGGAAGCAATGTTACGAGAGCAAGGGACCTCACGTAGTTCGTGAGCACCCGGATCGAGCCAAGCAGCCCAAAAGGGACAAGCCCGAGTCAAGTGAGGCTTGTAAGCTTGGGGCAATGATACTAAATTCTGCAAAGGCGAAGAAGGGCCCAAAGCAGAATGGGTTGATGTTTGTCAACATCAACGTGGCGGGACGATCGAGGAGTGCTCTAGTGGATACCGGAGCATCCGATCTCTTCATGTCAAAGATGGCTGCTGAGAAGCTTGGTCTCGAAGTTGAAGGTTCAACCAAAAAGATCAAGACCGTTAATGCCAAGGAGGTTCCAGTTGTTGGAACAGTGCGGAAGGTAGAGCTGCAGATTGGTGAATGGAAGGCCAAGGAAGATTTCAAGGTAATTCACTTAGATGACTTTGATTTCGTTTTGGGGCTTAACTTCCTTGACCGTGTTCAAGCTCTTATCATCCCTTGTGCCGATGTTATATGCATTTTGGATCCGAAACAATATTGTGTTGTGCTCGTGTATCGAGACAAGGGACGGAGGATCGAGAAGCTGACATCCATTCAGCTTACCAAGGATGCTCCAAGGGAAGGAGGCATCGCTTTGGAGGCTATTGGAGTGGACACCTTGGTGGGGCAAGAGTTGCCTGAGCCACATGATAGTGAACCCGTGGGAGATCCATCCATTGAGGAGATGGACGAGGCATCGAGCTTCAATGAAGACAGAGCATCGATGGGAGCATCAAACTTCACGAGTGAAGAAAGATTGATGCGAGTTAGAGTGAATGCGGAAAAGTTGATTGAGGTACATCCCGAACACAATGATTGTGTTTTACAGTTTGATTTGCCTTGTTTGTCGGGTGTAGGCCAGCAAAAACCTAACCCTTCAAATGGAGTTGTCGATACTTGGCGAGAGCACAAGCCACCTTTCAGAGTTCTTAGGCGCAAACAAGGGTTGCCGACGATCTTGAGAGACCGCTCAGTGTTCAATGTTGTGGCGTCCAAGTCATTGTGCAAGGACCATGTGTGTCCGAATGGGGGCAAATCACAACTGGTAGGAGCTAACTCCTACGATCGAGATGCGCTTGGAGGGACGGTGACTGATGTTAGATGGCGACGAGTACCAAAGCAAGCAGTCCATTTGGGTGGACAACTGAGCCAGAGTCGAGTGCTCTTTATGAGAAGAGCATCCAGCCCGATTCAGAGTTTGGGGCAAGCCGAGGTGACAAGGAATTCCCAGGATCGGTTCTATCTTCATTCCGAGGCGGCGACGAGGGCGTCGCCATGTTTGGTGGGGGAGAATGTCACGGGCCGTCAGTTCGAGCCCGTGCCACATGCGCATATTGCTGCCCAAGAGGTTCTTAGGGAGATTTTGGGCCTAAAGGTACCACCAGACTTAGCCCGTTCCATGGAGGATTCTAGAAGATAGCCATTTTGGCCTTGTAAACTTTCCTTGTATTCTTAGGATTTGTTTCCTTAGTTAACATGGAATATTCTTAGGATTGTGCCAATGTGGTTGGTAGGAAATGATCCTAGCCATCGATGTAAATCAGTGGGAACCGTCGGATGTAAGGGGAATCAACTATAAATAGAGACCTCCCCAGTCTCATTTGTATCATCTCATCGTTGAGTAATCAAGTGGCATTCACTCTAAAAAACTCTCTCAATTGTTCTTTGTGTTCTTCGCGTTCTTCTTTTCGTTCTTGAGTAGCCATACTCATAGTTTGCTTTCCGCCAGAACGATTCAGCGTTCTTAGTGCCTTGGGAAGTTTGATCTTCCGGAGCGAGTTTTCAGGCTGACTTAGTCGTTTGTCTAAGAACATCGACTAAGGCCGCGCGGTTCAGCTAGGTCAAGACTCTAGCCCCGTGACAATAAGCTTAGTGAGTGAATAAAAACAAGTATAAAAAACACATTGTAATGCATCCCATATTAAATCGATTTTATCAATTTAAAAACCAAGTCATGCTCTATAAAATAATCACTCGTGTCTAACAATGTCACCAATAGTAAAAATAAGCAAGTGTTTCATCATGTGGTGTTAAGCCACAAAACTCAAGGCTTACATGTTTCACTTAGCAAGGCTTATAAAACGTTTGAACTCAATGTCAAACACTCGCAAACCTTGTTTGCAGTAAAAACATTACACTTGCGTTTTCTCGTATTGATATTAGTGATCCGATTAGTCTTACCTCTAATCGTTGGAATAAACGGAAACTCGCATGAAGGTATAACGCCAAAACATGCCACGTATGGGACTATACCGTCATCATACCTTGTATGAGAGCTAAACCACCACTCATACCTCGCATAAGCTAAACTTATGCACACGATGGATTACCTCCAATCATGTTTCCCACCTTAGCATTCGAGATAAGCTATGCTTAATCGCAATACAACACATATACCACAATCTAAAAATAAGCTCTAATGCATCGCTAAGGAATTTACCACACATATACGAATTTTGTAAATATAAAGAGTTTACTGACATCCTATTGATCGATCAACTTATCCCTATAAAATTATCTCAATATCCAACACAAAACAAAACCAATGCTCAAGTTTTAAGTCAAAAACAGTAAGTAATTTACATGCATCCCACTAACACCTGCATCAAATGCATAAACCGGTAAAAATCACTTTTCTCATATTTTCAAAACAAAACCGTGTGAGCATCATATATATATATATATAAACATTTGTGAGAACCTTTAAGAAAACAATACTTTAAACTTACTTCGAGTATAGGGAGGTTTTTCACGCCTTCCATATACCCTCAAATATTTAAAAACACATTGAAAACTCTATCGAATTGGCAACCCTCGTAATTCACTCACCAATTTACCGAAACTTGCTCGACAGGTCACCCGAAAACACGATTTGGCTTTCCAATCTCTTTTAAATTTGTTCCTCTACCTCTTGACCTGTTTCAAGCATCAAAACCAGAGGTTTTAGTACATTAAAACTCACCCAAACATCATCCAACTCGAACCTATACCAAACAACCCCTAAAATACTTAAAAACTTTATCCAAAACTCACCGAAAACCTCTTCAAAGACCCCCTAAACCATATATTTGGGATTAGATATTTAAAAGACATCTTAATTACATCTAAACACTTCAAGATTCATGTATTTAGGCATAAAAAACAACAATGTAAAATCCTTGAACGAAAATCAAGAAAACAATGAAATTTTTATCAACAAAATCGATTTTATTGATTCAAGACTTTAAAGATTATTTCAATCAGCCAAAAACTTAAGAATTTCACTAAAGAAATTTAAGTTTCATAGGTTTGAATGATTCTCACCTCCAAAACTAATCCAACCTCCTAACAAGGTTTAAAAACAAGTAAAACCGAAGAAAAACGAAGAGATTTTGAAGAATAAAATTATAGAAAATTAAACCAACGAATTTTTATTATAAAGAATGGATATTCACCTTGAAAAGATGATGAATAATATGTATTGGGAAGTAATAAACCGAAATACTTTTAAGAAGGGTTTAAAGCTTGATGCTAAAATAGAGTTTTTTGGTGTTTAGGATTCAAAATTAGAGAATTTTGATTATTTGGTTTAAAAAAGGAATTAAATGTTGTTTATATAGGCTCTTGGAAGTATTAAATAAGCTAGGATTAGGATTGGATCAAAACTCTTTAAAGATTCAAAGTTTTGGCTTATTTTATAAAATTGTCCTCAAGTTTTCAATTTTTACAAAATAGTCACTAATTTCAAAATCTTAGGGATTTAAGGGTCAATTTTCGAAATTGAGTTGAAATGAGTCAAATGTGACTCAAATAAGAATTTTAGGATATTTTTCCAAGATATATTTTTATTAAAAACTATTTTTTAAATATTTAATCCCGAACTAGGTTAAATAAACGATACCGATTTACTAAACTTCTAGGCTCAATTTTAGGACGTTACATATTTTATATATATTTAGGTACTTGGTCATCTTTCTTATAGGTCTCGGGTTTGATCCCCATTACCTATGTGTGGACACTTAAAAAAAATTGAGAATGGATAGATGCAAGGACTTTTTTATACGAGGTTCAAAATTTTCACCCTCTGCTTTGTGATTAATTTAATTTGGTTTAAGACTTCAAGAAATCTTTAAATTAAAAAAAATAATTAAGATTTTAAGTTTTTTTAATAAATTAAGTCTTTAAATTAAAAAATCAATTTAACCCTTAAACTTTTTTAAAAAAATCAATTAAATCCTTAAAAATTTTTTGCACTCAATTAAGTTTTCAAACTCAAGAAAAAAAATTAATTTGGACCTTTGACCAACTTTGACCGTTAAATTTAATGGTTCTTTTTTGTTAAAAAAACTTCTTTGACATATGTCGTAACAAGATAATACTACTTATCGTTTTTAAGAAATTTTAAATTTTAAAAAATATCTAAAAGTTAAAAAAATCTAAGAATCTTACAAAAAATATGAGAAATTCTAAAATTATTTTAAAATGCAAAATATTTTTAATTTAAAAACGTATTCAAAAATAAAATTTAAAATTTTTTAAATTAATTATTATTATAAAATTATATAAATAAATTAAAAATATTAAACAATAAAAGTTATTTTGAAAAATAACTTTTATTGTTTAATATTTTTAACTTATTTTTTATAATTGTTACTAATATTTACTTTTTAGTTTTTATTCTTTTGAAAAATTATCATTTATCTTTTTAAATTAAATTTCAAAATTAAAAAATATTATTATATTTTATAAAAAAAATCAGAATTTTTATATTTTAGGATTTTTATACATTTTAAAAAAATAAATTTTAAAAATTTCTAGAAATGACAAGTGATATTATTTTGTAGTGACACATGTTAAAAATTTTAAAAATAATTAAAATTAATATAACATCAATTATGTGTCTATGTAAACCCCGAAGCATAAATTGTTACACAATTATAGTTATCTAATGAGGTAGTTTATCTATTTAAATATGATGTTCATAAGGAATCAACAAGAAATTATCGTGTTTCAATTTTTCATTGAATAGATTAAAAGAAAAATTGAATTTTTGACAGCGCACGCCATGTCTTGTATCAACCAGAGCCTTATAATGGAAGAAAAGAAAGACATATATAAATAGAAATGTTATATCTACACATGTTTAATAAATACAAGTCCTCTTTTTGTACGCACTTCAATCATATTTTAAATATTCTACTAAAAAAAAGTGGATAAAAACATCTCTATTCTCTGTAAATCATTTTTTGAACAATGAACCAACAAAAAAATTAGTTTGAGGGTTTAATTGGATAAAAAATTAAAAGTTAAATTATGTTTTTTCTTTGAGATCTTAATGAAGTGCAAAAAAAAAATTAAATTCGTATTTGAATTTTTTTTAAAGATTTAAAGGTTTATTGAACTCTTAAACTATTTAATTTTCTTTAACTTTATTTGACCAATTAGATAATAATACGGACCATTATTTGGTTAGTGATTAATTAGATAATAACACATCCTATTACTTAATTAGTTGAATCAACTATTAAAAATAACGCATGGACTGCTAATAAAAAGAGAGAAAAAGATGTAAAATTAAGTTTAAAAAATACACGACACCATCACCATTAAATTTTTAAAGATTTTAATCAAAATTTTAAAAAAATAACATTAATGACGCTAAAACATTAGTGACGCTTTTGTTCAAAAAAATAATTCGGTAAAAAATAAAGAGAAAAAAAATAGTTGTGACCAATGGTATTTTTTATCCTAAAACTATTAATTTAAAATATCTTTAATATTGATGAATAGTCAATTTAAAAACTAAGAAAAAAATTAGTTTATGGGTCAGGCTGATTATAGGCCTCAATGAACCATAGGAACTGAAATCAATTTTTTTTTCATCTGTAGAAAGTGTAATCTAATAGAAGAAACTCTTAAAACACTTTATACATATTTATATATAAGCATGTCATGAACAGGGAAAAGGAACACTGAACTGATGACCGAACAACACATCGAATTTAAATCCGTAAGCTAGCTAAACGAAAAGGGGTACCTGCAAAGTAACAGTTAACTGAGAGTTACAGGCTTCCGGAGATATAGCGCATAGCATGCAATCATGTTGTGCCATTTCCATCGCCACACAAGACAGACTGGGGCCAGGCTCGTTTATAATAGGGTACCACTTTAGAGAAATCAGATAAGATTGAAGATCCGCGACCCTGGTACTGAATCACTTCCATCCTGTTGCTCTTAAAGTGGTACAGAAATATGTTTGATCCAGATCTAATGAAGACACTTTCAGATTTTTGTGGACAGAATGCCATTATTTCGGTTTCTTTTGAACGTGTAATACATTTAGTCGCAAGACTTGGATTCTTTTTCCACATTATTTTGAAGCTCAACTTATATCTCAAGCTCCATGAAAGACTTGACTGTTTGTTATTGGAGAATAAGGATGAATAACCTTCCATACCCTTTTCAAGAACCCATATCTGTAGGCCTGCTTTACAGCTCCAACCATATTGTAGACACCCGTTTGTAGACTCCCCGAGAACTTGTGCGTCGAAATCAAATGGCCCCGGGAGTTTAACTAAAGCAATCTGCTTGTCATGATGATCTGGGTCATAAATAGCTACATTCCCCCGGGCTGCATACCAGTGGATGACGCCTCCAATCACAGTGCCTGAAATCCAAGGAGATAGAGATATATTTGAAGAACATTTAAGCTTGGAATAACACCACGTACTGGTCATTGACGAGAAAGTTTCTATCGTGACAACACTAATCTCCTCAAATCTGCTTTCACATTTTGCACGAACAACCCTGTAGCAGATATTATCATCAGGCGAGTCTTCAACAATGAAGGCCATGCACAACTCCTCAAAATACACTCGAGGACGAGGAAGTTTATGTTGTTCCTTGGTAATAGGATTCCATACAAAATATGTCTTCGGGTGACGACCACAAAGAAGATGACCGTCAGAAGAGTCGATAAAGTAACCGAGCTTTTTAAGGATCCCAGAGAACTTCAAATCATCACACTCTCTACTAGTAGACAGCAATGGGAGAGCAGGTTCGGAACGGGGGCGACGAGCACCGCCTTGAGGTCTTCCAAGGTATAAGGAATTGCAAACAAAAAATCCTAACAGGTTAAAACCCACTCTCCATCGACTCAAATAACCATGACGAAAAGATGAGCTACATATCAAGTGAAGCCAACGTTTCGATACAATAATGAGCTTGGGAATAGATTCGGGTGGTAACCGGAGAAGGATATTGCAGAGGATGTCATCACAGGTCAATGCAGTATGAAGAACACCCTCACGTTTCGTTCGTCTATTCTTCATGTAGATAAGCAAATCCTTCAAGATGTATTTAAGGAATCAAACCAATCAATTCTTGAAATTGCATCACTACGATGACTCCAAAAGACAGGCTACTAAATTTACGATCAACTATTACCTTGACAAGTAAACCAGTAAAATTTTCACTACCAACTGAAAAGAACCAAGCACTAGCCAAATCCTACTCACCAATAGATCTACCAATGCAGAATGACAGAAAAACAGCCAAAACACAATATGAATCGCGAGAAAATCTATATAACACAAACTATTAACAAGTAAAAAGTTAAATATAAAATACCTTAAACGAAATTATGACATTAGAAAATACATAAATAATATATGAACACACAAATTGCAAGATCTAGCCACCAGTTACCACAAAAAACACAGTATATTCCCCAACCAAGAACATAAAATTTCTAGATATATCTATGAAACATTGTTGTTAAAGGACAATCTACAATAAGATCAAAATGTTTTAGCTTCTATAGTTATAAGATTCCTAAAAGCCAATGACCTATACTTGATAAGAACTATATTTACGAATTCCATTAGACCTTTTTATGCTCATTCATTAACATCCCCTAAACCAAGAAATTGACTTAGAAAATGGGATCATCCAAACTTCTTTTGTCCATCTATGATTCAAGCCAATTACTATCAGTCATCACATATTCGTGAAAGACGTATAAATAGATCAACCTTTTCCAGCAAAATCACACACTGAAACAACAAAAAGAATGCAGTTTCCAGAGTCTCAAGTTGTGAGAATCAAATGGGTTGTCTTAAAAACACCCGACGGGGAGTAAAAATGCTTAAACTAAATAAATCACTGATGTTTACATGAGAATACGAATCCAAAGAAAATGCAAACTTTCAACAAGACAAATACACTCAATAAATAAATAAATAAATTTTCAATTTCTAATATTCTGTTTGGTCAATGAGAGATTACCCTGAAATGCCTTGATTGAAGGTGAGAAGGAGAGAAAGAGAGCTTCCCCAAGTTAATCAGGAAAGAACTTCCAACCTCGAGAAGAAGAAAAAAGAAAGATAAAAGGGATTTTGAGTTAAACAGGATACTTAGAGACGATGAGTGTTGAGGATAAGTACATACATTGGATAAGTAACTAAAAATTTACCCTAATCGGATGAGTTTCGATTTAGGTTTAATTAAGTTAGGTTTAATCGAATATAATTTATTTTAAGTAAATTTGATATTTTGACACAATTCAGATTACATGTGGTTTAATTTTAGGTCGGATTAAAATAGTTCGGGTTCGAATCAGTTGATTGATGAGTTAATTCGAATTCAGATAGACTTTAGGCGGATAATTTCAAGTTGGATTCATTTCAAATCAAATTCATTTTAAGTTTAAGTTTAATATAAATAATTGATAGACTTTGGATAGGGTATTTCTATTGAATTATTTAATGTCTTTCATAAACACATATCACAATAAAAATAAATATTAGATAATATAATGAAAAAAAAAAACATCATCATATTTATAATATTGGAGTAAATTAAAAGAATTTAAAAATAATAAGGGTCAATCCGGTAAAAAAATAAATTTGAAGGCTAACTTGATAAAAATATCATCATATTAAAGATATTGGATTAAATTAAAAAAAATATGATCAATTTAGACTAAAAATTAAATTTTAGCTACTAGAATAAAAAAAATATTGGACTAAATTGTCAAAAATATAAATAAATATAGGAAAATTTTTGATTAAAAATTAAATTCTTGGGACTAAAATAAACAAAAATATTATTTGACTAAATTGCCAAAAATAAAAATACATATAGATCAATTTTGACTTAAAAATAAAATTTAAAGGACTATAATGAATAAAAATATCATAATAATAAAAAGATTGGACCAAATTATAAAAAAACGAATTTGAATAATTTGGATTAAAAATTAAATTTTACTTACTAAAATAAAAAATATATTATTAGATTAAATTATCAAAATATAAAAAATACTAAGAATTAAATTGTAGTGACTAAAATAAATTAAAATATTATTTGACTATATTCGACTAAAATAAAAATAAATAAACTAATTTGGACTAAAGTTAAAACTTTAAGATTTATCATAAACAAAAGTTATTATCGTATTAAAAACACTAAATTAAATTATAAAAAAATAAACTTGAATTTAGAATAAAAATCTTCTATAGAATTTCTCTCTTTTTTAAACTCTAGAAGTCTTCATAATAATTCAAATCTCTTTTCCCTTGTGATTCACTAATATGTCCAACTTATTACTCTATTTATCTTTAAAAAATTAGACATAAAGATAAATTTAATTTTTAATCTTTATAATTTTTATCATTTTAGCCCTCATTCTTTATTTGAGATAAATTTAGTCCTTAACTTAAATCTTTTTGACAAATATCTCATTTTTTAACTATCATGATGAACGCACCGTTAAAAATTTAATGATAATAACAATATAGTAAACATGTGATAATATATTTTTAAATGTTATGATATCTAACCTATCAAATAAAATAATTAAAATATTTTGACTGTTAAACCTTAAATAAACTTATTGCTCTGTTTTTTTATATAATTTTGTTTTTTTTTTAAATTTAATTAAAACTCAAAACCTAAAACCTTAAATTTACTACTTTTAAATTTAAATTTAAATCTTAAACTATAAATCAAAACCTTGAACTTTCAATTTAGATTAAACAATAAAATACCTAAATTCTAAACTAAAATAACAAAAAATAACTAATTAATATTCAAATTCCTTACCTTTGATTTATCGATAGCAATCTTTACAAATTATGAATAGCATAAGGTCTCTAGCTCTCTACTACATAAGGTTCAATTGAAAATAACATACTTCAAATTAAAACGTTGCTTCTTCGGACGAGAGTATCACTTATTTCTCTGCATTGTAAGGAGAAGAGAATGGTTAAACAATTGCTTAGTGAGGGATGTATAAAAATAATTTAAACAACCTGCAATGCAGCCCATAATATACTAAAAAGTTATATGAGAAAATCAGTTCATGCTCTTAAAACAGTTACACGTGACCAAAAGCGCCACCAAGTATAAAAATCCAGCAAGTGTTTTATCACATGGAACAAATCCACAAAACTCAAGACTTACATGTTTCATTAGCAAGGCTTTTATAAATCGTTTGAAAACAAGTCAAACTCACGCAAACTCAATTTGCAATTGAAATCAATATAAAATATAACACTTGCATTTTTCACGTGTTGGTACTAGATCTAATTAGTCTACTTCTAATCGTTGGGATAAACGGATACTCGCATGAAGACATAAATGTCGAATCATGCCACATATGAGACTAAACCGTCACCATACCACGTATGAGGGCTCTATCACCTATTCATACCACGCACGAGTCTATCTCATGCACACGAATGGAATCAATTCCAAACATGTTTCCTACATTAGTTTCCGGGATAAACTACGCTTAAATGCAATACAACACATATATCATAGGTCAAGAAACAACTCTAACGCATCGCTAAGGAATTTACTCACGTATACGAATTTTCATAAATATAAAGAGTGCAATAACATCCTATCAATCGATCGACTTATCCCTATAACATTATCTCAATATTCAACACAAAACAGTATAAATGCTCAAATTCTTATTTAAAAACAGTAGATAAAACATTAGTATCCAACTTTCTCATGCTTACTTGCAAAAATCGATAAAGTCTCTTTTTAGCTTATTTTAAAAACCAAAACGTAGAAGCATTTAAAATCAACATAAAACAGTAACACGTACATAATCACATATGTACTAATATAATACGAGCATGTTAAAAACATAGTAAAACAAGCATATTATAGGAAAACCGATTTATGAGAGCAAACGTAAACTTACTTCGGAGCAGCCCACTCTCAAATCCACTCACCAAAAGTCGATTTCTTATGCAACAAGCCACCGAACAAAACCGAAGCTCTTTCAAACGTGATCACCCACTTCTTGTCCTGTTTCAAGCATTAAAAACTAAGGATTTAGTGCTTCTAATCGCACACAACAAACCCCAAGTCGGATTCCTACACAACAACCCTTAAAACCTATCAAAACCTTAATTGAAAACTTTTCGAAACACACCAAACTTCACCTAAGCCTATAGCGCGGGATTAGGGACTTTAAAAACATATTATAAACATCCCAACATGATCAAATCAATAATTTAGAACCCAAAAACAGTGAGTAAGACCTTGAACGAAAATTGTATATTTTTTGCCGAAAACCGATTTTCATGAAATTGAAGGATTAAAAATGTTTATTCTAAGCCAAGAACTTGAGAATTTCAGTAAAGAATTTTATTGTTCTAGAGGATTGAGAAATCTCACCTCCAAAACTGATCAAATCGCTTTCCGGGTTTTAAAACAAGAAAACGATGAGAAAACTAGAATTTTAAAGAAAAGTTATAATAATTATTCAAAACGAAATTAGATGAAAAATAAAAGGTTTTTACCTTGAAAAGTAGTAAAACGGATGCCTCCAATGAGGGAGGACAAAAATTAGAAAAATATATTAGGTTTAGGATATTAAAAAGGGTTTTAGAGTTAAAAATTGAGTTGAATTAAGTTATTTGGATTAAAATAATTTTTGGGCTTAATTAATTAAAATTTGGAAAGCCTAGACCAGCTAGGATTATAATTGGATCAAAGCTCCTTTAAGATTTAAAGTTTTGGCTTGTTTTATAAAATTGTCCTCAAATTTTAAATTTTTACAAAATGGTCATTAATTTCAAAATCTTAAGGATTCAAGGGTCAATTTTTAAAATTGATTTGATCAAAGTCAAATATATGTTAAATTATGATTTTAGTATATTTTCCATAATTTATTTCGACTAAAAATCAATTTTTTAAGTATTTAATCTCGAACTAAATTTAACCGACTAAACCAGCCCACTAACTTTTAGACCCATTTTCGGGGCGTTACAGCTGCATATGAGTGAAGCATATAAAACCTAATACCCTTACCTCTTAAATAGATCATTATCTATCAATTCTGTTGTATTTTATATTTCATCAGTGACTAATTATTAAATTTCTAGATCACCTTACAAGTTCTCCTTTCTAATCCTCTTTCTTTATTATTTTTATTTTACATGTTTCTCTTGATAGTATTTCACTTGAACTATTGTTTTCAGGTATATCCTAATACCTCCTTGTTTATTTGGTTTAAACGCTATCTGGCAGAATCATGTATGAGTGCTTTTAAAGCACCAGATTCTAGCACTGTATTAGGAGGTTTCTCTGGGAGCAAATATCCTGAGGTATTAATTTTTGTTTCAAAGTTATTTGAGTGAGGATTTTTGAATTTGGGATAAGGGTTAAGGTTTTTGGGAAGATGGTAAAAATATAAAGTTTTAAATTTTTTAGAGTCAAATTAAAAATAAAATAAAAATATAATAATAGTTTAAGGACTATTTAAGTAATTTATCATTTTTTTATTATGCTAGATTATTTTTTCGTCAATATATAACGGTACTTGTTAGAGTAACCAAAACTTTACACCCCGAAAATGATAGTGACCTTATTGGTCGTTTTTCAAAATCAGTGATTAAAAATGTACTAAAGTTAAACGAAAGTGATTAATGTACTAATTTAACCTAATTTTAGTTGTGCGTTATATAGCGTATATTGCTTACCGTATCACCGTAAGTTGTTTGACAAGGTGGTTAAGTGTGGTTTTCCTTCCATATTTGCTTGGGTATGATACCTTTGAAAGCCATAATTTTAACAATTTAATTTTGACCAATCAGATTGTTTAATTAATTTAATAAACAATTTAATTTTAACCAATCAGATTGTTTAATTAATTTAATAAAAATATTGTTTACGTTGATTTATTTATAAATATATTTTTTTGAGAAATGTCATTGAATTTTTATTAAATTCATAGAAAAATTATAATTACATTACAATTAAAAAATAAAATAATTAGATTAAATAATTCAAAGATTTTACAACCTAAGACAAAAAAAAATAAAAATTTCTATTAAAATAAATATACCAATAAATATTTCTTTTATGATGTGATATAGGTCATGTCAACTATAAGCGTTGACCATTAGTTAATTAGTTATCTTTATTTATAAATAAAGTATAATTTTGATTAAAAATAAAATATTATAGTTTAAAATATTAAAAAAATAAAGTAATTATTTTGTCAAACGTTATAAGTAAATTTTAATATTATGCCGATAAAATTTATACAAACTTGTATATCAAATTTTTCTCTACAACAAATACATGAACACACGATACAAAAAATTAGCATGTAAAACTCTAATCGAGAAAAATCATAAACAATTGAAGAAAAAAAAATTCATATAAAAAACAGAAAGGATTCGAGAGATTTGTGACTAAGGGTCAGTTTAGCATTGCTTTTAAAAAGTGCGGTGAAAAGTGTGGTGGAAAAGTTCTTTTGGAATTTTTAGTTTGAAATATATGTGTTTAGTATTGCTGTCAAAAAAGTGTTTTTGAGAAAATAAATGACTATTTTAGACATGATGTTATAAGTTAAAAAATATATATTTAAATGATAATTAAATTATTTTATATTATAATATTAATTTAAATTATGATAAAATATAAAAATATTAATAAATAAATACATAAATTATTTTTGAAAAGTGCTTTTTAGAAGTGCTTTTGAGAAAATATATAACTTTTATATGAATATATATAATTTTTAAATTAAAAAAACAATTTATTTTAAATATAATTACGTATTTGTAAAAATTAAATTATAATAAAACATAGTAAATGAATGTTAAAATTGTAATCTAACTCTTAAAAGCACTTTTCCAACCGTAAAAGCTAAAAATTTTAGCTTTTGATTTTGGGTTAAAAATCACTTTTCAAACGTAGTTTTTTTTATAAAAATTAACTGTTTAACATTGCTTCTGCGTTTTAAACCAGCTTTTGGCCCAAAAACTGATTTGAAAAGCAATCCTAAACGGAGCCTAAGTATGATTTGTCGGTTATGACTATATTCAGCTGTAATCCTTAGTTTTTATTTATATAAATAGATACTTATTAAAAATATATAATACAAGAAATTTACTCATACTATAATTCAAAAGGTACAAATATACTCATGTATTTTACACGAATAATAATAATAATAATAATAATAATAATAATAATAATAATAATAATAATAATGATGGTAGTGGTTGCTCTAGCACTAAACAGGACAAATTCTGTAGTCTCTTTTTTAGATCCTATATAGGTAATACTCATGTATTTTATCACGGAATTATTACCTTCTTACTAAAAGACATGTTTAATAGAATATATAGCGTCATTGTTTATGTATTTTAAGATCTCCCTTTTCTTTTCTGATATGAGATTAATGCTCCGTGACAATTACATGTGTGAGTGTTGAACATCGCTACATTCAAGATATACACGTTCAACACAAATGTTACCAAACAAAATACCAACAATCTTCACTTCACTACAATGCTTGATAGAAATAAGAAATCAAAAATAGAGTCAAGTATGTGTACAAAATAGTAGCCTAGACTGTTCCCTATCAACAAAACACAAGATACTTCGTATGCAAGCTGGGCATGGAATGCCAACTTCTTACATTACAGATCAAAAAGAATTCCGGAAAAAAAAATCCAGATAATTTAGCCTACAACCATGAGAATAGATCGGATCAAACTTTGATCTTCAGACGGATGCAACTCAAACCACAAGAATCAATGCTTCCAACAGCTTGCTGAAGTTCAGAAAGACAAGAAATAGATACCAACCAGGCCTTCTGGGTCGGACAATTCTGAAATAATATCAGATATTCAGTCATGTTGTTTTGACCCATTGATCTTCACTCAGATAGTTCTACAGAATATCTGGGTAATCTCTTTTGATTTAAGCTGTTCTTTTCCATTTCTTGATCATGCAAGGAATGATATGGAAAAATTATCTGCAACATTGTAGAGGATATCACGTCATATTTATATTGTTCGCAGAAATCCCCGAACTTCTACCAGAAAGCTGTTTAAGTTCTTCCTAAATCTCTGGTAGTTAACACGGTCTAGCCTTGAAGAAAGATGGTTTGAACTTGTGAGCAAATGCAATGCATTTGCCAGTCTAGATTTGAGTGCCGGATTTGTCTGCCTCTCGATTAACTCGTTGCCTAATTTCTGCAGAAGCAGTACAAGAACATAAGAAGAATATCCATATTTGTGACAAAGCAGACAGAGCACAGGACCTTTAATAACTATACATGCAGTGTCCATTAACAGAACACAAAACGAATGCTTAAAGGCCAGACCGTAGCTCTTCGAGCTTCAACTCATACCAATTACAAAACATGCACAGATAAGCATTACGATTATCAAGAAACTAAAGGAAAACCTGGTATAGTCCTTGCTCACAAAGGATCAATGGAAGGAGAGCATCTGCTGCAGCACTGACCAGATCAAGACTGAAATCACAAGCAAATAAAGGTACGATCATGTGGAAAACAAAAAGGACCAGTCAGGCACACAATGTTTATTTACACTTGTTCATGTAAAGCCTATTATCTAAATTTGCTTCCAAGTACCTGTAATCTTCAAAGAGGAGCAATTGCAATAAGGAACGTAGAAAGCGGCTGAAAATTCCCTCTTGTGAATTTCCTAGTCCTGCAGAAACCAATCCGGGTTTACCTTCACAGATCTCCCGATAGTTGTATGCAGCCAGAGCTTTCAGAGCTCCCAGGCACATGTTAACCACTTCTAAGTCCTGTATACCCAAGGACCAACAATGAAATAACTAAGCATGAGAAATTTAAAGTTGAAATCTATCTTCGAGCTTGCAAAAGATACTCATAATGAAGGGAAGATCCAAGAAAAGCAGACAATTTCAAAACAAGTTGAATATTACGGCCCTGACTTGATCTTCTCCATCTTATACTACCCAAACCTGATAGAGGGGAGTGGGAGTTGAAGACTCATGTTTTGCCAGGAAGGTAAAAAGTAGAAACATTGACATCATAGGTTATAATTTGGATATTTCTTTACCTGATGGTGAAGACCGAAATCCAGAGTTCCTATAATATGTGCAAATGCCTCACTGTTTAATTGGGGAAGTGTTTCGGGGTATACCTCCAAAATATGCGACAGAAGTGAGAAGTACTGCAGAATAAACACTAATAATAAGCTTCCAGAAAAGAACACAAGCTACTTCAGTGGAATGGATAGAATTCTTACATCATGACAAAGCTTTGGGTATTTCAGCAGCTCCAAAGATATCAAAGGAGTGACTATGTGAAGACCAAAGAAAACAACCTGGAAGAGGAACATCAAACACCATCCTGAAGATTTAATGACTATAACAATGAATTACTAACCTGAGATATATTAATGCCAGCAGCTTCAACAGAATCTGAAGAGAAATCAACCTACAAAAAATGGTAAATGTTAAGTGATAAAATCTTACTCCCACATGAGAATCAACCGCCACACAACACCTACCAGATCTTTTGAACAAAGACTTGAAAGAAGTTGAAGAAGAGCACGCAAATCTTTATATTTCTCAGTCTTTGCCTCACTAAGTAAAGTGCTTGAAAGACTTATTGATATCTGAAAAAGAAAGAAAAAATAACTTGCATTGTCACAAATGGCACAGTATTGGTGACAAATATATCACAATAGTACACGTAAGAGTGGCAGGAGCAGGAATGACAAGGAAGCCTTTGAAGAGTCAACGCTATTTTGAATAAACATTGCCCAACAAACATAGATTTCAAAACCGGAATAAAATAACAAAACTATCCAGGAAAAATTGCACGCACGAACTTATAATGAAACAAGACTATGCACCCTGGAAAATCATAAGTACTAGAAGAAAAGTAAACTGCTATATGAAACATTGCATGATAAAGAAGTATTCAATAAAAGATCTTATACTTGCAATGAATCATATGATTATTACACAAACTAACAAAGAAATAAGATCAGAGGATGATCCAACACTAATAAGAACATAAGACAACCATTATGGTGTTAGAAGGCAAAAGAAATCAATTCAAGGTATTGTTTACATAAAAATTTTAAAAGCAACAGTATAATTGGCCCAAAATCAAGTAGTTGATTAATAGGTGTTGATGCAAGTATATGTAACCTGAAGCAATTTCAAAATATAGATATGGGACAACCAGATCAAATACTATGCATGATACATTGAGGATACTAGCCAATGAGGCCATATGAAAGGCTTGTGTATGTCAAACCTAGTACCTCTTTTATGAGGTACAGAGAATGCTAGATATGAATCTCATTTTGAAACAAAAGTGAACTATATTCCATCCAAAAAGCCCAAGGGCAGTAGTAATGGACCAGTGTTGATTCATCCTGCCTGGCCAGCAAAAATTTTACCAAATAGAGCTTTGTGTTGTACAGTTTCTATCAGTTTTGAAATGAGCTTGGGTGCTGTAGTATGCAATCAATTTTAGAAGAAATTACTTTCACTGCTAAGGAGTACGCCAAAAACTTGGCATTGAAACTAGATTGAACTATGCTATGCAGCTACAAAACTAAATAAATAAGCATTTAGCGAAATTAGCCAAGAAAATAATTCTTACAGCTCAAAAGTCGAAACAATGCAAATATTATCTAGCCGGAAGATGTTCTTCCTTTAGAACGATAATCAGGTTCTTTTTGAATTTTCAGAAGCTTTAAATTATTTGCAAGAAATAAAAACCATTGCATAACTGCTGACTCAGATATATTAATAGGGTACCTTCATAGTTGAAATGTTACTTACGTAGAAAATTGAAGATGGAGATGATAAAGAGATGAACTTTAATTAGAGTATTTAAGGAATTTTATATGGGGTTTGAACAAAAATTACCTTCCCAATATTGTGTGATGAGTAAAGCTGGAGCAAACGCATGCAGAAATCAATTACAGCAGCAGTTTCTCGAGACTCCAGGTAGGATATTTGTCCATCCACCCAGTCAACAATGAATTTGAGAAGCAGGTAAACAACTGCAGACTACGCAATAATTAGAAATTAGTACAAACATTCTTTGTTTCTAATGAAGATAAGTTGTGTTACATGTTTTAAACAGGAATAAGAGAAAACAGAACCAATTCACTGCAAATGAAGGTATCAGATAGCAAAATGCTAAAGAGGAAAGCTAAGTCACACTATGAGATCTGAAGTGTATAAGAACATTTGAAAATCATGTTACATCGATTCCTCATTTTTCTTGAAGTACTTGTCTATGACTCCCATGTTAAATGCATATGTAGACATATATATGTTGATATGACCCTCCAAATAAATTTTAGAACTGAAAAAAAAAATCAACATACCCATGTCGAACACATACCTCTACCAAAAACTAACATCAAAGTCCAACATAGTTCTAAAGTAGTTGCAATAAATGATATTTAACTTGGCTCAAACAAGGCTTTGCAGAAACAGATAGAGACATACTGAAGCCAATTAGATAAAAGAATATGGAGTTGCAGTGGATGATTTCTTTAGTTTCATGATAATACATACTTCAAAAGATGATCTACCAAAAAAATGTGAAAGGATAGAATTATGCGATACCTCATCCTTGTAAACTTCAAGAAGATGTAGCACAGGATTCATTACAGAGATACCAATCTCATACATTGCTCTTTGTCTTCTAGGTCCAGCAGCACTGGCAGCTCCACGAAGCCTCTCCAATAAGCAACTAACCTACATAATGTCCATGACTTAAATGAAAAACTATTCCAATTGGTTAAATAATTAAGAAGATTTAGCAATTAATTTTTAATACTCTTACCGACATGATGATATCTGGTTGGTGTGCAACAGTTTTAAGATCACTTCTGTTAGATAGCTCCATGAGATATGTTGTCATATGAGCCATGAGACCCTTTACATATCTTTGAAAACAGTGAGAGGAAATTAGCCCATTGAGCTGAAGTTCAAAAAGGGCAAAGGGTGACCCTCCACATACACACACCACCCAAAAAAGATTAAAAAAAGACTTACTGATTTGCAGCTTCTGAATTCCTAAGTCCAGAAGCAGAGAGAACAAGGGTCTGAGCTAATGAGCGCTGGAAAAGGAGAAATAATAATTATAATATGGAACTAGGAGCAAGGACAGGTAATAGTAGAATGAGCTTATAACAGATTCTTACCTGATTGGCAGAACTCAACAAGAACAAAGTTTTCTCATTCGTAAAAGCATTCGCTAGGTTACGCCATGACTCCTGCAAAACATAGATTAAAGCAAACTAGCTCAAGTTAACAATGATTTTACATAATAAATGCAGGAACGGGGACCAGAGTGTTTCTTAAGAGTAGCTATAACAACAGATCCATTGATTAAGTAGGAATATAAAGTTGTACAAATAAGTTTGACTTAATATTCAACATAACCCAATTGAACTTATTATTCAACAAAACCCCTATTGAGTAGAAGAACAAAACAGAGAAAGAGGTGAGAAGCAGGCAACTACAAATTTATAATAGGACTTAAAATAAATTTGAAAGTGAAATCTAACTGACATAATTAATGCATCTCAAAGGTATACATGAAAGCACTAGGGCTCACCAATGAGACAAGCTGATAACAAATAGTTTTCCGGTGAACTAGGGTGTGAAGCAGATGGTGGCAAGTAAGACCCTGTGTAAAGATGGTGGCAAGTATGAATCATTTAATTCATTGATATCATTTTATAAAAATAACCACGAAGAGAATGGAGGGAGCACCAGATAGACATTACAAAAGACAAGAAAGTTTTACAAGGAAAAAGTTTAAAATATTATACCTGCAAATCCTTCTCCCCTGGGTATGAAACCAATGTCATCACAGAGATGCGAACAATAATGTCGAGAACAACTTGTCCCTGATTATGTTCTCCGAAAAAATTTAATAAAGCTTTTTTAGAGTTCATTGACTGATGCTGCTGATAATCATTACTAAGGCAGTTAGTTTCTTCAAGAGGCATTAGGTATGTATGAGACCATCTTGCAAGAAACCATATGACAGCCTATATACATATATACATAATTAAGAAAACCAAGTTAGAAAAACAATGGTCAAGGTAACTAAAAAAGGGTTAAGGAGCTAGAGAAAGAAAGCATTACCTCCATAAGACGAGGACTGAAAACAGTTGCTCTTACATCTGGATCCATGCTCTGCTCAGCAAACCTTATAATTGAACTGCATCAAATGAAAAAGATCATTGAAAAGAACTATTTCATACTGGCCAGAAGAGAGTACAATTTAGAAAAAATCAACACAAGTCTATATAAGAAAGTAATAAAAAGAAAGCCAAGCTGTACCCTGAGAGAACAACAACAGGATGCTTTTCTGCCTCTACAACGTCAGCAAAATGAGTTTGTATGGCAGTTGGTACCTAAGTTAAATAACACAACTAGAATCAGATTCCAGGCAAGACAAATGCTTGTTTAAAATAAATAAGCTTAGAAATTTAAACATAAAACATCACATTAAATACTGCAAGAAACACCTTAAACTTCTGGGGGGAAAGATAGGCACATTTCTACGAGAAGAATATGAAACATGAAATTCAAACCCAATGGACCTACCCAGCACTCAATTAACAATACTGACTTTAATATTGTAACACCCTAAAACCGGGCTAGGAGGATGTTGCAATTAAAGTTATAAATTAATTGAATTATATGCCATTTAGATTAGAAGGATTCAAGTTAGTAGCTTGAATAAATGATTGTAAAGGTGAAATTAAATCTTGCTAAGCTAGTGAGACAAGGAGTTAATCAAAATAAAAGTAAGAAATGTGTCTTAACATGTTTGAGTAGCACTCCTAGCTCCCTAACCGGGATAGGGGTGTTACAAATATCTCACATCATAACAGGAAAAGCTATTGAACAGTGTTCACAGTATTATATGGTGAAGACTAACATGTGGAAAATAAATCAAAGCAAATTGCTCAACTAAAGCTACTACCTCCATAACTGCTGAGATATTCAACAAAGGAAATCAATTGGAAAACAGTTATATACTATATGAATACAAAATTTCAAGCCACAAAAGCTTAAAACTTAAAAGTGAAATAGGTAAAGACATTATGCGCACACATACACAAATGATAGATTCTCTTTCATTGCAAAGCTTTGGAATATATAGAAAATAAATAAAAATTACCAAAGGTGTTTCTCCCTCCCCTTCATCAGCAAGTACATGTCCAGTTATTAGTAATAGTGAGTAAAGTTCTTCCAAAGTTTCAGTAGGATCAATAACGCCTCTTCCCTACACACAAACAAGTCACTTAAGAAATAAGGGAGGAGAATAGGAAAGTGATCCATGCAACAGCATCTCAATAAACAATGTAATATGCTGGGGAAATCAGCTAGTTTTTTTAATCAATGTGAAAAGAGCACCTGATGTAACCGTGCAAAACGTTCAGAAAACAGTCTTGTGAGCAAAGGAATTGTGACATCAATTGCTGCTCTTGCAATGAGAGCATACGAACTTAATCTTTCATCCATCGCTGTAATGAAATGCAATGACAAATGTTGAATGGTATTCATATGCTCCAAAAATGAGTTAAGAAAGAAGTAGATGATAATTATTAAAGTCATTTCTTTAGCATGTGTAAAATAATATAATGATAACAATAAGACATCGGCATGAAGAAAAAATGAACGCCACTTACCAGAAATAGAAGCCTGAAGATAGTCCGAATCACCATCATCATTTGCTACTGAAGCAGAAGCCACTATATCAACCAAACAAAGCAATGTTACATTCACAGGGAACAGAACAAACTGTTGGATAACTAGAGCACTGTAATGAAGCAACACATTCAGTAAATTATTAAGATTACCTTTTAGCTCAGACTCTACGATCATGGAAAAGAGATTTGCAGCAGCATGTTTCCCTTCCGGAGGAAGCAATGCATCACCACCATTACCATCTGTGGGCTGACAAGTTGTAAAGTACATTTTATTTCATTGGTCACCACTAAATGAAGTTACGAAAGATATATTTACACTAGACCAGTCTATTCTTCCAAATTTGAAAAACCCAAACCCACCAAAACCCAATCCAACCCAATTTGACCAGAAAAGTTAGAACTTGATACAATCCAAAAGAAAAAAATGGCCAAGTTTGAAATGAAAAATTATTTAAACTTAAATTGAACCTGAATTATCCAAGTGGAAACCCAAATGAAACAAACCAAAATCACTTGACCTTGAATAAGCTGAGAGTAAAAACAAAATTCAAAATGGCCCAAATATGAAATGACAACTAAAAAGAACCAAACACAAAATGACCCAGGCCCAAAAAGGATCCAAAAAATTGAAGACTAATTGATAGGTCCTATTCGCACTAAATATTGTACTCGTAGAAACTAAAATAAATTGATAGATTAGCTTAAGGCAACAAAATACAAATGTTCTAGCAAGCTAAAACAACATACCACGAGTAGAATAGTCCATGTATCTAACAAGATATCACGGGCCTCCCAGCTCCAAGTCTCCTCATCAGTGTTATTAGTCATTAGAACTTTAACAACTTCACACATCAATTTGGACAGCAAGGAAAGTGTACCACAAGGCCTGAGCAGCAAAGCAAAAAGACAAAATTGTTTCAGGACTACACAAAGAATAAAGTAAAACAATGAAATGGCTAGTGTCATATATTTACCTTATGGCTTTCAAGAGTTGATCAAACACAAAAGGAGCCGTAGCAGTTGCAATAGATAGCAATGCACGGCAACCATCAAGCATTTCACTGGATAATACAATAGAAATCTTGTCACTTATAGCAATACCGAAATATCATAAACATAGAAGTAAAAGTTCCACAGAAAAGCAAATATGGAAAACCAACCTTTCACTTTTCCCCTCTTCGATAGCTTTTGAAACAACATCAGGAGGATCTATCCACTGTAATATACCAGATAGCAATTGTAGCAAATGATTCTCTTGCATTTTCCCGTTATCTAGAATAATTTAATAAATTTATTCGTTAAAACTTCAAATCTGAGGGTAAATAAACTTCATAGATTTAATAAAACTTAGTAAACTCGTAAAAGAGAAGTGATTTTCATAAGCATAATGATGGTTCATTAAAAACGAGTGCATTGCCCCAAACTCAATCTTACTTTCGCCAGAAAATGCTCTCCTTGGAGAAATCTATTATATGTACAAGGTTTTAAGCCGGAATCAAAATTAAACCTTTAACTTAGCAACAAAGCTAAATCTAAAAGCATTGATCATGGGAATTGGAACCAATCACCAGTGGCCTTAAAAAGGAGAATGCTATCTATGAGAGTTTCAATCTAAAACAAGGGGAGATTTCAGGTGGAACTAGCCAAACCGTTCAGATACAACAAGATAAAAAGCCTTCACATAAGGAATCTGTTATGTTGGCATACCATAACTTTATTCTTTTTGATTTCAAGCAATGATTAAGACACTGGCATCATAATTCCACATCAATAAGTATACAAAACATCTAATGGTCATAAAATATATACTTCAAGAGATTCATCAAGCAAATAGAACAAATATCATACCAAACCAGCAATAACTAAGGATTTAATACAAATAGAATACATAATAATAAACATAAATATATTAAATGAAACACATACCAGAAGGAAATATGGTTCCAGTCAAAGAGCATAACTGTACAATTAGCTTTCGAGCGGAGACTGCAATAGGGCAGTCAATCCAGTAACCTTCACGAGAAAACTTCTGTCTAAGTGCTGCATATAAGCCGAGCAGCCAGCTAACATGTCCACTCGAGATTAAAACCTCAAACCATGCAGGCCCAGGCTACATCAAAATTGCACCAAAAACGAGAATCAACAAGACTTGTGCAAGTAAATTATTCGAATACAGCATCTAAAAACACTCAATCTCTTTGTGGAAGGCAAGAAATAATGTTTTATATTTGGTTGATCTCTGGTCAGGTATTCCCCAATTTGTAGTCTCCAAAGAATTACAGATACCAATGCATTCATGCTATCTCCAATGAAGATGTAATAAAAGAATTTTTCATAGTTAACGTTGGGGAGAAGGGGTGAGAGCAGCAAAATCAGATACTCTAAATATGTCCATTACCTGCACTAAGACACATTCAGACCGCTTAGATGAAGCATTGTCATGTCTAACTCCAGATGAAAAAACATCAATACCAGCTTTCATACTGGTTGTGTCATTTCGAAACTCCCAGTTCAGAATTTGAAGCATGAGTCGCAGTGCAGCAGTACAAACTTTAACCTCGGGTATCACAGCATCAGGTTCCATTATTTTGTTCGTGACACTTAAAGCAGCATCTCGTGCCCAGCAGTAGAACATCTATGAATCAAAACACAAGGGTAGGACAAGTAAACAAGTCAAGATAAAAAGAAATCTCTGCATATACGATACCCTATTGTTTGATGGATAACATCAATAAACCAATAGTATTAACATGAGTTAGACAGAAATTGAAGGAACCTTCAAATAGTTTAGCTCTAATGATGTCCGACACTGCTCATGAAATTCCCTGGGAAGACCCATGGCACTTGAAGTAGAAGGTGAAAATTCAGAAACCTAAAAGAAAAAAGGAGGTTGAGTGTAAAAATCTAAAGCCAACATAGTGAAAGATAGAACAGAGGCCAATTAGGATCCTAAAAAATTATTGCATACCAAAGATTCCAAGAAATTCACTCCTATGAACTGTACATCAATTCCGTGAGCACCAAGAATGGCCTGATTAACCTGTAACCATGAAACTGTTAAGACACTCCAATCTATAACTGGTGACCTAAAGTGAGTTTCAAAACTTGAAAAATTCAAAAAAGTTAAAATTGTATGCGACAGTACTTATATAGTAAATCAGTACAGCTTATATGGTTAACATAAATAAATAAGTTAACTTTTTCACCCTCCAGAATGTTATTCAAGCTCTGCTCCACTATCTAACAGAGAAGAGAAGGATAGGAGCATAACATATATGATCCATCTCTTTTTATAAGAAAATAAGCAAGTAAGATAAACAAACAGAATATCATTAGAAAGATAACTTGCAAGTATCACAGCCATATATACAGACAGGATAATAACAACAGGACTCATACCTGATAAAAGAATGCCTCCTTCTCAGCCTCTGTAAAATCAAGCCTACAAATAAAACATTCATTTAGACATATAATGTTTCCAATATCTCAGAGCATATGTTGGAATTCAATAGCAATGTCTTGAATGTACTCTAGCACGAGAAAACTTATACTACATGCTTTAATGATGAGGTCAGAATAGCTGGTACAAAATGTTATATTTAAGCTGAATATGGAAGCTCATGCAACCTACCAGCCTCTTTTCATCAATTGAGCAGCCACAGAAGACACCTTTGCAAGGACATAGCCCTCTAGTGATCTAGCATGTTGCATAACAAAGCACAGACAAAAACTGCATAATGGAAACAGGGATTAATTGAAAAATAAGAAAAGCCCAAGAAACACGGCGAACAGAGGCCATTTAATTGAAAAAAGTCATACTTTTGTGCCTTGCTTAATGCTGACAGTACTCTTTTTAATAATAACAATATTTTAGCAGAATGATATCTTCAAAAAACTGATGGTACCTGATCAAACTTCCCCTTTCTTCAGTGGAAAGAGAACTCCATTCTCTGATAGCTGCATCTCGAATGGCTGCAGCTGCTTGAAACCTTGCATTTGGCACCTGAGAATTTTCTGAATCATAAACAGGAATTTTAGCATGAAATATCAGAAAGCTAACTGTCTAAACCATTATAACAACATAAATCTCACCACTTTCGGTACAAAATGTTTCAAGATTATTAAACTAAGGTCAAATGACCATGACAACCGGTTAAAAGTACATCTCCAAAAGTGATTAATAACATTGTGAACCAGACAAACAAGAATATAATTTCTAGAGGTTCAGTTGAAAATGAACAAAGTAAACCATACTTAAGAAAAAAAAAAAAAAAAAACTCCTGCTGCAATCCTTTGCGAAAAAGTGGAAACATAAATATCAGTATTGACCCCTAGCATCAATCTCAACGAACTGAAACAAGGCAGTGGGATTAAAAAAAAACTTCTATGACCAAAACACCAGCAGATAAATCAAACAGGGCAATTCTATTCACAGATAATCTGTCTGTTAATACATTTCATGGAGTAACTTTAACAAGATTTTACACATATAGACTTTTTACCTAATAATCAATTAATCATAGGCCAGTAACAGCAGTAAACATTCATTGGACCTATCCTTGCTTACATCAATTAGAGAAAATTCTAAATACTGTCCAATGTATTCTGGATGATTTACATTCTCATGGAACAGACATAGTAGAATCAGAGTTACATTTCCACTATTTGTTTATTTCTTTGACAAACAAAACTTCACTTTTTAGTGATTTTTTTCCTGAACCAAATACTATAAGAAGTGCATTGGTACATTGATATCTATATTCAGTTAGCTTAACTCACCAAGGATAAATCGGCATGCCGTGTACGGTTGAGGAGACTGTGATAATGACAATATTGTTGCCTCTGCCGCCGCTGGATTTATATGCATCTGTTCCCAAAACAAATGGAATCCAGCTAAGTGTTAAACGAATACCATCAACCAGTAGAAGAAACTTGGCATTTTCAACTAGTAGATAAAACAAATAGTCTATTTCAGTCGCCCAGAATACAAGGCAAATAAATGATAGATTAGTAAACGAAGCAAATGAAGTCATCTAATACACCATCTATACAGTTCAATCTTAAGTGAGTAAATGATGAACCTGAATCGAAGTGCAAGCGACTTCGATGTTGCGCATAGTCGTTTGAAGCTGACCCAAATCGGCGCCGCCATCGGAAAACCCTTGCATCTCTACTGAGATTGTTGAGGAATAAAAGGATTTGAGATTGAAGCGAGTGGAAGCAACAGTTGATGCCTTGATGATGGGATCAGCTTTGACGGGTTTTCCACAAATTAATTAAAACAACACAGTTTTTTGGGGTTCTGGAGAAGGAAATTCATGAATAGTTGAAAAAGATTTCTTGATATTTCCTTCGAATAACATAAATAAATGGAACTTGAATTGCTAGAAAAAGTACTGAATTGTAATTAGCCAAAATCTTAAGTACTTGATATTAGTTATACCATTAATTGAATCCATAGTAAATGACGCAATTTATACAAAGGGTTGAATTCTAGGGGTCTTCAAAATTAGGTGCGAGTAAACTCGACTCGATTCGAAAAAATCGAATAACTTGATTTGACTCGAGATAAAAATATTTGACTCATTTTGACTCAACTTAAAATTTCATAGATTCAACTCGACTTGAAAAAAATTCAAATAAAGTTTGAGTTGTAAAATGGAAATTCGAATAACTCAAAATTTTTAATAATTAAAGGATTAATTTTTAAGTTTGAGACGAATCTTTCAATTTTTTATGATATATATACATTGATATATAAAAATATAAAGAAATATTGTTACATATGAATATATATATATGCATATATTATATGATTAGAGAAACTCGTTTAAATTTGAATCAAATAATACTATAACGTGGTAAATAATTACAATTAAATATTAATAGAAACTCGAAAACTCGACTTCATTCGACTCGATTCGAATTTCTTAAACTCGAATCGAACCGAAAAAATTTCAAATAAAGTTTGAGTTGTAAAATACGACTCGTCAACTCGAATAACTCAAAATTTTTTGATTCGACTCGATCGAATACTCACCCCTATTCAAAATTACCTTGACCCGATTATCTGATGTAAAATATATTTTTAATTTTTTTTAATTTTTTAGGTCAGATACTTGATTTAATAATTTTTTCAGGATACAAGTCGAGTCATGGATCAAAGATTTTCTCTTAATGAGTACCTGACCCAACCAATCATCAATTATTTTATTTAACATTATACCTAACAACGTAACAGTCATTAACGTGATTTATTTTCATAAAACGAATGCCCAAATTGTTATACAAATGTTTTATTTGACTTTAAAAGGCAGCTAAATTCATCTGGGTTTGTTTATCTTTTTTTACTAAAGATACTAAGAAATTTCCTAGTTTTAAGAAATTTACAGCAATAAGCTTTAGAGATGTTTATTGATCTAGTTCATCGTGAGTTTAATAATATTTGATTTATATTTATTAAAAACGTTTATTATTTAATTTGACTCGTTATTTGTTAAGTTCGATCAAATTTTGTTTAATTTTGTTCTCATTAAAAAAATAGCGTTGCTTGACTCAACTCGTTGTACGACTCAACTCATTTTTCGTTAAGCTCGCTAAAATTTTTATTTTGTTTTTACATATAGATAAAATCTAATGATAGTATTATAATTTAATATAAACATAAAAATTTAGAAGAAAAAAACGTGAGATTTAAGGAGACGAATACACAAACCTTTCAGGACCGAGTTTGAGATGAAATCAATATTTGAGTGTGAGACTCTTTATTTCTCAATAATCTTCAATGAACAAATGAGAGAATGGTTTAAAATTATAAAATAATGAATTATTTATAAATTTATCAAATTAAATTTTATTCGATTTAACTTATTAACATTTTAAATTAAATCAATTCGAATTAAACATTAATTGATTTTTTTCTGTTTTAACTCAATAAATACCCATGACAAAATTCAAAAATAGTTGGATTTTGCTGTTTTAACTAAATTTAAACACTAGTTACATCATTCTTTAACCAAGGTTATAATTGAAGCTTTATTAACTATAATAATTAGATAATTATTTTATATAATGATGACGGAAACCAAAATTTTCTAAGAAGGTTTACTAACGTAGAGTTTAAGAGTTTATGTTTAGTAATTTAGAGTTTAATGATTGTGAATATAATTTAAGATTTAGGGTTAAAATTTAGAATGTATATATTTAAATTTAAATTATTAATATATTATCTTAAAGTCTAAACGCTAATAATTAAATCTTAAATATTAATCCTTAATTTATAATCATCATCCGTTAATTTTAAATTTTTATATTTAAATATATACTTAGGGTCGTAAACGAACCGAACGAACACGAACAAGAGTGTGTTCTTGTTCGTTCGTTTAAGTTTAACCGAACAAATAAACAAACACGAACATAAACGAACACAAAATTTCTTGTTCGTGTTCGTTCGTTAAAGATTGTAGCTTGTTCGTGTTCGTTTATGTTCGTTCGTTTGAATGATAAACGAACGTAAATAAACGAACGTAAATAAACGAACATAAATAACATATATAATATGTTAAATATTTAATATTTCGGATTAACTCGATTAATTTAACTAATTAATTGATATTAAACCGAATTAATCGATAATTAAAAAAAACTCTTAATCATTAGACGAAACATAAAATTTAACAAATTAACCAATTTTGTTTTGGTTCAATCGGATATAACAGAATATTAAATACCCCTAGCCTATAACAAGAAAGTTTTTAACGAGTTATAAAATAAGACTTCTCAACTCGAGTAATTCAAAATCTTTTGACTCGACTTGACTTGATTTATATGTGAATAAATTTAAACGAACATAAATGGACAAACATAAACAAAATATAAATGAACATAAACGAGCGCACATAAATGAACGAACATAAACGAACGGATTACCGAACGTTCACAGACATAAATGAACGAACATAAACAAACAGATTACCGAACGTTCACGAACGTAAATGAACGAACGAGTCCTTTGTTCGTGTTCGTTTGTTTAATTAAACGAACGAAAAATCTTGTTCATATTCCTTCGTTTAATAAATAAACTAACATAAACAAATTTTCTACCGAACGGTTCACAAACAGTTCACTAAATGTTCGTTCGTTAATACTAACCCATAAAAACTAAACGTTTATATAATTATACATAAAAAATTCTACACCTGTGGACTCTATAATTCTAACGTCTTGTAATTAAACAAATTAATTCGTTAATTAGTTTAAGGAAGCCAAATAAAAAGTCATGGTCTAGAAATCATGGCTAATTAAAAACTTCCCCTCCTTCAATTTCGCCAAAAAAACTCTGACCCGTAGTTTATTCCCCACGTTCTTAGCTTTACATGCAGTTGTCTTTCATGCCTGCGTAGATTGTTGTCCGTAACTCAGGCCGTAGTATTGGTGGCGCTCCGCCGTGTCTCAACCACGATCCACCATGGCTCCTACTCATTCCCGTTTTCTAGAGATCAACATCGTTTCCGCTGAAGACCTTGCTCCGGTCTCAAAAAACATGAAGACCTACGCGGTGGTTTGGGTCAAACCGGACGAGAAGCTCACGACCGGAGTCGACCAGAAAGGAGGAACTGATCCGACGTGGAATGATCGGTTCACATTCAAAGTCGATGACAAGTTCGTGAACTCGGAGGATTCAAAGATCGTTGTTGAGATTTACGCGGCGGCTTGGGTTAAAGATGCTTTGGTTGGTTCGGTTAATGTTTTGATTAACGATATTTTCCATTTGCGATCTGTTACCGAAGCCACAATCAATAACAACGCCAGTAGGACCGTCACGCTTCAAATCCGCCGCCCTTCTGGCCGCCCTCAAGGGATTCTTATGATGGAGGTTGCTCTCGTTGACAGTACAAGGCGAAGCATGCCTCAATTAGAAAACCTTAAACCGGAAACGACAAACGAAGGCGGCGCCGACGGCCATGAGAATCATGAGACCAATGCTTACGCCAAGATCTGTCGTTCACAAAGTGACCGATTTACTGAGTTAACAATAGAGGAAAGCCCGTACCATAAAAGGGGTGACAAACATTCGATGATTCATTGTGGCTCACGTTCCAGTTGCTCCGCGATTAAAGGCATCGGCGGAAGCATCGTGAACGGTGACTCACTTTGTAACTCGGACGTAGGTCCATCGGCTTCCGTTGTGGCTGCGGCCATTGCGAAAGGGTTGTATCAACCTCCGGTTAACGATCGACCTCATACAACTGAAACGAGTAAGATATCGGAATGGACAAAGAAGGAGAGGGAGGAGGAGCTATCGATGAAGCTAGAGAGATGGCGGTCAGAAATGCCTCCTCCGGGCACTGGGAACGGTAGCGTGAAAAGATCTAGGAAAGGTCGGAGGTCTAGGAACAGAAGGAGCGGTGGGTTCAAGTTGTTTTCATGTTTCGGCAATGCTTTCCAGTTTGAAGTTTCGATTACTTTTGGAAGTAAGAAGAAACATAGCAATGGAGGTAAAAGCATCAAAGGCAACAGCAATGGGAATCATGGGATAGGGATTGGGACTGGCAACAATAAAATCTGCCATTTGGGATCTGTAAATGAAAACATCAGCAAATCTCATGGATCTCAAGCTACAATGAAAATAATGTCTTGAGATCTCTCTTCCAATGCACCCATGCAGGGGCAGGGTTCATGGCTTACATTCATTATTGTTTCACATTATGTTTAACTATTTTTTATATACCTTTAATAATAATCAGACTATATATTTAAAGTAATTACAGAAAGAAACCATTTTTATTTCCAACTGGTTCAGGGTAATTACAGTGGTCAGTATTTCCATCTCTCTACCTGTATGAATATGAATTTGTTTCTCCGCATCCAACACATTTGTACATTTTTCTGGACACGGATGAAAAGAATCTAAAGAATGAAGAATCTAATATCCCAAAATAAAGGCATGAATTTCATCCCATCTCTCGACAGTGTAAAGAATGCCAGATTCGCCCTTCCAAAGACGACGATCGCTTCCTTCAGCACATTCCTTCTGCTTCTTAACCAAAGCCGGGAACAATGGCACAAATGAAACTCCATACTGTTCCCCCACTGTTCTCAGGCTTTCACTCGATCCGATCACGATACCTATATCCGCTTTCAGTAGACAAAGCAAATCACCAACCGAGTCTCCTATGAAAACACTCAACTTCCTTTTGCCATCGCTACAGTCTTGTAGGATATGATTGAAAGCTTCAACTTTGTCAATCGGAGACTCTATTTTCCCAATGATTTCACCGGTGGATACGGATTCTTCAAACCTGAATTCGTTTGCGTGTACGTTCACAACCTCTAAACCCCGTGCTGCTTAAAATGAATGAATAATTCTTTCAGTTATTACTAGACACTTGGTTTCTATAAAGTGTTACATGCATGGGAAATATTATTCATGTAACACTACGTCGAAGAGTCATACCTGAAGAAAACGCAGCTCGGACGAGATCAATACACCAGCAATAAGAAAGAATATGGACGCTGGCATTAAGATTTTCATTCTTTGTGATTTTCTGAAAGAAACTAATGCATCCATCTTGAAGAATCATTCCTTCACCGATTCGTTTAATGTCTCCTAATCTTAAACCCTTGAGTAACCCTGACTCCACCACCTTATAATTTTCTCTCTTCTCAAAATCTGACACTTCCTCGAGTGCTGTGTGCAGAGTTTCATAGTTGAACTCCACTGCAGAACCACATGAAGTGAATGAATCAACATGTTTTGGAAGATTAAACATATTTAAGGTGCATTGCAATAAGTTGTACCCTTCTGAGATGGCAAGATGCTTTCTATGCATTGTTGATACTGTTCTGTGTATTCTCTGGAAATTTCACCCCATGCTTTCCTCATATCGGCAGATAACATTCTACTAATTTGACCTTCGGGTTGGCTATCAATTTCATCATCAGATTTAGGGGATTCAGGGGGTTTAGGGGGGTTAGGGAATTTACGAGGTTTAGGGGTTTTAGGAAGTTCAGGGAATTTATGAGGTTTAGGGGATTTAGGGAGTTCATGGAATTCAGGAGGTTCATGGGGTTTAGGGGGTTCATGGGATTCAGGAGGTTTAGGGGGTTCAGAGGATTTAGGGGGTTTATGGGATTTAGGGGCTGTAACGATTGTAAGCTCGGCCAAAATGGCTGCTGAATCAGTTTCTGAGCAAGTAAGATCAAAATCTGAAAATAACATGAGACGATCTCTTTCAGGGTGAACGTCCTTTGTGAGAGGAACAACAATAGGTTGAGTCAGCGCTTGAGCATAGAAGAACTCCACTATTAGTTTCAGGCCTTGTTGATAAACCTTCTCATTGATTTGAAGTTCATCGGTTGTGAAATTGACACTAAGTTTATCCATCAAGTCTTCGGTTTGCTTAACCAAGTCCTACATTAAAAGAATCAAAAGTTATAATCCAGCCCCAACTGACCATTAGAAACACTGAATCCAATCAATGCCTTACCTTAAAACTCTCACAAGAGTAATTATAGATCCACTTTTGGTATGGGTGGTTGCTCTCGTTGGGATCTGAAAGTGCCTGTAACTCAGTACCAAGAAAGGCATGCAGCCTCATGCAAGGTGTCATGGCTCCGAGAGCGTATGCCGCTGCTTTTGATCTCCCAAATCGAGTGACAAGTTTTTCCTGAGCTTTCAATTCTGCAACATCCCCAGAAGCTGTTGCCACTACAAATTCTGTGTATTTTAAAGTTGCAGGATTGATGGGGCATTCTCTAATAAGGTCCAAACCCCACTCCTGCACAACTCCAACTTTCAGACACAGTATACAGACAAGAACTGGGGAGAAGCTGATTTGCAATATGAGCATTACAAGGCAGAAAATTCTGATTATTTCTGTTTTATGTGAATTATATCATATCAAACCTGACCCTAATTCAATCCAATCCAACAGTTGAGCATGCATGCAGTAAGCAAAAGAAACAAAGAATCCTTTGATCATACATATTACACACCTCTACAAAAGAATCATGCATTTTTAGCGCATCTAAAATACTCTTCCTTAACTTGGAGATGTGTAACTTTTCATCGTCATCTTCAGACCAATCTTCTGCCAATTCATAGCTAAAATCCAGATACAAAGGAAACAAGAAATCAATTATGGACAAACATATCAGTACCAAAGAGAAATAAATCAAACAATGTATCTACAAGAAGCCTTCCATATCCATCAGTAACAGATTAAAAAGAAAAAAGATTATAAGAGAATCCATCCGAGGGAGAAAGGACTCACGCTCGAGCAAAAGCATTGAGAAAAGGCACGTCCTGTGAAATGCAATGGCGAAAGGCGTCGATCTTGAGAGTGCCAGAAGCCAAACAAAGAATATAAGGCGAGTAAAGAGCGTAGTCTGCTTCTCTACGAAACATGTGGAAGCACCTGCCTGCTGGACCCTCGCTGTTGGGTATAATGGGACCACTGGTCTTACGACGGCTCCCCCACAGAGTAAACATCGGCAAAGAATGGTCGGGTTGGAGTTGAAGAACAGATTAAGCGCATCAAACAATGAAATTCCTCGCCATACGCTTTTGCTTCTAATACTAATGCTTAGGTTGATGGTGATTGCAGATGAGAGTATTTATAGAAGATATTGAGTAATTATGATATTTTAATTTCAATACTTTATTATTTAAATAAAGATATGGAATATTTCCATATAAAAATACTGTATTAATAAAGATGCTAACCGTGTTCAATTTAATTGAAGCATTTTTAATATTCAAATGACAATCTAAATAAGTATTAATTCATTAGGTATCAATATTTTGAGTGAATTAAGGTCAGAAATATTTGATACTCCATCTGTCCCATTTAAAAAGTCCAGTATTAACATTTAAAGTCAACATTTTAAAACTTTAATCATAGTTATTTTAAATATTTTAACTTAATAAATTTTATAAAATATATATTTTTAAACTACTTGATTAAGGGTTTCTAGAATACATTTTTTTTATATTTTTATCAATAATAGGTTTAAAGTTATAATGAATCAAGTTAAAAAAAATTGATAAAAAAAGTCAATAATGAACAAATAAAGTGAAACGGAGGGAGTAATATATATTTTTTATTCGAGAGTAATAAGCCGAATAAATGACGTGGCAAAAGTGAGGGTTTTTTGGACAAGTCAGCAGCAACTGTTTCAGTTAAGAGAAGTTATTTAGTTAGACGACAGTTATGAGTCATGTCTTTTGTTGGTTTGCAAGGGAGCATCGGGTTGACGCTCCAAATTCCAATACCCATTTTTTTGGAAGAACAAATTACTTAATTATTATAAATTCTTTAATTAGACATAATCCCTAAATTTGACATGAAATCTTAAATTGACATATAACTTTTAATTCAATTAATTTAGGGATTTCACCTTTGCAATTATGGTATAATAAAAGTAGACATATTATGCTATAGGAATTTCCACAGACTTTCCTATGACATGCTTATTTATAATTATGATATTTGATACTTTCTAACCTTTTAATCAAAGTATAAATCACACATCTAAACATAATTAGAATAATGTAAAGTTGAACCGAACAAGTAGATCCAGTGAAAAAGATGATGATGTTCATTTTATGTAATTCGGGATCGAGTTTTAATGTGTACGAGATGTGTGTTACCAAAAGATCAAGAAAAATACAAATAAATATTAAATGTAATCACACCAACATATTATAAATTATAAATGATAATAAATAACTAATATTATTTCTTTATTTTTTTCCAAATGATAATTTGTACTTTTTGTATCGTTAATCTCATTCATCCAATAGCCATAAATTAATGTAAAAATTAGAGAGTTTTACGATGTGTAACTTATCCTATCCCATTGCCAAATTATTTTTATTTATTGTGAACTATTAAATTGTTATGTCAAGATGAAAAATTTTATAACGGGCATCGAACACTACTGAACACCATTAATGTTTAACATTGTTAAATTAATCATTAAAGATTAAAATTCTCAAGGACTCAACATATAATTAATAACAAAAGTGATAAACTCAACATATAATTATTAATTATATGTTTACTCCTCGAAAGTTAGACAAGTATTTTCTGTTACATCGACAACTCGGATAATGCATCTTCACTGCTCGTTCAAGTGGTGTGTGATAGTCTTGCAGCGTGCGACAATCCCCTTACCGAAACCATGCACATTTCAGCCATTCTTTCAGGCCTTCCATCGGAATATGAACCGATGGTAGCCGTAATAACCTTGAGTCAATGACCCTATAATCTTGCTGGTGTTTCTGGTGTGCATATTAACATAGTCTCGATAGATAGAGTTCTTGGTGTCGAGATGTGTTGGGTTAATACGACACAAAGCCCATTATCTAATAGACAAAAGATAACAATGTATCTGCTCATCAGTGCTCTTTTTCTGGTGAGATAGCTGAAGATCAAGGTTTTAGTGAATTTTTGCATGATTCTTTACCATTTTCAGAAGGGGTTGTAGCAAACGTTGCTCCTGATAAACTTGATCTGAAAATCAAAAAATAAATCAAGACTCGATATAAATCAACAAAAATAACTCAAAACTTAACTTGAAATCCAAAATAAATCAAATTAAAATCGAAATTGATCTAAATTCTAAAAAAATCAATATGGAACCGTAATTGATTTTTACTAAAAACCCATTATCATTCAATCAGAAAACAAACCAAAATTAATTTGTTAAAAATTGATGTAAACCAAACATCAATCCAATAATTGAGTCAAAGTAAATGAGTAATTTATTTTTACTATATTTTAATAATATGATAAATAATAAAATAATACCTTTTATAATTTTTTGCATTATAATAGTACTAGTTAATCACTATATTCGATAATAATTTAATAATTTTATATTATGTTTTATTCTTTAAAAAAAAATTCATTATTTTTGACGAACACAAATTAACATAAAACACACATCTTAAATAAAGAGTTTTCTTTCAAAAAATAATATTTAACTATAAATGAAGTCAAATATCTAAATCCAACTACTCTCTTTTACGTATCAAACTCCGCTATATTGAGTACACACAAATAATGTAAACCATCAAAACCATCAAACTCGTCATCTTCTATAACTACATAAATAATAATAATAAAAAGTTTATTAATTTGTTTATTATTAAAAAAATTAAACAATATAACTTTTAATTTAAAAATCTTAAATTTCTC
Source organism: Abelmoschus esculentus (assembly GCA_035048815.1). Classification (NCBI taxonomy): domain Eukaryota; kingdom Viridiplantae; phylum Streptophyta; class Magnoliopsida; order Malvales; family Malvaceae; genus Abelmoschus; species Abelmoschus esculentus. The sequence continues at coordinate 4,712,297 of JAUCBN010000063.1, read as the reverse complement.
AAAATTCATAAAATAATATTAAAAATTTAAATTTTAACACCCAAAACTCAAACCTCAAATTTAACTATTATCATCAGAAAACGATAAACGTCTTAATCAAACGATGATATTTTTAACGATAATTTATTTTTTTAAAATTAAAATTTTTAAATAAAAAATTAACTAAAAAAATTAAAAATTATCATATATTATATTTTAATTGATTAATGAATAATTTTAAGGATAGTTAATGATCGGATACCTAAAATTAATAAAATAAAACATAAAACACCTATTTTTACAAAAATAATTCATATACCTAAAGTTAAAAAGAGATGTCATTTGGAAACTTACTTTTATCTTAAGCATTTAAAAAATATTTTTATTTGATATGTATAGTTTAAAATACTATTTTTTTATGAGATTTATTGGTCGAGTGGTTAATAAATCTCATATTATCTTATTTTGTGTAAATTTAAATTTTGGTATTTATTTTTTAAAATGTAAAAGCTACACATTTAATAAAAAAATATAACTTTTATAATAAAGAAATTGAAAAAAATGTAACCATATCATATTTATATGTTTCCACCTAGGGACGGAACTACAATCATGTGGGGAGGGACAATCACTCTCACGCCAAATAATTTTTTTTTACTTTTGTCCTCCTATTTAAATTCTTTTAAAAATATTTTTTTTATGAATTTACCCTCTACTTCTAAACATTTATATTTTACTCCCTTAACCTTCAAATCCTGGTTCCGTGCCTATTTTCGCCTAAATTTTTATATCTTAGAATATGATGGGTGGATGGTTGAATTAATTGGGCATCTAAAATTTTGTCGAGTAAGTAGTTGGTTGTATTAAATCTGTCACATGCAGTACAACCTTCATACTCGGCATTTCAGAGACATGTCACTTTACTCAGACAAGCATAATTCAGGGATAAAGAAAAAGTAAGTATTAAAAAAATGTACGGTTGTTTGATAGTATTTATTTATATTATATTTTTTAATTTTTATGTATTAGAGTTTAAAGTCAAATCTTAAATATTATTATAGTTTTTAATTAAAGTCACTCGTTAGATTCAATAAATATTGAAAGTTAAATATAACATCTAATAAATGTTTTCAAATAAATTTACTTATTGTTTTTTATACTAATTTTAACTATTAAAATCGTAACAGTTTTTTTTTAATAGAAGCCGCTAATTTTATTAAACGAGAAAATATTCAATATTACAATAAAGCATAATTTGGATATTTTCTTAAAATTAGTCACTTTAGATCATACAAGGACTATACATGGAAAAAGTTTTAGAAAAACTCGATCGAAAAAATAGACACGAACAAATCTGATTGTATCGGCAAATGAATCACAAAAGGGGATTAATCTATTGAAAGACTACCGAGAATTACAAATCAGAACTGAGCGTCGCAATATACTATCCACGAGCGCAAACAACGTATCCAAATTCAATCCGAGGGTCCAAAACAAGGAATATCACCATGATAACAAATAATCGTCATCTTGATCAGTTGTGGCGTCGTCAGATCCAACTTTAAAAAAATAAAAGAAAATAAAAAACATGTCAAACGATAAAAAAAAAAACTCAAAAAATAAAAGAGATATCATGCCACAAGAATAGAATAATTTATTGAAAATAAAACAAACGAAAGATTAAAAAAATTAAAATTTGAAATATAATTGACATAATTTGAGTTATAAAATTATTTGATGTAATTTATTTGAGTTTAATGTGATCTCGATCTTCTAAGATCAAAAGAGTATTCGAAATAAATTTAAATTAAAAAAATTAAAGTGTGAAATCAATTATCTTTCCAAATTAAATGCAGCACAAGTTAATCACATGGTCCAACTAACTCACCTGTTATAGAAATCAAGTAGATCTTTCGTTTAAAGCTTTGTCCTTTTCATCACCACTAATATATGATTCATTTATTAATTAATTTAAATTTAATTTTATAAAAAATTAATATAAAAGGATCCTTTTAATTTAATCTTTTCTTCTCATAATACTAAAAATTTAAATTTTATTTAAAATCTTAACCTTCATTTCTTTAAATCAACAGATTATTGATAGATTTGCGTCTATTAATTTACTTTTAAAACAGAGAAAATTAGAAAGAAATATATGGTGTATTTGCCCGATAAATATACATGAGAAGAATTTATTTTTTATAAGATGCGAGTTTATAATTTTTTATATAAAATATGGGTTTTATGTTAAATAAATTAATAAAAAAGAAAAATATAATTTCATATACTTTTAACATAGAATTCTCTTTCCATAGGACGTGAGTTTAAAATTGCTTTATATGAAACACAAATTTACCTCACGTGAATAATTTAAGAATTATATTTTTAAATAATATTGATATAGTTCATTCTTCTAATTAAATAATAAAATATAATTTTTATTTAAAATTGTCAATAGAAAATCATTAAATTACTATTTTAAATTTTATTAATAATACAAATATTATTTTATTACTTAGTTATAAAAATCTAAAGAAAAGTTAAGATCGTATTATTCATTTTAAGTGTTACGTATGTGTTTATTCAAGTTAATAAGTCATAATTTATAATTTAAATTTTATCATATTATAGTACGATTTAATTATATTTTAAACGAATTTCTCTAATCATATAATATATACATATATTTCTTCATATGTCGCATATATTTATTCATATTTTTTACATTGATATATATATATATATATTAAAAAAAATTAAGGAATACAACTATAATTTAAAAATCAATTAACTAGTTATAATTTAAACGATTTTCTCTAATCATTCTTTTTTACATATTTTAAGTTTTAATTTTTTATTATATATACATAATTATTTACATAAATTCCTAATTTTTTATAGATATTTAATTTCATTTAAATTTCTATATTGTCACTTTTATCATACCCATCCAAAACCTTACTATTTTTGAGATATTAGTATAGTATCTTAAATTATTTGTCTTTCAATGATCTAATCCGAACTATAATGTTTTAAAATTGTCTTTATTTTTTATTTATTTTTTTTAATTTTTTTTTATGAATTTATCCATACTTTTAAATATTTATGTTTTGTCTTCTTTAACCTTAAATACTGACTCCGTCCTTGATTATAAGTATACGATAGATTGAAGACTTATTCCTAATATCTTTAGCTGTATGTTTAATATTTTTAATTTTGAAGAGCATTTTTTAAATTTTTGGAAATTTTTATAATCGTTTTTTTTATGAATTTGTGATTTTTTATAAAAAATAATATTTATAATTTTAAATCATTTATTGATGTGATATATTAGATAAAATATTAGAACATTGACGATGAATAGTTGAGGCTAATTTTGTTGAAATAAATGAGTAGTGACCAAATTGAATGAATACATAAATCTTGAAGGCTAAATTCATTATTGTGCCTTATATGTAAAATACCAAAATAAACATTTCATGACACTATTTCAACAGGGAGATAGACTATCCAGTTGAATACAAGTGACACGAAAAAGGGCAACGGAGGAAATGCTGGGAATATTGCTTGCTAAATATAGGCAAGATGGATACTCTATGAGGGGTAATTTGGTCTGAATTTATACAAAATAAAATAATTAAATATCTTTTCACTCAATTATTTAATAAATTTAAAATAAATATTATTTTTATATTTTATTTGCAATATTTAAATGAGATCAATAATTGAAAAATAAATGCATGAAGTAATTAAATGTTTGTGTTACGAGAGTGACAAAATTTAACTTAAAACTTTAACGATTAGATATTCAGAAATTCGTACGAACTATCTAGTCTCAGTAGTTAAAAGAATGGCTGTTGTTTTTAGAGGTTATATGTTCGAGCACGTGTAATACTAGTACAATGTTTGAGCGATCAATGTCTAAAGGTTAAAAATATACTCTAAAATAGATACTATCATAACACAGTAACTGATTCAAGAAAAAAAATATTCAATGTTTTAAAGTTTAGATTAATTTAGAAATTTAAAAGTAATTTGTACTAAAATTTGCCCCACCTTATTCCACGTGGTGTTGGTAATGCCCACATTTTATTTATTTCATGCCAGCTATGTAATCCTTGTCACCTATGCAAGTATATGAAGATACAAAATGTTTTGTAGGCCAAGTAGGATGTACCCTGGGAGTTGGGATAAAATCAATAGTAAGCTAGGAAAATACTTCATCAAACATCAACTCTAAAAGTAATAATATGACATTATTCATATAGGAGTTAACATTCGATGTACAGCTGAAGAATTTTTTTCCACAAGCATATGTCACGTCCGAGAATAGATAAGAGCATTAATCTCATATCGGAAAAAAAAAGAGATCTTGAAATATATAAACGGTGATACTACATATTTGATCGGATATGTCTTTTAGAAAGAGGATAATGATCTCGTACCACATATCTATTTAAGCCTAAATACTTAAATTTAAATTATTTGATTTCAAACACTTGTGGAAGAAAGTTTCAATACTACTGTATAGAATATTTTCTCATAATCTATGGGAGATTATGGGTTGAGCCGGACCAAAAATGGATCCAGCATCAAGAAAGAGAAAATGAAAAAAGTTGGATCCCTGACCCGGTCTAACCAGACAGTGATGTTATGGCAGCAATTATCTTAGCTAACTCCTATAGAGGTAGCCAAATGCATTAATTGAAACAACATATAAGCAAAAAGCTTATATATAGGCAACGGTGCCATCCAACCTTTCACACTTCAGGGTATCTAGAGCCATTTACAATGAAGAATTCCTTCATCTCGGTTTTGATATTTGGTCTGCTATTTACATTAGGAAATGTAGGTCCTCTAGCAGAGGCTGCGAGAGCGTTTTTCGTGTTCGGAGATTCGTTAGTCGATAATGGTAACAACAACTATCTAGCTACTACTGCTCGAGCCGATGCGTACCCCTATGGTATCGACTATCCAACTCATAGAGCTACCGGCCGGTTCTCTAATGGCCTTAACATCCCAGATCTTATAAGTATGTTCTTTCAATCTCTTCCTACATGTTTTTTAGTCTGTCTGTAGTAAAACATTGTTCAATCTGCTGGTTTTTTACTGCACTTTGTTTTTAAACGTTTTCCATGTCTTATTTAGGCGAGCAAATCGGCTCCGAACCAACATTGCCATATCTGAGCCCGCAGCTCACTGGACAAAGACTTCTTGTTGGTGCCAACTTTGCTTCTGCCGGAATCGGAATTCTCAACGATACCGGAGTTCAATTTGTAAGTCTGATTTCCTTTTATAAAGGAATCCACAGTCTATTTGCAGATATGCTGGGGATTGGACTAAGTTTTCTTACAGTATTTCATTTTATTTTTGGACTGTCCTAAAATAGTGCGACACTTGTAGGTGAATATAATAAGAATCTACCAGCAATTACAGTACTTCAGGCAATATCAGGAGCGAGTGAGTGCACTTATTGGACCTCAGCAAGCTCAACGCCTAGTGAATGAAGCACTGGTTCTAATGACCCTTGGTGGCAATGATTTCGTCAACAACTATTACCTGGTGCCCTTCTCGGCACGATCACGGCAATTCGCGCTTCCGGATTACGTCGTCTATATAATCTCCGAGTACCGGAAAATTCTAACGGTAAATCATATTTTTCTCTCACCTCATCTTTTATTGAAGAATTCATTGTGCACAACTGCCATTTCTAACAGGCATTGGTATGGTTTGATTAAATAATAGCGGGGGGACAAGTTTCATTGCTCCAGCTTTCATGGAGTGCTGAAAGAGAAGTGGTTGAATTACTCTTATTTATCATGTTTGGCTTGGACCGCTTGGTTGGTGAAGCCAACATGAATTTTGAGACTTTTTTCAGTAGCCTCATTTAAAGCTAACCAACTTTTTTATATTAAAAAGTCGGCAACTTAGTAGTTTCATATATGATTATGTCTCTAACACGATATGATTAGTTTTTTTTTTTTTTAATTTTTCGCATGTTTTTAGAAAATATTTGAAGATGGTATCTCTAAATCCATATATGAGTTGTAAAATTACATAACATAATACATTTGACTTTGCAGAGGCTCTACGAGTTGGGGGCAAGGAGGGTTTTAGTGACCGGTACTGGACCGTTGGGTTGCGTCCCAGCAGAACTGGCTCAACACAGCAGAGCTGGTGAATGCGCGGTCGAGCTGCAACGAGCAGCAGGCTTGTTCAACCCACAGCTTGTTGAAATGCTGAACGAGCTCAACTCTGAGATCGGATCAACTGTTTTTATTGCCGTAAATGCCAACGAAATGCACATGGATTGGATCAGCAACCCTCAGGCATTCGGTACAGTGTTTCTTCCCATGTCTAGTCTAGCTTTTTCTTTTCCTGAAACACTCAGACATGATCCTAGAAGCATGGAAAACAGAATTTAATGCCATTTTCATTTGGTAGATACAAAAGATGGATAGATGATTGTTGGGAAATGATAACAATGGGTTGGGAAATAATAAATGCCATTTTCTAGAGTTAAATGCTTCTATTGGTCCCAAGGCTCTGCAAAAACATTTATTGTTGAAGCTACAAAGGGAAATGGCTATTTGCCAACGTGAGAGGCCAAGGGGTTTTCTTTAAGTCTTAATAAAACCCTTCAATTATATAGAAAAAAAAAACTCGAAAGAGACGACCTTATGTATCGATACTCACACATGTATCCGAATAACATATGCTTTGCCAACCGTTTAATATGCATGCTAATCATCTGCATAATATGTTTTGTCTAGGTTTTGTTACTTCAAAGATAGCCTGTTGTGGACAAGGACCTTACAATGGAATCGGATTATGTACGGTAGCATCGAACCTATGTCCGAACCGTGACATCTACGCATTCTGGGATCCATTCCATCCTTCTGAGAGGGCTAATAGGCTGATTGTACAACATATCATGACTGGTTCAACCAAGTACATGAATCCAATGAACCTCAGCACCATCATGGAATTGGATTCTAGGGTTTAGCAAACCTTCTAGTTTTTCTTTAGTTAAACTGGGTTTTTGTTTTTCTGCTGAAATTTTATTTTGGCATAAAGACAACTTGGAAAAATATTGAAAAAGACGAGATTTGAACCTAGATTTAAACTAAATTAAATTTGGAATTCGATTAGATTATTATATGTTTGGATAAGAGATTGCAGAGTCTTATTTATTCAATGTCACATTAGAATTTGTTATGGTGATATGCTTCAAATTGTATGCCGTATTAATTAGTCATATTATTCATAAGATTGAATTCTCATTGCCCCATTATTATTTATTATTGAAGTCTTTTATTTTTGAGTAGGTTAAAATAATGTCAAATACGTTATTTTTTTAATTTAATATTTTTCAAATATATTTATAATTTAAAATATACTCGACATTAAAAACATGATAATAATAATTCATCTTTCTTTTATCTAAAAAATAGTTTCCATTTTTGTTTTCCCATGAGAATGTAACTGTGCAAGTCTTTTAAATTAACAATTTAATCACTTAATTATATGCTCGATAACATATAACTCTTATTTTAAAATAAATCATTATTTTCTTTTAAAAGCAACAATTCAATTATTTAATTATAGATTTAACAATAAACAGATAATTCAGTTAAAATTTATGACAAACTAGGTACCATATCATTAAAATTGAAATAAGAGCTTAGTATAATAATAAATTTAGTCCATAAAACTTATGTATTCTACTAATTTGGTCATAATTCGGAATAAATCAATGAACTTAATGGAATGCATGAATTTTAGAGACTAAGAATATTGCTATATCATGCCCTTATTTCAATTTTAATTAATGAGTCACTTATTTTTCATAAGTTTCAATTGAGTGATATATTTGTTCTTTAACCTATAATTGAATGATAAAATTATCATTTTTACACGAAGCGAGATCTATTTGTTACTAACCAATAATTAGATGAATAAATTATTATTTTTAGAAAAAGAATGACATCATTGTTACTAAGCTTACAACTAAGTGGCCTCTTATGTAATTTACTCATATTTTATATATTGACATAAATAAAAAATTTATTTTGGGATTAATTATTATTTTTATTTGACAATTGATATTTAACTCATTAAGTGACTAATTTCGATTAAATATTATATGAGGTAGACTCTCCCAATTTAATTTTCTCCGGTCATAGTACTAGGACTAGTACATCCGACTCAATTTCCTTCCAACCCAATTTTGGGATTAATTATTGAAAATGGTTCTAACAGTAATTCTATTAAGCAAACAACATGTCTATATGTGATTTAATGAAACAAATATAAATTTATAACATTTTCCCATGAAATCCTCAGCTGATAATATTTTAAAAGGAAAATAAACAGAAATTATGGTTGTAGACGAAACTTGTAAAATGTTAAGAAACTTAGTAGACAATTTTCATTTGTATAGAATAAAGTATGAGTCTAAAAATGTTTAAAATATTATGTAGGATTGTTAATTTTTTTTTTTTAATTTTCATCAATTCAGACATTTAGATAGAACAACCTTTAGTTTCCTCCATCTTAGGACTGTTAACATCGGATGTTTGGTTTAGATAGTTAGGTTGTTGGGTCTTAATGGTTTATTAGTTTCTTCCATCTATAGTGAGCCTTAATGTTTTATTTTCTTCATTCATTTTAGGGTTTAAAAATTTCACTGGTTATGTTTTATTACCCAAACATCATTTGCAAACCTATTAATGTATTTCATTAAGTTAAAACATTAAAATTACACAATTATGGTTAGGGTTTTGGGTTGCTTTAAGCTCATAAAATTTTTGAATTCTACTTTTTATTTAGGTTTATAATATAAATAAGTAATTAAAGTATATTAACCTATTTATTTATATATTTAGAGTATTTATGGTTAAAATAAGTACCTAACTTATAATTTTTGATTAAATTAAGTAACTACCTAAAGTATATTTTTTTATCAAAATAATTGCCTTAAGTATTTTATTTTGCTAAAGTAAGTTCCTAAAGTATATTTTTCTTTATTAAAATAGGTATAATGTATTTTTTAATCAATGTTACATAAAAACTTTTAAGAACCTAGATGATATATATAAGTATTTATTTTGATCCAAAAATATTTTAGGTATATATTTGAAGAACTTAGAGGAAATAGGCTACTGGTTGGTGCCAACTTTGCTTCCGCTGGTATTGGAATCCTGAATGATACTGGAATCCATGGCAATGCGACACAGCAGATAAACATTATAAGAATGTACAGGCAAATAGAATACTTTCAAGAGTATCAAAGCAGGTTGGCTGATCTCATCTCCGAGTACGTAAAAATTCTAATGGTAGATTTCATAAACCCAATTCTAAATTTGTCACAGAAACATATATTTTGCAACATAAATAGCTCCAAAAATTACGTCGCATAGACTGTACGAAGTCTGAGCAAGGAAGTTGTCCCGACAGAATTAACCATGCAGAGCACAAACGGTGAATGTGCTGCAGAATTGCAAAGATCCGCTGGCCTGTATTATCCTCAACTAGTTCAGATGATAAAAGGACTGAATAGAGAGGTTGGTTCTATTGTCTTCACTGCTGCTAATACACAAACAGACCAATGATTTCATCAGCAACCCTGGAGCATATGGTACATAAATTCGAATCCGAATTTTCAAAATATAGCTTCTTATATGAATCTATAAATGTCTCTTAATATTTGAATATATATTAATTTTATAGGATTTACAACATCAAAGATAACTTGTTGCGGTCAAGGAACTTATAATGGTCTAGGTTTGTGTACGGTGACATCAAATTTATACCCGAACCACGACGTGTATGCTTTCTAGGACCCATTTCGTCCATCTGAAAGGGCCAATGGGATTATTCTGGATATGATCCTGAACGGCTCCCCTGGTTACATGAGTCCCATGAATCTCTCCTCATTCTTGGCTTTGGACACCACAACCAGGACTTATTACTAAACTCCATTCTCAAAAGGAAGCATTAAAGAAAAGAAGCTTGCTAATTACGTTGTCTTTGTTGCTGTTTTGGTTGTAATTAATGTATCTCCTCATCAACTTTAATGTAATACTGAACTCTAAACATTAACCCTAAACGTTAATCATAAATATTAAATCTTATACCTTAATTATTAAATTTTAACCTTAAATCCTAACTATAAACCTAAACCTTAACTACTAAACCCTAAACTTAAATCTAAACATAAACCTTAAACCCTAAACCCTAAATTCTAAATTATAAACTATTTTAGGTAAATATTAATTATATTAAACAAAAAAAATTTAGAAATATAATTAATTATATTAAATTAATTCAAATAAATATTTGATGGACTAGCAACATAAGGGAGTGTTGGTATTGTGAAGGAAGAAAATTAGGTTGGGAGGTTCATCCTCATGATGGATTTTCATAGTACTCGATCTAGATTAGTCAGTTAATAGATTGAATATCAATGGTTAAACAAAAGAAAATCAATACACACTAGTATAATATTACATTAACCTCTAAAAGTATTTTTAGAAACTGTTTCATAATATTTTTATAGGAAAAATACTTTTTTTAAAACTACGAAAATTTATAAGTTAAATCGAATGAGCCAATCTTTCAAGTTGGAGTTCAAAAAAGCTATATCGATTAATAAATTTAATCTGATTGGTTAAAAGCTCTCTTTTAAAATTCTCTCGTTTTTATAAGTTACGAGTTTAATATAATTAGGTTTAAAATCTCCTCCTCAACCGACCCTCTAACACAAGGCTCCAAATCCGATTCCCTCTCAAAGCTAACCACAAACAGATTTTGCAAACCAATGTGAATTGTGATTCACTTTTACCAAAGAAAGCTGCATATTAATTCCATATATATTGCATGTTTTTTTTTAAAAATAATTGCATAAAATCAACTAATATATTGATTAATCTATTCTTTCTGCAGTTGAAATCAACTTATTACTGCATAATTAAAATAAATAATAACATTGTTTCAAACTAGAAATTATAATACTACTTGATCATTCTATGCCTAGACATTCTTCGGTTGAAATTAGCTTTCATCATCCGAAGATGTGTCTGAGAGTTCGTTGTTGGTTCCTGATACAGAAGCATCCATGGATGTATTGGAGACACTTCCATCAAATGATGACATCCTCCTTATTGGTTGGCTTGAATCAGAGATTAAACCTAGGACTCTTTCAAACAAAACTTTTACCCTTGCTCGCTTTGTTTCAAGTTCAGCTTTCAAGTCTCTCACTTCGATGTCTGCAATATAGTTCTTTAGGTCAATCTCGGCAAGTCGCTTTAAATAGTTTGCCTTCTTGAGTCTTAGTTCAGCATCCTACAATAAATAACGCATTAGGATGTTATAACTCAAAGGGGATGCAGAAAGACCAAGGGGAAACTAACAAACAAAGACACCTTCATCTCAAGTCGGAGTATGTCTTGGTCTAGGAGTTTGTCTTCATCGGTTGTCTGTGATCCACTGTCAGCTCTAGCGGCAGAGTAAGATGCCTGGTGGATATGAATAAGTCATACTTGTGTAGTGCATAAATACGAATACAGGCATGGGGTATGATCATCTTCAAATACATGGAAGGCGTGGGGCATGATCATCTTCAAATACATGGAGGGCATGGGGTATGATCATCTTCAACAAATACATGGAAATCTATGTTCTTTTCTTTTTCCTCCCCACTGTTTGTCATCATCCAAACACATAAATAAAATAATAATATTTTTGTAAAAAGAGAGAGACTTACCCTTGCGATTGAAGCAGCAGCAGCAGCAAAAGCAAGGTTAACTTTGTTCTCAAGGAACGACCTATATTCCTCCAAATCCATGGGCACATTGTTGTTCCTATTACCCTCTGAACATCCATCGAGAAACCATGTCATCCCATTCTTCTCCATGTCCCCCTTGGTCTGTCCTTCATCTTCACCTTTCTTCTCAACTTCTTTTGTAGTAAACGACCGGAAGGAGTCGGACATATCTTCGACGGAGGAAACTCTATTCGGTGTTTGTGTGCGATAATTTGGTTGAGAGGTTGCGTCTCGTGGCATATATATATAGGATCTGCTGATTGAGATTCAGAATATATTTGGCTATTAATTCTATTTCCTTTTTTTACATAAATCTCATTAATTCTATTTCCTTCTTTTTTATCATTAATTCTAAAAAAAAAATTCTTTAATTCCCTTGCTTTAAATACCCTGATCATGAACGTGTAGAATTATTTTTTTACACGAAAAAGGTGTATAAAATTGGCTGCTCTCGTTTGTAGAATTATTTTGGTACAAACACCACCAACGTTATGTTTATTAAGCAACTAATTAAAATGGTATTTTTTGTCTTTTCCTTTTAGCGGATTATTTTTAATTCCAACCCCAATACAGATTAAAATAGTGGTATTTAATTAAAAACATTATTTTTATATAAAACAAATTTGTAAGATCGTGTTGAAACTATTAATCAATTATATGTTTAAGAATAATTAGGATCTTTCCTTCGAAAGCGATTTATTTATATAATGTCTTGGTGAAAGATTTAATACGTGTTTTAATGGCGGTTTGGCATAAACGGTCTTTGATATTTTTTTCAGTAAAGACGTGTTTCTAATCAGTTGTTTCAGCAAGGAAGAGATGGATTCATCGTATAATTATTTACGATCGATAATGATACTTTATTAAAATTAGTGTTAAATGAATTTTATGATATGTTATCATTGATTAATAAAACTTATACACCAATAATATATCAAATATAAATTAAAAATTTTATATATTAAATAGTGATCTTTTATTTAATAAAATCGAAGGAAAATTAAGCATGCAACAATAAGAGTTATTTGATAATATTTTTAGATTTTTATTTGATTTTAAAAATGTTAAAATCTTTATATAATGACGAATTAAAAAATCTTGTATAAACTTTAAAATTGTATTTTTTCATAATGATTTGTTTGATATTGATGTAGATGATCTTTTTTTAAATTAAAAGTATTAATAGCAAGTGACTTTGCCAACTAATTTAATGCTGGCATTGAAAATTTTCAAGTTTGCTAAAGTTGTGGATTGTTATCCAAATATTTTAATAGCTTATTGAATCTTCTTAACTATGCTGATAACAGTTGCATATGTTGAAAGAAGTTTTTTGAAGTTAAAATTGTTGAAAATTTATTTGAGATCATTAATGTTACAAGAAAGATTGAATGGTCTAGCCATTTTATGTATTGACAAAAATATGTTAGATTCTATTGATGTAGACACTATTATTAATGATTTTTCATCTAAAAATGCTCGTAGAAGTTATTTTGTGTAAGTTGTTCGGTATTTAATAAATTTTTTTGATATTTTTTATTTGATAATTATTGAGTGTAAGAAGAAATATAATTTACAAATAAATTAATTTAATTTTTACTCTTTAAGTTTAATTTTTTAATACTTGTAATTAGAGACCCTATTTTTAGATTTGTTCTCAAAAACGGTTTTGTTCTTAGGTACTTTGAATATTGATGTATTTTATAATACTCATATATGCGTGCATTTTTAGGGATTAAAAATTAAATTAAATTGGATTTTAATTCTTTCTTCAATAATATGGTACCTAATTTTTAGGATATGGTGAGGGTGTGAAACTTTTTCTTTATAACTGATTTCCGAACTTAAATTATTTTTTATCTTTGATTTTATTTTTTATGTCAAATCTACTTTATTTAAATGACCGATGATGATTTATTTTTCATTAAAATACAATTTTTTTCTTATATTTTTAACTCAAATTACCATTTACCTCTAAAATCTTTATTTTTCAAGAAATAAGGAGAAACACATATACTTTATATTTATAGCGGATGTTCAAAAATAATCTCTACAACTACAACTAAGTGATTTATGGTGATAATTAAAACACATTTTCATCTTTTGTAGCATAGCCTTGCATTGCGTTGCTCCGAGTCTATTTTTCTTAAAATAAAAAATGATACTTTTGTCGATGAAAAATTATTAGATGAATTTTGTTGATTTCATTATTTATAATCTCATCCAATTAAAATTTTTTATTTTATTTTTTAATATGAATTTCATATATTTCCTACACGTCATTAAAGATGTGTAGTTATTTGGAAGTTACATTAAAATAGTAAATCTCATTAAATGAATCATGGATGACGTAATAAATAAGATTCAATTAATAAATTTTTCTTGTCGACACAAATTTGGACATCGAATATAATCTTTCTAGGATCCTCAAATATATGAAAATTAAAAAAAATCTGTTTTTGAAACGGTATTAATGTTAAATGTATAAAGTTTTGTAATCTTGTATTTAGTCATTTAAGTGAATGTAGATAAGATTTATGTGCTGCATCACTCAAGCTTAAGAGTGGTTGAGGTTGGAAAGAAACGGTTAGAAGTTTGTTAGACAGTTTTTTATTAACCCACAACTTTCTTCACTTGTATAAATAAACTGGTCTTTCATTAAAATTATGATGGTTGCTTGATCAATAAAATTTTAGAGAATATCGTCTTTCTTTCTTTATTATTGTAGATTCTAACATGGTATCAGAGTAATATGATTCACAAAAGTAATACCCTATTGAATAAACAATATGATATCGACTTTTAATCTTTATGATTCACAAAAGTATAATGTTTTACTAAATTCAATTTTTTTTATATTTTTAATTGATTATATTTAATCAAAATTTATTATATGATATAATAATTCAACATGTTCAGAATCAGTTCATTTAGAAAAAAAAAAAAAGAAACGTTGTTATTATTATAACATGTAATAAAATTTTATTAAAATGAGAAATTATATATTATAATAATAATTTAATATATTTAGTATTAACTCATTCAAAATTTATTATATGTTATATTTCCTCAATCACATTCAATACGTTCAATATTATTTTTTTTTAAGTTTTTTTTTAATTTTGATTTATTATAATTTTAAATTTATTATTAATAAAAATATGAAAAAAAGTATGTCTTAAAAACCTTTAATCAAATAGTTTAAAAATAACTATGATCAAAGTTAAAAAAATAACTTTTAAAAAGTTAATACAAGACATTGAGTGGGACATAGAGAAATAATAATGTCCTTTCTAATGGAAAAAAATGTTACATCCTTATAAAATTTTGGGTGACTTATTTCTAATTTCGTCCAAAATTTATTAAACTTAAAAATATGTGGCTTATTTTTCCTCCAAAATTTATTTATTTTCTTTTTTAATAATTATATTTTTTTAATAATTATTTTAGTTTAATTTAATTGAGTCTCAATTAAAATTAATTTAATTGAAATTTTATATTTAATTTCAGAATTCTTTTAATTGTGTTCGTGATTTATAATTTTTTTATTTTAGTTTAACTTAATTAAATTTTAATTTAATAAGTTAATTCAACTCAGTTAAAATTATTATTATTATTAATTTAACATATAATAAATTTTAATTAAATATAATTATATACAAAATTTTAATATAAATGTATATTTGTAATTGTACGTATGATGACATTAACATAAAAGTTAAAACTTTAATTTAGTTCAAATTTAGTAGTTCAAACTTGAAAAATAATTTATATTGAATGAGATCCATTGATTGACCTAATAGTTAAGGATGCATAATCATATTACCCCGTCTTATATAGGTTTGAATCTCGAAATGGGAATATAATTTCTATTTAATCAAAAAATAATTTATATAGAATAAGTTAGTACTAAACAAATTAAATTATTACTAAGTATTAAATTATTTAATCAAATTTAAACTTAATAGTATAAGATGAATATCTAAATTTATTTTTTTTATATATTTTTAATTGATTATATATATATATATGTGTGAAAAAAAAGATTATTTAATCTTTTAAATTGATTAAAAATAATAATATATATTTATCAATATTTAATACTATACATTTATCGATACTTTAAATTCATTAAATCATAAACCTCCTCATTTACATGTCAGGTAGATATCAAGCTAGGTCAATATCATTTAAGGTCAATAAACATGTTATATTCAAAACAAGTCGAGTTAATTAACAAGTTGTATTTAAAATAGGTCGAATAAAATTGAATCTTAGGTAGATTTAGTCGAGTAAAATCGGTTATCTATCAGATTAGTCTCGAGTTTAGATTCATTTCATTCGGGTGCATATCGAGTTTCAAGTTCATAATAACAAAATCTATTCAGGATTGGGTTATTCTCAATCGGATATAGGTCGAGTTCGGTTACTATAATAACATGTCCAATTTGAATTCGGGTCAACATTAATCAATTACAAATCAATTTCGGATCATCATATCATCATATCAAACAAAATTTTAACTTGAATTGATTTTAATCGAATTTTTAGTTTGAATTAGCTTTTTTACATCCCTATTTGTCTTAGAGACACTAAGAGGATAGAGAAATAAAAGGAGAGAACAACTTTTACTTTCTTATTTCTAATTTTTTTGTTTAAAAATATAAATGTGGTATTCCTGCTTGCTTTTTTTTTCCTCTCCATCAAATTAATTTATTTTTTTATTGCGTTTGTGTTTGGTTCGTGAGAAAGTGCAAGGATTGAAAACAAAATACTAGAAAATTACATTTTTTTTTATATATATAATGATTACGTTTTAAAACTTAGCAATTGAGCAATATCTAATATTTTTAATAAATTCTCCTTTAAACAGTTTCTAAATTCTTTTGTTGTTTGAGATTGAGGGTTTATTTATCTAGCTTTTGAACTGTCAATTCGTATATATGAAGTCACTTATACTACAATACGAGATCCGAAATATGATTCTCGCATATTTGGTTCTTCATCATCTTTCAATTATGAAAAATTGTTATTAAAGGTTCAATTTTTAAAAAAATACCAATTGACAGTTAAGAAATACTACATCAAACGACATATAAGATCATGTGTTATTTAATTTAATACACAAACCTATTGCGTACGCTGTATTGATTAAAAGAATAAATATTCTTAGTGGATAAGGATTTCATAACAACATACGATAAGATGTGGGAGGTAACAAGGTTCAATGAGCAACATACATGTTCAAATATATTATTATCATAAGACTATATTAATTTAGACTCTGATCTAATATATTTCTACATTAGGTTAATGCATGAAAAGGAACCAAGAATTTTCATTACATACTAGTAGCATCTATCCATAACGAACTTGGATATATTCTATTTTATCGCAAAACATGAATGACAAAACAAAAGACGATAATGCAAGTGTATAGAGATTAAGATAAATCATATAATAAACTATCAACTCTTATATGAGCAATGAAAATACTTATTTCAAAATTATTATGGAGTGAAATACAATATCGGCACGAATAGGTGAATTACTTCATTATAGAGATAGTAAAATATTTCTTATTGTCTTTGCTAAAATTGAAAACGAAGACAATAATGGATGAGAATTCTTTTTAATGCATTTACGCGATCAAATAATTAAAGAAGACGAGATTTGTAAGATTTTTAATAGAGGGACTATAATCTTATCAGTAATTGACAGACTACAAAGTTTATAGGTTCCTTTATATGTATCTAACATATTATATTTGATATATTGCGTTCAATACGAAAATTAATTTTGAAAATAATGAAACTCAAAGAGAAGTTTTAGGTGTAGGTAACTGATTATTTTTTGTCATTATAAAAATTATAATTTATTTATGATTTATTCATATTTGATTTATGTCATTATCTTTTTTTAAATAGGGTATGAATTAGTTGATCTTAAACTAATTGACACGAGGATAAGAAGATTGAAACGGAACGGTGAACATGTATTTGAGTTTGCAAATGATATCTCCAACGAAAGATGATCACAGACCTATAAAGAAGGGTGACGTTAATATCATATGACGACAAACTTTGTTGAAGTTATAAATTTGGTGCTTAAAAGAACACATCTCTCAATTGTAGGTATTTTATGGGAGACTTATTTTAGAATAGATAAAGTTTAATCCGATAAAGTTTATGAAGTGATACTAAGATAAATAGCAGACAAAATTGAAGTCAAACCCTACAGGATAAAATGATCGCTCTTCAAGCAGATACAACCACTTTAAGAGTCAAAAAATTTAACCCAATGGTGTATAATTTACTATCGAAGCTATGATCTGAGATGAGAAAAATATTTGAACTAAACTTTATTATTGATGGTGTGATTATGATTAATTTCAAACATTTAGATATTGTTGTTCTCATACACACGCCACATATATCCATATTTATATATACACGAAAATGATTCTGAATAAAGATTATTGGCCATACGAGTTAATAAACCAAAATGATTACTAAATTTAAAATTTACAAAAAAATTAAAGGATCGACCGATATTCACTCGCATTTATGAATGATACAGATGTAAGAGAGAAAAAGTCAAGTTAAACATTATATTTTGCGTAAAGGACCATGTCACACTAGAAATAAGTATTAAACAAACCTCATATACTATTAGCTGAACCATATTTACCACGTCATCCATGTTTCAAGTAATTAGAATCGTTGATCTTTAAATAATTATATATGAGAAAGAGGTGATGATTCATTTTAAAAAATTAAAATAAACGATTTTAATTATTTAAAACCACGGATCACGTGGTGAATAAATTCATTTAATAATTTTTTATATCGATCAACTGTTGTGCTAAAGCACAACATAAATTTGAATTCTTGTTAATTATAAATCATGTACGTTAAATTAAATTGGTATAATAAATACATATTCGTTAAAAATTTATTTTCATTTTTTTTTATTCATTTGATTTTTAACTTTGACTTTGAATCGAATATACCATATAAATTAAAAATCATTTAAATATAAAAAAGAAATTAGAAAGTAAATGGCAAATCAAAATTAATCATCATTCAAATATAACAAAGAAATTAAATAAATTAAAAAATAAATGGCAAAGCAAAATTAAATATCATTCGAATATAACAAAGAAATTAAATAAATTAAAAAGTAAATGGAAAAGCAAAATTAAATATCATTAGTATAACAAAAAAAAGCATTCCCCAAATAAATTTATTTCTACATCACTTGCAAGACAGAACAGTTTTGAAAGTAAATCGTATATTCTCGTAGAGATGTTCCTCCAAAGAGAAGTAATATACACAGAAGGAAAACAAACATGTTCTCAGATTTACATGCCAGTTAGTTTCCACCATGAAAAACACCAAAAACACCAACTAAAACAATATCAAGACTAGCAATGGAAGTTTAACATCAGTTACGTGTCCGAAAGCATCATCGCCCGTTCATAATACACTGTCAGATGGATGAGTTCTCCTAAGGTATAGATCACTTCCATAAAACTCCGACCTAGGACGATGATGATGATGATCTAACCGAAGAGGATTCTCCCAAAGAGACAGATGCTAGTGAAGAAGCCCAAACACGGACACTCTTCGCACGTTGCTGAAAATTCTGGGTCTTGCATAGCCTCAGTTTGGTCCAGATTCTACGAACATCGACCATGTGAAGGGCTCGCAGAAACATCTGACTCGTCTCACCGAATATTTCCAAGTTAAAATGCAGAGTGTAGGAAGCCCAAAGAGCCTTGAGACGAGACAGTACTTCAGGGAGTACAAGTAAAAATACTCTTAGACAGAGAAACAACAAAGCAAATGCCAAGTAGGGCTCCTGTTTTACCATCTCCATCGGAGACGACTCATTCCAAGACATTATATATTTATTGTGGTCTCCAGATACATTGGGTTCTTTTTCAGAAACAAATTGAACGGGTTCAAATCCTGAAATCCAGACACTCGTGTAAAGAGAAATGTAATAGTGTTCAACTAGCAAACTCAGATTGCTGTTATCGAGCTACAACGCCTTTATTCTTTTGAAAGCCAAAAGCAGAAGAGGATACATGTTTGGCATCATACCTGTTGTTTTCTCGTAAAATTGAACGATTGAGTGAAGATCTTTTGGTCCATTGTATCGTACCCTTGATGTTCGGTTCACAATTAAAATTGAAGGCAGGCTATGAATTCCGTACCTCGAAAATATACTGTGATACAACATGCATAAAAGGTATTAGTTTGAAAGTTGTCACAAATATCTCTTACTCTGTCATGGATGGTATAAAACAACAGCAAAACTACATAACCGATAGGAAATTGTTTCGAAAGACATAACTACTTTTTTAGTATTGGAATGTGGACATAGATATGTGTTTTCTTCAACTAACTGATTCGACAAATGTTATTAGCATATATTGTTCTCCGACTCTTCATTTTTCGTTAACTACCAATATCAACATCTATGTTCTACAACATGGATATAGTGATATGACCTCCAAGACTCTCCAAATACATAGACAAAATGATACATGCACAAGTTCGAGTAACAAATATTAGCAGACTAGTCAACTCAATACCATGAAACTGAGTTTACCATAAGGATGGGATATAAAAGAGATCAATCACAAGCATGTTTATATTCGTGTCAAACACTATAAGTAGTATGAATCAGAACTTAAAAATTCTTTCTCCATATAGCATCCATCCAAGAATACCCCACCCCACCCTTCTTATCGCAAAACGGTCATTTTAGTCCAGAACAGAAAAGTAACAGAAGAAAACGAAACTCCGTAATTCATGAACGAACACTATCGCTGAAAGCAATATAGGTAGCTACACACCTTGGTGAAGCCGAAGACTGTTCAACTGTCAGATGCTCTAACTGAGGGAACATGAAACTAAGAATGTCAAATTTTGGGTGCAAACTGCGAGAAAACGGGCACCAAGAAGCATAAAAGAGCACAGAACTGTAACCAATTTTCTGCTTGAAAGTCAACGCTCTTTCAAGAAAGTCTCCATTAACCTGCAAACAAATAGATTGAGAAACACACATAACATGTTATCAGAAAATTTGTTTTCAAGAAATTGCAAGTCATGCAAAATTAGTAATCCTAAAAATATTTCTCGCAATCACATGGAACAAAGATCTAAGCTAAATTACGGGAATAATGGCAAATCTATAAACCATAGATGCGATGACTAGAGGATAAACAACATGAACGCTAATTATTCACGTTTTGGAAATACAAGTGATGCTCAAGATAAGTACAAAGTAAAGGGTAACATTCAAGAAAGAAAGGCAACATGCACAGAATGAAGAAGTAGATATTTCCTATCCCTAGTTTGGCTTTTGAGTTTCTTGCCACATCAGCGACATTTAGAGCACCTGTCTTAGAAAATCAGTTCCATTCAAAAAGTTAAAATCTTTTTTTAAATAAATGAAAGTTTAGGGAGTAAATTCTGTTTTCAAACAAGGGTAACTTTTGTGATAGTTAACTTGGGAAGTTTTCAAAACTATCAGTGGTGCAAAAGAATTTAGCTAACTATAGCATCACAAAGTAGACAAGCTTACAACCAAACACTTAAAGTTGAGAAACATAATGCTATGACTTCGTGCCTACATTACTCAAATTGCAAGAAAACCAGCTTCGTCATATAAGAAGGTTCAACTTAAGAAACATGGATAGATATTAGATGCGTGCTTGGCCACAATATTTTACAGATATTATAATTGATCAGGTGAAGGCCATCAAGTACCAGCATCTTGCATACATCCTAGAAACTAGAAAGGTACTCGAGAAAGAAAAATTTGTTCTATATTTCCTTGCTATTGAATCGGAAAGAGGGAAAAAAGTGGATATATACATGTATATATATTATGATTTTTTAGCTACGGTCATCGGCATACATCTCTTCCAAATCAGCATATAGAGAAAATAAGCCTAACCTAAGGATTCTTATGATTCATAAGGGAGTTATCTACGTCCTACGATCACTTTCAATATTTCAGATCTTCAATTAAAGCTTTCAAATACATGTTTCATATCTCCCATTAAAGCTTTGGAATACAGATAACATATTTCACCAATCCAGCTTATACCGCTGGTGAATTGCAGAAGGCTATAATCCAAGAATATAAGACATAAGTATTGTATATAGAATACAACATTGCCCGAACAGCCTATGTAGCCACAGCTCTTCATTCTGCTTGAAGCACATGTGTCTAATACATATTCGGACATGTATATGGGAATGTGATCCTCTAAGCCCCAACCATTTAAAATGTCAAACATAAGCCTTTATTCTGATTCTAAAGCTTTTCTCAGGTATGAAAATTTTCCAATAATACTCTAATATTGCAGGCTAAAAATTTTAAAAAAATCCCTTATTTGAGCAAAATCGGGCAAAATCATAAATAACTAGAATATTTAAAAAGTAAATATATAAAAAAATCATTAAATGAAAAATTGAATTAAATGCCAAGAACCCATTGTTCCTAAACCTATAAATATATAAACAGCAAAAAATTCCACAAAAATGGAGCTTAAGTATTACCTTAAGAGGGGGAATTGGAGAGATCGAAGGAGAGCATTGAAATTGAATATTTCTAATGAACACATCAGTTTCATGAGAGCAAATAGAAGAACCCAGAACGCGGCGTATTGAACAAAGGGCAGTTACATAGAAGAGCAGAAGAAGGGAAGAAGAAGAAGAAAGACCCATTTTGGATTTCATTTATAAAATAAAAGAAATAATTACAAAAAAGAAAAATGAAAAGAAAACCACAGCAAGAAGAAGAAGAAGAAAAATGGCAACACTGAAACCCAGAAAATTAGAAGAAAATACTATAAAATTTGGTAGAAAGGGAGGGGAAGGTGGTATCCGTCTGTAGGCTATTTTTTGGTTGGTGCGGGTAATAATCTAATCTTCGGCCAGACTTGGTTGGCTCTTAATTTTGTTTTTAAAAATTGCTGCTTTTTGGGGACATTAGAAATTAAGAATTTTGAACAGTTATATTTTTAATAATATACGCGATGAATTTTATTAAAAATAAAATAAAATTTTTTAAATAAAATAAAAATATAACAAGAAATAATAAAATAAAAGGAAATTAAAAATTAAAATATCAAATCAATAAAACACGTCTAGTGGGTTGCAATGATATGAGTGAGATAAATTATCAAAAAAAAATATATATATAGATTTTTATTCCTTTACAGAGACGGTCTAAAGATTTGAGGGTTTTATAAAATTTATTAAAATATGATTTTTTTATCAAAAATATTATTTTCAAAATTTTTGAGGTAATGTGCAATTTAATTAAAAAATATATATTTTAAAATAATGAATTTAATAAAAAATATTATTAAATTATCCTCTTAAAAACAAAAAATTAAATATTAAACATCTAAATATTAAATACTTTAAGCTTTTCACTTAAAAGTATTTTTTTTATGTTTTAAGTTTTAGATAATTATATATACATATAATTTTATATATTTATATATTTCTTTTATAAATATTTAGTTTAATTTCCTTATTTTTAGACACTATCTTTTAAAAATCTTGTACAATCGTTCTTATTGTGTTTGTTTAGAACCCCTATTATTCATCCACACGCTTAAAAGTATAAGTGAATAACCAAATAACCTTGTGTAAAACCAAAATTGATTTTGATATAACAATTATGTATAAGGCCTATTTTGTAATAAATTTTTAAGTTCTTAAGTCAAACTTTTGATTTCAAGTCAAACCAAGAACTTTGAAATAAAATTTCTAAGTGTTCTGATACGAGAGTATCGATACCATTTGAACTGGTATCGATACCCTACTGCATTTTTAAAGCTTTGTTCTTGGAACTAAGAACAGGTATCGAAACATGGTTCGATACCATTACCTTACTGTAAATGCATGTTTCGAACCACGTATCGAACCACATCGAATATTTTTAATTGTTTTCAAAATCATTTAAAATTAAGGCTCACGGTATCGGTACCAGTATCGTTACCCCCTTTAATTCCCAACGACTATTTTAGCATTTAATGAGTTGACCGTTGGTGGCAGTTAAAACTTTAAAAGATGGTTGAGATGTTTCGAAACATGGTTCGATACCCACCATTACAGTGTAGTAATGGCATCGATACATGTTTCGATACCCTCCCAATTAAATGCACAACGTCTCTTTCTTTTTATAGGTTGTTCCAAAACAGGTTCCCCGTGTATCGATACATGTGCCTGCAGAAGAGCATTTATGTTGGGAAGATATGGCCCTAACGTCTTTATTTCAATTCCCAACAACCACAACGATTAGAAATCAATGAGGACATATAAAATGAAGAAGTTCAAGTAGCATTAACAACTATTGAACCTCAAGCAACATCCAAGCAATCAAATCCAACTCCCAAGCACTTTCATTGAATATCTTGTCTCCCATCTCTTGTACTTCAATTTAATCTTTTGTAATTGAGTTTGGGGAGAGTTTGTTTGTATTTGGGGCAATTATCTATCTTGTGAGAGATTTCAATTTGCCTTTATTTCATCTTTTATCTTGTGAGGTTGAATTAATTCTTGGGTAGAAGAATTGATTCGAATTTTAACGGTTATCCCTTGAACCGAGAAAAAGGTCGAATTCTCTTAGTGAATTGATTTCAAAATCCTTAGTGGGAGCTAAGGTAGTGGATGTAGAGCTTGTTCCGAAGCTTGAACCACTATATATCTCTTGTTCTTTATTTTCCAATTTTTACCGAAAATCATCGACAAAATTTTAAATAGCCAATTCACCCCCTCTTGGCCAATTATCTAGATCGATCAACTCAACAATTGGTATCAAAGCTAGATATTTGAAGGGATTCACCTCCACCAAAGAAGATCCAAGTAGTGTTGATCATATCTACAAGTAAAATACAATGGCCTCCACCTCCGGTAGTTGGAACGAGTCTCACTCTATCACCAAGCCATCCTTCTTCATTAGAGATAACTACCTCTATTGGAAGAATAGGATGAGGTTGTTCATCAACTCCAATAACTATGTTCTATGGGACATAATAGAAGATGACCCCTCAATTCCTATGAAGCAAGAAGGAGATAGACAAGTGCCAAAGAAAAGGAACGAGATGACCGACGAGGAGAGAAGAAGGATGTCCACTAATGATAAAGCCTTGCACATCCTCTTTTGTGCTCTTGGTCCCGACATCTACTCCAAGATGTCATCATGTATAAGTGTCAAAGAAGTTTGGGATTCTTTGGAGACAACTTATGAGGGCATCAATGATGTGAAGGAAACGAAGATCGGTCTTCTTAATCTCAATTATGAGAACTTTAAGATGGAGCCGGATAAAGACTTTACCAAGATGTTTGATCGGTTTTTCGTCATTGTAAATGGTCTCAAGGGTTTTGGTGAGATCATACCGGAAGATAAGCTTGTGAGGAAGCTCATCTACTCTCTTCCCGAGTCTTGGGATAGTAAGAGAACAACCATTATTGAAGTCAAGGACCTCAAGACTCTCAAGATTGATGCTCTTGTGGGATCTCTTCTCACCCATGAGATCATGAAGAAAGGAAGAGAAGATGAAAAGAAGAAGGAAGAAGTGAAGTTATAGAAAAGAGAAGTTGAAAAGAAAAAGCAAAGAATTGCTCTCAAGGCTTCATCCTTCCAAGAAGAGGTTGATACAAGTAAAGAAGAAGAGCTAGAAGAATTGGCTATGGTAGCCAAAAGATTCATTAGACTCATGAGGGCTAATAGGAATAGGAGATTCCAAAGAAAGAAGGATTTTAAGTCAAAGGACAAAGAAGATGAGAAAGATCAAATTATTTGTTATGAATGCAAGAAGCCTGGTCACATTAGGACCGATTGCCCACAATACAAAAGGAAGGGTTTTGAGAAGAAAAAGAAGCAAAAGGCTCATGTTGCCACATGGAGTGATGAGGAGTCATCATCCGATGAGGACAATGAAGTAGCCAACCTTTGTCTCATGGATCTTGATGAGCCTAAGGTAACCATTGAACCATCTTGTAATGATTTATCTTATGATGAGTTATATGATGCATATGATAAATTATAAGATGTTTATGATGAGTTGGTTTTAAAATTCAAAGAATCAATTTTGAAAAGCAATAAAACTATTTCCGATTTAGAAACGAAAAATGATTTTTTGACAAAAACAATTTTGGATTTGGAAGAAAAGGTTGTTACTTTAAATGATGATTTAAAGTTCTTTCAAAATGAAAATGTGGATTTAAACAACCTTATTTCTAGCTTGAATGAGAATCACCACAAAGTGGTGATTGAGCTTAAAGAACAAATCAAAGTGGTTTGTAGTTCAACTTTTAAAAAAGGAAGCTCTTCAAAACTCAACCATGTGAAAAAGAATTTTTATGGCCACAAACAAAGAAGTTTTCAAAGGCATGCTAGATATAAAAAAATTAGGAGTGTGGGGGTTCCTAAAGAACTCATTGTTTCTAATAATATTAATGCCATTGCATCTTGGATTCCTAAGTGAACCAAGCTTTAGGGAACTAACTCTCATGGACCCAAAATGATTTGGGTACCAAAAGTCAAAAACTAAATCTTTGTTTGTAGGTTGAGCATTGCTTCAAGGCCAAAGCTTCAAGTCAAAATATGTTGTACCTTGATAGTATATGCTCAAGGCATATGACCAGAGACAAAGGAAGATTTAAGGAGTTAGAGCTCAAAAAAGGTGGAGTAGTGACTTTTGGTGACAACTCCAAAGGCCAAAATGAGGGTATTGGCTCTATTGGTAATCACTCCTCTATTCTCATTGAAAATGTCTTGCTTGTTAATGGTCTTAAGAATAATTTGTTGAGCATTAGTCAATTGTGTGATAAAGGTTTCTATGTCTCTTTTGATAAACATGATTGCAAAACAATAGACATAGAATCAAATAGAACAATGCTCATAGGTCATCGCATAGGAAATATATACATGGTGCATCTAGATGACATTAACCTATCTCATGCATGCTTAGTTGCTAGTGATGAAAATGATGCATGATTATGGCATAGGAAACTAGGATATGCTAGCATAAGTGTTTTAGAGAAACTAGCCTCCCAAAATCTAGTTAGAGGTTTACCTAAGCTCAAGTTCTGCTTAGATAAAATTTGTGATGCATATGCTAAAGGTAAACAAAAGAGAGTTTCTTTTAAGTCCATTAATGATGTTTCTACTAGTAGAGTTTTACAATTGATCCATATGGATCTTTTTGGGCCTATTAGAACTACTAGTTTGGGTGGAAAATCATATACATTTGTTATTGTTGATGATTACTCTAGATACACTTGGGTTCTATTTTTAAGCACCAAAGATGAAGCCTTAGAAAAATTTATCACATTTTCAAATATTTCTCAAAATGACCTTGATTAAAGAATTTCTCATATTAGAAGTGATCATGGAACCGAATTTCAAAATTTAGGTTTTGAGAATTTTTGTAATAAAAATGGGATTAGCCATAATTTTTCGGCTCCTCGCACTCCTCAACAAAATGGGGTAGTTGAGAGAAAAAATAGAACTTTAGAAGAAATGGCTAGGACCATGCTTTGTTAAAACAATTTACCTAAGTATTTTTGGGCGGAAGCCACAAACACTTCTTGTTACATTATTAATCGAGTAATGATTAGGCCAATTTTGAAAAAGACTCCTTATGAGATTTTAAAATCCAAAAAGCCTAACATTAGCTATTTTCACCCTTTTGGGTGCAAGTTTTTTGTTTTAAACAATGAAAAAGATAATTTAGGTAAATTTGATGCAAAAAGTGATAAAGCTATTTTTCTTGGTTATTCTCAACATTCAAAGGCTTATCGTGTTTTTAACAAAAGAACCTTAGTTGTAGAAGAGTCTATACATGTGGTTTTCGATGATAACCTCCTTCCTAGGAAGGATTCTTGTGATGATGATGATGTAGGAATCATTGAAACCACTGATGATGGACAAGCATCAAAGGTGGATGAGGTTCCAACCAATGAGGAAACACAAGATCCTCCAATAGAAGCTTTAGGAGATGTAAAGCTTGAAGAAAGTGCAGTGAGCTACCCAAGGGAGTTCAACTATGTCAAAAGTGGTGAAATCTTGGGTGATCCATCCAAGGGGGTAACTACTCGCTCTTCTCTTAGATTAATAAATCATATTGCATTTATCTTATGCATAGAGCCTAAGAATATCAATGAAGCCTTAGATGATGATTATTGGATATTGGTTATGCAAGAAGAGTTAAATCAATTTGAGAGAAGTAATGTGTGGACATTAGTTGATAGGCCTGGTGATAAATCTACTATAGGAACTAAATGGGTTTATAGAAATAAACTAGATGAGAGTGATAACATTGTGAGAAATAAAGCTAAATTAGTTGCTCAAGGTTACATTCAAGAAGAGGGAATATATTTCGATGAAACTTATGCACCCGTAGCTAGGATGAAAGCCATTAGGATGTTACTAGCATTTGCATGTTATCATGATTTCAAGCTTTTTCAAATGGATGTCAAAAGTGCTTTCTTAAATGGTTTTATAAATGAAGAAGTGTATGTTGAACAACCACCGGGTTTTGAAAATTCAAAATTTCCAAACCATGTTTTTAAATTAACTAAAGCTTTATATGGTTTGAAACAAGCTCCTAGAACTTGGTATGAAAGGCTTTCAAATTTTTTGATTGAAAAGGGTTTTGAAAAAGGGAAGATGGATACTACACTTTTTATAAAAAGGTTTAAAAATGACATCTTAGTAGTTCAAATTTATGTTGATGATATTATTTTTGGATCTATTAATGAATGTTATTGTCAAGAGTTTTCTAAGCTAATGCAAGGTGAATTCGAGATGAGCATGATGGGGGAGCTCTCATTCTTTTTGGGACTCCAAATTAAGCAAAGGAAGGATGACACCTTCATCAATCAAGCAAAATACATCAATGATATGCTCAAGAAGTTTGGCTTGGAAAATGTGAAACCTCAAGTCACTCCTATGAGTTCATCAACTAAGCTTGATAAGGGTGAAGGAGGTAAGTGTGTTGTGATAAGTGCTCAACTCACTATCACTTTTTACACCTTTTATGGACATTAATCACGAAATTCACACCCACTCGGACCAATGCATGTACTTAATGTGATATATTTAGAAGTTATGATTATGAAGATGATATTTATAGAAAAGACAAGTTTTACTGCATTTTTACATCTGTGCAGGATAAACTATTGCCGGGGCAGCAACATGGCCGAGGCAGGACCTGATGCCGAGGCAGTAGCTGAGAGCCAGAAAGCAATACTGTAGGCGATCGGAAGAGAAAAATCCAAGAGACGTTTCTGGACATGAAGCACATGGACCGGAACTGGTTAGCACGAAGAAAAGCCCAAGACAAGGCCACGCGGGAAAGCCTCTTAGTTGAAATAAACTTGGAAATATTTTATTTATGTACATGACTTGTTCCCTACTCCAAGTTGTATTCTACTTAGGAAAGGTTTTCCCTAGGCCAAGCCTATATAAGACTTAGCCGTCTAAGGGAATAGGGGGAGCCGATTCTTAGAGAATTCACCCTAAGACTCAATGTTTTCTTTCTCTCAAATTATGTTCTAAGCTTTCTTAGGGTTAGGTGAAGGTTGTCGAGTACTTGTGAGAGGAGATTGTACTTTGTTTCTCGTTTCAATGCAATAAAACTATCAAGGTTTGCTTATCCTTTGCCATTCTTTGTTCTTGCATTCAATCTCGGGAGAGAAGTTTGTGAGTAATCCATTTATCTAGACTCGGGAGAGTTAGATTCACGAAAGGGATAAGTACGGTGTTTCAATCGCGAAATACTAACTCGGCCTAGGGTTAAGAGTTTCAGCGTCTAAAAGAAGGGTGAGATTGGTTGGTGGGTATAATTGATTCACGCCGGGAGGTATCATCAAGGACTAGTCATCAACAGTACTTCGACTTAGGGATAAGTGGAGTCACCCAAAGACACTTTGCCGAACTTTGGTAAAGTCTAACCACGAGCAAGGGATTGCCGCGGCGGACAAGTATTATCGCTGCCAAGGCAGTAATCTGCAGTACTGCCGAGGCAGTGATATACAATTGCATTGGACAGAGACAAGTCAATCAAATCTACATACAACGCAACTGGATCTTGACCCCTCTCTCTATTAATCAGGCCTCATCCTTTTACTTAGTTTTCTTTATTTCAATTTATTTAGTTTCATCAAAACCACAATCACCTGTGTTTTTATTTTATTCCTTGTTACAGAACAAGAAGACGAAGAAGGCATATTAAGTATACCAATCCCTGTGGAGACGATACACGATAATACTTATCACTTTATTACTTGCGATGTGTTCACTTGCACTAATTGCGCACTTTTGACACGCGACATGTTGATTCTAAATTGTATAGATCCATGATAGGTTCTTTGCTTTACCTTACCGCAAGTAGACCGGATATTATGTTTAGTGTTTGCTTGTGTGCTAGGTTTCAAGCTAGTCCTAGAGAATCACACTTAGTTGACATTAAGAGAATTTTTAGGTACCTTAGAGACACACTGATGGAGGCAAGAAATTCCTGCTTTTATGATGAAGCATTCGTCCTTCCACCTTTTGTCAGATTGCAGTATTTAAGATGTCGAACCCATAGGGATTAACTTTACTTACGCAATATATTCTTCCTGCACAATGGAAAAGTAAAGACACAGATAATTGAGTTGGATTATAACTAAGAAAATTAATTAAAGCAATAAAGATAAGTGATTAAGAAATCAAAGATGAAAAGTGGGGTAGGTTAGAGTGCTTCGTAGTGTAGGTTCAATTGACTTGTTTCTGTCTCATGTAATTATACAACACTGCCCCGGCAGAATTGCAGTTTTATTGCCTCGGCAATGAATGATTACGTCCGCCGCGGCAATCCCTTGCTCTTGGATGGACTTCTTCAAGGTTCGGCAAAGTGTCCTCTGATGACTTCGCTTATCCCTAAGTCGAAGTACTGTTGACGATTAGTCCTTTATGATACCTCCCGGCGTGAATCAACTATAACCACCAACCAATCTCACACTTCTTTTAGACACTGAAACTCTAACCTATCCCTAGGCCGAGTTAGTATTTTTCAGCTAGAAAAATACCGTACTTATCCTTTTCGTGAGCCTAACTCTCCCGATATTAGACAAATAAATTTCTCTCAAACTTCTCTCCCGAGCTTGAATGCAAGAACAATGAATGTCAAAGAATAAGCAAACCTCGATATTTTATTGCATGAAACAAGAAAGCAAAGTATAATTTTCTTCCACAACTACTCCACAAACTAACCTAAACCCCAAGGGGGCGATGGAGGAGTTTAGGGTTTTCTATGAACACTTGATTTCGAGATGTCCTCCTCTCTGCATAGGCTATGGTTTATTCCTAGTTTATTTTATTCCTAGTTTAGGGTTTTCTATGAACACAAGTTAAGTACATAAATAAAAGATATTTATTTTATTTCCTAGTTTATTCCTATAAGGATTCTTTTCCCGCGTGGCCTTTGACCTTGACTTTCCGTGTGTTCCTCAGCTCCGATTTCTCTGTTGTTTTTCTTAAAACGCCCACCTTATTTTTCTATTCAGATCGCCTATCATATCAACAATTGCTTTTCCGGTGCTGCCACGGCCTTCAAGTGCTACCGAGGCGGGTACTAAGCTACATTCCAGTTTTGGTTTCCAGCATCCATCATGCTATCTGGCATTACATGTGTGGTAATTTCCTGTCTAAGCGAAAAAACCATTAACCACACCTGTTTTATGTCAAATAATAGATAAATTCATGAATTAAGTATTAGGATGCTGAAATATGGAAATAAACAGAATTATCCAATATTGTCATTAAATCTGTCCTTTATTAGCAATAATCGAGTGTGAAATTGGTATAAAGAATAGGACTTTTAGGCACTCGTCACACCCCCAAACTCAAACTATTGTTTGTCCTCAAGCAATGCAAAAGATAGATTTTTAAGTAATAAATTTTAAAGTAATATACCGTCTTGCCTGCCTCGGCAGAATCCCTTTCTTGACTCAGCCTCTTCCAGGTTCTAGGAATTCCTCGGAACTGGACTATGAGTCTTGGTGAGTGTGTGCGTAGCTGTGTCAAATTTGATTTTCTAAGTTCTAATCCTTTTTCTAGCTCAATACTTCCGACTAAGATTTTTCTTCAATTATTTTTCTTTCCTTTTCACTGTTTGGTATATAAATATATATTACTATATACTTATACTGCTTGAGCCAGTTTTCGGGCACCTCAAGTGTTAAATACTCTTAGTAGAGCCAATTTCGGGCACCTCTAGTAAGTGGGAAAAAGACTAAGTCCTAGAGCCAGTGATAGGCACCTCTATGGACTAAACTAGAGCTGGTGATAGGCACCTCTAGTGAAAATCTAAGCCTAAGTCCTTATTGCTTTTCAAAGAAAAGAACTTTTAAAATCAACTAAGACTAGCAGTGTTTATGGATTTTTCAGGCTCATAGTCTAATCCTAAGTAATAATTCTAAGAGACCTTTCTGATTTCAAGTCTGGTGAATGGTGCATACTGTTGCGGCGGCTGGAGAATATATTGTTGCCGAGGCAGTCTCAATAAAATTCAACAAACTTAAAAAAAATGCATAAAACTGTAATTGTTGTAAAGACAAAATTTAAACTTTAATTGTTGTAAAGACAAAATTTAAGGCAGTAGTAGGATAATACGAATAATTTCCATACATGACATATATTTTTATAAGACAAAAAATAGGATCAATACTCCCCCAAACTCGAGGGATGCATTGTCCTCAATGCATGTATCTAAGCATAAGACAACAATAAAAGACAAGATAAAAATTAAGAGACAAGGAAAAGATAAACCAATATTTATATGTCGCGTCTTGGCCTCTTCTGTATCCTGAGGGTCATCAGTTTGTGTGGAGTTTGTTGAGAAAGAAACTAAAAACTGCACTGGAAAACAATAATGAAGAAGTATGAAATAAAACGGGGGAGATTAAGTTTTAGGGACGCAAACCCGTCATCATATGTTCTTGGGTGGCCAGCCCTCCTTCACATTTTTCCACCGAGACAACCTTTCTCCGTGGCAACTTGCCGCCGAGACAACCTCCGCCGTGGCATTATGCTGTCGAGGCAACCTTCCGATGTGAACAAACTGTTCAAAATTCTTAATTTCTAATAAGGTGACCGATAAGTTATCTAAGCTTTAACAACCATGGAGAGTTCAGTTTGTTTTTTATTCCTTTATAGAGACAGATTAAAAATTTTGTTTTTAAAGATTTGAGGGTCTTATGCAATTTAAATATTGGTATACTGCTTTATGTTGTTGATAGAAGATCCGTTAAGCAATAGGATCGCTTCTAAACTATCAAATTCTACAATAATTGAAATCACATCCATTCTAATCTTACATTTCATCCCCTCATAAATGGCCCATAATTCAGATTCTAATACTGAACATTTATCGATTAGCTTTGCAAAATCAATGATCTATTTTCTAGTTGTATTACGTACCACACCTCCACATGAAGCTAGTCCGACCAACATTCGTATCGCACCATTTACATTAAGTTTCCAAACACCAGATTTCAGCGGATTCCAACCTATCGATTGCTTGTGGATATTGTTTCTATATTGCAGTGGTCTATCCTGTGCTAACGCCCTTTGAACCTCTTGAAGCATTCTCCAACTAGCTATTAACAATGATTCATGCATGTATGTATCTTGTTCAAACACCTTTTTAATTGTGGAAAATCCATATGTTCCAAACAAATGTTTCAAAAAATATTTCAAAGTCGCCAGAAATATTCAAAAATTAATTAGGAGAAATTATGTTCACTCAGAGTCAGTCATCAAAACCTAACTCAAACAATTTTGTGAGATTATGTGATCGTACAAATTTCTTTCAAGCTCAAGCGGTACCGGTGCATTATCTAAAAAGATGATCCAAATCTTCTATAGTTGTCTCGTAAGGAACACACCTTGACGACTCTATGAGATGCCTTATCGCTCTTTCATCATTAGTTAAAATCCTCCCATGACACATTAACTATAAGAAGCATTATATGCGACGAGGTCCTCGAATATTTATTCACATAAACCCAAAGAGTATCATCATTAATTACTTGTTGTTGTGTTCGTAATTTATACGCGGAACAAACTATAAAGTTTCTGTTTTGGTTTCATTTCCAACCAGGACGATCCATCAAATTCGAACTACAAGGTGGTTTGATTGTTGCAATATGCTGAAGAACATATTGTAGTAATAGATTTGAAAGCATATCCCATGCCCATTCACCATTATCACAAACCATTGATGAGGTTAGAGTAAAATGAGACCAAAAAATCGTCGAGCCACTAACTTTCAGAATATGAGGATCAATATCAGTAATCCAATTATCCCTCCAAAAATCTATCTACGATCTATTTTTAATATTTCAGATTATATTATCTTTTACATCCTCTCATATGAAAAACATAACTCTCCATACATGGGAGTAATTGTGCCTATACAAAGAGTCTGACACCATGTCAAAACATTTATATTTAACTCTGAAAAACTTGATCCAAAGGCTTTCTCGCTAATGCACAAGATTGAAAGCAACCTTCATTAAAAAATAATTATTTTGTGGTTGAAGCTTGCGTATGTCAAGACCTTCCTTCAAAGTTGGCTTACATACTTATTCTCAATTGACCAAATGAATCCCTTTTTTATCTCTCGATGTGCTTCATATAAATCGTCGAATGATTTATTTAATTTCATCATAAACTTTCTTTGGGATTAATGTAGTCTGCATTGAGTAATAAGATATCATTAAAAGTATCAACTTTGTCAGTGTAACTCTCCCAACAAAAGATAAATATCGCATCTTGCATCTCAATATCCGACCATGTACCTTTTGAACCAAATAACAATAAGATGTTTTTGTAACTCGTCGATGTAATAAAGACACTCTTAAATATCGTCCAAAGTCATTAGTTTTAAAAAAAACCGAAAGATAAACTTATA
This sequence comes from Abelmoschus esculentus, assembly GCA_035048815.1. NCBI lineage: Eukaryota > Viridiplantae > Streptophyta > Magnoliopsida > Malvales > Malvaceae > Abelmoschus > Abelmoschus esculentus. Next base: position 4,677,492 of record JAUCBN010000063.1, on the reverse strand, counting down.
GACAGTCATACCTGAAGATCCACATTTTTTTTTTTTGGATATTCACTTTGAGCCTAGATACTATGCAGAATTTGGAAGAATGTTTTTAAATACTAAGTTGTTCCATATTTGCGGTAGTAAATAACACCATATCATTCGTAAATAAAAAAAATGTGAAATTCGAGGTCATTCTTATTCGTCGAAAAACTTTCCCAAACAGCTATTTCGACATTAGCTCGAATGATTTGTATTAACTTTTTCACACATAACACAAAAAATAAAGAGATAGTGGATTACTTTGTCAGATGTCGCAAATAGAAGAAAAAAATTCAGTCAAACTACCATTCCAAAGTACATATGTAAAAAAATCAGAGCTTTTTACTACTCAAAATTTATTTATGATTTGTATTTTAAATTTTTATGATATTAAGTTTAATAGATTTTTTAGTTTAAAAGTTTAGTGGTATCAATTTTAAAGTATATATTTTTTAATTGAGTTAATCTTTAAAAAATTGAGAATATTTCGTTTTTATAAACTTTAAATTGTGACCTTGGTTGTTTCTTACTCATAATTTTTCAAGGAAAATTATGATTCAATCAAAACACATCATGTGTCACTTTATTAAAAAAATAAAAAATAGTTGACTCTAATAAAAAGGTAAATAATACGTAGGTTATCAATTTTTATTTTTATTTAGTTTATTCTTAAAATCTTTGTTTAACTTGAAATTCATCATTATTTTTTCTAATTTTTATAATTTAATTCAATATACTTAATACGCTAATAGTTTTATTTAGTTTAGTCCTTAAATCTTTATTTAATCTAAAATTAAACCCTATTTTTTAATAAATAATATAATTAAGTCCAATATTATAAATATAATTATATTTTTGTTCAAATTAGTAAAAAAAATCATTTAACCTAAAATCAACCTCAATTTCTTTTTAATTTTTATAGTTTAGTCTAATATTTTAAATGTAATTACACCTTTATTCATTTTAGTTCAAAAAATATTTATTTAACCCAAAATTACCCTAATTCCTTTCAAATTTTTATAATTATTCTAATATTTTAAATATAATTATATTTTTTTTCATTTAAAATATTGAACTAAATTATAAAAATTAGAAAAAAATAAGGTTATTTCAAGTTAAATATAGACTTTCTGGGTTAAGTTGAACAAAAATATGATTGTATTATAAACATTGGATTAAATTATAAAAAATTGAAGAAAAATTAGTAGGTTAAATATAGATTATAGGATTAAATTGAACAAAATATAATTATATTTAAAATATTAGACTAAATTATAAAAAAAATAAGTATCGATTTTAGGTTAAATAAAGATTATAATGATTAAATTAAACAAAAATATCACTATATTAAAATTATTAGGTTAAATTATAAAAATAGAAAAAAAATTAGGTCTATTTCGGGTCAAATAAAAATTTTAAGACCAAATTAAATAAATATAAAAATTTGATAGACTTGACATATAATCACCCTTTTTATTAAAGTCAATTTTTTTTAACAAAATAACACATGGCATATTCTAATTAATCCATAACTTTTTTAACCAGAGTTAATGAAAGACTTGATGCACAAACTCGAATCGATCATTGATTACTGTCAAGAGGGTTGTTTTTGTTGTTTTGTTAAATTTTCTAAGGATTTTAAAAGTTATATCAAAATAAATATCTTAATAGTTAATAATTTAAAATTTAAAAGATAAAACATTCCAAAAAAACTCTTTTAAGTATCAACACTATAAAAATTATATACTTCATGAGGCATTAGTTCATTGAAGCCTAATTTAAGAATATTGGTCATTGTACGAATTCTCTAGTCTAAATGGTTAAAGGAACGGTTAATGTTCTTAAAGGTCAAGGGTTCGAACACCAGCGATGTCAACAGAGTGATTGAGTGATCAATGTTAAATGATGGAGATTATATTCTAAAACAGATACTACTTGTAATCACTATTAGCTTGTTAAAAAAAAGAATATTGTTCATTTATTTAGTTATTATTATAATTTTACCATTAACTATTAATATTACAATCACAAAAAGATAAAATATTTTTTTAGTCTCATATTTTTATAATTTTACCATTAACGTACAGCCTAATCTACCTTTCAAGTAAATTATTTCAATTATAATACTAAACTTTTATTTTGTTTCATTTATCTTATTAAACTGTTAAAATTCAAATGATGTAAAGATACGAATAAAATAATGTACCTTTCAATTTAAGTGTAAATTATTTCATTTTAGTATGATTATAAATGTCCAAAACAATATCATTTTAAACAATAAACTTTAAAGGTGTATCGATTTTTACTAAACATAAAAATAATTTTATTTAATCTATTAAATATTTTGACATATTATTCTCAGTAAATTCAGTCTGACATTTTTCTAAAGTAATATTGATTGTTAGAAAAGCTTGTGAAGAAGATTAGGAAAAAAAATCACTCATTTACTAATTTAAAATGATAGTTTTATTATTTAAATCACTCATTAATTAGATATTTAATATACTAATTACATGATTTAATTTCATATTTAATATATAATTAAGATGGAAATTATATGATTTAAATAATAGTTAATATGATAGTTAAAAACAAATTAATCTATATCATTATTTTTCTGAGTGATTTGTTTATTTTATCCCAATTTTCAATCTATAAATATAAGGCTTCTGATTTATTATTAGAAAAGATACTTTTATGTGTTTCATGCTTTTGAGAAGAAATGAAAAATACTACTTTGTCCAACTTTAAAATTTCAGTATAAGAATTTTAAATTAGCACATGGGATATCGTCTAGTACAATAATTAAATTAATCGAGATAAATTTACTTCTAAAATAATGATTATACCATGACAAAATAAATGATTTAATTTCTTTTAATTTATTTTATTTTATCTGGGCTACACTAATGATTTTATTTTATAGTTATTTTTCCAATAATTTAAAAGCAAATTCTATATCTATGGAAATATGGTTAAAATTTAAAGTATAAACACATTCTCAATGATATGTAATAAAGGTTACCTTAGTGAATAAATTATGGATGCCTTATTAAATTAAATCTCTTTTAAGGGTGATGTTAAACTCTTTTAATAAGATTAATAAAATTTATAATTCTAGTATAGTTACGATTTTTTTATGTCAAACATAAATTCAGTTAAGAAAAAAAATAAAAATAAATACTATAATTATTTAAAGATAAATTATATAAAGATCACTAAATTATTATCTTTGATTAAAAAATATCACTAAACTATATTTTTTTAAACTAATAAACCTTAATTTTAGATTTAAAAATGTCATTCTATCATTAAACGAGATGTTGAGATGTAATATGAATAATTTAATATACTTTTACCTAAGTCTATCACGTGCGTCGAACGTTGTTAAACACCACTAATGTTGAACATTGTTGAATACCATTAAATTAAATAAATAAAAATTAAAAACCTCAAGGACTCAACATACAATTAAAAATTATTTAAAATAATTTTTTAATTAAATTATTTTAGATAGAAAAAATTATACAAATAGTTCCTCAACTATCACTTTTTTTTTTATCATCCAACTAAATTTTTTGTTAAAATCGTTATTAACATTTCACTTTAATTTTGTTTTGGTCACTGATCATTAAGTATTTAACGAAAATTATAACATGACATTATTTAATAACAATTTGAGTCCTTAAAATTATTATATTATAGCTTTTTAATCCTAATAAAAATATAACTCATTAAATATTTTGATTAACCCCCAAAATTTTTATTTTTTTCTTACAATGCAACAAGTATTTATAAATCAATTTTTTCTTATAATTTTTTCAAGAAACAATGTCAATAACTTTAGATTAAAACATCAAAAAATATCGATTTTCAAATGTTTTTTTTATTTTATATACATAAATTGAAATAATGTTTGAAGTGACGTTACTTTTTAAAAAATTTGATAAAAAAGCATTTTATAAATATTTATAATCAGATAAGAATCAACAAAATTTGACGAGTTTATGGTAATTGTTATAGATCTTTGTTTGGTTCTTGAAAAAAAAGAAGAATATCATATGTTATAGAGGAAAAAATAATAGAGAATTTAAGGTTTTGATTAAATATTTGATAAATTATTTTTTATTAGGATTAAATTGATATAACATAATAATTTTAGAGACTAAAATTGTTATTAAACCATCTCATGTTATAATCTTTATTAAATTAACGATCGATGAATAAAACGGTAACAAAATAAAATATTAGTATCAATTTTGATGAAAAATTTAATTGTGTGACCGAAATATAAAAAAGATGATAGTTGAGTGATCACCCGTGTGGCCGTGTATTTTTTCCTATGAAGAACAATTTAATTAAAATTTTATTTTAAATAATTATTAATGATATCTTGAGTCCTTGAAAATTTTTAATCTTTATTAATTAATTTAATGATGTTCAATAATATTTAGCGTTAGTGGTATTCAACGATGTTCGACGCCGGTAGTAGAATTTTTCTTTTACCTAATTTATATTTTAAAATGAAAAATAAATATTTGAAAAATAAAAATGACAAAACAATGTACTTTCATAAAATGGCTCATTATTCCTCTCCATCAAAATTCTGTAACTATTCCCGCATCAACCAAGTCCTCTTCCTCTACCATCATCAGCATTCAGCACCACCGCAAAATCATAAACTTTACTACCGTCTTAGTCGTCACCGGAGAGATCTCGACCCTCCTGGACGACGTGACTCTAAACATCATAGCTCGAGTCCGAAGACGCCATCACCCAACCCTTTCACTACTCTCAAAATCAATAAAATCCTTCATTTCAACGCCCGTTCCCTCCTCTGCTCCATCGAGCACTTCCTTTACATCTCGCTCTGCCTCTACACAAGTCACTACATATGCTTCTACACACTATACCAAAACCCAAACAACATATTAAATCCCAAATATATCCTCATTCTTCACCTCTTACCTCTTCTTAGTCGACTCCGCCTTCGCTTCCCTCGATCACAAAATCTGTGTCCTTGGCGGATCCATTAAGGACATCTCGTCTTCATAAGTGTGGTCCGTTAACTGTTGGACCCGCCCATGGAACCAGCTCCAAATAGTCATGTTTCCCGTGAATTTGCCGCTGTTAAAGTCGTCGAGGATAAAATTTATGTCATTTGTAGATGCGTTGTTGATAATTGGGCTGGATCGAAGAACTCGGCTGAAGTTTATGACCCTAAAATTTAAAAAATGAAACATGGTTCCAAGTCCGATAGAAATCTGGGATAAATGGATGCCTGTTAAAGCTATTATTGATGGGAAAGTTTACGCAGTGGCTGATAAACATGGGATTTGCTACGAAGTTAAAAGTGAAAATCGAGCACCGATGGATAGTGATTTGGATAATGGGTGGGGAGTAGGGGTGAGTATTCGATTGAGTCGAGTCGAGTCAAAATATTTTGAGTTATTCGAGTTGACGAATCATATTTTACAACTCAAACTTTATTTGAAATTTTTTCGGTTCGAGTCGAGTTTAAGAAATTCGAGCCGAGTCGAGTTTTCGAGTTTCTATAAATATTTAAATGTAATTATTTATCATGTTATAGTATGATTTGATTTCAATTTAAACGATTTTATCTAATCATATAAAATATCTATATATCATAAAAAATTAATAGACTCGTCTAAAACTTAAAAATTAATCCTTTAATTACTAAAAATTTCGAGTTATTCGAGTTATTCAAATTTCTATTTTATAACTCAAACTTTATTTGAAATTTTTTCGAATCGAGTCAAAACGAGTCGAACATTTTCGCCTCAAGTCGAGTTATTCGGTTTTTTCGAGTCGTTTCGAGTTTTGCTCACCCCTAGCGGGGAGGGAGAGCATGCATTATCGATGAAGTTTTGTTTTTCTATGATTATTTAGGGAATATAAGAAATTATGATGTGAAAGAATAGATTCGGAAGGGTTGTAAATTGTTTGTCTATAATCGTATTTTTATTGGTGTTCTTATTTTAAATTGATGTGTTTAGGTTTTAGAGTTTAAGATTAAGAGTTGTGGTTAGGGTTTAGGGTTATATTTTTAGGGAGTAAGTTTTAAGATTTAAGGTTAGGGTTGTGATTAGAGTTTAGGGTTTAGAGATTTAAGGCTCGATGAGTGTAATTTTTAGGACAAAGGTTAAGATTTATATTTCAAAATTTTTAAATTTTACTTTACCCATACCTTTTATTGGTATTCTCATTTTACTTTACCCACACCTTTTACTTATTTTTCTCGGCACCACTCACTGGTATAAATCTTCCGTATTTTGAATTTGCCCAAGTACCGTACTCTTGCCATTGAGTCAAACACAATTTTAGAATATGAAATACAATATTAAATATATATTTAATCAATTATTAATGCTATAAAAATGAAAAATGACAGGCTTAAATATTTCTTTTTAATTTCCATATCCCAGATATTGAAATTTCTTTCACCTCAAAAATCATGAGACAGAGGTCAAAATCTTTAAATTTAATTTTAATTGCCAAACCTTAAAGTTTTTGATGATCCTTTTGTCGTTTGAAAATGACTGAAACTTACACTTGCAAAACATGTTTGCCAAGATAGGACAAGACAAGCCTGCTGAAACATGCTGCAAAACCTTAGATAAACTATAAAAGCATACAGACAATGGTTCATCTGTTCCATTTTCTGTGGAAATGCACAAGTCTAGAATGGGGAAATCTTATACAAACCAGCAATATCCCCCAACTTTCAAGCTATTTTTCTTCTTCTTACCTATAAGCTTAGCCCTCACCAGCTTTTTCTTGGTTTTCATTTACATTTACACCACTTCAGGTGTCTTAACCAATCCCCAGTCCAGTCCTTTCTTACAACCTGCCACAAATATTTCTCTGTTTGATCTCATAATCCCTCTTCCCACTGATAATGAGGACACGGTCCCGTTTTCAATCGACAATACTGCTGAAGATTTGTTCTTTGATCTGCCCAGAACTTCAAGTTTTTCGAAGCTGACTAAATGGTCCCTTCCACTTGGAGATCTCTTTGGCTTTACTGGTTTGTATATCTCCTTTCGTTTTGTTTCTTTTAAAGACAAACAGTTTTGAAACCTGAGATATGCTGACATGGAGATTGAGCATTGTTTTTTCAGGAGACAATATGAATAACACGGAGATTTATCAGGATACGGATGCATTTCTGGAAGATTATAAACAGATGAATAAGAGCTTTAAGATATTTGTTTATCCACATAAACCTGATGATCCCTTTGCCAACGTGCTGCTGCCGGTGGATTTCGATCCCAAAGGTCACTACGCCAGTGAACTATACTTCAAAAAAGCTCTTTTCAATAGCCATTTCATCACAAAGGATCCTAACCAAGCTGATCTGTTCTATATGCCTTTTTCCATTGCTGACATGCGCCATGATCCACGAATTGGCCCTGAACGACTGCAAGATTTCATCAAAGACTACATATTCAACATCAGTTCGAAGTACCCTTTCTGGAATCGGACCGGAGGGGCCGATCATTTCTATGTTGCGTGTCATTCGATAAGCCGAATCGCCATGGATAAAGTTGTTGAAGCTAAAGAAAACGCCATTCAACTTGTTTGTTCATCGACTTATTTTGTGCCAAGCTATTTCCCTCACAAAGATGCATCTTTGCCTCAAATTTGGCCCAAAGAACGAGATCCGAAATCACTTGTTTCATCGAAAAGGTGAACCTTTTGATCCAATCGTAACAACTTTGTTTAGATCATTGATTTAACTTAAGCTATCTAAAATTGACATTGATTGCAGGAACCAACTAGCTTTCTTTGCAGGACAAGTGAATTCCCCCGTAAGAGCAGCTCTTCTGAAACACTGGGTCAATGACACCGAGATATTCGCTCATTTCGGACGACTCGAGACCGACGACGGTGAAGAACAACTCCGAAGCAAGTTCTGCCTCCATGTTAAAGGCTTCGAAGTGAACACAGCAAGAGTAACCGATGCGTTGCACTACGGGTGCGTCCCCGTGATACTTGCCAATCACTACGACCTTCCATTCAACGATATTCTCAACTGGAAAAGCTTCTCGGTTGTGGTGCATTACATGGATATCCCTGTGTTGAAAAAAATCCTGCAGGGAATAAGCTTTGAAGAGCTCTCATGGCTGCAAAACAATGTCCTGAAAGTGAGGAAACACTTTAAATGGAATGTTCCAGCAGTTGATTATGATGCATTTTATATGGCCATGTATGAACTATGGCTCAGAAAAAATTCCGTCAGGGTTCGATTAAGTGCTTCCAGAGAATATATATGAAGCTTCAGACCGGCTTTCTGCATATGTTTTTCCTATTTTCTGTGACCCGATTTCTAATACTCGTATCGAGTTTCGATTATTTTAATCCCGACTCTATCATTTCTAATACGAAAGATGAGTCGGGATTGTTTCATCGAACTCCGGGCAAGGTAGCTATTGCTTTTTTTTTCTTCCATTTCTTACGAGTAGGGTTATAATAATAGTATCAAATAATTGTTGAGGAAACTCATACGAGCATAAAATTTAAGTGTATTTATGATTATTGGGTCAATAAATAAATCTTAATGTAGCTATTTTTTTGTAGATATGTACATAAATTTATAATTTAATTTATCATATGCAATTAAAAATCTTTAGAAATTATTTACTATCATATTTTTTAAGGATAAAAATAAATTTGATTCATTATAAAAATATTTAGTTAGATGAAAGATAAAGAGATTTTAATTGATGATAATTGAATTTCTAAAAAAATTATAGTTTAGGGGTAATACAATTATTAAGCCTAAAGAATTTAGACCATGACACTTTGTTTCGAAAATATTTATTGTTTCTTAAAATTTAAATAATTTCTAAATTAATGAAAAAGTATCGGATTACTGTTAAAGTAGCAATTGTACTCTTTCACTCAACTCTTCCACCTATTATTTAACAGAATTTTATATCGTGAATCATTTCCGTTATAATATAATAAGATTAATCAATTAAATATATTAATTTTATTAATTTTTTTATTTGATTTGTTATTGAATGAAAATTTATTTGATAAAAAATATTTTTAAATGCAATTTACAGTAAAAATTAATAAGTATTTATTTAATAAAAAATAAGATAAAAATTAATACAATAAATATATTTAATTGATTGATAATAATGACTCAAGTTGTTGTTCCTAGAGGTCACGGGTTCGAACACCAGTGATGTCAACAATGATTGAACGATCAATATTAAATAATAGAGATTATATTTTAGAATAAATACTATTATAATCACTATTAGCTAATTCAAAAAAAACTAATAAAAGTCTTACCCCTATTTAAAACGCTCTCCATTTATCCCACTTAATATATTCAATATTAATTTAATAAAAATTATTATTTTTAATTTTGACCATAATCATTTTAAATATTTTAATTTATTAAAATTTATAAAATATATATTTTAAACTATTTGTATGAAGGTGTCTGATATATATATTTTAAATTTTTTATCAATAATAAATTTAAAGTTATAATGAATCAAAATTTAAAAAAAATATCTAAAAAAATCGATACAAAAATTATTAAATGAGACGAAAGGAATAATTATTTTAATAGATGCATGCATCTTATATATTTGATTTAAATACATCCTAGTAACTTCTAAATTAGTATAAAAATTGGATAGAGCTAATAATATAACATATTTTGTATAACTATCAATGATCATATTGGATTTCCTAGAATGGGGTAGGTAAAGGGGTGTAATAACCTCGGTTCTGGAGAAGTTATATTATGGGTAAGTAGGTAAAGGGGTGTAATAACCTCGGTTCTGGAGAAATTATATTATGGGTAAGTTTTATCATGTTATTTATGGGACTGATCATTAAAAATCATTCATATCATCATTTTTTGATATATTTTTTAAAGTGAATCTTTACTCATATTTACTGTTAATTCATTTTAAAAATAATTTTTCCCAGTGAACATTCATTTTGAAAAAACACATAACATTAAAAATATATGATATGAATGATTTTTAGTGGTTAATTCCATGGATACATGATGGGACCTACTCATAATATAATTTCTTATTGCTTTGACAAATACTCGTATTTTTTTCCTTTAGCAGACTTCATATTGCTTAACATAAGCTTGAACCATAGCTTTTAACCTTGGCAAAAAAAAATATATAGTTAAATTCTTTTTACAGTATCTTGTATGCCTTAGTTGACCCTTTAAGGGGAGTCATGTAGGAAAAATTATCTCATGGGTCAGTCCCACCACTTGTTCATAGGACCAACCAATAAAAACTGTCTATTTCATCAATTTTTTCATGTCATAATATTTTTTCAAATAAATCTTCACTTGGAAAATTAAAAAATAATGAGGTGGACAATTTATATTGGTTGATCTCATAGATGACGTGATAGAACTGACCCATGATATAATTTCTTGTCATGTATAAAATCTTGTCTCAAGACTCCAGCACACCCTATATAAACCTTCTTTATGAATTCTTTTTACAGTAGCTTGTATACCTTAGTCACCATAATTCTCTGAGATTTTAGCCATTTTATGTAATTACTATTGGGGATCTAAGTGTCTTGGATAATGTTGTTGCAACTAAAAAATTATTGTGTGGTGCTTAGGGGTGATAATGAGTCGAGCCGAGTTCGAGTTAGGTCAAGCTCGGAAACAAGTATATCTGGGTTCGGTTCGAGGCTCGTCGAGTTTGAAATTTTAGACTCGAGCTCGGTTCGAAAATAATATTTTTGGGCTCGACTCGGACTCGACTCGACTCAGTTTGGCTCGAAATGACAATTTTCTATATTATTGTGTTTTATTTTTAATTTATTTATTTATTTATTTGTAGTTTATTTTTTATTTTTTATTTATAGTGTTGTAAATTTGTTTTAGTTGATAATATTTAATTTATTTTATTTAATTTATTTTTAGTGGATTTATTCTCAATTATTTTATTATTTTTCTTTGCTAAACAAATTATTTTTAATGTATGTATGTATGTATATAATTATTCCGAGTTTGTTCACGAGCTTTTCGAGTCGAGCTTAGGTAAGCTCGGCTCGACTCGTTTAAATTCCGAATCGAACCCGAACTCGAGTGGAGCTCACTTAAACCAAGCTTTGACCGAACTTTAACCGAATCAAACCTGAGTAACTCGCGAGCATGCTAACAATGGTCATGCTGATTAAAATAATTCTGTGATCAGAGTGGGAAACATGTCATTAGAACTTGCAGGGGTGTGTGTCAGTATTCATTTTATTCCTCATGCAGACAGAAACCTAGTTTTCTATTCTATGTTTGTGCATTTTGATTTGGACCAAAATTTCAAGATTTATCTTCAAAATCATTGATTTATCTTTAAATTTTTACATTCGATGATTCATGAAGGTGGAAGTATAGACGTAGATGGAGAAGGTGATCATAAACCGATAATTTATCTGTGTGAAAATTGTTGGCCAAGGCCACTTGAGGGGCGTCTTTTTAATTGTACTTATATAATTTGAAGGATTTTTAGTTTACCATTCATTTATTAATGGTGTTAAAATTATACATTTAAATTTATTAATATATTCCAAAATTTAGGAATTCAATTTAATTGTTTTGGTATGTAATTTTGAAATAAAAATAGTAACTTACAAAAAAATATTTATTGTTAAAAGGTAAATCGTGACGCTTGTGACAAAACGTCACTAGTATTGTAATATATAGAGTCATTTTGATATAAAACGCCATTATAACCAACATGTAGCAGTATTTTGAAACTAAAAACACTATAAAAGATAGGGTATTAAGTAGCGTTTGAATCTAAATCGCCACTAGAGATAGGGTATTTAGCAACGTTTTTAGAACTAAACGATACTAAAGATATGGTATTTGTGTTGTTTTAAATGAAAACGCCTCTAAATATAAGATTTTTCACAACATTTTCAAATGCAAGCACACAAAAGATATAGTGTTGAGTGGCGTTTGAATTTAAATCGCCACAAAAGATATGGTATTTAGTTACGTTTTCAATTTCAAACGCTGGTATAGATCATGACCTTTTTTTTTTCATAAATGCCTCGAACTATTGCATACTTCTTGTGGTTCTTCTCTTCGCGCTGAAGAGGGTTTTAGCCACGCTTAAAACGTCGCTACGCACATATTTTGCTGTAGTGAGCTAAGTAGAGCTTCGATGGATTGTTGCAGAAGCTTGAATCGGTTTCACAACGTTAGAATATAGAATTTTTACGATACGGGCGAGAACTTTATTTTATGGGTTGAGATTGGACAATAGTGATTTTATTAAAAATAATTTTATTTTTATCTATTTTGATTTGTGGGTAGATTGTTTGGATTTTTTTTCTACTTTAATGACTTCATTCATTAGTATATTAAAATAAATGAGGTATAAGAAAGGAGATGATGAATTGTAAATTTGAATTTATAAGAAAATATCATGTGAAAAATAAAGATAATATGAATTTATTTAACTGCGTAAGATTATTGGACCCCGATCATACCAAAATGCCTATGGACCTCGATTATAACCAACATCATGTGTAAATTCAAAACCTACGGACCCCGATCAGTCTAGACTCCTAAATTTAATTATTTATATTTATGTTTATATTTTTTTAATTTATTAAATAAATAAATTAATTTAATAATTAAAATTAAATTTTGTTAGATAAATACATAAATCTAATATTGAAAATAATGTATTTGAAATATTAAGTTAATTGTTTAAACTAATAGGATGAAAAAAAAAAATTCGATGTTATTTCTTATGTTTAACACTAAAAACAAATATTCTTAAAAAAACACTAAAAAATAAAATTTAAACCCTAACCCTAAATTCTAAACACTATATCAATACCTCAAACTTTAATATTAAATCATAATTTTAAACTCTAAACCTATTTTTTTTATTGTTAATGTATAAATAGGGCCTCAAAAATTATGTTTAAGGCATCGAAAATCTTTGAGACGACCTGCATCAAACATAACCAAAATCTTATAAGAGTAAAACCCTAATTAACAGGCATTATAAATATAACAATAATTGAAGAAAGACCTTGGTACATTAATAATTTTCTGGACTAAAAAAATTCAAATTTCCCAACCAAAAAGCAGCCATAAAAGTTGTATGAAGTCACGGTGGCTCAATTTCAGCGAGATCAAAGCATAAACTCGTCCCAATCCAAATATTTCTCCATTTGATGCTGAAAAACAATTCAATATTTATTTCTTCTTTTCTTTATGTTTGTTAATATAGATATTTGGTTTTGTTGTTCTTGAAATACATAAACTTGGATATTAGCATAGCAGAAATTTTTTGGTTTATTTATTAGTGCAATATTTGAGTTTGAAAATAACAAAGTTTCTGGTCTGAAAAAAGTTTCAGCAATGCAACTGGTATATGTCAAAGGATAAAGAGGTGATGAAAGAAGATGAAGAGGATAAGAAAGGGAAGAAACACAAGTTGAAATTAATTATGAAAGACAAAGAAAAAGAACACGAGAGTGAAGAAGATGAAGAGAAGTGGGAAAACAATAAACAAGAATGATTCAGTTACCTCCATAGCTGGAGTTTTGCACCAGAAATCACATGGCAAAGTCGACCAAGAAAAGCAAAGGGATGACTTACAAAGAGGGAGAAAACATATGTATCATATTGACAAAGGAAGAGTATCAAAAGTAGAAAACAAGAACGTGTTTGGATGCTTAGAATTTGGAAAAAGAATGATTCTATTCAATTCCCAAAGGAAAATACAAAAAGGAACTTATGTTACCTCATATATATATATATATATATGTATGTATCGAAGGGTTAGTGTGAAACAGTCTTCCATCCAAAAATGTCTTTGTCCTACCAACAGTATGAGCCTGAGTTCCAATACCACAAAGGAGAAGATCATGACATTATTGAGTTTCAAGTCAAAGGTAACAGATTAAGATGGAATATGATTGCTTCGTTTTATATAATTATACTGATCCATATGCCAAATGTTGCTAGATTTTAGAAAGGATCAACTCAGAGTTCATATGAGCAGAAAAGGGCTACTAACAGTTTCAGGTGAACGTCCTCACGATGGAACGAAAAGGATCCGATTCCGTAAAGAATTCAACCCTCCTAACGACTGCAAACCAGACCAGATTCGAGCCAAGTTGAGTTCTGGTGTCCTTTTTATCACAATACCGAAGAAAGTTGTGCTGCAACCAGTCAGACAGGAGCCACATACGCAAGTCCATCGAGCCTCGGATGAAACTGCTACACTGCCGAAGAATGAAACCAAATCGTTTATTTCGAGTCTTAAAATCGGGAGCAAGACAGCAATGAAGGTTGTTGCAGGTGTTGCAGTGATGTTATTGATGTTTACTGTGTTGTTTTATGTGTACAAAATTTATGCTCCCGTGATTATGCATATCTAGAAACACCAAATTCATGTCCACATTGTTTCCTGGAAATGCAAAATTTGTAAGAAAATAACCATCATTAACCAAGTTCTTAAGTTACGAAATGAAAAGAAGTATTCATCTTCTGTACCTTTCATCGTTTATACAATTCCTATCAACTATAATATCATACATATCTAGGCACCCAAAGCAGAAATGTCAGTGTCCTTGTAGAAGAATCGAGAACATAACTTTTCTATGCCTTTGATAACAGCTTTAGGTAGAATAAGTTATCTACACCAAAACCAAGTTATACTACACAGGACTGTCTTTGTGAGTTGCAATCTGCCAGCATAGCTTAGACTTTTATGCGACCATTGCCCCAGCTTTTACATTAAAACATAAATAAAGAAATAGGGACTAAAATATAAAGCTAAAATTAAATATGATATGAAAAAGAATAAAATAAACAAAAAAATTAAATGGGGAAATGATGTTTTACACTGGATTTTAGGAAGAAAGTTAAGTCACACAACAAGTTTTAAGGGATGAATTGAGTAATATTTTTTTTAAAATAGATATCACTAAAAGGAGTAAGGACAAAATTAAAAAAAAAATAGATAAACAAGAGAGACCGAGAGCCTAATTTTCAAAGAAAGAATGGTTAAAAAATTGAAAACGCAGAATGACCTAAAGGAAATAAAACTATTTTAGAAGGTACAAAAGGCTAAAATTAGGGATGAAATTACAAGATTTAAAAAAAATAAGGATTAAGGCAGTGATTTTGAAAAACAGAGGGGTAGCGGAGCAAGTTTGAAAGGGCGGAGGATTTTAATGATGTAATAATCTTATGGGTAAACTACTTTAGTGATCACCCAACTAATTGAGGATACCTATTTTGGTCACCTAACTAAAGAACTCATTAATAAGGTCACCTAACTTTTAAGCCCTTGTCACTAATCGATTGAGTGATTAGTTTTATTTATTAATTTAAAGTTATGATTAAATTAAAATAATAAATAAATTAGAGGGATTAAATGTATAATTTTACATATTTTAATTAACGTTCATATCACCACCGTTAACCTTTTCTCTTAAATTTTAACAGTGGTGACACAAATAGATAGGGTTTAAAAGTTGGATAACCAAAATAAGTATCCTTAATTAGTTGGGTGGTTATTGGAGTAGTTTACCTTAATCTTATTTTATATTTTTTAAAGCATATAAAGGTTAAAGAAAAATAACAAACCGGCCTTTGCTATTCATTCTTTTCAAAATCAGACCTTTTCTAAACTCAAACCCTCTCTATATTAAATCATATACTATATTACATATAAAAAAACATATAAAATATTTCAAATATAAATCACATACATATAAATTTTTTTAAAAGTCAATTTATAATATACATAATAAATTTAATAAAATCGTGCAAAGAAAATAACATAATATACAAAATATATCACCAAACAATAATATAAGTATAATATGATTGTAATAATAAGTAAAATAACAAAACCAACATCCATGATTATTTATCTAATAATAATAATAATAATAATAATAATAATAATAATAATAATAATAATATTTTTGTTTTCAACTTAATTCATATAACATAAAATATTTGATAGTAATAAATATAATGATAACACTAATAATATATGTAAAATATTTATAATAAATAATAACATATATAATTATATTAATACTAATATAGTATACGAATACTAATATTTTTGGGTTACAATCATAGATAATATTACTCATAATAAGACAATAGTAATAACAATTATAATTAATAACGTTGATAATATAGTACTAATACATTACACTAATACAAATGACAATATATCATTATTTAATGATTAGAAAAAAATACGATAATATCTCACATAAAATTAATGATTATAATATATATTTAATGTTTGGAGTTTAGATTTTATATTTAATCATATATATTCCGGGTTTATAGTTTAGTTAGTTATATTTATAGTTTAAGATTTGAATTTAAGATTGAGTTGTACATATTATAAATAATATTTAATTTTTTAGTATAAAATGTAAACAATATTTACTTATAAACTTAATATATTAATAAAAATATATTATAAATATTATAAAATTATATAATATAATATTAAAAATAAATTCATTTCTATTTTAGAGGTTTTGGGTTTGAGCCTCTCCAAATATAGTGTTCTTTTTTTTCTTAAAATGACATCTTTTTACTTCTTTTTAGGCATTAAATCAACTATATCAAAAAAAAATTATTTTTTATTTATGGGTCAATTATATTTTAACAGTCGAGTGATATAATAATCATAAAAAATGTTTAGTGGTATAATAGTAACATAAAAGTATAGTTCAATAGTATTATTTTAACATATTAACCGGTGATTGATTTAAATTTTCTATAACTAATAAAATTGTTTTTTATTTTAAAAAATTAAGGATAAAATTAAAAAATCAATAAAATATAATACTAATCATGTGATTCAATAAATATATAATTTAATGAAATACCTCTCATATATGGTTTTTATTTAATAAAATCATACTATTTCATAAAAATATATATATAATTTAGTTTTTTTAATTATTGTGTATCAATATTTACTAAACCAAAGGATTTACATCGTATTCCGGGCCAATTTAGCATTATTTTTGAAAAGTACGATGAAAAAGTGTAGTAAAAAAGTATGGTGAAAAAGTTCTTTTGAAATTTTTGGTTTGGGATAATATGTGTTTAGTAATGCTGTCAAAAAGTACTTTTGAGAAGATAAATGACCATTTTAGACATTATATTATAAGTTAAAATATATACATTTAAATAATAATTAAATTCTTTCATATTATATATATATTTAAATTATGATAAACTATAAAAATATTAATAAATAAATTATTTTTGTTTGAAAATTTTGATTAAAAAATATATAAATTATTTTTGAAAAATTATTTTTAAAAGTGTTTTTTTAGACATTTGAAATGAATATATATAATTTTTAAATTAAAAATAATAATTTACTTAAATATAATTATATATTCGTAAAAATTAAATTATAAATGATAATCAAATTCGTTATATTTATAATATGCGAAATATATCAACTAAAAATATAATAAAAAAATTATGAAAATTTATATATATATTATTCGAGTTACATACCGAAGATTTAGTGAATCATAAAAACAACATAAATAAACTAAACTAATCCATGTTATATATAAATATTATAAAAAAAATATATTATTGTTTGTAATTTAAAGTATTTGTACTAATCTATAAGCTAAAACACCTATTATAAATATTAAAAAAATACATTAGTACTTATAATTCAAAGTGATTTCATCTACAAATTGTAGCACCAATTATCAATACAAAAAATGTACCAATGCTTGCAATTTAAAGTGAATTCATTAATCTACAAGATATATCATCTCTTACCAATTCCATCTCATAACTGGATGAAATGTTTAGTTCATAATTATCATCTCTCACCAATTTTATTTGTCAGCTGATCAAGCATTTTGATTGCTTGTAGAATATAAAATGGATCTGTAACAGAAGTCATATTAGATGTAGCATGACTCATATTGTCAGTTGCACTGCATATTTTATCAATCTGCAAAGATAACCTTGTAGCTCTTTTAATTTCTTTGATGAATTTTTTTTCTTAATCCTCAAATTAAAAGTTCCCATCTCAGTGAATTTCTGTTTTTGTTGGAGGTGCATAAACTCTGATTGAATTTCAGGACTGATATTATTTTCATCATGTCTTACTTTAGTCAAGTATCCCGTTATCACCATGCTCTAAAAAATCACTAGGCAATGTACATGAAGAAAGTGCCCATACTTGATCACCAGTAGCAACTATCCCTCTAAACATTTGATCCAACTTTTCTTTCACTTCTGGATCAATACCTGTAGACTTGAATCTCTAAGCTTCAGGTACCACCTACATATAAATTAATAAATTAACGTAATGAATTATTATTAACATTAAAAATAATGAAAACAAAGATTATAAGAATAATTATCATACTTTGAGTCTACTTTCCCACAATTCTTCTGAGGTATTAATGGTCCATTTTGCATGATCTCATTCTAGACCAGTATCTTCCTCTTTAAGTTTTTCTCACCACTTTCACTCTTTCTTCAATAAATCCCATCTATTCTTTAATTGTCGTTGGGTATAAGCTTCTCCCGTCTCACTCTCAAAAAATTTCACTATTTTTATTCATCTATCTTTCTTAAAATGAGTGACAGGTCTATTACCATTTAATCTCCTTAATACAAAGATCACAAAATATTTCTATCAACCTCTTATCCTATATTGTTTTGAGTTTTTTACCACTTGCTTCAACAAGCGAAGTACTTTTCATCTATCATATAAATTCAAGTTATTTATAAAAGTTAAACATTTGAAGATATAGTCCCCTTACACGCTACAAAAAATTAATTAAATCATAAAGAAAAAAAATACAAATGAGATATGCTTCATAAATCAACCACAACCATAAAAAATTCTAAAATCCAAACATAAAACCAGTAAGATTATTGATATTGATTTCATAAATCAATCAAAATCATAAAAAATTGATAAAACCCAATTATATGAACCCACTCATAACAGGAAAAATAAAAATAAATAAAAATGACTAACCTCGATGGAAGATGAATTGAAGATGAAGAAGAAAGATATTATCCAGATGATTTCAAAGAAAGATGAAAAAGAATGATTTGTGAAGAGAAAAAAAATCTCTTTATGCTGAGGACCTTTGTTAATAATAAATAAAGATTAAGTTGTCTTTTACCTTTTCAATTGAGATTTTTACCACCACTTCTGAAAATAATAGCTTCTTGGTTTTGGCTTGACTTTAATGTTTTAAACCAGTCTGCACAATAATTACATATCTGTTTAGCATTGCTTATCAGTTCAAAACCATCTTTTTGTTCAGAATCTCGTTCTAAACTCAATCCTAAACGGGACCTCGGTCACAAAAATAACTAATCGCGTTAACAACGAAAAAGTCACATATATAAAACTGAGAATTTTAAAACATTATTTATGAAACTAAGAATACATAATGTCAAAAAATGCCCCCAAATTTTGAAAGAATAGTCACTGTAGTTTTATTTTTAAGCAATTCAACCCTCAATATTTCATTTTAGATCAAAATAGCTCCTTTATAGGTGAAAACTATTAGTTAATTCATTACAAAAATGGCTTTAAATGGCATGATAAACTATATCACAATCTATATTTGTTAGATTTGAATGAGATCAATGCACAACCAATTAAACTTGCCAAGTGGTGGAAAAGTGACAATTTGGGTGGTTTTTGGTAGAAAAAAAGGATAAAAATTTGGACACAATGATTTAAAGTGGTTCATACTTCTAAACCAAGTCCTACATCCACTATCTTATCTTCCCACTAAGGATTTCCCAAATTCACTAAGGATTTCTCAAATTCACTAAGGATTTCTACCTTTTGAGGACAAAGGGTTAACCTTACAACCTAGATACTAACCCTGAATCTAGCATCCAAAGTTCACAACCCGAACTTTGAAAATCGTCTCAAACAAGAAAACTCAGCAAACTAGTTACAAGGCTAATTGTTTGCAATCTAAACTCTCACCCAATCCTAATACACTTGAGTATACATATACATTGAACTCACAAGTGTTTTGTCTACCTAAGAATGAGAATTATGCTCTAAGAAATTTTTTTGATCATAATGTTGTTACAATGGAAGCATTAGTCTTCTCTTGATGCTTGAGACTTCTTTTTATCATCCCAATTGAGCTTCTAGTTGTTGATGACTGTTGGGATTGATTTGGAACTGTTTGGAGCTGATTTCTAGGCCAATTTCTGCTTCTGGTGCATGTGATATCGAAACACGTGATGGCCGTTTCGATATTGCCATTTTGGGAAATAGCTGTTGGACCTACAATAAATGACTGGTATCGAAACGCCTATAAGACATATCGAAAGAGCTAAAACCTGTTTCGATATGAATCTTAGCCGTTGTTTTTTTTTTTACAAAATCGTTGGGATTTTTTAAAGTCGTTAGAGGTGTATCAAAACACCTAAAACAAGTTTTGATATTGACGTAAAAAAGAGTGTTTGCTGTATCGAAACCAAAATTCGCAATAACAAACTATATCTAAACGGTCCTAGACCGTTTGGACATAAGAACACCTTCAAAATCTCTCAAAAACCTCTTAAATATATTTTCAAGTTGTTTGGACATAAGGACCATTTTTGAAATCTTTTCAATTTATTCCAAAACTATTTTTCAATTATTATATCAAGACATTAGTTCTACAATATTGATATGACAATATCATATAGATAAATATTAGGGGTGTTCAAAAATACTCGATCCAAATTACCCGACCCGTTGACCCGCCTACCCGATTAAAAATTATCGGGTATTTATAATGAAATACCCGAATTTTTTGGGCCGGGTACCCGACCCGTATTTTTTTCCGGGTAGTCGGGTCAGGTCAGGGTCGAAATTTTTTAAGAACTGAGTACCCGACCCGATAATTTTAATAAATATATATTTTTAAATTTTAAATTATATTTTTATTATATATTTTTATTATTTTTCTCTAAAATTAATTTTAAATCCTTAACTTCTTTTTGTACTTGTATTAAATACTTTTAAGTTTTGAATTTTTCATAAATATTTATATTAATTTGTCAATATGAAATTTGAAAAAAAATTATGATCGAGAATAATAATTTTTTTTATCGATAAACATTAATATATGCATATATATCCAAATATTTATTTTTAAAACCTATCTCAAATCAATAATTTTGTGTTTGAAATATATATCATGAAATTTTAAGTATTTCTTATATATTTTTTTAAAAAATATAAAAAATTAAACGGGGTACACGGTACCCAATTTTATGGGTACTCGAATTTTGCTGGTATCCAATTTGAGGGTACCCGGTTTTTATGGGCCGGGTTATGGGCCAACATTTTCGTACCCAAAAATTCCGGGTACCCGAAATTTCGGGTACCCGGTTATGAACACCCCTAATAAATATATTAACTTGAAAAAATATTTTATCAATTATTTTTTTAAATTATTTAAAATAAAAATTATTTTTTTCGTTGACTTATTATTTTGTCAGATTATTTTAAATTGTTTACCGTATGATGTTTTTTATCCACGAAAGGTTCATTTTGACAGAAAATAAAACATTGAGAGTTGAATCAGTTTAAAAAAATGTAATATGAGCCAAAATTACTATTCAATCAAACATCAAGGAGAAATTATATTTGGGGTCGTTCTCGCCACACCATTCATGGGACTAACCAATCAAATGCATCCATTAAATCAAAATTTTCACCTTATATTGGTAAAAACAGTTTTTAAATTTAATTTACAGAATTATAGTAAATATTAATGAAGATTCATTTGATAAAAAAGATGAGTTTGAAAAATTAATTAAATAAATGCATTTGATTGGTTGATCTCATAGATGACGTGACAGAAATGACTCATGATATTTTTTAAAGAATATATGGAGAAATTATATCATGAGTAAGTCCTACCACGTTATTCATGGGTTCAACTATTAAAAACCATCCATCTTATCATATTTTTCATATTATATTTTTTAAAGTGAATCTTCACTCATATTTACTGTTAATTCATTTTGAAAACAGTTTTTTTTCAAGTGAAGATTCACTTGAAAAAAATATATGACATGGAAAAATTGATGAGATATATGATTTTTAATGGTTGATTCATGAATACGTAGTAAAATTTACCTATAATATAATTTCTCGAATATATGGTATTGATTGTTAAATTAGACTAGATAAGTAATAACTTTTGATTTCTTTTCATTACCTTGACCTAAAATGATGTGGGGTGCATTCCGTACTAATGCTGAATTTTAGGTTCATGAATTTTCAATGCTTAAAATGGTTTACCAAAAAGGAAGCAAGATTTGACTTTTGCATTAAAAAATATTGGCTTAACCGTTCAGGAAGTACCTAAACTTTTAAAAATAAAATCAATTTAGTCCTTAAAACTATTTCCACCCAATTAAGTACTTAAATTCAAGAGGAAAAAAATTAAATTGGTTATTGCAGTAGTACTGACTGTTAATTTTAACAAATATTATAAAAAATTTCATGTGTTCCAATAAGATAATGTCACTTGAAATTTCTAGGAATTTTTAATTTTAATTTTCAAAAATATTTAGAAATCATAAAAAATATTTAAAATAATAAAAATTATAAGTATTTTAATTTAAAAAATATTTAAAATGATAATAATAGTTTTTCAAAATATAAATACATTTTTACAATTATAAAAATAATTTATATAATATTAAATATTATTATAAAATTATAAAAAATAATTTTATAAATTTTTAAAAAATAAAATTTATTTTTAAATTTTAAAATGTTTAAAATTTTCAAAATAGTTGAAAATAGTTAATCTATTATTTAAAATATTTTTACTTTTCAGTCAAAGTTTTCAAAAAGACATTTAATAATTTTTTATATTAAATTATAATATGAAATTTTTACTATTTTAAATATTTTTTAAGATAATATGGTTTTACAATTTTAATAATATTTTCATTTTATAAATAAATTCAAAATTTTCACAGAAATATTTGTTTATTTTAAACAATTTGAATATTTTATAGATATTTTTATTTTTAAAATTCTAAAAATGTCAAACAAAATCATCAAAATTTAAGGGACTAATTGATATATTTTTTATGCAAGGGCTTAATTGATATAGTTTTTAGTACAAGGCTTAATTGATTTAAATTTTTAATATAATGACTTTTTTAAATTCAAAAATAGTTTAAAAGTTTAATTCTTTTAAAAATTTAAGTGTTTATTAAACCTTAATTCATAATTATTTTACTACAATTAAGCGAAAGCAACAAAATTGTTATATTAAAAAATTACATAAAAATATTTCGAACAAAATAAAAATTTAGCAAGAAAATAAGAAAAATAAAGAAAACCTTAAAAAAATTAGAGAATACAATATCAAGTCACATGATTAATTTAATTACATCGATTAACGAATTATAAAAATAAATTAAATTATTGAAAGATTAAGGATAATTGTAAAATTAGAACTGGTCATAGTAAGAAAATCATTTACGAATGCAAATTTATCATAAGAACAGTAAAAAATATATCATAACGTAAAATCGTACACAAAAACAAATAAAAACTAACCATAAAAGAAAACAAAAATTGAATATAAAAAATCAATGAAACTAAAATTGGTATTGTTTTTGAAATTATAATAAATCAAATCAATTATTATGAAACTATAATATAATACAAGAAGGGGTGATCAAAACTCGACTCGACTCGAAATTTTTTTAAATAAAATTCGAGTTGTAAAATGAAAATTCGAATAACTCGAATAACTCAAAACTTTTAGTAATTAAAGGATTATTTTTAAGTTTGAAACGAGTCTATCAATTTTTTATGATATATACATTGATATATAAAAATATAAAGAAATATTGCTACATACGAAAAAAAATATATATATATACCTTATATGATTAGAGAAAGTATAACATGATAAATAATTATAATTAAATATTTATAGGAACTCGAAAACTCTACTCGACTCGAATCGAAAAAATTTTAAATAAAGTTTGAGTTATAAAATATGACTCATCAACTCAAATAACTCAAAATTTTTGACTCGACTCGATCGAATACTTACCCTAAAATACAAACGTAAATAGATGCATTTTTACACAAATATTCAATTTTTAATCTTTCTTACCGATATGACACTCAAATAACATTCATTTTTATCTAGTACTTATTTCTTAAACTCGTCTATAACGAGTTTTAATAATTTTTTATTCAGAGTTTTTATGAAACTTATTCAATTTTGATACCCAAAAATAATATTTTATGAAACTCATTGTATCAATATCGCAAGTTCTATAAAAAATAATATTTCAAGGAATTCTTTGTACTAATCAATCTAGTTCTATAAATGATTAATTGGTGCAAATTTGAGAATTATTAATATTTTTGTTATTATATCCGTAAATATTATTAAAAAAATCTTAAATACATCTAAAATATTGGAAAGACAATTCTCTTATACACTTTGATATGTCCAAGAATTAATTGATAGCACACCATTAATGACCAAACATCCTCGTGTTCATTTTCTTACTTTTCTAACCATTAATTGATTTTCAAAGTATTATAATAAACTTAAATTTAAAATTTGCTCTCCAAAAATATTTAAATATATTTATAGAAATTTAATTAATTTTTTATATAAAAATAATTGTTTTACAAAATTATTATTATTATTTTTTGAGCAATTAGTTTAATTTTCATTATTAATCATCTATTTACGGATCAAAACCAAAATCAAATAAACTATTCTACATTAATCAAATTACTTTTCTATCTGATTATTCTTTTCGCTTATCATTTTTCATTGTCGTGAAAAGGAGCTATGGAGTAATAAATATTTTTCTTTTATAATATTATTTTAATAAATTTGATATCATAATTAATAATTTTTTATTTGTCATTTTCTTTGACCGAAAATCTACATGAGCTAATTCGAACAGTGTCTACTATTTTTCAACCATAATTTAGATTTTTCAACGCTGCTGTACTATTTTATTTTGACCTAGAATACAAGATTCGATTCCTACTTTGATTTATTTCGTTTTCATTTTCATTCCCTCTAGAAGACGTCTTACCTTGATTAAATAGGACATTTAAAATATACAAAATAAAAATATATATATATATTTTTTAATAAATTTAAGATTTAAAATTTAGTTAAATATTAAATTTATTATATTCAGGTGCATTATTATTGATTACAATAATATATATTCTAGAATATACTCTCAACTATTAAACATTGATTGCTTAATCATTATGTTGGTATTACTAGTGCTCGAACTCATAATCTTTAGGAACAACAATTGTTCCTTTAACCACTAAGGCTAGATAACTCGTGCAAATGTCATATTTATTTTAATTTTTAAATTTTATTGAATAAAATATACTAAAAATTATTTTAATGTTGTGTTTTGTTTATGTATTTTATTGTTCTTGATTTAATGATGTTTTTTACTATTGAGATTTGATATTTTAATAATATGTTTTGTGTATATATTTATTGTTATATTCTTAATATTGTGGTTTGTTTATGGATTTTATTGTTCTAGACATAACGTTGTGGTTTAAATCTGTGGATTTGTTTATGGAAAGTGAATTGATCTCAGAAGATATTAACAATATTTAATTTGTATTGTTTAATATTATCCGACTTAATGCACGAACCTTTTAACCCAAGTGATTATAGAAACGATTGTTGTTCCTAGAGGTCACGGGTTCGATCATCAGAGATGCCAGTAGAATAATTGAGCGATCAATGTCAAATAGTAGAGATTATATTCTAGAACAATCATTATTAGCTTGAGATTTGACACTTTATATTGTAGTTGCTTATTGATTAATTTTAAAAATTAATTTTAATTTTTTATAATGTATAGACTTTATTTATGATTATTTTCATCTATTTATAATTTTAATTTTTTATAACATACCTTTTTCGTACATATATCATATAATTTTAAAAATTATTATTTTTTATCCTCGTATCCGTTTATGTACTCCAAGAGCTCTCGTGTTCAAATTCCATCTAGATCATTTACTTTATTTTCTTTATTCAATTAGGGATTCAACTTTTACACACGCGACTTTTCAAAATAAATTATTACATATTTTAGCACTAATGGGTTAAAAAAGGAAACCAAGGTTAGACATATTCTTTTAATTCTGAGAAAATGAATGTAGCCGTAATAGGAATCTTAAAATATTCAAAACCCATTTTTGACTGGTTTTTTCGGTGGATTTTTTTACTATAAAATGGTGATTCAGTGTTGTAAAATAAGTGTGAGAGTTGAATTTGTTTTTGAATACTTGGTAATTAACGTACACTTCTCGAAGATATCCAGAAACGCCATGGGATCAAATCAAGAAGAAGCTGACATCTTGCAAGCCATCCATTTGGCGAGCATTTCATCACTTCCTTTCGGGTTGAAAGTGGCTGTCGATCTAGGATTGTTAGAGATCATATCCAAAGCCAACACACCTTCTCGTACGTTGTCGGCTGCTGAGATCGTGTCGCAGCTTCCGAGTCCGAGCAATAACCCTGACGCCCCTTCCCTTGTTGATCGAATCCTCAGGCTTTTAGCCACTCACTCCATCTTAACATGCCAACAAATCTGCGGACAAGATGGGAAAATCCAAAGATCTTACGGCCTTTCATCGGTCGGCAAATACTTCCTTCTAAACGAAGGTGGGATCTCCTTTGTTCCATTGCAACGTATCCACCTCGAGAAGCACGTCATCGAATGCTGGTAATGACTTTTCTTTATCCATTCTCAGTGTACCATTGGTGACGTTTTCATTCAATTTTTTGGTTGATTCATTGTGACAGGAAATTCTTGAAAGATGTGGTGATGGAGGGAGGATTCTCAAGTGAGAAAGCATTTGGGAAGCACTTGTTCCAGCTGCAGGAGACCGACGATGAAATGTCGAAAAATTTCAATCGAGCAATGTCGATTTTCACCGACCTGGCGATGAACAAAGTTCTGGAAACTTACAAGGGGTTTGAGGATGTAAGGACAGTGGTAGATGTTGGAGGTGGAGTGGGTACAAATTTGAAGCTCATTGTTTCAAAGTACCCACAGATTAAGGGTATTAACTATGACCTGCCCCAAGTCATTAAAGATGCACTCCCCATCCCAGGTATATTCTCAATCCTCTTTGTCTTTAGTTGGTTGGTGCATGTTATATGGCTAAGTTAATCCTTTTCTTCTGTAGGAGTGGAGCACGTAGCAGGAGACATGTTTACAGAAATCCCTAAAGCTCAAGTTATTTTCATGAAGGTTAGTTTTTATTAAACAAATCACGACGTAACGTCTGTAACATTCACAATCGTAACACCGTGATCGCAATCGTAATTTATGCATATTTTTTGTGTTTTTCAGGCTATGCTTCATGATTGGGGTGATGAACTGTGCGTGAAATTATTGAAAGTGTGTTATGATGCATTACCAGAGACTGGTAAAATTGTCTTGGTGGAATCCATAATCCCAGAAGTACCCGAGACAGACATTATAACAAAGACAATCTTCCAACGTGATGTTTACTTGTGTCACATTCTTCCTGGTGCCAAGGAGAGGACCGTACAAGAGTTTGAATCATTGGCAAAACAAGCTGGATTCTCTTCTTTGAAAATTGTCTGTCCTGCTTACAATTATTGGGTCATGGAAATTCACAAAGCTGATTGATTTCAACGGTTCAGATTAATCTCCATGGTTATCACACGGTTGCCTTTTAGTTTTTGTTTTCTTTTAATAATCATTTTTGCTGTTTGTTCCAATAATAAAGTGTTCTACTGTATTATTTCTATAAGGCTGTGCTTTAGTTATATGTGCCTGAAATTAATATTATTTTCTTTTATATATGTATTTCTTAAATTTAGTTACGAAAAAAATATTTACTTAGGTCCATAAAATAAAAATATAATTAAAATTATGTCTTTTTATTGGTCGGTCCCATGAATACGTGGTGGGACTGATCTATGATATAATTTTTCAATTATCTTGAGAACATTGATTAAAATCGTACTATTTGTTTGGTCGAAATTCTAATCATGTGATAATACGTTAAATAAGGATAATTTCGGCCCATTATATTATAATCTATCGTTGTTTAAGCTCTTATTAATCCTAATTAAAAGTCGAGATCATTTTATGAGAAAAGTCAAACCACGTTTCATTTTTTAGTACGTTGTTTTTTAAGTCTTGAAATTCTCTGCATCGAAAAGTCAACATCAATATGGAATGATCCCACATCATTAATTTTCAGTCAAAGTACCAATAAAATCATTTTATGAGAAAAATCAAACCATATATTATTAAAGTTTTCCATAGTTATATGATGTAATTTTTAGGTGTTGTATAATTTATTTATCGATTAATTTTAATAATTTTTTTAATATTTATAATATCATGATTTAAATTTCAGACATTTGTTAAAGATATTTAGAGTTTAATTCTACTATGTGAATTGATATATAGCGTTTATTTAAAAAAAATAGGCTTATATAAAAATTAAGTGTTGAATTATAACTAGACTTAACTTTTTTTAAAGGATAAACTACATAAATGATCATCCAACTATGTTCTAATTATTCTTTGTATTCACTGACTATTATAAGTTGTAAAATAGTCTTACGACTTAAAAGTTATAACAAATTGGTTCAATGCTGTTAAAAATTAACAATTGACAGCGTGACAGTTAATATAAATTGATATAATTATATAATTAGATCTCAAGTTTTACACTTATTTTTATTTGATACTAATTCTAAATATTAACTCACATAATTTTAATAATCTATCAATTTAATCTCATTTTACCCTCGAGTTCCATTTTCCCTTTTCAAAAAAGGATTTTTCTACCATGAATGTAGATGCTTCTGCCTTTTATGGGGTTACCCGTCAAAGAACTCTGTCATCACTATTGTATAGCTTTTGTTTGGAATATAGTATGGAATATATCTCCTGGCAACTGCGTACTGTTGCAAAAGAAGCATAAAATCCAACACTAAATCAGTCTGTCACAAGCAGAAAATCCAACACCAAATTAGTCTGTCAGAAGCAGAAAACCTCCTGGAAGGTCTGGAATTTGTGGTGATTGGTTATTAGGCTCAAATTTAGAGTTGGCATGGCTCTTGCAAACCATGTATGTTCCAATGGTGATGTTTCCTCACTTCTGTTTTCTGGTAGCAAACTTGAAAAGGCTTTAATTTAACCTAAGATCTGGTTCAGGATGTACCAAAGGGCACTAGCTGAGGCTTTCTCACCAAAGCAAATATATACAATGACGGATTCAGTATTATATGTGAGGGTGTGTACAAATCAAAATATTTTTTAAGATAAGTACAAGTGATAAAAATCTTAAAATTTTAGGGTGGGTACAATCATAAAATTTTAAAAATTTTATGAACTAATTCATAAAAATTTCAAAGATCAATGCTAAATATATAAATTTTTAAAATTTCAGGGTGGACACGGAACTACCCTCAGCTACATATGCATCCGCCACTGAATATATATATATATATATGTGTGTGTGTCCCAAAGGTTCCTGCAACATCCCAAGTATGATTTCTCTTTTCCTATGTGTTTTTATTTACTAATCGAAAGTAAGTGAAATGAGACTAAATTGATAGATTATTGATATTATATGAGTTAATTTTTTTAGAATTAGGATTAAATTAAAATAAGTGTAGAACTTAATGACTAATTATGTGATTATATCAATTTACATTAATTAACACATCATCAATTTTTACTTTTTAACAATATTAAATTAATTTATTATAATTTTAAGTAATTAGACCAAATTATAATTTATGTCCGTTTGAGATTTTAATGTCATAAAGACATGTAGTAGAATACGTTTTGAAATGTAATTCACTGGAAAGTCAACAAAATGGATTGTTCTGTAGCTCAGGTACGGTTTCAGTCAAAACAAATACTATATTTTACTACTAGGGTAAATTATATAAATGGTTTCTAAATTTTTAAGACGGATTCATTTTAAGTATCATATTTTTATAATATTCGCTTTTAATATGGTCCCTCTTGTTTCCTTATGTTAGAAGCTGATATTAATTTTTATTTTTTTAATAAAAAATTGGTAAATTACACAATCATCATTCAACTTTTTTTCTTCTATTTTAGTCACTAAGAATAAGTCAAAGTGTTATATGTTGAACCTATAGATCATTACAATTTTAGACGTACCAATATGGGTCTTTGGAGATTCGTGCACGAGGTCTGAAGCATGCTCAAAATGCTTGAAATAAGCTTAGGGTACCGATACGTGGGATTGCATACTAGTATGATTTTTTTAATTTTAAATCAATATCATTATATAAAAAACTTTATCGGTACGGGTTTTGGTCATTAAAATTTATGAGGATTTTAAAAGGAGTATCGGTATGGAAATGAAGTGTACTGTTTTGAGGTTGAGTTGTATGTTGTACAGCTACGAGGTAAGGGTGTACTAAATCCGAGAGTTGTTTGTAACTGTTATTTTATACCTATACAATAGAGATCATATCGGTACTCTTATAGTTTTTGTGTATGTTTGGCATTTGTATTTTAAATGTGCTACAATATGACCCTGTTGCTCTTTTATCTATACTCTATAATCAATAGATGTTTAAAAATTGGCTAATGTTTCAACGAAAAAGAAATAGATTAACACATATTTGGCAAATTATAATTGGAAGTGCACGTAGGCTTTGAGAAAAAAATTATAAAATAGTCTTAATGTGCGTTTGAAAATTGTCTTTATTTTCATTGTTTGCATGATCACCTTAAGAGATAATATAATATCTAAAAAAGATAAAAAGAAAAAAAATAGTCGTGATTCACTGAAAGTTTTCTAGTTCCCGAAGCAAATCCAACATAGCTTTCTAGATTTGGTTTAGGTTTAAACCAGACCGAAGGGGTTACACTACTGGTAGGCGATGTCAAGGTTGTAATGAGTCTAATCTATCATTTTGTTAGTTTATCTAATAATGAAATGATTGATTTTGCCAAACTATCACAAATACTGATTATTGGACTAATGGAGTGTTTGATTTATTAAATTATTTTAAATTAGTATCTAATTAATAGAATATATAAGTTTTGGACTAAAATTGTGAATATATCAAATTATTGTTTTAACCTTAACGAATGATTGAATTATTAATCAAAAATATTTTTCAATTGATTCACATATTTTTTTTTCAAACCTATAATGTAATAAATGAATTGTTACATTAAGAAAAAAATGACATATTTATTCCTAAACATAGTACCAAATCGTTGAAAAATCTAAATTGTTGTTGACAAATAGTAGACACGGTTTGAAATTTCAATGCACCAAACATTTAACAATATCCATTGTCTTTTAGCTCAGGTAGATTTTCGGTCAAAGAAAATGACAAATAAAAAATTATTAATTATGCTATCAAATTTATTAAAATAATAATTTAAAAGAATATTTATTATTCCATAGGTCCTTTCACGACAATGAAAAATAATGGAATGAAAAAATCAGATACAAGTAATTTGGTCAATTTCCACTCCTATAGTTGAATCTAACAAAAAGATTTTATAAGAAACTTGTAAAAATTTCAGGAAAAAAATAGACAAAGATCACATATTAAATAAAATCAGTCATAATTTTTCTTAAAATACCCAACATAGTCTCCCAGCTTTTTACAATGGTCCCACCGTTAAGAGTTTGAAGCGTTATTATGAAAAATCTTTGGTTTGAAGTAGAGTCGTCATTGACATTTTGATAGATTTAATGTAAAAAAATAAAAATTTAAAAAAAAAATTAAGTTCGAGAATCGATTATATGTGGAGAATGATTAACTCTCTCACGATATCTAAAATTGATATCAATCGATTAAGAAATATCTTAGTGATGATGTCACAAATAATTTAAAACTTGTGATCCATAAAAGTATTTAAAAAATAATCCCTTTATCGGGGTGAACAAGAAAAATTACATCTAATAAAAGCATATATCATATATATCATATAATGATGTCATAATATTAAATATAATATATAATATTTTAAATACATTAATATTAATTAATAATATGATTAAGCTTAATAAATGGGAAAAAGTGACCAAATCATAAACAATAAAAGCTTAAGAGCTTGAAAAACGACGTGGATATAAAAGCCGGAAGGACTCTGGGAGTAATTTTATCATCTTCAAAAATGAAGTGGATTGTCCTTCTGGGTACAGGTCAAAGCGTGGGTGGGGATGTAAACGAACCGAACGTTCGGTGGGAAATTCGTTTATATTCGTTTATTTATTAAATAAACAAACATGAATAAAGGGCTCGTTCGTTCATTTATGTTCGTGAACGTTCGGTAATCTATTCGTTTATATTCGTTCATTTATGTTCGTTCGTTTATGTTCGTTTAAATTTATTCACATATCTAAGAGTGAGCATAAGATCAAGTAAGTCGAGTCAAAAAATTTTGAGTTACTCGAGTTCAGAAGTCTTATTTTATGACTCGTTAAAAACTTCATTGTTATAGGCTAGGTGTGTTCATTGTTCTGTCAAACCAAGTTAATGAATCGAACCAAAACCAAACTGGTTAATCAATTAAATTTTAGGTTTCATCTAATAATTAATAACTTTTTTTAATTTTAATTATCGACTAATTCGGTTTAAAATCAGTTAATTAGCTGAATTAATCGAATTAATCTAAAATATTAAATATTTAGCATATTATATATGTTATTTATGTTCATTTCTTTTATGTTTGTTTATATTCATTTATGTTCGTTCGTTTTCGTTCGTGTTCGTTCGATTCATTTACACCCCTAAGCGTGGGTATAATAAGATCAAAATGACGTCGTTTTGTTTTAACATTAAATATTGATTTTAATTCAAAAAAATCATTTGTTGCTTAAAGATTTAAAAAAATGGAAAGTTTTCTTTAAATGGTCTCCCATGCTCCGTCTTTGGACACTTAAAGTCTATCGTGGACCGTCGTAGTTTTCTCCAAACGCCACCATCGTCGGCGACTACTGAAGGTGATAAAAGTGGTTAAAAGGGTGCAATATTGTCTTTAACCATCAAGAGGACATAATTTTTTTTATTATTATTATTTTAAATTAGTTACAGTGTTACAATAGTATCTGTTCTAAAATATACTCTCAATTTTTACATTGATCACTCAAACACTGTACTGACATTACTGATGCTCGAACCTGTGACATTTAGGAACAACAACCGTTTCTTTAACCACTAAGGCTAAATGGTTCGTACTAATTTTGATTATATTTTTATTTTAATGATCTAAGATAAATAAATAATTTTTTCTATAACTCAATTTAAGAAATACATAAATTAAAGAAAACAATATTAATTTTATGAAAGAAGATAAAAAGAAAGTAAAATGTCACACATATATTTTTATTAAATAAAATGATATTACATTTTTAAAAGTAAATATGAACATTTATACCTATATAATATAAGTAGAACATAATTATCCTTATCACTCGAACAAATACCCCACGAAAGCTTAATGCACATACAACCGAAGCAAAGCTTTATGGAAATAATACAGTAGAACACTTTATTATTGAAACAAACACCAAAAGGAGATTATTAAAAGAAAACGAACACTAAAAGGCAACCGTGTGATAACCCTGAAGATTAATCTGAACCGTTGAAATCAATCAGCTTTGTAAATTTCCATAACCCAATAATTGTAAGGTGGACAGACAATTTTCAAAGAAGAGAATCCAGCTTGTTTTGCCAATGAGTCAAACTCTTGTACGGTCCTCTCTTTGGCACCAGGAAGAATGTGACACAAGAAAACATCTCGTTGGAAGATAGTCTTTGTTATAATGTTTGTCTCTGGTACTTCAGGGATTATGGATTCAACCAAGACAATTTTACCAGTCTCTGGTAGTGCATCATAACATACTTTCAATAATTTCAAGCACAGTTCATCACCCCAATCATGAAGCAACGACTGAAAAAACAAAAATACATGTCATAAATTACGGTTGCGGTTACGATGTTATGATTGCGAATGTTACGGAGGTTATGCTGTGGTTTGTTTTCCAAAAACTAACCTTCATGAAAATAACTTGTGCTTTAGGGATTTCTGTGAACATGTCTCCTGCTAAGTGCTCCACTCCTACAGAAGAAAAGGATTAACTTAGCCATATAACATGCGCCAACCATCTAAAGACAAAGCCGATTAAGAGTATACCTGGGAAGGGGAGTGCATCTTTAATGACTTGGGGCAGGTCATAGTTAATACCCTTAATCTGTGGGTACTTTGAAACAATGAGCTTCAAATTTGTACCCACTCCACCTCCAACATCCACCACTGTTCTTACACCCTCAAACCCCTTGTAAGTTTGCAGAACTTTGTTCATCACCAGGTTGGTGTAAATCGACATTGCTCGATTGAAATTTTTCGACATTTCATCGTCGGTCTCCTGCAGCTGGAACAAGTGCTTCCCAAATGCTTTCTCACTTGAGAATCCTCCCTCCATCACCACATCTTTCAAGAATTTCCTGTTACAATGAATCAACCACCACATTGAATGAAAACGGCACCAATGGTACACTGAGAATGGATACAGAAGAGTCATTACCAGCATTCGATGACGTGCTTCTCGAGGTGGATACGTTGCAATGGAACAAAGGAGATCCCGTCTTCGTTTAGAAGGAAGTATTTGCCGACCGATGAAAGGCCGTAGGATCTTTGGATTTTCCCATCTTGTCCGCAGATTTGATGACATGTTAAGATGGAGTGAGTGGCTAAAAGCCTGAGGATTCGATCAACAAGGGAAGGGGCGTCTGGGTTATTGGTCGGACTAGGAAGCTGAGACACGATCTCAGCAGCCGACAACGTACGAGAAGGTGTGTTGGCTTTGGATATGATCTCTAACAATCCTAGATCGACAGCCACTTTCAAACCGAAAGGAAGTGACGAAATGCTCGCCAAATGCATGGCTTGCAAGATGTCAGCTTCTTCCTGATTTGATCCCATGGCGTTTTTGAATATCTTAGAGAAGTGTACGTTAATTACCAAGTATTCAAAAACAACTTTAACTCTCACACTTATTTTACAACACTGAATCACCATTTTATAGGGGAAAATATCCAATGAAAAAACAGTCAAAAATGGTTTTTGAATATTTTAAGATTCCTCTTTCGGCTATATCCATTTTCTCGGAACTAAAATAATATTCCTACCCTTGGTTTCCTTTTTCAATCCATGTACGTTAAAATATGTAATAAGTTATTTATTTATTTTGAGAAGTAGAGTATGTAAAAGTTGAATGTAATAACCTTGGTTACCTTTTTCGATTCAAATACAAATATGTAAAAGTTGATCATGATGTTCTCATATTTTTATTCTTAGTTTCAAACCAACATTTTCGACCTGAATTTGATTTTATAAGAAAATATTGTAGAATTTTAGTTATTTGAAATTTTAAGGACTGCTTTGAAGTGAAAATTAATAAATTCACAAGAGGTATACACTTACCCAATACAAATAAGTAATAAGTTTAATCATCTTTATCATGTTTTCCCTATTTTTGATAAGTTATTATAAATGTGAAAGCCTTAATCTCGAGTCAGCCTTAGGTATAGTTGGCACGTCATAGAATCTATGAGTTTGTGTTTTGGATGGACTACGGTCCTTATTTAGTGACAGTAAAATAGGAGTTGTGTGGTTATCTAGTGACAGTAGGAGGGATTGACTGGTACTACGAGTATTATCTTTTGCAAACTGTATGGTTGTGAATTCGTGTACCTAGGCTATATTTCGATTCTCAACTCTATGTAAAAAAAATCACGAGAATTTCATAAAATAAACTTGTGTTTTAATATAATAACTTGCATAATAAACTAAAATTCAATGATTATATTAAAATCAAACTAAAAATTTAATTACTTATAGAATATTATAAAAATATAATGATAAAATGAATCCGTTTTAAAAATTCAGTAATCATATATATAATTTATCTTAATAATAAAATATATTAATTTCTTATTTAATACTAATAAAATATATTAATAATTGTTCCTTACGCTTTCCATCTTTTCATTGTAATGAAAACCACATAGTAATAAATATTCTTCCTTTCAGAATTATTTTAATACATTGGATAGCGTAATTAATAATTTTTATTTATTATTTATTTTGACTGAAAGTGTACCTGAGCTACAGAACAATCGATTTTGTTGACTTTCCAGTGAATTATATTTCAGAATGTATTCTATTACTCGTCAACTATTTGGTACTATTTCTGTTTTGAAAGAATTCTTTTGACGAATTATATTGAATTTTTATTAAATTCATAGAAAATTATAATTATAACGTAATTAAGAGGTAAAATAATTAAATTAAAAAATTTAAAAATTTTTATAACCCAAAAACAAAGAAAAATAAAATTCCTAGAAAATAAGCATACCAATAAAATTCAACAGCTTCCTGAATATCTTTGTCTCTGTCCACACGAGACACATAGTGAAAGAAGGAGTTTATGATATTAAAATTCAACAGTTTCGATAGATCCTTTTAGTCTTCAGATTACATAATAATAAATTGTTTCGGATTAAAATATAATCGATATTGTTGACTTTTAGATAAAGAAGTTTGAAGAAAAATACGTTTTTATAATGGATTCAGCAGCTACTACATGCCTTTATGACGTTAAAATCTTAAACAATCATTAAAATTCTACAACGGACATCGAACGCTATTGAACACTACTAATATTGAACATTGTTGAATATTATTAAACTAATTAATAAAAATTTAAAATCTCAAGGACTTAATATATAATTAATAAAAGAGTGATAAACTCAACATAAAATTAATAATTGTATGATTAGTCCTTTAAATTTTTATTTTTTATAAATTAATTTAATAATATTCAGTAATGTTTAACATTAACGATGTTCAACGGTGTTCGACACCCGTTATAGACTCATCAATATATATATAATCCATAAACACTAAATTCAAAATTTAAAATCCAAAATAAAAAAATCTCTAAACCCTAAATCCTAGAATCATAAATTCTTAACTAGTTCTGGGTTTTAAGTTTAGGGTTTAGACTTTTAAGAATAAAGATTTTATGTTTTAGGGTTTAGGTTTATGGTTTTAGATTTTAAGATATATATTTTACTTTTTTTTGGTTTTAGGATTTATGATTTAGTGTTTTGAATTTTACGGTTTAAAGTTTAATATTTTTAAGCCTTTGACTTTAGAGTTTTAGGTTTTGGATTAAAGATTTTTTATTTTCTAAATTAAAAAATAATTTAAATAATTTATTTTAAAAAATTAAAATATATAATATAATAACAAAAATAATTTATTTAAAATTTTATTTTAAATAATTTATAATTATATGTTGTGTTCTTAATATTTTTAATCTTTATTAATTAATTTAATAGTGTTCAGTAGTGTTCAATATTAGTAGTGTTCAATGATGTTCGACGTACGTGATAGATTCATCCTTTTTATTATTATACTAAATTTTCATACTTTTATTGATTATTTGTAATAAAATTCTTCCTAAGACTTTCTATAACATATTTGAAAAATTCTATAACGCACGTCAAGCACTATAAAATATTACTAATGTTGAATATTATTGAATATTATTAGAATATATGAAAAATAAATTAATTAAAAATAATTTTAAATAATTTATAATTGCATATTCAATCTTTTAAATTTTTAATATTTATTAATTAATTTAATAGGTTTTTGCTGTGTTCAGTGTTAATTAGTGTTCATTATTAATTTCTTAGTCAAAATTATTTTTTTTTATGTTCAAATAAAGTTGTTTGTGTCATAATAGAGACATTACTTTTCTTAGCATATCAAAAGTTAATATAAAAGAAATTAATTATTTCTTTACTTATTAAATTTATTATATTACTATATTTAATATTTTAATGAAAAAATAAAAAAAATATTACTCGAATTATTTATTCTAATTAATTAGTTAATTAACTATCTGATTTAATTGATATAATATAAGAGTAAGAAATTTGAATTCAACAATAAAATAAAATAATTTTTTAAAGATTAATTAAACCATTTTTCTATAAAAATATTAAAAATATATTATTTTTATTCGGTTATAGTTCAAAGTTTTAATTAAAAGTTATTAACTGATTTGATCTATTATATACATTATTTTTAATTTTTATGCATTATAGTCTACTAATTTCTGTTACACTTATTAATTTTATTAAAAAAAAAAATTTGGCTCTTGGTATGATTAATAGTGTGAACATTTAATTTTGACTTTCTATTTCTTTCTACTCTTTTATTATAGTCGAAAATTTATTAAATTTATCATATTATCGTATTTCACATTTTAATAAAATATTAAAAATTAAAATCAAATATTTTGTTTAACTGATTAATAGATTATCTAATTTAATTCATAAGATACATGATCTAGAATTGAATAGCCTTAATTTACAAATTAACCAAAATATTTTTAAACATTAATCAAGTTTTTCTATTTGTATAAACATGTCATTTGAGAATGATCAAAATATGAGTAATTTGAAAATTAAGTTATTAATTGAAAATTTTTAAACTCTAGTGACTAAAATAAGAGTGAAAAAAATAAATGATGATTGTTGTAGTTTACTTATTTTTATTCGATAAAATAAAAATTAATTTTAGCTTAAAATGGAAGGAAATGGGAGGGACCATATTAAAAGCAAGCTAAAAAACCGATGACTATATTGAAATCTAGTGAAAATTTTGGACATACGTAGTATGAGAGACCGCATAAAGCCCAAGAAGAGAGAGGCCTAAAAATAAAAAATTAAATTAAATATTTATAAAATTATATCAATATATTTACGTGTATATAATAATTATCAAAACTTAAAAAAAAAAGAATATAATTTTTAGGTAAAAAAATTGAAAATGTTTGATTTTTAGATACTTAATATTTAATTTTTTATTACTCAAGAGAATAATCTAATAATATTTTTTATTAAGATAATTTTTTGAAGATAAAACTTATATATCTTTGAATAAATTTCACAGGGACTGCAAAATCTTTGAAGATAATAATTTCAATAAAGTAAGGGTTTCATTTTAATAAATTACACAGAACTCCTAAAATCTTTAAATTGACCTTATTAAAATCGAACTAAAAAATTAATCATCTTATCAAATATTTTAAAAATATAATAATAAAAATAAATACATCTTAAAATTCAATAATCGTTTATATAATTTATCTTAATAATAAAATATATTAATTTCTCATTTAAATATAGATGTCCACAGAAAAAATTGTTCCTTACTCTTTTCATTTTTTTCATTGTAATGAAAACGACATAGGAGTAATAAGTATTCTTCCTTTAAATATTATTCTAATACATTAGGTAGCGTAATTAATGTTTATTATTTCTTTTAAACAATGGATTTTGTTGACTTTCCAGTGAATTACATTTCAAAATGTATTCTATTACTTGTTAATATACGTGTAAACGAATTAAGTCGAGTTCAAGTAGTACTAAGTTTAATTTAGCTTATTAAAATTTTGAATCGAGTTTGAGTTTGAGTAATTTTAAACGAGTTTAAAAATATAAGTTCGGTTCGTTAAGAACTTGAGTCGAGTTCGGGCTTTATTTGAGCCTAATCGAATTAAGTGTTACTGATATTTAATCGTGTTAGACTCAAGTAAGTATTATTTTTCACGTCTCATTTAAAGCCTAATGAAGAAAAAAAAAACTTTAATACACAAGTTGTGTAAACTCAATCTTGTTAATTTTAGGATTCAGTGTATTTAGATTGTAGGGTTTTAAGATTAAAAATTTAGATTTTAAATTATAAAAAATAAAAATAGTATATTTATATTTTCAAGTAGCTCGTGAACTTTTCGAGTCGAATATCACGTAACTCGGCTCGACTCGTCAAGAACTCAAACCGAGCTAGAGTCGAGTCTAATTGAATTGAGTTTTGATCGAATCGAACTTAGATAACCCGCGATCTTCTCGTCTTATTTACAACTTTACTTAGTACTATTTTCGTTATGATATATTTTTTAGTCTTCAGATTATATAGTAATAAATTGTTTACGTTAAAATATAATCGATATTGTTGATTTTTAGTTGAAAGAAGTTTCAAGCAAAGTATGTTTTAATGATATTCAAAATTAATAATATTTAACAGTATTCAACGTCTATCGTAATTTTTTTTATTGGTACCTTCTATTTAAAGGAAATTATAGATCTATTAAATGAGATTCTACAGGGTTATTACACTCGAAAACGAAATTCTTTTGACTTCGAGGTTAATAATCATTCCTTTGATATTCTAGGTTCAGCCTAGAACTTTTCATTATTTTCTTTAAGGTCTTGTAGATGTAGATTTAGTATTTTTCATTTTAGAATTTTTATTTAAAATAATTTTTATGTTTATTTTTAGTATAATTTAATAAAAGTAATTTGTAATATTGTCGAATGTCATGTCAGTATTGAATCAAGATTTTTCAAACAGACATAATAAATTAATATAATGGTTACAAAATAAAATATTAAATATCATATATATTTCGCCAAAAAGTAATAGATTTCAAAAATAAGAGTACGGTATAATTTGGAACTAAAATAATATTTCTACCCTTGGTTTCCTTTTTCAATCCATGAATGTTAAAATATGTAATAAGTGATTTATTTATTTTGAAAAGTAGAGTGTGTAAAAGTTGAATGTAATAACCTTGGTTACCTTATTCGATCTAAATACAAATATAGATATTGTTAGAATCTGACTATAATATTGTCTTATTTTCGTTCTTCGTTTTAAACCCATATTTTCGACCGCCAATTTGAGTTTATAAGAAAATATTGCAGAATTTTAGTTATATGAAATTTTAATGACCGCTTTGAAGCAAAAATTAATGTTTTGGGCTGTTTTGAAAGCCGGAAAATAGGGGATTATTTTTCATTTAAAATAAATGTTGTGGATTGGCTTGAATCTATACATAAACTGATGTAATTTTGTGACTATGTAATTGTGGTGCTTATTGATTAAGGATATGAAATTATGGATGAATGCCTTGATACATGCTTATATGAGACATATGTTTGATGATTAATTGTTAATTACGTGTTCTATTTAACTAAATAAGTGACCCTAAGAAGCTGTCCCATCTTGAATAAATGTCATGAAATCAGACTGTTATTATAGTAATTAATCAGACTGTTATCATAGTCATTGAGTTATTTAGGGATTAATAGGTTTAAGGCTACCCATGTGTCTATGTATATTGATGTGTTTGATGTGTATAGGTTTGAGACTGATTTGTATGGATTAAAAGTGTGTTGGCCTGTTTTGGCATGCATGTACATGTATACAAAAAGAAGCTAGGAAGGATTTGGATATGTAGCAAGCTTTGGTTAAGGATTCGAGTATCCCGTAACTTCAAGGTAAGAGGTGAGCGTAGTTTAAAGACACGAGATACGTTATAGCTTTTCCAAACGCATCTCTTTGTTTTTAATATATTATCTTGAATATTATGGTAAACAATGCTTAAGGCTTGACTTGGATAACAGGTAAGTACCAAACTACAAGTGCTATGTGATTGATTATGTGTGAAATTCATGATACGTTCGAAAATCTATATGAAGTTGAATATGTTTGAGTTTCTCTTACATGCATGCTAAATCCGAAAGTTGTATATGTGATTGACTTTGTTTAGAGGTGTATATTCAGTTAATTTGGTTGGTACCGAATTAATCGAAGTTTTTAAAATCTTAAACGTTAACCGAACCGAATTACCTTTAACCGAATTAACCGAACCGAATTTATTTCGGTTAATTAGCCGAATTAACCGAATTAAACGAAATTTATTATAAATTTTGATTAAATTACATAATAGGTCACTAAATTATACTAAAATAATTTTTTAGTCACTAAACTTTTATTTTATATTAATTTAATATAAAATTTAGTGACCATTTTATAATATAAAAAAATTAATGAACATTTTATAATTTTTTAAAAGTTAAATGACTAAATATATATATAATATAATATAATATAATATAATATAATTTCGGTAAATTAACTGATTTTGAGCCGGATTAACTGATAACCGTTAAATTTACCAAAAATTAACTGACCGAGTTAACTAAAATAATTTCGGTTCGATCGATTAATTCGATTAAAACCGAATAATACATACCCTAACTATGTGTGATGCGATAAATACGAAACTTTGCTTATATGATAATAAATACGTGGAGATATGCTTATCTTGACATAAATATGACATGTGACTTAACTCATGATTGAGATTATGTTCATTGTGATCCTTAGATAAATATTTTGCTTGATTGGCAAATAAAACATCTACTAAGCTATCGGTTGGTTAAAAATATGAATATTGATTGATAATTATAAATAGATTTAATTTGTGGTTGTTATGACCTATAATAAGATATGTTTAATTTTGATTATGGTTTGGATATGAATATAACAAGCTACTCGAATAAAATGAGAAAAATAAATTAAGAAATTTATATGAGGGGCACACTTACAATAGGTAATAAGTTTAATGATTGATATTTTGATAAAGAGCCATGCTCTCCCTATTTTTGATAAGTTATAATAAATGTTAAATGTTTGATTTCGAATCAGTCTTAGATACAATTGGTATGACATAGGATCCATGAGTTCGTGTTTTGAATGAATTATGGTCTTTATTTGGTGATAGTAGAATAGGAGTTGTATGGATGCCTAACGACAATAAAATGGATTGACTAGTAATACGAGTATCATCTTTTGATAAGAATTTGGTTAAAAATTCGTGTATTCTAATTATAATTCAATTTTTAAGTCTACATAAAAATATCATGAGAAATCCATAAAATAAACTTGTTTTTTAATATGATAGGTTGCATAATAAGCAATGAATATCTAACTGATTACAAATATACTTGATTTGTAGATAACAGGTTATACTTGCCTTGAAATGTTTTGTTTGATATTTAGATAACAAGTGATATTTTTCGTGAATTGTTTTATTTTGAATAAATGTGTATAAATGACGGTGGAATTAGTAAAATATTAATTTTAGTTTTTTTATTTATAAAAATATAGTTTTCTTCAAATTATTTTCAACAATATTGTATATTATTGTTTAAATTAGAAAACGGATGGATTCTAATCTAATTTTAAACACTGTTTTACCTAGAAATAAAAATAAAAATAGCACTGTTCAAAGATGGATGCATTACAATCCAAATTTGAACAGTATTGATTTTCTAATTACTTTTAGATAAAATACTGTTTAAAATTGGATTATAATTTATCCGACATTTAATTTGCTATAATAAAATATCATATTATTGAAAATAAAGTGAGAAGTGTTATCGGTTGAAAAAAATGACAACAATATTAACTTAAAAACTTCATAAATGATTGTTTTGCTATGAATTAAATATATGTGGATTGTTTTGCCTTGAATAAAGAACAAAAATCTTCTACCTGTGTTCTGTGTCTCTTTTTGTGCTTCCTTTATATTTTTGTAAAAAATTGAATTTTAAACCCTAAACTCTTATTTTCTATATTCTAACCTCTAAACCCTACACCTTAAAAAATACACCTTACCCTTAATTCCCTAAACCCTAACCAAAACCTCTAACCTAAAACCCTAAACCCTAAACCCTTTAATTTAAAATGAGGCATAAATGAAAGCATGAGAAAAGACTGTTTTGACATGAATCGAACACATGAAAACGACATAGGAGTAACAAATATTCTTCCTTTAAATATTACTTTATTACATTAGATAGCGTAATTAATATTTTTATTTATTATTTATTTTGACTGAAAGTGTACCTGAGCTACAGAACAATCCATTTTGTTGACTTTCCGGTGAATTATATTTCAGAATGTATTCTATTACTTGTTAACTATTTGGTACTATTTTCGTTTCGATATATCTTTTTAGTCTTCAGATTATATAATAATAAATTATTTCGGTTAAAATATAATCGATATTGTTGGCTTTTAGATAAAAAGAAGTTTGAAGAAAAATATGTTTTATAATAAATTCAGCAACTACTGCGTTCGTTTATGACATTAAAATCTCAAACGGACGCAAAAAATATTTAATATTTTTTATATTTTTTATATAAAATAAAAAAAACACTAATCACATGTCTCATTAAAAAAATTCTTTAAATATATTTAAAGAAAAAGAGTACATACCGAAGGGGACGTTAATCACGAAATATTCAAAAACAACTTTAACTCTCACACTTATTTTTAGAAATGATAATACAATCCGAATCTGATTTGAATTTGATTTAATCCGGAAAAAAAATCTGATTAGAAAAGTTTGAATCCAAATCTGAAAAAAAAAAAGAATATGAGTCCAAATAAGAGCTGGGTCGAATATGGATATTGTCATAATCTGATCTGAATTTAATCCAAATCTATATTCAATTTGAATCCAATCCATATATGAATTAGTAT
Organism: Abelmoschus esculentus; assembly: GCA_035048815.1. Classification (NCBI taxonomy): domain Eukaryota; kingdom Viridiplantae; phylum Streptophyta; class Magnoliopsida; order Malvales; family Malvaceae; genus Abelmoschus; species Abelmoschus esculentus. Next base: position 4,632,890 of record JAUCBN010000063.1, on the reverse strand, counting down.
AAAAACATTTAAATCTCTTATATTTAAAAAAAATTCAGATATATACTGAAATCTTAATTAAATTGAATTGATATTACCTATATTAATATAAATATATATTAAAATCGTAATTAAGAAGTTATGTTAGTAGACTAGTACCACAATAGTAGTTTATGTAAGGATAATTTATTTGTTTAATTTTTTATTCTTGTTAAAGTTTGGGTTGTCAACCTTAATTTTTTTTGGCATAAAGATAATTTTCACCCTTCACGTTTATAATTTGTCATTTTGGTCCCTATTCTTTTTTTGGATAAATTTAGCCCTTGATCTATTTCTTTTTAACAAATAACTCATTTTTTAACTACCATGATAACTAAACCGTTAAAAAATTAATAATGATAACATGTCATATATATGATAATATATTTTAAATGACATAGAATCTAACCTATTAAATATATGCATATGTATATGATATAATTTTATTCCAGTATAAAATATAAAACAATTAAAATTTAAATAAAATAATAAAAATTAATTAAATCCAAAATAAAAATTTACTAAATATTCTCAACATTAACTAAACTAAAATATCTTTATAAAACCCTAAAACTCCAATTTAGATTAAAACTAAAACACCTAAATTCTAAACTAAAATAATAAAAATCCAATTGATTATTATCAAAATCTTTTGTCTTTGATTCACCAGTAATAAACTATATAAAACCCTTTCTTTTCAAATTATATTCATACATTTTTAGATAAAATTTTGATTTTACTATAGTTAAGGTTGAGAATGTTTAGTAACCTTTTGTTTTAGATTTAATTAATTTTAATGAATAAAAAATTAATTTTTAATATTTTATGTGAATTTTAATTGTTTTATATTTTTAGATTATAATAAAACTATATTCTGCGTGTATGTATTTGATATACTAGATGTCAAGTCATTTAAAATATATTATTACATATATATGACATGTCATCATTATTAAATTTTTAACGGTTCAGTTATCATGGTAGTTAAAAAATGAGTTATTTGTTAAAAAAACATAGGTCAATGGCTAAATTTATCCTAAAAAAGTAAGGGACAAAATGACAAAAATTATAAACATTAAGGGTGAAAATTATCTTTATACCTTTTTAAAATTATATTATACATATATTATGTAGGTCATATAAAATAAATTTTTAATTTATATATAGATATAAAAAATCGTAAATAAAGTATATACTTTATAAAAAAAATAATATCAATAAGCTATCCACAATATTAAAGTTTCAAATATTAAGATTCAAACAATAAATTAAGTCTAAAAAATATTAAATAATTAAAATCAAACATTGTTAACATCTTTTGGGATCAACTGACTCCCTAAATACAACTCAATAAATGAAAGTTTCGCAAACTCTAAATATCATGAAACCCCATGTATCAAATATTAAATGGAGATATGGCTTATAAACATCACATACTCTAATCATGTCATAGATAAACTTTGTGAAATCAACAATATAAATCATTTTATCCCACGAAACATCACTCATAAGTTTTTTCTTCGCAATGTATATCTTTTATGTGTCATCCTCTCTATAAGAATTTAATTTATTGCTTATGATTATTGTTTGAAATTTAAACCTCTTCAGTATCATAATGATCGAGGTAAAATAAGTATCAACAATCGAAAGATACTTTTGAATAATTATCAATAATAACTCAAAGGATGTTGATGCCCTTTTTTACTTTTTAGAAATATTCTAACCGTAATAAAAGCATCTGTTAAATCACTTGAGTCAATTCTTTTAAGTCATGAAGAATTAGTGCAACAAAGAAAGATACAGCACAAGAAATGAGTTAGTGCTAGAAAAAACAATAAATGCAAACAAAAAAAACACTATATATCTCATCTAGGATGTAAAAACAACTAATTGAATGGATTTTAAGTCAGATACTTTTAGGTCGGGTAAAATTGGATACAATTCATTTTAGGTTGATTTGATTTTTGATTCGATTTGGGTCGGATGCGGGTTTATTTCAAGTCGGTTCCATTTCAGGTTGGGTCACTACACCAAGTTTGGTTTTTAGCGGTGTTTTTTGTGATGTTTTTAGAGAAAACATCGTTAAATTTAAACTTATTGTGGCGTTTATCAGCGAAATGACATAAAATACAAACTTTGCGGCGTTTTTTGCGACGTTTTTTATATAGACTCCAGAACAAAACATGTATATAGTGGCGTTTGTAAAATAAACGCCGCAATAAATGTCCTTTAGTGTCGTTTTTAAAAATAAACGCCGCAATAAATATCTTTAGTGGCGTTTTTAAAAATAAACACCACAATAAATATCCTTTAGTGACGTTTTTAAAAATAAACGCCACAATGGTGAAACTCACCGTTTTAGTTTCAACATTATAACTCTTTTTTGCTGAGGCCCTCCTTTACCCGATCCCAAATCCAGTAAAATCCCCAAGTCTTCATCTCTCACTAGTGCTCTCTCTCTCGCCAGTGGTTACCGTCACCGTCATCGTCTCAGACAAAACACCCTCGTCCGATCATCTTGTTTTTCTCTTGAACTGATGCAATCCTGCTCTCACCATGAAACACGGAAGTTCGTGAAGAAGAATTTTAAATCTGTTTTGAAAAGAAAACCACGAAGAAGGCTTCGAAGAGTAAGTTTTGTTTCCTTTTTGGTAAAATCAAATATGGTTATAAACGTAAATCTTGAAATTTGAGTTTTTCTGAATATAATCTTTTTGATAAAATTTTATTTGAAATTTAAAATATGATTCTAAACATCAGTTTTGTATTCTCTCATTTGCCTTTTAGTTTCTGCTTTAGTTAGTGTTTCAACTAAGCTAATTAGTGATAGTTTACGTTTCCTTAAAACATTTAAAATGTGTTTTTGATAAAATTTTATTTGAAATTTGAAGTATATAGGATGTTAAGATTCATGTGGTATTTTTATGATGAGATGCATGCGAGTGAAGATGATTATTGCAATGATGGTTATGAGTATTTATCTGAAGTTTTTAAATGTAAATCTCTTTAAAATCTTTTTTTGGCTTTTGTTTTGAAGACATAAAGAGTTTCTTATATTTATATTTTAATTTATTAGTTAGGAATCAAGCTGACCGTATTTGAATGAAAATGAAATTGAACATCGAGATGTCACTATAAAATTATTCATATGTGTTCTCTATTACTGTTATTACTATTTAGTTTGTTGTTTTTCACAAATTGTTTTTACTATATTTATTTCACTAAGCATTTCTACCATGTTAATTTCAGGATCCTAAAATTTTAAAGTTTCTGAAAAACTATGATAATGGTCTTGGGAAATTAAGGGACCATGAATATGTAAGTTATTTAATGCTCTTTTTTAATTGGATAATAGTAAGTGACATTATCACATCTTCGTACTTTAGATTTATGAACTTATAATTATATTTGTCTAACTATAATCTATATGGTATTTCTCTGTGTATATTTATCTAACTTATGATGTATATTCTCACATAAATGAATCATCTAGCATTTTTAATGCTTCTCTGTGTGTGACTAACATCAGCCCCTACCTGCAATTGGATTAGTGATTAGTGTAAAGAAACACTTTAGTTCTTCACAAGGATCTTGCTTTGTACTTGTTCAATCAATAGCAACAATGCTTTACAAACTCAAGAAAAAAATTAAGTATTTTAGTAAAAAATGGTTTGATCAAAAGAGACAGACCCTTATTATTTTCATGTGGAGGGTTTAAATCTTAATATTTCACTAGTTGTAAATACATTATTATAGAAAGCTTTGAACATGACTAGAATGTTACTCCTATTTTGGTTAATAAAATGTGAATTTTTTTACATTATTAACATGACCAAGCCATTATTATAGACAATCTTAATATTTCACTAGTTGTATTTTCTCTACTCCTGGTTAAATCTTAAGATCTATCGAAGAATCTATGGCATCCAAAGATAGGTACATTATTTTTGTTGTTGTTTAGTTTATTATTTAAATTTTGTTTAAATTCTGCAGCTAATATTTTCTTTAGATATTAACCATAAGAAAGTCCTCCAAAATGAAACAATTTTTTAACTCTTTGCACTGTTTCCCTAGAGACGTCTAATTAAAACTTGAGATGTTTTAAGTATATTGACCTTTCCTAATTGATATGGTTCATGAAAATGCTTTGTAACTCATGGTTGTAATAATTTTGTGTTGCAGTTATGTCCAGAATAAGAGGTATTCAGGGTGCCGTTGAAGACTTTGATAGAAGTGGGTGTTTTCCATTTACTTTTGTTTCATATAAAATATTCATGGTTCATTAACTTCCATCTTCTAGAAATAACTAAAAGGGATAAAGTAAACTAATTTGGTCTGTCAAATTTGTCTGTTGATATAATTTAATTTCAGAACCTGCAAAAATCTAACTTACTACTTCTCATTAAAATTTGAATTTACAGGAGTTGAAGCGATGTTTGTTGATTTAGGTTATTTCTCTGTACGATCCATACAGGTAGGCTCTTCCGTTGATTCATCATTTGTAATTCCTCAAGGAATAACCTTGGTCTTTTCGTTCACTACATACTTTGACAAGATAACTTACATTTAGTTTAAATATCAACTTCAGACAGCTTTAAAGAAGGGCTTAGAAGGGCTTGACAAGATCTTGATCATATAAGAATTTCAAGGATATAGCAAGTTTTCTTTAAACTCAGGTTGCTATCTCTTAAACAACTTGCATCTATTATTGCAAGGGTGTTTGCAGAAGGTTTAGACTCTGTGACTGAATCAGAAAGTGCAATATTGAAAAGTTTAGGTAAGAATTAGGAATATGTCTTCATTTTCATTATTGTTTGGTCATTAAGTACGTATTTAAGTAGGTAAACTTGCATTTGTAGATGGTCGTACTATGTTGAAAAAACAAAAATATCTAGAAGTTTTAAACATTAAAAATTTTCTTGTAGGTGGTGGAGAGGGTTTTAGGATGGATCACGAAGCTCTTTTCAGGAGGGGCACCAATATGGAGACTCGTCAAGCTGTTCTTGCCATGCATGTTTTCTTCTTTATTCGTTTTTTTTAATTTCATAATTATTTGATTTGATCATTGATCTAACATGTTTTTTTAAAGTGATAAAGAACTGAACATGATAAATCTTAGGTTTAACAACTGTGTAATGCTCCTTTGTTTATAATTATCTTTTTAGTTTATGTTTAAGAATTGAATATATATTGTTTATGCAAGTATATTTATATTTGATTTTTTTTAAATGATATTACTAGCGGCGTTTGAAAATACAAATGTCACTACAGAACAAGTTTTTTGTGGCGTTTGATGTAAAAACGCCACTACATAACAAGTATTTTGCGACGTTTAGAAACAAAAACGCCACTGAAGAACAAGTCTTCTGCGGCGTTTGAAGCCAAAAACGCCACTACAGAACAGGTTTTTTGCGGCGTTTGGCAACAAAAACGCCACTGAAGAACATGTCTTCTGCGGCGCTTGTATTCTAAAACGCCACTATAGATCTCGACCTACTATGGCGTTTTTTTTTTCAGAAACGACGCAATTTGTTGCGGCAGTGGTTTCTGCAGCATTTCTTGTGGCCTTTTTTTAAGTGCCAAAAAAGATTTTAGCGGCGCTAAAAAACGCCACTATAGAACTAAAAAAACGCTGCTAAAGATTAGTTTTGGTGTAGTGGGTCCATTTCAGGTCGGGTTCAAACGGTTCGGGTCAAAATCAGATAATTGACAAGTTCATTTTAGGTCAGGTTCATTTCAGTTATGTTACATTTCAGGTCGGGTTCATTCGGGTTTTGAATTCATTAATTTTGAATTAATTATTTAATATCTAACGTTTTTCATTAGCATGATACGCAAATGCACTAGACAAACCAAAATATCATCAAATGATTCATATCTTAAAAATTGGACTAAATTACAAAAATCAAAAATTAATAAATGCAAATTTCGGAGATAAATAAAAATATCATAAAATTAAAAACATTAGAATAAAATACAAAAAAATGAATAAGGGTCAGTTTGAAATAAGAATAGGTTTTTTGGGATTATAATTAACAAAATATAAAATTAAAATAATAAATATTTGACAAAATTACCCAAAAAAGAATGAGTTCAATTTCAACTAAAAATAAATTTTTAGGGACTAGAAAGAATAAGCATTAGATAAATTTCCAAAAATAGATATTAATAAGGAATAAATTTAAGTTTAGAATTAAAAAAACATGAATAAAATAAAATATCATCTTTTTAAAAATACTGGACTAAATTACAAAAATAAATAATAATCAATTTGGAATTAAAATAAAATTGTAAGGACTAAAATAAACAAAAAGATGATCAAATGAGTCATATCTAAAATATTGAACTAAATTGTAAAAATTATAAATTAATAATGATAAAATTAGGTGAAAATCTAAACTTTTAAGGGTTAATATGAATAAAAATATAATTAAATTTTAGTATGCATGCATAATATACTTATATACTATATATAGAATGTATAAGTATGTATGTATATTTATAATACATTAATATATATTTATATATATTAGATGTATAATATATTATATATGTGTATATAATATATAAATATGTATGTAACATTGTAACTAACTATGTATAATATATTATACATACGTACATAAATATGTATGTAATATTGTAACTAACTATGTATGTATGTATATGTGGATGGATGGATGGATGCATGCATGCTTGTATGTGTATGTGTATGTGTGCGTGTATGGATGGATGTGCGTGCGTGTATGTATGTAACATTGTAACTAATTGAAATTAAATTATGTAACTAACTATTATTTATTGATTTGTGGTATTTAAAATTATAAGTATATAGAAGTATATAATCTGAAATTAAAGTATGTTACTGAGCTTATGGTACTTAAAACTATAACTTTAAATTAAAATATATTAATTCTTATTAATTATTAAGTATATTAAATTTATTGTATTAAATATTAAGTATTAAGTGTTATATAAAAAAATTATAACTTTAAATTATTTCAAATTAAATTATGTTAATTTATATAAAAAATTAAATATTAGGTTTTGTATTAATTTTATTATAAATATAAGCATGTTATAAATATAATATAAGTATTTCTAATATATAATTAAAAATTAATAAGTATTTATAATATAAGATAATTAAATATTAAGTGTTGTATTAGTTTCATTATAACTATAAGTATATTATAAGTATAATATAAGTATTTATAATATATTTGATTATTACTTGATATTTGATCTTTAACATATTAAATTTATTAAATCACTAATCATAAATATTCTCAGATAAATATTAAGTTTATATTACTTCAGGTTAATAACTGGTCGAGTTATTTATTAGGCCGGGTTTAAAATAAATTGAGTTCAAAATAAGTCAGATAAAATCAAGTATCAGGTCAATTCAGTCGGGTACTATTGGTTATCTGCCCGGTCAGACTCGGGTTAGGTCTCGTTATAGTCGGATCCAGACAGGGTTTAGGGTCTACAGCAACAGGTTGAAATCAGGTTCGGTTCATACTCGGTCAAATACAGTTCGGGTTCGGTTACTACAGTAACAGGTTCAACTCGGGTTGGGGTCAACAATAATCAGATACAGATTGAGTTCGGGTCATTACATCTCGAGTCAAACCAGGTTTTGACTCGAACAGGTTTTAATCGGGTTTTTCAGTTCGGGTCTGTTTTTTACATTCCTAATCTCGTCTAAAAAATTAGGTTATCTGTATGACTCTAAAAGCTCATTATTCGAGAGCAAAAAATCAACTACCATCACTAGAATTGATACTATCCTCGTCTATTTCTAAATAAAAGACATCGCATTGATAATTAAATTCCAAATGCAAACTTAAAATAAAGCATATGAACGATGTGTCCAAGACTTTTATAAAGTAAAGCAATGTAAATGGATTGAGCAAACAAAAAAAGTCTATAACATAGATCATATAATAAACACAAAATAAATATCAGACATAAATATATATATATATATATAACATTACAGCATAGATAAATAAGAACTAAAATAAAAACCAAAGCAGTAATACAAGGGGAAAAGTAAATTTGGCCACTGAATTAAAAGTTAAATTGAAAGTACTTTAAGAATTTCGGGGGTTAAGAAAACGCAATAACAATAAAAAGAATTTTATTAAATATCAGGACTACATTGTAAAAAAATTAAAATCTTAGGGGGTGAGGAAAGGATTTTAAAAAAATGAAATGGTTTAAAAAAATATGAAAACTTAAAAAGTATACTTTTTTTGAGTTTTGTCGATCGGCTGTTATAAAATTAATATATTGAGCTTCTTTATTTATTTAACTGTATGTTTATTATTTAATTGGTTCTACTTATATAAATTTATATTTTTTTATAATAAGTATAGTATTTAAGATATATAAATAAAAATAATTGAAAATAAAAAGGCATAAAGATAATTTTAACCCTTAATGTTTATATTTTTATTATTTTGGTCCTTATTTTTTTAAGATAAATTTAGACCTTAATTTATATCTTTTTGACAAATATTTTATTTTTTAACTATTTTTTAATTAACATAATGACTAGATAGTTAAAAAATTAACGATAATTATATGTCATATGTATGTAAAATGATATTTAAGATTTGAGAATGCTTATTAGCTTTTTATTTTAGATTTAATTGATTTTTAATATTTTATTTGAATTTAATTGTTTTATATTTTATGTAGAATAAAATTATATTTTACATGTATATATTTATCATTATCGTAAAAAATTTAACGACAATGACATGTTATATATGTATAATGAAGCTAGATACCATGTTATTTAAAATATATTATCACATATATATGACATGTCAACATCGTTAAATTTTTAACGGTCTAATCATTATATTAGTTAAAAAATAAATTATTTGTCAAAAAACATAGGTTAAGGGTTAAATTTATCCTAAAAAAATAGAATCAAAATAATAAAAAATTATAAACGTTAAAGGTTAAAATTATCTTTATACCAAAAAATTATTACCCTTGATAATTTTTTTTTTTCAAACCAAACACACTTTAAGTGTAGAAATTTTTTGTTTTATTTTTTGCTTTTAGTATTATCTTAATCCTACTATATTAGGCCTTAGATTTGAATGTTTGATATGAAGAGATTATTTTTTAAAATGGATAATCAAATATGTACTAAAAAATATATAAATAACTATCTTAATAGTTAACCTCTTAATTATTTTAAACCATTCCTGACATAAAAATTGGGATGGATGGTGTATTAAAATTAATCGTTACAAATAAAATTATTATATTAAAATATACATTAAGAGAGACATTTTGTAAAAAATATATATTTACATGAGAAATTATATCATAGGCCCGGCCTACCACGTTAGTCGTGGTCCCATCCAATAATAACCACCCACTTCACCACTAATTGCTAACTCATTTTTTTCCAACCAATGAATCTTCACTCATAATTTACATGTCATTTTAAAAATATAATTTCTGAAAATTATATTAATTACATAGTTGATTAGTGGCGCAATGAGTGATTTTCATTGTCTAAGAACTACGGCTGACGTAATAGGCCGGACCTATGAAATAATCTCTCGTATTATCTCTCATATTTACAGGGAGGTATTTTCTATGAGCTGAGGACCCAAGTACGGAATTCTTTCCATCTCTGAATTCTCTGGCACTTCAATTTCTTCCAACCATCTCAAATGATCGTTCTTATTTTCTTCTTCATTCACTCCACTACTTTCTCCATCTGCACAATCCAATCAATCAAAGTGAATCCGAATAACATACAGTACTCTTCTTCAATGTATGAGAGTTTATATTGGATTTAGTGAAGGTGATATCAAAAGCTTTCACTTACGTGAGAGTGGGAAATCTTTGTAATAGGAGCAATCACGATCATCTTGTTTAGAGTAAGGAGGGCCGAGAACATCAAGCACCGCGCATGGTGTTATGGCTCTGAATTCATGTATATTGCCTCCTGTTGTAGGATACAACACCGACGTCTCGCATGGCGCTGTCAGCACACCATCAGCTTTCAACCTTGCCAGTCTCACTGAAACCAACAATGAAAAGAACATTACATGAATACATGGAGGACTGCCACATCCGGGTTCCTGAAAAGAAAAAAGATGGATTCTTACGCTGGGAACTAGGTGGCATTGCCATAGGGTGTTGAGAATTGGGATGATCAACCCAATCATAGGATTTTATATGCATTTTTCCCACTAAAAGCTTGCTGAAAACAGTCATCCCTGGATGATTATGGAGAGGGATGACACCATTTGCTGGAAGAAAGAAAATGCAAATCTGCACCAGTAACAAATCGAAATTACCATCTACAAATATTTTCAAGACAGATTAAAAATCAGTGTAATAAAGTGTTGGTAAGAAGCCAAAAGGTAAAGCAAATCCATGCAAATGAGACAGACTACGAACCGAGAACTCATCACATTGGTATATGGTTGTATATGCGACTCTTGGAGTTCCTTTTACCACACTCTCAGATTTGAAGAACTGCATATTTTTGCTTAGCCCCACATGCTTTGGCCTCATCTTATCTACAAAATTAAGCAAACTTCATTTTTAGATACTTGTATATATATAGTTTTACTGCTACAAATTGATGGTAATGCATGCTTTAACCAAGTACTTTGAGAATCGAAATCTTGTGGTCCAATGCATATATAAATATATATTATATGGAACATAGTTTTTGATGAAACCGTGTGGGATTCTGAATAGGGACAAAGAAATGTGAGTTAAAGCAGATTAAAGTTATCAACTCCATTTCTTGTAGAATACAATTGCTAAGAATATTTAGACCGTCTGAAATTAAGATATAGAACATGATATGATATACGCATAAATGATCAAATTCATGCACAAAAAATTACATGCATTTATGAATATCTTATGAAAACCGGTCGGGTGCAACTGACAAAGCATTGAATCCATCCATTACACTGCAGTTTGTTTGATTTGGTCAAGTGTTTCATGGGGAAAAATAACAAAGCCAAATCTAGGTTTTTTTCTTTGAAACAAAGAATCAAACAGAAACAAGTGATGAATTCAGACAATAAACTTACCGAGAATGCTGCATAACTTGTGTACGTCGGAATCGGATTCAGAAGGAACAGTTCCATGTCCCTTAAACACTTCTCTACATGAATCAAACAGCTTTCGCAGTAGTTTAGGATCTTTTGTTTTCTTGTGTGATCTGTAGTTCTTCTTGATCTGTCTCTTAACGTATCTCACCTTGTTGTTTGCATGCTTCATCTTCATAACGCCCTTTCTTTGATCCACCAACCCACCGACATTCAACATCATATTAGAAGTTAATACAAAATTATCAAGATCACTGATTTCATGCAACGAAACCCCAGAATTTAAAAACTCAAAGAAAACAAAGAATTCTGATCAAAGAAATGGAAAACAGTCCTAACCCAAAAAAGGAGAGAATTTCAAGTCTTTTGATGGCAGATTGTGGAAATGGGTTCGTTTGACTCAAGAAAACAAGCTTTGATGTTGGAAAAAGAAAAACTGTGTGGGAGAAGGTGGAAGACTAGCGAGATGAGATGGTAATATAAGGGTAGGAGAGAGAGGAAAACCAGGGGCCATGAACAACTAGGAAAAAAGGAAAAGCATCGAAAACCATGGATACAATTACCAAGTGGGAAAATATAAAGAAAGAAAAATGGCTGTTTTGCAGAGGGATTATGTTAATATTGAATACCGTTAAATATTATTAAATTAATTTATAAAGAATAAAAATCTAAAGAACTAGTCATACAATTATTAATTATATGTCAAGTTTATCACTCCTTTATTAATTACATACTAAGTCTTGAGATTTTAAATTTTTATTAATTAATTTAATAGTGTTCAACAATATTTAATATTAATAGTGTTTAGTAGTATTCGAAGCCGGTGGTAAAATTTTCCCTCATAGAAAGTTAGATATTTTTTTGTGTGAACTGCATAAGCCTACTTCCCGCCCCCGAGATTGAGACATACTGCCGGTAAAGCGACCCTAGTTTTTTTCCTTTTCATTCCTAACATTTTATTATTTCTCGAGTTGAAATTTTATTAATCTTCTCATTTGTTTTTGTGTAATGTGAAAATTTCTATTTAAATATTAAGGTTAAGTTATGATTTAATCAGTTGTTTTTAAAGATGTTTTAATAATTCATACTATCATGGTGTTTTTAAAGATATTTTAATAATTTAATCAAATATTTAATAGATTGGTCAAATTATTTAACTTTATTCTTTTATATGTTTTACGTCATGGATTTTAGACCCATTTTTTTTAGTCTTTCATTCTCCTCCACTCTAAATAGGAAACGATTAGAATTATGATTTATGTAATAACGGACACACTGTGTGAGTTTGTCATAATTTTTTGCAAAAATATTTTGGTTTGATAGGGGAATCGCCACCAAACTTTTATTTTAGGTGAGATTGAATCACTTAAAAACTTAATTATTTTATTAAAATTTATTTCCGTCATTTTTTATTAAAAAAATAAGTTTTAGTCTATAAAATCAGAAAATAGGTTAGAGAGTTGGTTACTTGTGGGAACTTAAATACTTTAACAATATATGTAATTAAACCCTAAACCATACGTATATAAATATAATTAAAATATAAATCATAAATCCTAAAGTTAAAATATTATTTATAATTAATGTTACAAATCTAAATATATATTCTAAATAAAATTTTAATTTTAGAGATTATTTTGGTATTTAAAATTTAGCTGTATATATTTTAGTTTAGGATTTAGTAATATGTTAGGGATTTAGGATTTAGTGTTTAGTTATTTTTATGTTTAAGTTTTGTGATTTAAAGTTTAGTTATATATATTATAAATTGTTGTGAATAAAGTAAAGAACAAGAATAAAATAGAAGAATAAAGATGAGAAACAAAAGGGAGAGAGATTTTATTATATTATCAAAGTAGGATTGTATACAATACTATGACAAAAGTCTATATTTATAGGCATAAGATGGAAACCCTAATTCCAATGGGTATTAAACCCTAATACCAAAGCCCATTAAAGTTTAACTTAATATATGGATATCCACCATAAATAAATATATTCATAACACTCCCCCTTGAATATCCATGAAGATAATGTGCCTCGTTAAAACCTTACTAAGATAAAAACCCTGTGGGAAAAAAATTCTTAGTGAAGGAAAAATAGTACACACATATTTGATACGCATAACATGTTGCCTCATTAAAAACTTTACCAGGAAAACCCATTGGGACAAAACCTTGGTTAAGGGAAAAAGAGTGCAACGCATATTTACTCCCTCTCATGAAAATATCACATAAGATCTTTGAATCTTCATAATTCAATATTGAATACGATTTTCAAATGTTGAAGTAGATCATGCTCTAGTGGATAAATCTTTTAGATCATTGCTTGAAATGATTCATTGAATATTATTCATCTAAAAATCATGAGGGATGAAACTTGAAGAAATATGTTTCGTTTTATCATATTTGATATATCCACCTTGAGATATAAATTTTGTATTATCTCTGTACAAGATATCTTGCATCTTATCTTGTGAAAAGTATTCACATAACTTCAATATATGTTTAGCCAAACACATATTTCGGCTTTACCTCATGCATAACAATTATTTAAAAGTAGCGATCTCGTAGCACTTAAATAATATTTTTGGACCAGCTAAGATACGATGCTTCCAGATCAAATAATGTGTATATTGTGCTTTAGACCAAGAATATCATTACCCTTTTCGTGAAGCGAAAAAATCTTTGTTTACAGTAAGAGACTTAGCAACAACCATAAGGGTTATCAATAGATATGCGTTATGCATGTAAAGTCTCTTTTAATATTTTTTGTATGTCGATAGATGCACAAGGATTTGAGGAGGTCTCTTCACGAGTCTCAATGATATTCAAATCATTGACATACACAACAATAAAAATTCAGAGGGCTCTTAATAAAAATGTTCGGGAAAATAATTCATATAGCATTATACTAATAAGTATTCAATGAGGCGATCATATCAAATACGCCTAAATTGTTTCAAGCCATAAAATGATATATTCAATATGATTGAATAATATTCTCGAGAACTTGAATGAACTGCTTATGGCAATCTAAATCTTTCCGGAAGTTTCATATAAATATTATTGTCGAGAGGCCCATTCAAATATGATGTAACAACATCCATTAGGCAGAAACCGAGTAATTTTATTTATTGCCAAACTGATCAAAATCTAAAAGTAGTTGCATCCACCACCGAAGAACATATTTTTCTCATAATCAATTTCGTGTCTTTGTGAGAATCCTTGTGCAACCAAATGAGCTTATATCTCATGATTTCCCCTTTTGATTTCTCTTTCTCACAAAGGCTCGTTTATATCCACGAGCTTTACACATTTCAATGTACGGGTATATAGACCCAAATACTTCTCTTTTCAAAAGAGATTTTAGTTTCGCCTCAATTGCCTCTTTCATGTTGGTCAATCATTTCTTTGTTTACATGCCCAATTGACAATGATTCATGATCCACATCATCAAATAAAATCTCTAGTGCTATATTGCATGCAAATATATTAACGACGTCGATTTAATTTCAGTTCCACTTATTACTAGACATGACATAATTTACTGAGATCTCTTTATTATCAGGTACCTGAGTCATGTCAATGTCTTTGTTGGAGACCATTTAATCTCTTCTAGAGATTTTCATAATCATTGATTCCTCGATCAGACCATCATAAAATATAGCTCCTTTTTCTTTTTCGAGGATCTCTTATCTTTGGAACTTACTTGTCTACTACGCTTTAAGCGTAAGTTAGACCCATTAGCAACTAGAGTTTGTCCTTCCATGACATCAAATTTAATCGGAGCATTCATAGCTGGTATACGTGACTTAGTCACTCTTTTATGGTCAGCAAAATATCTGGCAATTGATTTGCTAAATGAATTATCCTTTGAACTTATAGTTCACATTGTGTAGTACGTGGATCAAAATGAGAAAAATGATAATTCATTCTAACTTATTTCTTTCCCCAGCTATTTATTTTCTCCCCCTAATGTTGGGTAAACTGACTCATTAAAATGATAGTCAGTAAATCGGGTTGTAAATAAATCCCCTATCAAAAGCTCTTATATATATTCCCAACAAAACTCATCTTTGTGCGTTATGGTGAAGCAATTAGAACATATATCGCACAAAAAAAATCTATGATGAGAAATATTTGGTTCCTGACAAAAAACCATTTGTAATGGGGAAAACTTATGATCATTTGTTGGCTTGATGCGAATTTGTTATACTACATGTAAAATTACATGTCATCAACATTATCAAGACTGATTGTCTTTAGAAAATAATCTGAAAAATGTGCTCGTAATTTTATCAACTGAGCAAGTAGCCTCGCAAACACCAAGTTGCGGGTTAATAACAAGGATACACATAACCATCTAGTCGATGCATCGATAAAAATTGTAAAATATCTAGATGGACTTTAAGAAAGGTGTATGGGCCCATATATATCACCTTGTATCCTTTCTAGAAAATTAATAACATTCTATCTTAGATGTTGCTGATTGAATAATCAAATTGCTTTCATAGCAAGTATCACGTGAAATATTACCATGAAGAAAATCTTAATTCTTCAATAAATGACCACATGAAAGTGTCAACAAATTTTCGCATCATAATTGAACCGGGATGGTCTAGCCGGTCATGCCAAATAAAATTATCAGTAAACATCTAGTTTACAATAGCATGAGCTTCAATTTGTACTAATTCTTATGTAGTACAATATGAATGACAGTGCATGTAATTTTGCCAAGATTTCATTATTGTCTTGAGTTATACTCGTAATATTGAGATAGTCAGCACCCCCTTGACTAATATTCTCAATATATTTCTGGAAATATCTTTAAAATTCAATAAGTCTCTTTTGCGACTTTGACGAGCATAATGCACTGTAAATATGAGATAAAGTCTCATTTGGCAATAACATATTTGCTCAATGAGCATAATTCACTGTAAATATGAGATAAAGTCTCATTTGACAATAACATATTTGCTCAGTCGGAGCTTTCTGTGATAATAGTACTTCCGGATATAGTACTCACATTATTCCCTTGCATTTAAAATGGGAAAATATGCATAATTATGCACATTTTAATATGTGCTTTATTTCATTCACTTCGGGGAATGAAAAATATGTGCTCTGTGCCATTCACTTCGGGGAATAGAAAATATTAAATATAGCACATTATATCAAATCGATTATCTATCAAAGATAAACTCTCAAAATCTCTTCCGAAGCATTGATATTTCAGTACTTTGAGATATAGTACTCACATTTTCCCTTGTATTTTAATGGGAAAATATTTCTTATGCTTAAGTATAGTATGGGTACTTGCACTGTCTGCTTGGCATAAATAGTCACAATTCATTGTAGATTTCATTCCGGAAATGATAATATTCTTCAAAGGATAAATTAACATAGAATGTAAATAAATAATATATAAAATAAATTAACGATATATTAACATAGAGCGTAAATAAATAATATGTAAAATAAATTAACATAAATATATAATAAATATATAAACAAAATAAATAAAAGATCAATTATTCCTTTTAGATGTTATAAGGAAAATAAAATAAATGGCGAATTATTCTCTTGAAGGACTATGAGAAAAATTATCAATATCCAATTGAGTTGGATCAATAACGCCATTATTTTCGCCACAAAGAAAATCTGATTATATTTTTTTCAATTTATCATTTATGATTATGAATAAAGTCCGTAATACTTCGACGTTTGACAAGTACGAGATCAATGGTTTATATCATCACATTGGTAACATAAAGATTTTAATATGATCTCTATCATTTTTGTCATCTTTATAATTCCACTTCTTGTGGATACAAGTATTCTCAAAATAATCATCTTATCCATGTCTATTTTATGATCTCAATCATGATCACAATTACTAATGTAACATTTATTCTTTCCGCTATAAAATATCACATTCACTTCAGGGAATGGAGCGGAGCCAATAGGTCTTTAAAACTTTTTCAAGATATTGTGTCTACAGAACAACTTTAATGGGTGAAAAGTGGAGTATGTTTTTCTAACAAATCCTCATTAATGATACTCTGGCATATAACTGAGTTTTATTCACTAACCATATAGTGAATTATCATGTTTGCATTCACTTTAAGGAATGAAACAAATTCAATAATCGCATAGAATAAACGTCATGCTTGCATTCACTTCAGGGAATGACATAAATCAAATAATCGCATGGAATAATCATCATGCTTGCATTCACTTCAGGGAATGTCATAAATCCAATAATCGCATGGAATAATCATCATGCTTGCATTCACTTTAAGGAATGTCATAAATCCAATAATCGCATGGAATAATCATCATGCATGCATTCACTTCAGGGAATGCCTCCCATAAAAATTCTTTGATCAAGACAATTTCCGTAACTTGAACTTGGGAGAAGTCTATAGTCGAGTTTTTCGACACAAAAAAATATTGCTTCCAAGCAAATATAGACTTTATAATATTCATACTATTAAATAGTAATTGATCAACCAATATATATACAATATATACAAAGAACAAAAAATTTAGTCCTCATACGCGACGTTGTTAAACCAGTCCACAAGGTTCTTTAAAAAGAACCTCCTTTAAGACCAGTAGCCTCGCAGAACGGGATGTCCAGCCAATATACTCGGATTAAATCAACACAACAAAACATATTAATTTATCAAAGGTTTAATTTTTTTTTCTGATATCATGTAATACTTAGAACATGATTAAAACATAAACTTTCGTCATAATAATAAAATAAACAAATATTGGTTATAAATAAAGATAAAAAAAATCTCAAATTAAATAAATAAAACATACCGGACTTTCCACTAATTTGAATATATGGAAAGTTTAATCACCAATATTTTGTTAAAATCCTTTTTGGAAATTGTCGACAAGCACCACAAGAATTGAGTCACTTTATCGCTACACAAACACCAAACAACCAAAGATTTTTAATAAATTAAAAATCAAATCAAAGATCAAGAGAGAAAAATAATCGATAATTAAAATATAATTGAGGGAGAAAAACTTATCTTTGATTTATGCCATGAACAAATTCTTTTCAATAACTCCTTCAAGATTTGAACGACAAACACATCCGTTGGTTAGAGTCTCGTGCTGATAACGTGTTGTGAATAAAGTAAAGAACAAGAATAAAATAGAATAATAAAGATGAGAAACAAAAGGGAGAGAGATTTTATTATATTATCAAAGTAGGTTTGTATACAATGCTATGATAAAAGTCTATATTTATAGGCATAAGATGAAAACCCTAATTCCAATGGGTATTAAACCCTAATACCAAAGCCCATTAAAGTTTAACTTAATATATGGATATCCACCATAAATAAATATATTCATAACATAAATGATATTTTATTTTTATAATATAAATTATCAATAATATTTATTTATAAAGTTAATATATTTATGGAATTATGTTTTAAATATTATAAAATTGTATCGTGAAATAAATGATGAAGTTTAACTGCATGTTTAATTCTATATTATTTATGTTACGATTATATTAGATTTTGAAGTTGGCTAGTGGTGGTGTTTAAATTTTTCCTTCTAGAAATTATTAATTTAAGTTTTTTTAATGTGATATCTTCTTAATTTTCTTCCTAATAAAATAATGTCGTTTTTGTCTATCTTGGGCATTAAGTTAAGGGTAAGTATTCGATCAAGTCAAATTGAGTTAAAAAAATTTTGAGTTATTCGAGTTAACGAGTCATATTTTACAACTCAAACTTTATTTAAAAATTTTTTTGTTCGAGTCGAGCTTAAGAAATTCGAGTCGAATCAAATCAAGTCGAGTTTTTGAGTTCTTATAAATATTTAATTATAATTATTTATCATGTTATAGTATGATTTAATTTTAATTTAAACGACTTTCTCTAATTGTATAAAATATATATATATATTTTCATATGTAGCGATATTTTTTTATATTTTTATATATCAATGTATATATATATCATAAAAAATTGATAGACTCGTCTTAAACTTAAAAATTAATACATTAATTACTAAAAATTTCGAATTATTCGAATTTTCATTTTACAACTCAAACTTTATTTGAAATTTTTTCGAGTCGAGTTTTGCTCGCCCGTAATTAAAGTAACTATATCTATAACAATCTAAATTTTGGGCTTTACAAATTGGGCCTTAGACCTGATTAATTTAGCCTATATGTTTGACCCGCTTGAGATATGAGGTTTAAAAAAAAAGAATAGATAATTTTAAATAAAAGGGGATAATGATGTGAAGAGAAACAAAAAAGAAAAAAAGTAGAGTTTTTAGAGAGATGTTTGTTTCAAGAGGTTTTATGTTGTCGTGAACGTCATTTTCACCGTCATCGGAATTACCTCATTGAGACTCACCCACTGATGATCGTCTTGTCGTCGTCATCGCCGCTACTCGCCAGGGTGGGAGCTAAACATGTTCGGGGTAGCTAAAACGTCACCAACCGTCGCGAATCACCGTTAACATAAGGCACCATCGAGATCAATGGACTAAGAACCGCCAATCTTGAGCTCGACATCTCTGCTCGACCGCAGAAAGTCACCGCACACGCTGTTCGTGTCACCGACTACGCGTGGACGTGTCCTGGCTAGGGTGGGTGCAACCTGACACCTGCCCGCACTGGATTTCGTTCCCGCAAGTGCACCTGTCCTTCTCTGTACATGCGTTCACTGGATCATGCACCCTAGGATGCACCACATGATCAGTGCATATGGCCACACTGAATTACCAAATTTCTAGAGTAGACCAGACCTTTGACTAACATTGACCAAACGTTGATTTTTTTTTTCTCAAAAGACCCTATCTAGGGGTTTTTCGACGTTCTAGATTCAATAGCGTAATTTGTTTTGTAAAATTTAAACTTGATAAACTGATTAATCTCGACTTCGAATCACATTAATTCTTTTTTATACTCTTCAGTTTCATCAATAAAATAATCCTTTAATAACATATGTTACATAAGTGATATTGGTTTAGCGGTTAAAATATTATCAAATCATGTTGATGGTTTGAGTTTAAATTCCTTCAAGGGCATTTCACTTCAATTTTATTTCCTTACATTTTGGTTGATTTTATTTATTTAAATTAAAATTATTATTAAATTGATATAATAATTAAATAAGATAGATTAAATGTGTAATTAAATAAATGTGATGGCTTATTATGCCAATAATGGGATTGTCAGGGGGATTTGGTTCACAAAATGTAAGATTACTTTTAAGAATATGATTAATATTACTAGACATATTATTGAAATATTATATTACCTTATTTGGTTTATTTAATAGGAATATAAGATTGCAGGATTTGATTGAATGAATATAAGATTAATTAAAAAAGTAAAATTTACCGATTTATAATTATGATATATTTTTTTAACAAGTTAACATTCAATTATTAAAATAAAAGTTTATATAAAAATTTATATAATTATTTTCTTTACGCAATCTAATTTTTTAAAATATATATATCTATAATATAATTAATATATTAACTTATTTTTTAAAATATATTTATATATTTTTATTTCCTTTTATTTTTTTGAAAAATAAAATATTAAACATTTAATAGGATGCGTACCCAACCGAGTAATATATATATTTTATATTTTAAATTATATTTTTATTTTAAGCTTCTTAACATTTTTATCTAAAATTAAATTTAAATTTTTAAATTTTTTTATGCGTACTTTATATACTTTTAAATTTTAAATTTAAATTTTTTAAAAATATTTTTACGTTATATACTTTTTTGATACACGAATTTTATAAATATCTGAATAACAAGTACTTAAATATAACGGACTGAAACGCAGATAAAAAATAGATAGTACTCGAAAATCAGATACCCATCTGAAACCTTACGTAGCCCAGCAAAAGAAGCGTGTTTTCAGTTTTCTCTTCACGAATCCTATAAATTCCAGAACCGGGTTGCTTGCGAAACAATCTCTTTCGTTTTCCCTTTTAATCTGCAGTCTCTAATAATGAAAGACTCCGATTTGTCTTCTCTAATTCGACTCAACATCGGTAATTTCTTTCCCTTACACTTACTATAATCTTTGAGCAGAGTTTTGGTTTTCGATCTCTCCATATTACGTCTCTTATGTGGTTTACTTCTATCAATTATATGTCAGTTTTGACTTTTTTACCTGAAAAATTAATTTCTTTGTTTAATTCAAACACTTTGATTGATTTGATAAATTGGGTATTTAACTAATCTTGTTTCCTGTTTCGTTGCTGAGAAAAATTGTGGAAGTAATTTTTTAAATGTGTTTCGTTGCTGAGAAAAATTGATTTGATGAATTGGGTATTTAACTTTCTGCGTTTCCTTCCTGGGTGTCCAAGTTTTAGTTTTTTAAATGTGTTTGTGTTTTACAAATTTGTGGGCAGGAGGAAAGAAATTTTTTACTACTATTGATACATTGACCCGTCGTGAGCCTGATTCCATGCTGGCTGCAATGTTTAGTGGTCGGCATACAGTGTGCCAGGATGCTGAGAAGATATATATATACTGTTCTTTTCCATGGCTGAACATTTTTCGATTTATTTTTTGCTACATAGCCTTTGTATTTTATATTCTGCATATTCCTTTGTATTCTTAATGGGCGAATCTTTGGTTTTGTTTTGATTGTGGCCCCAAAGAAAAAGTTTAGCATTTTCTATTTGTTAAGTGCTGGGATAATTTTCCAATTATGTATTTGCCTTTGTGAATGTAAGATGTTATTTAAATGATGTTTGGTTTTCCTAACTTGATTTTTTTTTGTATAATCGTATTGTGGGGTATTAATGATGAAATCCAGATCTTTGGTACAATATAGGTTTTGTACTTTCCAAATAAGGGCTTTTGTTTATGAAAGGATTTGATTATAACATTTGTGTTGATATCGTTAATGTTCAATTATTTGTGTTAAGATATGTTATTTGTGTTAAAAGTGCTAAGATCCAGTAAATCATATTTTATTCACTTTATATAATAACAGTTCATATCAGATATTATAAATTGTCCTCGTATCAGAACCATTACAATTGAAGTTTATAAGTGGCCTAGAATATCCAATGTACATTGTGATTTTTATCGAAGTCTTCTTAACATTTTCACTTTCCAAAAGGCTTTGACCATAGATTTTGATGCGGTAATTGTAGATTTTGTTGAGCTACATCTCAGGTATCGTTTCGGGCAACTGTTTCCGTTTGTTTTGACAGAGTAATGTAAATTTGTTCCGTTTCCCCTATAACATTATTTATTCACACAAAACGACAGGAGGCCAAAGTAAAGTTGTATGCATTTTTATAATGTTTTTTACATTGGAGTTCTCTGTGTGAAGCTACTTTGATTCTTTACAGGTAATAATATTTCTCGATATTCTTGCAGGGATATGTCTTTGTTGATAGGGATGGTAAGCATTTCCGGCACATTCTAAACTGGTTAAGAGATGGTGTTGTTCCGACATTGACAGATTCTGATTATTCAGAGCTTACCAGAGAAGCAGAATATTACCAGTTACTTGTAAGTCATGCTGACATTGCTACTTCTATTATCCACTTCTACTCTTGTATGTCATTTTATCTTTTTCTTCCCATTTCATGTCACACAGACATTTCCTGGCAGTTATATAAATTATCTGGTCAAGCATTATAGTGCATTTAGGTCCTTTGATTTCTATTACCATTTTTTAGCGTTAGCTCAAGTGATGTGTGGTTTGGGATGCGGACCTATGCACAACATTAAGTGGTACAATTAATTTTTTATTTCTTATGCTGTTGTGCTATTAGTTTGAGGATTGAAATAACAAGAAAATATTTTGTGCTGAATTGCCCTTTTGATGACCTTAAATGCAAGGGTAGTCATTTGCTTAAGGGTTAATTCGATGAGGTTGGACAAATTTTGGTTCTTCTAGTGCATGCATTTAGTTTGTTGTATCTATTGTTCAAGAGGCTCTGGTTATGACATTTAAGTTGTACTTTTAAAGGTTGTGATATTTGTTTTTGTCTACAGAAGCTATGTGTAGTTTACAAATTGTGATTTAAAACCTGATTCCATGCTGTAGATCTCAAATTTTCATTCCTTTTCTAAGTCAACCATATCGACTATTGCTAAGATATGCTGCATGAACATTGATAAGAAAAATGGAAATGAAAGAAATGCTGCCTGAATAACTTTAATGAAATATTTTTTTGTTGTTTTAAATGTCAACTTTTTTTTTTGCAGTATTTTTCAGCAAAGTAAAACACATACACAATCCACAGTAGTATATCATATACAGTATTTGTCTACTCTTGTGTTCACTTATCTTCGTTTCCCATATAAAACATTACTCATCTTGTTATTGCAGAATAGAATGTAAACACTGACATTTTTTTCAATAACATTATTTTTGTGTATATAATGTCAGGGGCTGATAGAAGGAATCACTTCTGTTCTTAATAAGAGGAAGGAAGAAGAAGACTCATGTGAAGAATTGACACGCACTGATATCATCAAGTGCATACAGTCTGAAAGAGTTAGATTTCGAGGAGTTAATTTTTCTGGCCTTGATCTCTCTAAGTTGGTAATACTTTCTGATCCCAAATTTTGTGTTCTTGGTTTCCCACCAAGTAGAATTTTGTCAATATGTTAGACTGACAAATGCTTTTATACATTGCACTTAAGATTTATTATCCATTCTTTATTTGCGCAGGATCTTTCATTTGTGGATTTCAGCTTTGCCTCTCTTAAAAATGTGTTTTTCTCACGGGCAAATCTTCAATGTGCAAAATTTCGGGTAAGTCCTACTTACATTTATCCATACTTGGATTACATGATTCCTTGGTACTTTATCCTTTTTACCTGATTGATGGATTATGTTTATCTGCTTCATTCTCATCACAGGATGCGGATGCTGAGGGTTCCATCTTTCACAATGCAACTTTGCGTGAGTAAGATACTCAATTTTTTTAGACGGTTCACATTTTCTTGTGAACTGCCTTCTCAATTGTTTTATTTTCGCCTAGGAAAGGTGTGAATTTACTGGGGCAAATCTTCGTGGGGCTTTGCTAGCTGGGGCTAATCTCCAGAGTGCAAATCTTCAAGGCAAATATTTACCATCATTTTACAGTTGTTACTTCTATGGTTTGAAATATTGATATATCTTCATCAATTTCAATGATGCAGATGCTTGTTTGATAGCATGTAGTTTCTGCGGAGCAGATCTCCGTTCTGCACACTTGCAGGTGATCATTAAATTGAAAAAAATGTGCATATTTTTTTTATCTTACTATTCATTAACCTTGTTGGAATAATTTCCAGAAATCTTTTAATTTCTTACCTGGACTCTATATGTATATGGCTAGACTCAGTTTTTCCCCTTATATTTGCCATTTTCATGTCTTGTCGGACACAAGTACTTTAGGGAAAATGAAGAATCTGCAACATAACTTTGACCTCGAAGTCACAGAAGACGAACTTCTTGATTTGTTTGTTTTACTATCATGGTTATCTTTGCCTCTTTCTCGACTAATTACTGTTTTTGCTGTCTGGCCTACGATTAATCACTGGATTTTTAGTCTGCTGATCTTACTGATGCCAACTTAGAGGGAGCCAATCTTGAAGGAGCCAATTTGAAGGTAACTCAACAGAAAATGCCGGGACTTGGTTAATGCATGTGCTATAGTTGCTTAATTCAATATGCCAGTTCATCTACTATTAATCAATTTATCCTGAATCCAGTTAACTCGAGCAGGCTTGATACTTGATAATGGAACTTGAATACTAGTTGTAACCTTGATTCTTTTAGTTCTTTTCCAACTCCAGTTCCATTGATGACAAGTTTTCTTGGTATTATATTACTCAGGGTGCAAAATTAAGTAATGCCAATCTGAAGGGTGCGAACCTCCAAAGGGCTTATTTACGACATGTTAATCTTCGTGATACGGTAAGTAAATTTTAGACTACAACGACGACATGGATCAAACTGAAAGTGTTAGAAACTTCCCTACACAATCCTTAAATTCTTATGTAAATTTGGTTTGCATTGTCTTTTATTCATCAGCATTTGGAAGGTGCTAAGCTTGATGGTGCTAACTTGCTTGGAGCAATCAGGTGATGATGCTCCAAACTTCCAGACAACAAGGATGACATGGATCAAAGTGAAAGTGTAAGAAACTTACAGACATAATACTTAAATTCTTATGTAATTTTTGTTTGCATTTTATCCCTATTTATATTCCAAGGAATATCATTTATATTAAAATAATTATGTGTGGCTACTTATGATCTTGTTTATTTAAGTCCCTAAATTAATAAGCTCTAATTAATTAATAGATTAATATTTTTCTTATCAATCATCATTGAATTCAAAGCCTATACTTGACAACATCCTGTTGCTTTAGGGTATTATCTCTATTGGACCTTGAACATGATAATTAATTAATTAATTGAATCTTATTTAATTAAGTATTAATAAGAGAATGGATATCAAATATTCAATTTGAGAATTCTACTAAATAATGTTTAATTACTTTAGGACACTATTTAAATTTAAATTTGTAAATATCCTATTCAATATTCATTCAATTATCAAAATTAATATTCTTAACTTAATTATTGTGTCTTACTAGAGAAACGTAATCTAAAGGCTCTAATCTAATTAATCACATGTGTATAAAAATTTCCTAATTCTGCATATAATATGGTAATTTACCAAACAAGCATAAAATAATTAAATACAACTAAAAATAAAGACTAAATAAAATAATTAAACGATTTATTTCTAAATAATAAATCTTATTTATTTCTAAAATAAATTTAACAATTTATTGTTATTTTTAAGAAAATAAACTCAACGATTTATTTTTTTAAGTAAAATCATACAAGATTCTCAAAAAAATAAATCTAATAATTTATTTCCCTTTACAAAATAGAATCATACAAAATTTCAAAAAGTAAATCTAACCATTTATTTTCCTTATAAAATAGAATCATACAAGATTTCTCAAAAATAATTTTTGTGATTTATTTTCCTTATAAAATTAGAATCAACGTAAGATTCTATTAAATAAATAAATTCACTTATTTATCTCTTACATCTCTATTTGGGATTAGTGACATTAAAACCCAAAACAAATATATCAAAACAACTTAATTCTTTAAAAAGAATTAATCATTTGTTTTAAATTCCATTAACTATTGTTTAGAAGATCAAGTAAATCCGTTAAAATAGTAAGAAATAATTCTCAAAACGAATTATTTATAAGATCTTTGTTTTCAAAACAATCAAGACTTTTTTTTTATGTTTACACTTTCTCTAGGAAAATTATTAATTAAAGTAATAATTCAAAGTGTTTCCAAACACAAATAATAATTATCTCAATAATTATTATTTCACAAGAAAAAGATATTTCTTTTTTTTTTTCATGTTATATTCAACATTAAGGTCAATTATTTTTGAAATAAATAAAATTACCTTAAACATAATAATATCAAAATATTATTATCAAACTACTGTCATAATTTATGATATTAAAATTACCATAACATATGCACACATGTATTTATTAGACCATTAAGGAATATTATCTTAATTAAATATGGTATTATCACAAAGATACCATTTATTCAAGGAATTCATGATTACCTTAAATATACATATATGATTTTAACATTACCATATTTCATATTAAATAAACAATTTAATCATATACTGAATAAATGCTATATTTTCTCATTATTTACCATCAATAAACGACGTTGTCATAAGTCGAACCGTTAGTACCATGAAAAAGATTTTACCAATACATGCAATTATATATTCATATAAGACAAAAATCAAAGTTTGTTATGTCCATTGTTTCTCTTTTAATAAAGAAAATTCACCTGGAATTAATATAATTTCAATAAACTGAAAAATATATTTTCATTTACTTTGATTTTAGTATTACACAAAATTCGTAACGTAAGTTACTCATCATGACAATATCTGTAGGATAAATTTATCCTAATTTTATGATTTTAGCATACCTGTTAAAATAGTAGTATAAATCTTGGAACAAATCTATTTGTTATCTCTTTGACAATTGAATCGCCTCAGATAAAGAAAGGTAGAAGAAAATTATCTTAAGATTGTTACAAAGTAATCAATCCAAGGTGATGCAAATGGAATAAAATAAAATTTAATCTCAAAAATAAATTTAAAAAAATCAAACCAGATTAATCTTGAGATGTTGAGGCCTGCGAAAGTAGTTTTCTTACGATAATTTTTGACCACACCGCGGTGCTTGAGTTGTTTGATCGTTTGTCTCCATGATACAAAAATAAGATCTTCGATAAAAACACTAACTGTAATGATTTTGAACTTGGCCTTTTGTCTTTGCTAATCATCGAAATATAAAACGAGAAAAGGAAGAGAATTTTCAATACTTTGAAAACTAATAATTTCGATCATATTTATAGGGAAAAATTAAGTTAAACGTGTGAGAGAAATATTTCAAATTTAATTCAAATATTACCATGAATAGTTAACTTTATCGATTTAATATTCGGATTTAAGAAAAACTCAATTTTTCCTTGAATTCGTATTTAAGTAAAATAAAATTTCTTTTTAAATATTAAAAAAAAGACGCAATTTAAGGAAAAAATTACTCATAATGGGTAAAATATTCATTAGCACACAAAGAATTTAACCAATTTAAACATTTGCATCATCTACATCATACAAGTGCGCCCTAACCTAAATATAATTAAATTTACAATTTTACACATAAGATATAAAGTTATCTCAAGTTATTTAATTACAATAATGTGTGTAAATTTATATAAACAATTCTCATTTCATTTATCTCATCTATGTAAGATAAAAATGTTTTTATTTTTTACTCTATTCACAACCTTTTTATTTTGAGCATCAATTTCTCAATCATCACTCAATCATTTTTAGCATATGAGATGCTATTGTAAAGATCTCATGAAATACAATAAGAAACAAAAAATTCCTTATTCAAATCTCCATCTTTAATACTACAAAATATGAGTCAAAATGCTCATTTCTCAATTTTTTTCCAACAAATCCTCATTATGGTTCTTAATTAAATATTAAAACCCTACCCGTCAATCACACTCATTGTCCTTCACTGTCTCCGGCCACCATGCCAGATCCGACATTACCACCAATCAACGGTCACCGGAATAGATAAGAGAAGATGAATGGGGTAGTCCCCCAAATAAAAAATGGGTGGTTTTCTATCGTGTTTATATTAATTCGAAGAAAACAGTTGCCGAGGGAAGCCGAATCAGCTTTGCTAAAGCATGTGAAACTCCCACGTGTTGAAATCGCTGATTGCTGCAACCATCTCAAAGTCCAAAATTCCATTGAGCTTGACAAGGCATATCCTCGCGAGTTCATGCAAAGAGGGAGAATGAGGGTCCAGTTGAAAAAAGGAGGATGAGACTTTATCCAATCCAGGTCCAGCCATTCCTACAAGGAAACAGCTGATGCTCCAAGTTGCGGAATTGGGACCTAGACATCCGGGAAGGACTAAGAAGCAGGAAGCTCCGTCAACATCAACTACTGCAGGATCTTCCAAGTCCAGGAAGGGTGGCATGGTGGCCGGATATAGTGACGGACAATGAGTGCGGAGGAGATAAGCAGATAGGATTTTAATAGACGATTATTTTCAATGCTGCTTATTACATTTATAAAATTAAAATTACAATCAATAATCATATTTATCTCTCATTTTATTAAACTAATTTATATAATCTTCCTTTGAAAACAAACTTATTATATAACCTTCCTTTGAAAACAAGAAAAAGTCGTAATTTTTAATTTGTCAACTTTTTCTTTTTTATAAAAGGCACAAATTGCATGAAAACATGGACTGCTGTTATGCATAGTTGTATTCCTGTTCTATGATTTCTGACAGATGTTTACAAGCTGTCGTATTTATACTTTAATTTATATGTCGGGTCTGAAAATATATTTTTTAATATTATTTCTGTGTCAAGTTGGAGAAATTATTATATGAATTCGTTTTATCACCTACGATATGGTCTCAACCAATTAAATTAAGGCACATTATATATTTTTCCGATATCATATTCATACATACGTATCATCTAAATCATTCACATTAATGCCTTCGATTTAAAAAAAAAAATATTATCAAAGATTTTTTATATTATTTTCCTCTTTATTATTTAATTTTTTTAATTATTTTTTTCTTCTAAACCTTAACCCCTAAAACATAACCCCTAAACCCTGACGTTAAACACTAAACCTTAACTTTAACATTAAACCTTAAACTCCTAACCCTGACTTTAACTCTAACATTAAACCATAAACCCCTAACCCTAAACCTTAACTCTAAAACCTAACCCTAAACCTAAACTATGACCCTAAACTCTAACCCCTAACCTTAACCCTAAACCTTAAACTTAAATACTAAACATAAACCCTAAACATAAACCATGATCCTAACCCCTAACTCTTAACCCCTAAATCTATAAAAAATTAATTGAGAAAAATTTTAAAGAATAAAAAGAAAGATAACACAAGAAATCTTTGGTAATATTTTTTTTTCTTTTTTAAATCAAAGACATTAAATTGGAAGATTTGGACAATGTTTATGTATAAATATGATATGGAAAAAATATATAATATGTATTAATTTAATTGATTGGGACCATATCCTAAGTAATATATTTATAATTGGATTTGATAATATATTTATAATTGATATGGAAATATTTTTTAATAATTTCTCGTCAAGTTGTGCTATTTTAATATATTTATAATTGGATTTGGTAATATAAGTTCACACTATCTATTATTAAACACCAACTTAAAAGGCAGCATTAACCTATTTTCTTTCTCTCGTTGCCTCCTACGTCGTACTTTTTTAATTAACCGATAATGGTATCAATTTTTATGTTGATTATGATCGTTATTTTTTTAGTTTTTAATAAAAAAATTGTTCTTGTCGTACAATTTTTTTCTATCTTTGTGGCACTCGTTTCCTCTGCTTGTATCACATCTTTCATTGCCTCTTTTAGTTTATTTCATTTGTCATTTGATATAACTCTAGTATACCTTAGTGATCATTTGATGCTTCTATAAAGATTACTACGACGTTAATTTTTTGATTTCATTTTATCGGTGGTCATAAAAAAGATTGATCATCACTCGTTCGATGACTTATTTGCCGATATCATTAGAATTGTGTAACAAAAAATCTATACCTTATAGTTTGGTTCGTACACCTTTTCTTTTTCATTCAGAAAAACGTTTTGTTTGACTGAAGACAAAAAGATTTATGAAAGTTTTTGATGTTTGGTGGTATGCTAATTAATCACCATGAAAAAGTATTTATAATATCTTTCATTATAGCTAAAAAATTTCACACTTTCTTGTTAAAGCTTTCAAACCGAACATGATTAATACTTTAACAAAACATTGACTAGATATTAATTTGTTTGGTATGATTATTAGGTTTGAGCGTTTAATAAGTTGGATTTGATCAAATAAAAATTGAGTTATTAAGATGATGTATTATATTTTATAATTTAAATTTTATTTAAAATATTTTTAATTTTATTCGAGTTTATAAAATTTGAGTAAAGTTAAATTTTCAAGTTCCTATATAAATTTAATTATAATTACTTATCATGTTTTAGTATGATTTTATTCTAACTGAAATAATTTTCTTTAATAATATAAGATATACATATATTTTTTATAGTATTTTTTACATTTATAAATAAAATTTATAATATTATTTAATAAAAAATATATAATCTTATTTATGTATAAAATTAAAATTTTGAGGATAAAATATTGATGGGTGTACAAAATAGACAATGAGTATATGTGAAGTAAACTTTACAAACAATTTTGAATGATTAAATTGATTAAATTGTAAAGATAAAGGATTAATTTTAAAAAATATATATTTTATTAAAAATATGAATTGAAGTTACATGGATATTATATTGTTTAGTGAATCTTGTGGTTTAATTTTACTGAAAATAGATATAAAACAAAAGAAAATGAAGAAATAGGAAATCATACAAGTATGGGGGGTTATTTAGTAAAAATAATAGATTCATTTTAAAAATATGAATTAAATATTTAGTATTCTACCGTGGCTTAAGAGCATGTGGTTTTAATTTAATAAAAAAATAAACTTAAAATAAAAGAGTGATTGAAGAAATAAAGATATCATAAAAAATTGAGAGGTTAAATTACAAAAAGATAATATTTATTTTTGAAAATATATAAATAAGTATCTAACATTTTGTTTAAATTTAGTTAAAATAAGAGAAAAATTGAAAATTAATTTTTGAGCTAATCAAAATTTAACTTAATTTTTGAAATTATTCGAATTAATTCAAATAACTTAAAATTAAAAATAATAATTTTTAAAATTGAATAAATTTTGTTCACCAATAATGATTGCACTTGCAAATATTAAACAGGAAAACACTGACCACGTAAGTTCATGCCCAGTCTGCTGCATTTTGTTTTTATAAAAGGAATAAAGTGGCTAGTTGTGATGATGATTCCTCTAAACATAAAGAGAACACATGATTGCCATGATTAGTTCTGGGAACTTTGACTTTGCACGACGCACGTTCAATCTTGCCAACCACAGCACCAGTATATACGGATGTATCACAAGCACATATCGATGCTCACGAAAAGCTAGAAAAGAAAAAGAAGATGATGGGAATGAAGGTTCTGTTGGTGCTTTATCTCATGATTCTTCTTCCTCTGACTTTAGCACAGTTAAAAGTAGGGTTTTACAGTGCTAGTTGTCCGCAAGCTGAATCCATAGTTCAAGCTGCTATTCAAAAACGTTTCAGCACAGATAAATCCATCACTGCTGCATTGCTACGCATGCATTTCCATGATTGTTTCGTTAGGGTAAGCTCTTGTATAACAGTTCATCAGCTTTAAATATATTTGCTTATGAGATTCTATTTTCATGTAGGGGTGTGATGCGTCGATTCTCATAGATTCAACAAGGCAAAACCAATCAGAGAAAGTTGCTGGCCCAAATTTGACAGTACGAGGATACGAGCTTATAGATGAAGCAAAGAAAAACCTAGAATCTGTTTGCCCTTTAAAGGTTTCATGTGCAGATATTATATCACTAGCCACTCGTGACGCTGTTGTTCTTTCTGGAGGACCGTCTTACGCTGTTCCGACGGGAAGACGAGATGGTCGGGTGTCGAATCCCAGCGAGGTTAATTTGCCAGGTCCATCGTTGCCGGTTTCACAGGCTTTCCAAACATTTAGGAACAAAGGCATGACAATGGACGATATGGTCACACTCTTAGGTGCCCATACAGTTGGTGTGGCTCATTGTAACTTTTTCTCTGATCGGCTTAGTGGGAGAGGAGACCGGACTATGGATCGAGCTTTGATGGGTAAGCTAAAGGGGATTTGTGATGCAGCCAATGGTTCGAACCCTAACCCTACTGCATTCCTGGACCAGGGGACGTCTTTCACCGTTGATAATGAATTTTTCAGGCAGATTCGTCTGAAGAGAGGTGTGATGAAGATTGATCAAGAATTGTCTAAGGACAGATTATCTAGGGGATTCGTTAAGCGTTTTGCATCGAACTCAACTTTGTTTAGAACCAGGTTTGCTCAGGCTATGGTGAAGATGGGAAACATTGAAGTTCTTGTTGGAAATGCTGGAGAAATCAGGAAAAATTGCAGAAATATTAATGCCAATTGATGATGAGCTTCTGTTAATGTGGAATTTTATGTTTTTTTGTCATGAAAAAAATTTAAAGAATCGGATCAGATAACTCAATTTAAATAAGACGCAATAAAAGTTTATTATGAGAGTTTTTTAATTTAATTTATATAATTTATAATATTAACATTTAAATATTTATTTTTTATCTAATTGATAATTAAAATATTATAAATAAAATAAATAAATAAAAAATCATTTAATTTTCTCAATCAAGCACAATAAAGAAAAATGTCTATCGAAAGATACCTTAAATGTTAAGGTATGATATATATAGGGGTTCGATAAAAAAATGATATATCTGGAAATTTGGGGAATATTGACCCTTAAAATTAATTTTAGGGAAATGAGTTTTTTTTTAGTTTTATTTTAAAAATTATGATAAAAATAAATATTTTAGAAAAAATATTTAGAAAAGAGAAAATGTGTATCTTTAAAAATTTATTAAAAATAAAAATATCATAAGTAGAAAACGTCTTTTAAAAATATTAAAAAAATAAAAAATATTATTTACAAATGACGTTTTCTTTAATATTATAAAATTTATTATAAATTTTTAAATATATTTTAATGTTTTTTCTTTTAAAAATTTAATTCTTAAATACCGTAAAGATCTTACAAGAGAACCGAAATATAAATGATAGTATTTCGAATTCTTTTTGTCATATACTCTGATTATCTTATAAAATAATGGGACGAAGATGGAGTTGGCCCGTATCTCATGGAGGGCTCGAGTGGCGGAAAATTATATCATGAGTCAGTTTCACCACGTGTTTATGGACCAACAATTAAAAATTACTCATTTTATCAATTTTTTCATGTTATATTTTTTTTCTCAAGTGAATCTTCACTTGAAAAATTAAAAAATAATGAGTGGATAATTTTTACTGGTTGATCCTATGAATAACATAGTGAGACTGACCTATGATATAATTTCTCCCGAATGGGAGTTTGTCTGTGTCTTACTAGTTAGTAGTTACTAAGACTATTTGCTTTGGTGTGGATGTTATGTTTTTAATTTTACTAGCGTATCGTGTATACTTGCACGCAAAAGATATAAACATTATTTTTCTAATTTTTAATTTTTTTATTTCTTCGCATTCTCTTCCATATTTTTCTATAATCAGTAATTCATAAATCCAGGAGTTCAAATTTTCAAGTATAAGAGCCCAAACGAAAATCTTTAAAGCCTTAACGTTGCAATTAGCTTCTATATCGTCAACCATGGTTGTTGAAAAGATCCCCACTTCTCTTCCTCTTTCTAGCTCAATTTTACTAAGAAAATGGACGAGAAAATGCATTAGAAAACTACTCTCGGCTCCAAATTTTCTTGTATTTTCATATCTTGACTTTCTGGATTCCGTTTTCTGTGTTGTTTACAAATACCTTGATTTGTTGATGGAAGGTGAGGCCTCTCCATGTTATTGCAGAAGCAAGAACAAGAGTGAGATCATCAATGTCTACTATGGGAATAAGCTTGGTGATGAGGACGAGGAAATTGGGATTTCAGAGACTTTGCATGGAAGACAAAACAAGTTAAAAGCAATGATTGATTTGATCCAGTTTGTGAAGAAATTGTTGAATAAAAACAAGGTTTTTGAAGGTGGCTATGGAGATTTTAAGGGAAAAAAGAAAGTTGGTATTCATAGAGTGGGAAATAGATGGTCTGATTGTGGATGTGATTCTTGCATCTCTTGGATGAAGGTTGATGATCCAAAGCTTCATGTTGTGGTGAAACAGGCGTCTTCAAAAGGTACGTGATGACTTCATGTTGTCAACTCATAAAGCGATCGTTACAGAAATAACGGATGCTATATAGTTATAACGTCACCGTCTGAAATTGTTATTACAGATTACAGAAAATAACGATCGGTGAGAAGTGAACACTTTATTTTTGCTATTATAATGAATTTTTGACTTGTTTATTTTGACAGCCATGGGAGATGATTCCAAGGAAAACGGAAACACCAATTCCAGTGAAAACGTGATATTCATACATGGGATTCTTAGTTCTTCATCGTTTTGGACAAAAACTCTTTTCCCAAATCTCTACGAATCCGAAAAATGTGATAACTACAACATGTTTGCAGTTGATCTACTAGGACACGGAACAAGTCCAAAGCCAAGAGACAATTTATACACGTTAAAAGACCATGTGGAATGGATTGAGAAATCTGTAGTGTCTGAATTTGGATTGAATTCTTTCCATTTGGTTGCTCACTCCATGGGGTCCATTATTGCATTGGCCTTAGCTGCAAAGCACTCCAAATCCGTCAAGTCCATCACCCTAGTTGCACCAGTAAGTGTAAACAAAATGCATTTCTGCTATGTTGCAGTTTCGGATTCAAACATATTGTTTTGAATATGGTTTCAGCCATACTTTCCTTCAAAGGATGGAGCGGAGTTCACAGTGATAAACAGCCTAACGCCGAAGAGACTGTGGCCGCCGGAAGCGTTTCTTTCGTCGGTGATGACATGGTATGAGCATCTGAGCCGAACCGTGTGTTTCATTCTCTGCCGAAAACATCGGACCTGGGAGTCACTTATTAAGCGGCTCACTGGTGCAAGGTACATCACTCTAAATCATCTCATTTTCACCAACACAGGAACTATATATTATTGTTTTTTTGATGTGTTAGGGATGTGAATTTCATGTTTCTGGACATGTTAAAGATTACCCATTATTCAGGGTGGCACACGGCACACAATGTGTTATTCAGGGGAGTGAAACAGATGGACAAAAGCCTTGAGATCTTGATGAAGTTAAGGAAAACAGTTCATGTCTTTATGGGATGTCGAGACAAATCTGTTCCACCAGATTGTGGGAACCAAATGAAGAACAAATTCCCAGAAGTTGAAGTTCAGAATATCTCTGATGCTGACCATCGATCTGTTGTATTTAACAGAGATAATGATTTTGCTCAGGATTTGTTTCAAATTTGGGAAAACTCGACCTCTTACTGAAACTCAATGAGCATTGTAAAGTGTAATTACTTGTAATTAAGAAAAAAGACAAGGCAGAGGGAAGCCACGAAAGTGATTGCGATGGAATAAAAAAGGATTAATTCAGAATTAGGCATCCCAACTATATATCTTTTCTAAAATATAAACCTAAATTATTTTTTGAATGAATTAATTATCTAATGTTTAGATCTATAATTAATTTAAAGTTTTATTTTAACTGAAGTTTAGGACCTCCTATACAATTATCTCTAATAATAATATTTCCTCTGTTCCATATATTATGTCCCTTTTGTGTTTTAAAATTATTACACTTACAATATCTTATTGAAAAATTAATAATTTTTACAAGGTATATTTCCCTCTCTACCTTTTTTTTAGTAGTTTTCAAGCAAAATAAAATTTAATTTTTTAAGAATAAGATTGTCCTTTTAATTATTTTACATCATATTTTTTATATAATTTTTTTTAAATTACGTAAAAAGTCAACAATAAAACGCTAGATGCAAAACGGAGGGAGTAATATATTTGTTGTCTAATGCTTCAATCTCTATAAAATACTGACGTGAGAATTGTATTTTGATCGTCCCATCATATTCAACACCCAGCTTGCCGCCTACTCATTTGTTTTTCTTTGCATTTCCCCCTCTGTCTGCCTATTGTTTTTGTTGGCTTGAGTTTTCGTTAAAGAAAAGACCCCGTAGGGGCAGTAGTTCTTCTTCTTTCGATGAACCCTAAACACCCTCAATCCTACTTTAGTGTGTTACCATATTTGACCTAATCAAACAGAAGCAGCTAATAAGAATTTGGGATTTGGGACTTGTGAGTGATGCATGATTAGCTTGGTATTCAGACAAACGAAACCACAGGTTGAATGTGAAAAGAAAAAACAGAACCTTTTTAAATAATCTTTTAAGTCAATGGATTCTGGTTCCGGAGGCAGTGCGAATGGCATCAACCAGGCTGTACTAGTGTCAACTCAAGCCCTGCCGCAGACGGTTTCAGGAGAAGGAGGTTGTGGTGGTGAGTCTTCTTCCCCTGCTCCACCGAGTCGGTACGAGTCACAAAAGCGTCGAGACTGGAACACTTTCTTGCAGTACTTGACGAACCACAAGCCCCCATTAACACTGTCTCGTTGCAGTGGAACGCACGTAATTGAGTTCTTGAAATACCTCGACCAGTTCGGCAAAACTAAGGTTCACATAACAGGTTGCCCTTATTTCGGACATCTAAACCCACCTTCTCCTTGCTCTTGCCCACTCAAACAAGCGTGGGGAAGCCTCGACGCGCTGATCGGACGACTCAGAGCTGCGTATGAAGAGAACGGTGGACATCCAGAATCAAATCCCTTTGGCGCAAGTGCTGTGCGGATTTATCTAAGGGAAGTGAGAGAAGGGCAGTCTAAAGCTAGAGGGATTCCTTCTGAGAAGAAGAAGAAGCGAAAAAGATCAACTGTAGCAACTACAGCTGTGACGGTCAATATGTCGATGACTTCCACCCAACCAGACCCAGTTGATGACGGTGGGGATAACGGCGGCATTGGTGGTGGTGATGATATTGTTGGTACTGAAACTGGGGTAAATGTTGGTACTACCGACGCTGGAGCCACCACTATTAGCGTATAGCTTTTTCTTTTCCCTATTGACATTTCCTTCTTTTTTTTTTCCTTTAGTTTAACTGCTGTTTTAAAATGTGAATATGAGTTACCCCAAGCTATCCCATGTACCAAATTCAAAATCTAGTTTTAATCTCTTTTAAGTTTCGATCAATCTTTTTCTCTTCATTATTTCTGTCTATGCATGTAAATATAAGAATTTTTAATTTGTTTCCCCCCTTCTCTTCATCACTCCTCGGCAATGAACTAACGGGTCCCTTGAAATTTGTGATTCTATCATGTCATAGACCATTAAAACTTGGCTACTTGTCATTCCAAATGAGTTTTTGTTTTTTCCCTGGTTGAGTTTTGACCTGGTTCTGGTTGGTAAGCTCCATCAGATGTATCCATCTGTAGACAAGAAATATAACCCATTTTACTTATAAAGGAAATGAAGAAAGTTCCACTAGAAGGAATGGACCACTAAATCTTGAACAATTTCACGGACATATGAAATTCTCAATTTGTTTTAACAATTTCCTTCGGCATATCTTTCTTCTTGTTAGATTAAGATTTGTTTGTAGGTAGGCTTGTTAAGGCAAACTTCAAAGTTCAAAGCCCGGCTTTCTTTAATTGCAGGCTAGGTTTCCCCGCAACGGGAAATAGTAACCCTGATACCTAAGCACACGTGAGCCTATCTGAACTGACAAACTTTGCTATTTCAGTTCCAGGTGCTCTCTACCCTTTTTCTTCACTTCAGTTCTCAGATTTCAACAATATTAATTCACCACGATCTCAGCTCTCTTTATTAATTTTATATGCTTTAATTGCTTCTCTTTCTCTCACGTATAAATGATAAGTCTGCAAGCAAGCATCAATGAATATTTTAGAACAATCCTTGTCCATGTTGCCCTCATCTTACTTGAGCAACCCCGCCTCTGTATGAAAAGGACCAATAGCCAACCCTTTCTTCCACTCTACATAATTGCATATTTTAAGTACATTTTATCCATCTTATTATTAACGTAAATTGTATATAATATTATGTTTTGCTATAATAATATAGACCCACCGGTCACTCCCAAACAAACCCCATTTCTATTTTTTCATTTGTAGACCCATATCCAATTAAAAACTGCCATTTTTTCCTTTCTCCGCATCATCATCATCATCATGTATATCTTAAATCAATGAGTACGTAATTGATGTATGATCGTTTTCCCAGAATTTATTTCTTTTCCTTTATGAGAGAGGCTAACTTTAAATACCCCATTGGTTCTAGAAAGAGAAAAAATCAGAAGCAGGAGGAAGTACACTAGTGGGGGCCGGAGAGTTGTGAGTGAAGGGAGGAGCCGTGGGTTTAGGGTAAAGACATGCACTTCCCTCGAGCCTCGACTAGTCCCTTGTCTAAAGGAACCACATGCCCTTGTTTTATATGCATAGATATAAACCGGTAGTAAACTAGTACCTTAACACGTGGGGCTCTCCACTGTTTTACACCTTTCAAGACCCCTCTCGCCCTTTCCTGCACATGCACTTGCAGACTCTTGCATAATTTGCATTACTCGTCGTGACTCGGTTGAACAGAAATGGAGAATACAGATCTGATCATCTTTGTTAGTATTAGGATGCTGCAATGATAGTAAGGTTCTCTCTCTTTAACTATTCCTGTATAGAAATTAAAAGGCTATGGGTTCATTCGAGTTATAAAGATAAGGCGTGTGCTAAACATTGATTTTGTATTGTTTTGTTTTGTAAGAGCCCAAGTGTAACATGACAATTGTGTAGAAAACATATATTTTAGGTACTTGTACTTAGCATATTGCATGTGTTCAAGCTCATAATCACTGTAGCAAAACAAGATTTTAGTGATGTTTTTTTTAATCTTATAATGTTATTTTTTTAGTGCTGCTAAAATTTTTTCGACGTGTACAAATAAAACTAACGTAACGATAGTTCACAGTGTATTAGAACAAAGACGTGTACAAATAAAACGAATATCACGATAGTTCTTAATGTTTTAGAGAAAAAAAAATCGTAAAGGGTCAAGATTTGTAGTAGTGTTTGTTTTAAAAACGTCGTTAATAATTGTTCAATAATGAAAAACAGACACCCAAAAAACTTGCTTTATAGTGGTTTTTTTCTTACAAACGTTATAAATAACTAGTCTTTAGTGACATTTATATTTACAAACGCACAAACCTATGAATCATGGGGACACTTGGTTAACCTTGTCTCGTGTCCCCAATATGTCCCTGAGACAGGGACGACACTTAAAATTAAACGCCAAGGATCGAGCAACTTTGGAGGTTACACTTTAGGCGAGAATCATATCCAAGACAAAACATATTGATAAGTATTTTTGGACTTCTTTTCGCAAACTTTGTTTGAGATTTTGTTTGAGGTTATAATTTCTTGTTTCCATGTGTTCTATTTTCTGGATTGCCAATCAAATATTAGATGAATTTAGAAACTTCATATTAGTGTGTTCATGATGTGAAAGTATGTTTATATGGTTTTGGATTGAGGTCCTGATTTTGGTAGAAAAGTTGTTTTATATTCATTTTCATTGGCACAAAAATTATTTTGAAGGTTAAATTGGTTAAAAAAATCATCAAATTGATTAAATCAACAAGATTATTAGTTTGGTGACTAAAATAGAACCAACCCATAGATTGGTGACTGATGGGTAGTTTACCAAAATAATGAATGATTCATACATGTCTTCACTTATTGATTGGTTGCCACACTCGGCTTATACAACAATGCTTTCGGTGTAAAAGTAGGAGATAGATTCAAGAAATAAAGCCCTGACTTTTTAAACTCTCTACAGCATCTTTGATAATCTGCTCCATGGGAATAAATTCCAACTCCAAGTCCATCAGCTTCTTACCTCCATTCTTAGCCCTTAACAGACCAGGTTGAGTATCCCTCGGCAAACTACTCAAGGATGCACATAAAATTAGGAGTTAAAGTTACGTACAAGGAATTGCAGCTCTATTCTATTTCAGTGCAAACTTATTACCTTGGAATGTTATATTCAGGGTAAAGTTCAGCAACCTTGGCTACAAAGTCACCGTAATGAGCTAAAGATTCAAGACACATGTGCCTTCCAGTTGCCGATTTGTTCTCATACACCAAAATGTGTGCCAACGCAACATCTTTGAAATGGACGCATCCGATGAAAAAGTCCTGATATGTCTCTGTGCACCCTGCAGCAGGAGAAACATGTATGACATTCTAGCTTCCAAG
This sequence comes from Abelmoschus esculentus, assembly GCA_035048815.1. Taxonomy (NCBI): domain Eukaryota; kingdom Viridiplantae; phylum Streptophyta; class Magnoliopsida; order Malvales; family Malvaceae; genus Abelmoschus; species Abelmoschus esculentus. The sequence continues at coordinate 4,592,176 of JAUCBN010000063.1, read as the reverse complement.
AATTACTAAACTGCATGGTCGCCTTAAACCAACCTTCCCCCACGCTCATTTAATTTGTGACAACAGCAAGAAGTTAATTTGCATCTCATGCTATGCTAGTTACTCTTTTCTCATTTATGAATCACAGAGGAATATGGTGCATATCGACAAGCACTCTCCGACTTAGAACCAAAAACTGTATAGAAACTCTCTTCCCTTCTTGGTGCTCTAGGGCTGTAAATGAGATGAGATAGATTATGAGCTGTTCGAGCTCGACTCGGTTAGAGTTCAGTTAAAGCTCAACTTGATTGAAATCGACTCGAGCTCAAACTTGGCTCGAGTTCTTAACGAGCCGAACCAAGCTACATGATACTCTACTCGAAAAGCTTGTGAGTCAATTTTTGTAGTGTTGAGCATAAAAAAGATACCAAAAAAGGACAAGATTTTGTAACCCCCCCCCCCCCTCCCCTGCAAGTGGTTAGTCCCTCAAAACAGCTTTTTTGTTAAATGTTTTTCAATGATCGACTACGAAGCTTCAACAAATATGGTCCAATATCTTACATCTACATAAAAAATAATGTGCTTCTGTTGAAATCGATTAGCAAGCTAAGAGCACAAAATTACATGACAGAACTACAGAATCATATTCAAATTTTACCCATTCCATCTACAAACAAATGTAGTTTAGAAGAATATTACCTTGGAGAAGGCGTAAAAACATTACCATGCTACCATTCAGGGTAGGGGGAATATTAGGACCCATCACAGTGCCTGGATTCACAACCACCACATCCAGACCTTTCTCCTTGGAGAATTCCCATGCAGCCTTCTCAGCTAGTGTTTTAGAAATCGGATACCATAACTATCTCAACCAGCAATGAGTAAAACCCACAAATTAATTTATTAGGCGCTTCATAATATAGCCAGTAGAACAAAAGAAAAACAAAGGGAAAACATCAAATATTTACTTCATTTTGTTTGCAGTACTCAATATTAGTCCAGCAATCCTCCGTTATGATCTTATCTGCCGGCCAGTTGGGGCTGGGCCAAATAGCGGAGACGGAAGACGTAAGCACCATGCGTTTAACCCCGAGGTGTTTGGCAGCTGTTAGTACATTGAGCGTGCCTTTAATTGCAGGATCCAAAAACTCCGTCTGTATAATACATCATCAATTTAGTACCATACACTAATAAAATTGAAAACAAATAGTAGTAAACGGATTAGTCATGGCCGCGTATACCTGAGGATCGTCAACTTTATCGACACTGCAAGGAGAGGCGAGGTGGAAAACCCCAACACAGCCTTTGATAGCGGCGACGAGTGAATCGTAGTCGAGGAGATCGATCTGGAAGAGACGGAGACGTGACTCAGCTCCTTCTAGAGATTCTAGATGCTTCGTCTCTTTCTCATCCTCTGCGATAACATTACAGTAGAGAAGATGAGAAATAGCATGGAAAGTGCAGCCTGAAGGCACATGAAATACAATAGAGAAACAAGAGTAGGGTAAATGAAGTAACTGAGATTCCTGACGGTGCCGTGTACAGTGTATCCGCGAGCAAGGAGGAGTTGGACAACCCAAGACCCAATGCTTCCGCTGGCACCCGTTACGCAAACCATCCCTCCTTCTCCCTGCTTTGACATCTCTTCACTCTTCTTTGCTCTGCTACTCCACTCCACTCCACTGAAATCAGTGACCGTTGAATGTTTGGATATTTTGATTTTCGCTCATTTTTTTTTTCTTTTCGATTTTTGTGATAGATAGGCTTTTCCCACAATGTGGCCGAGGCCCGTTAAACGATAGACACCTGGTCTGATAATATCTTTATTTATAGGCTTAAATATCCAATCGGTTCCTGTAAAATTGAATTATAAATTAAAAATATACATTTTCTTTATTTCGGTTTCTTTTTCTCTAAGGCAGCCTCTTTATCATCTCTTCAAGGTAAATATATATTTTTTTAATAAAATTTCGTTGGTTTATTTTTCTATATTTTCCTTTTTCGAAATCTCTTCGTTTTTCTTAGGGGTGCAATCGGTTCGGTTTCGGTTTAATTCGGTAAGCTATTTTAGTAACTACCAGTTTTCGGTTCGGTTAACCACGGTTTCTGGTTTTTCCATATTAACGCTAATTTTTAAAAATTTATATTTTATCTTGACAAAATAGTTTTATTTTATAACTTTTAAACATTAAAAGGTAAAATTTTGAGATATTTTTCATAAATACTTACTAAAAACTTATTTTTAAGTAAAAAATAAAAAATAAAAATACATCTATAGTATTTTAAGCATAAAATATATATTTTTACCTTATAAAAATAATTTAAAAATAAATTTGGTTTAATACAGTTAATCGCGGTTAACCACGGTTCGTAAATTTATGAACCATAATGCCTCGGTTCGGTTTGGTTTTCGGTTTTGCGGTTAACCAAGCTCAACCTTAGTTTTTCTATGGGTTTTTCTTGTTTTTAATCCTTGGAAGAAGGTTGGATCAATTTTGGAGGTAAGAATCATTCAAACCTCTAAAACCTAAAGTTTTTAATAAAATTACTAAGTTCTTGGTCGATTGAAACAATCTTTAAAATATTGAATCAATAAAATCGATTTTCTTGATAAAAATTCCATTGTTTTCTTGATTTTCGTTCAAGGGTTTTTCATGGCTGTTTTTGATGCCTAAATACATAAATATTTAAGTTTTTAGATGTAATTAATATGGCTTTTAAGTATCTAATCCCGGACATAAGGTTTAGGGGGTGTTTGGAATGGTTTTCGGTGAGTTTCATTTAGGTTTTATGGTGTTTTTAGGGGTTGACATGTATTGGTCCGACTTAAGGGATGTTTGGGTGTGTTATAATGCATTAAATCCTCTGGTTTTGATGCTTCAATTAGTTCAAGAGGTATAAGAACAAGTTTGAGGGAGATTGGAAAGTCGAATCGCGTTTTCGGGTGACTTGTCGAGCAAGTTTCGGTAAATCGATGAGTGAATTATGAGGGCTACCAATTTAGCATAGTTTTAAATCTGTTTTCAAAGGTTTGGGGTGTAGGGAAGGTGTGAAAAACCTCCCTATACTCAAAAGTAAGTTTTAGGTATTGCTTTTTAAAGGTTCTCATATTATGCCTTGTTTTTACTATGTGTTTTAGTCATGCTCGTGTTATACTTGTGCATATGTGAATATGCATGTTTTTCAATGATCATGAGATGGTTTTACAAATTTTTCATATTCATATGATGCTCCCACGGTTTTATTTTGAAAACATGAGAAAAATGGTTTTACCAATTTATGCATTTGATGCATGTGTTAGTAGGATGCATGTGTTTTTACATATCGTTTTAACTTGAAAACTTGAGCATGGTTTTGTTTTGTGTTGGGCATTAATATGATGCCGATGGGATATGTTGATTGATCAATAGGATGTACAGTGCACTATAAATAAAATTCGTAGTGTGTAAATTCCCTAAGTGATGCATTAGAGGTTAGCCTAGTGTTGTGTGATATAATACTCATCTTATCACATTCAGGTATGACGAACTATCCTAGACACCAAGGTGAGATCTTTAGATTGTGATAGTCAATCTGTGTGAATTGGTGTACAATGTCATTTGCATGTGTCCGTTTATCCCAACGTTTGGAGGTAAATCCATTCGTGTCACATAACCAACATGTGAACGCAAGTGTAAATTATTTACTATTTTTGTATAACTTGAGATTGCATGTGTTTTGCTTATTAAGCAAGTGTTTTCAAAATATATTTGAAAAGGTTTTGTGGCTTGTGAGCCATGGTACACTTGTTGATTTTCAAAAGGTGACGTTATTTTCCACAATTGACTGTTTTTACTTAGAGCATGACTTGGTTTTTAAACTTGATTTTGGTATATTATGGGCTGAATTGCAAGGTATTTTTAAATATGTTTTTATTCACTCAATAAGCTTATGTTTATCCTCTCATTTACCTTGAAATGTAGAGTATTTAATGCGGAGACAACAAAGAGAAACAAGGATCTAAGTAACTGCCAAGTGAAAGCTCAAATATGTCTTTATAACATTAGTAGTAGTGAGAAAGCAATGACGATGGGTTAACATGTTAAGAATATTGTGAATTTGCATATAGAGAATGTCTTGAAACTTTTGGAAGCTTGAAATCTAGAAAATCTACAATTTCACTTTTAAACTTTACAATTTAGTCCTTAAACATTAAGCATGCAATTAAATGACTTGTTGATACTATTTTAAGTTGAAATTTGAGACTTAAGCATGTAATATACTTAATTAAGGATTTGTAACTTTAATATCATGATTAGTCCATAATTTTTAGAAAACTACAATTAGGTCCCTATTGATTAGTCCATAAATTTCTAGAAAATTTCTTAAATAATTTACTGACTATATTAGATTTTTAAAATAAAAAAAAAATCATTCATAATATCTCGCCAATTTCACCAATTTCACCCAAAAAAATGTTATAATTTCCCTTTCCTTTCCATCAGTGATATCTAAATATTAAATTACAAAATGTAGTGAAATCTTTGACTCAGGTGGACATATATTCCTGTAAGGTGATGAAGGTCAGAGTGACAAGAAAAAATGGGACATGAAATCCATCCTATAATTTAATTGCCTGAGCCTGTGGCCATCGAAATTAAGCAGCCTGTGGATGTATTGGGTAGGTCCACTGTAACCCTATGAGGGGCAGGGATACTTAAGTCCTGAGACTGCCACCCTCTCCGAACCTACTCTGCCCTTTCAAGACTTCAAATTAATATGTTTACACCTACTTTCTCCTCAATTGAATAGATTATTTTAATATAATGTTTATTCTATCTAATTTTTTTCTAAAATAAATAATAAAATTGGTATTTATATTTAGTAAATATATATTTTTAGTCATTGATTTTTATTATTGACCATTATGTTGACTTAAGTTTTTCTTTATGTTTATATATTTAATTAATTTAATTTTAATCTAAAATAAATTTTAATTTTTTTATTTAAATATTATTTTAATTTGATCTTATTTTATATTAAAAATAATTTAATTTTTTATATAATCAGATGATGACACATTATCACCGTCTAGTTAAAAAAATAAATTATACAACTTCTTTATGGTGAATCAAACATGGGGTGTTGAATAATGCACATGCACTTAAAAACTTCCTAAAGCTTATTATATAATTCGATTGGCAATAATATATTATATATCTCACCCGAAAAATTATTCTATAGACTAGTTTCACCATATTATTTATGAACCCAAATCATCTGTCCTTTCCCATGCCTCCATTTATGCCCCCACTTTAAATTAGAGGGTTTAGGGTTTTAGGTTAAGGTTTAAGGAATTAGGGGTAGAGTGTATTTTTTAGGGTGTAAGGTTTAAAATTTAAATTTTACAAAAATACAAAGGAGACACAGAAAAGAGGCAGAGAATTTTTGTTCATTATTTATAGTCCATATCTACTAAAATTTAGTCAAGTAATTTTATATTTTTCATATCATTTTTTTAAGAGTAAATTTTCACTTTTTATTACCATATAAATAAGTAGTGGGTGATTACATTGAGGTGGATATAGACTATAGAGTGGTGGAACTGGTCCATAAAATAATTTCTCATCTCACATATATATATATATATATATTCAAGATTCATCCCAACCCTACACTTGGCCAACCCGATCAGTTAGATTCTCTACAGAATCTCAAGTAATTACTTGATTACGAAACTCATCATCATGTCTAATTCATCAAAATTTCTTTAATTTTGTATGAAATTGTAATTATTAATTAATTTCCTCCCATTTGTTTTTGTGGAGAGATACTTGAAGAAACATTAAGTATACAAAATCATTGAAACAGGATTGAAAGCGACGAGACCGTGATCCGGACGAAGTAGGAAAAGAGTCAACATCCACGGAAAACTTAAAAGCCTGCAAAACATTGAAGTCAAAAGTAAAAAACCCTAGATATTACAGCTCCAGTTACAGTAACATAGAAAAGCGTGTTTAATTTGGTTTTAGGGTTAAATTGATATAGTTTTTAGAAAATATAATAGGAAAGTAAATTTGCAATATTATTTTAAAAACATTTTTATATTATTTAATTTAAGATACAAGTAATTGATATTATTATTAAAAAAAATATATACATAAATAAAATATGTATTTTAAATATTTATTTAAAAATATAAAAATTGATACTACAAACGAATATGTACGAATAATTTTACTTAAAAATAATTTTAAAAAAGTAAAACTTATAAAAATCACTTATGAAAAACAGTTTTGACCCAAAAAATTATATTTTTTATCTTAATATCAGACCAGCTTTTAACTCCAAAAATTTATTTAAAATCACTTTTGAACAGCAAATACAAATCCTCCAACCAGGTTCAAAGGATAAGGACGAAGATGAAACCGGAGCAGGAGTTTTATTTTTACAAATCATCTCCCCCTCCCATGATTATTTACTTACTACTAATAGACAAGTTGTATGCATGATAGCTACTATTACATGTAATTAACTACTAAAAAACTACTGCTTGCTTTGTAAATATCTATGCATACAAATATTTAAACCTGGTTTGATAAACTATACAACTATTCCATTAACAAAATCTTGAGTGTTGGGTTGGGGTCCTTGGAAATACAAGATTTTGTCTTTATAAAGGCGTCATGATGTAACTTAGAAACAAGACATAGCAGTCTGGTACAAAAGATCCAGATGCTGTTAAAACAAAATCCACATCACATGTTCTTACAGGATGAATCTAGAACAAAATCTTAGATTAAACATTTCCTCACTTGGTTTCTTTTTTATATAAATAATCATCATTATTGGGTTTGTACTTTGCAGATGAGATGACTCCATACATCACCCATCATCCTCATCCAAAAAAATGGGGGAGAAATCAACTAGTCTCTCTTCTTCTGAATATTTCACTTGATCCTCTATGCCCGGACAGAAACAAGCTCCTGCTTCTCAAATCAAAGAATTCTATGTATATTTATTAAAAAATAATTTTATAGATTTACCTCCAAGTGTTCGTATACAAGGAAACTCAAGTCTTGAAATAAGGAGATACATACCAAGTTTGATCACTCATGGAAGCTGCAGCAGATGTGTGTGTAGCAGGAAGAAACCATGAAACTCAGGATAGATAGCGCCATAGGTGAAAGAAATAGTGTTTCTATTTCTTGGGCGCTATCCCTCCTGAGCTTTACAGATTCTCCCGTACTTGGTTTACAACGCCAGAAAGCTATTCCAAATATGTCTCAAGATGAAACATATCTCAAAGGGCTCACATGATAAGGAAGGATAGTAGCTGGCTTGGCAGTACGCATTTATATAAGGTAGAGGACTCCATTTTTTTAATTAATGTAATGTTCTTTAATAAAATATACAATGTTTCCAGAAAACAAAATATGGTAATAACTTATTTATATTGCTTCAGTGTATTAATTATAACCAGCTATGTAAAGACAGGTAATCGGATGAATTTCAGTTTGGGTCTTATTAGGTCTGGTTAAATTAAATACAAGTTATTTTAGGTTAATTTGATATTTTGACTCGATTCGAGTCAGATACGGATCAATTTTAAGTCGGGTTCATTTCGAGTTAAGTTTATTTCAGGTCGAATAAAAATGGTTAGGTCTGAAACGGTTAATTGAAATGTTAATTCAGGTCGAGTTCATTTCATGTCAGGCTAATTCGAGTTTTGAATTTATATTAAGTTTTAATTTTGTACAAACAATCGATTTGCTTTAGGCTCGATCACTTTTAGTAAATTATTTAATGTATTTCAAGAACACAAATCACATTTAAAATAAATAATGAACAAAAATATTATCATTATTTAAAATATTGGATTAAATTATAAAATAAAAAAAATTCAATTTCGGTGAAAGAAATTTTTTTAAGGACTAACATGAATAAAAATACCATCATATTAAAAATATTATATTAAATTACAAAAATATAAAATAACTAAAGGTTAATTTTTGTTAAAAATAAAATTTTACAACTCAATTAAAATATCTAATTAAACTAGAAACATAAACTACACATTTAATTAAATGAAAAACATTTAAACTAGGAAGGGCTAAAAAATAATTCCTCAATTTGAAAATTTGGGTAGGTTCTTTCCCTCTATTTTTTCTATTTTATAAAACCTAATTTAATTTTGATATAATAAATAAGTAAAAGGGTCGTTTTGCAAATAAATTTTTAAATCCTTACTCAATTGACAAGTCAAACAATTTTTTAAAATCAAAATAATAATCCATCAATTTTTTCTAAGTTGTTTTTCAAAGCCTAAAAGATGAAATTTTCACAGGCGTTTCAATATGCCCCTTAGGCGTTTTGATAAGGCATGCTTCTTTTCAATGAATGTTCATCAAGATTTCTCAGACGATACGGTCTTGAACCATTTTAATACGTTTTAAAATTGTGATTTCAGGTTTTAAAACATTTTTGAAATGGTATCGATACATATGTTTCGGTACAACCTTTGATTGTTTTGATATTATAAAACCAAAATTGATTTTGATATAACAATTATGAATAAGGACTATTTTGTAATAAATTTTTAAGTCCTTAAGTCAAATTTTTGATTTCAAGTCAAACCAAGAACTTTGAAATAAATTTCTAAGTGTTTTGATACGAGAGTATCGATACCATTTCAACCGGTATCGATACCCTACTGCATTTTAAAAGCCTTGTTCTTGAAACTAAGAAAGAGTATCGAAACATGGTTCGATACCATTATGCCACTGGAAACGCATGTTTCGAACCAAGTATCGAACCACATCGAGTATTTTTATTTGTTTTAAAAATCTTTTAAAATAGGACTCAAGGTATCGATACTGGTATCGATACACCTTTTAATTCCCAACGGCTATTTTAGCATTTAATGAGTTGACCGTTGGTGGCAGTTAAAACTTTAAATATGGTTGAGGTGTTTCGAAACATGGTTCGATACCCACCATTACAGTTTAGTAATGGCATCGATACCTGTTTCGATACCCTCCCTATTAAATGCACAACAACTCTTTCTTTTTATAGGCTGTTTCGAAACAGGTTCCCCGAGTATCGATACCTTTGCCTGCAGAAGAGCATTTATGACGGGAAGATGAAGTCTCAACGTCTTTATTTCATTTTCCAACAACCACAACGGTTAGAAATCAATGAGGACATATAAAATGAAGATGTTTAAGCAGCATTAACAACTATTGAACCTCAAGCATCATCCAAGCACAAAAATCCAACTCAAAGCACCTAATCGCATATCTTTGCTCCCAACTCTTGTAATTTCACTTTGATAATTTGTAATATGAGTTTGGGGAGAGTTTGTTTGTATTTGGGGCATTTATTTCTTGTGAGAGAATTCCTTTTAGCCCACTCTAATCTCTTGTAACACTTTGTGAGGTCCAAATCAATTTTGGGTAAAAAATTGATTTGTTTGTAACGGTTATCCCTTGAACCGAGAAAAGGGTCGAATTCAATAGTGAATTGGTTTCAAAATCCTTAGTGGGAACTAAGGTAGTGGATGTAGAGCTTGTTTCGAAGCTTGAACCACTATAAATCGTTTGTCATCAAATTTTTCATTTTTACCAAAAATTTCCCAATCAATCTTTTAATTGCCAATTCACCCCCCTCTTGGTCATACTTCAAGATCGATCAACTCAACAGATATGAGTATGCATTTAAAATTAAAATTATATTTAAAACTATTTCGATACACTATGTAAGCGTTTCGATACCATAAGTTATTTTTTAAAAGTTTTTTGCGCATTTATTGTTTTCAAACATTACTTGTTAATTATTGGAAACCAAACTTCTAAAGGTTAGTTACTCGTTTTGATATGTCTCTGAAGGCGTTTTGATACGGATTTTGGAAGTTTCAAATGATATCTATATACCCCTTTAAGTGTTTCGTTACTCCCCTATTTTAAAGACTACTCGTTTCGATATGTGGGCTAAGCGTATCGATATGTTCTTATTAAATGCATATAACGACTCTTTCTATTTTACTACCGTTTCGATACAGGGATTTCGTGTATCGACACGCTAAATTGTAAAAATGCATTTATGGTGAAAAGATGGTGTCTCAATGGCTACATTGATAATCCTAACCACCCAAAGAGATAGAATTCAATGAAAGTGTATAAAAACAAGTCTCAAATGCAACAACAACTATTGAACCTCAAAGCAAAATCCAAGCATTCAATCCAACTCCAAGCACTCAAATTGTCAAATTTATACACTCAACTCATTGTACTTCATATGTAATATTTGTAATTGATTCTTGGGGAGTGTTTTTCTGTAATTGGTGTAATACATTTCTGTGAGAGAAACATACAATTTTCGAATAAAAACCTTAAAATGATGTGATGAAAATGAAATTATGACGATGTCATATAATTTTAATACAAATGAAATAGATACAATATAAACACGAAGAAAAAATATTTTAGTACAAAATAAAATAAATAAATGAATAAAATGATAAATATGATGAAAAATAGACCAAAAAGCTATACATATGCAATAATTAAAGAAATGAAAGCCTAAACTTGGTGAGCGCTAAACAGGAAGAGTTTCGTATTGGTTTACAAGGTGAACTCTTATGGGACACTATATGAAGTTTAGTTTCAAGAGGTACTTGAATTGTATTTAGTGTCCCTAGGTTTATTTTAATTGGGTACAATTCAAAGAGACCTATTTGTCTATGTCTACATGAGAAAATGATATTCCCATAAAAACATAGAGTATTAGAGTTCCGAAGGTACTTGCTAAGCTTACACAGAGAAACAATATCCCTAAAAAAGTAATAGCGTTTTTCTCTCACTTACACTAACAGATATGTTATGAAAAAAAAACATTAAAATAAGACTCAAATATATAAGCGAATAATAATTTACATGACAATTAAATTTATAATTTTTGATATTAATAAAATGGATGATCGACGTCTGGCTCAACTTAGAAAAAAAAAGGAGACTCCATCTATAATCAAGGGTTTTTGACCCACCACTAAAAAATATTTATAAAATAAAAAATGTAAAAAATAAGAGAATTTTGATAAAATACAAGTAAATAGATAAAATATTTTTTTTTAAAAAAAGAAGAGAATAGAGTCGCCACTAATCACTTTGATAGGTCAAACACAATAAAATAATCAAGGGTTAATTACTGCGGAAGTCACTTATGTTTGAATGCAGTACAAAGTTAGTCACTCATTTTGAAAATGAATTAGTAAAGTCACGTACGTTTTCGGGATGTAAGTATTTGGTCACTCCGACATTAAAGATCGTTAATAGGTAACGGAAAGATGATCTGGTGAATTAAAAAATAATTTTTTTTCTACGTGGGCTGCTTACGTGGCTCCCTTCCTCCTCATCTTCTTCATGTTAACATGGAAGAAGAAAGAAACCACCCCCACCTTTCAGCACCATAACACAACCATCCTATCCCTCCTCCACTACCACAATACAACCACCAATTCACTACATCTCTGTCGCGACCACCCTCCATGTTTTAGAACTTTACCATCAACCTTCTCATAAAACACAGATAATAGACAACACTTTTTAGAACTTTACGAAGTAGTATTACTTAAGAAATCCATTGAGGCCGCTTTATTAACGACGGCCGCTTGGACGTCACGGGGAGAATTAGAAGCCGGTCGCGGCAACGACTCAGCTAGTTTAGAGAAGTTGAGGATCGTTGAATTGCTTTTGATGCTTAAAGTCGCGACGTCGTGGGCACGTGTCGCCATTTTAGGGGTCGAGAAAGTGCCTAACCAGATCCGGTTCTTCATCTGGGGCTCTTTGTTTTTCAAACACCCATTTGCCCCACGCCCTCATTCGGACCCACGGTAAACCATGTGCTTGGTGCTACTACCCCTCAAACGTTTTTCGTTCTTCGAATCAGATACCGAGTGTATACCCGATCTCTTTTTACCATCATAAGATGATACTGAAGCTGGGAACAAAGAAGAAGAGTTTCTGGTCATTGTGCTTGACTCAGTTTCTAGGTTTGGAGAGTCACCCATTGCGAGTTTCTGATCATGTATTTCCTTTAACACACTTGAATGCAATAAAAGAAGATAAAACTCGATATGTCGCCAAATCTAGAGTTAAAAACATGGAACTTTTTCAGATGTCTATGAAGGAAAAATGAACAAAGTTAGGGTTTTTGATAGTAAATGAGAGTGTCAGAGTAAGAGTAAGAGAGAAAAACAGAGAGTTTTGGTTTGAGGAGAGAGAGGGAGAAATGATTGGGTTTTAGAAAAGGAATGGAAGCAACAAAGTTCAAAGTTAAAACGTGACGTTTAAACGAACTCGACCAACCATGCCTTTTTAAGACAGAAAAAGTGTTAGAGTGAGAGTAAGAGAGAAAAACGTCATCGTGATGCTATTTCCACTGTTATCTATGTTTTATGAGAAGATCGATGGTAAAGTTCTAAAAAGTGGAGGGTGATCGTGGCGGCGATGTGGTGAACCGGTGATTCATGTGTTGTGGTAGTGGCAGAGGGATATGGAGGTTGTGTTGTGGTGCTGAAAGAGGGTGGTTTCCTTCCCCTTTCATGTTAACATGAAGAAGATGAGGAGGAAGGAAGCCACGTAAGCAACCCACGTGGAAAAAAATTATTTTTTAATTCATCAGATCATCTTTCTGTTACCCATTAACGGTCTCTAACGTCGGAGTGACCAAATATTTACACCTCAAAAACGTACATGACTTTACTGATTCATTTTTAAAATGGGTGACTAATTTTGTACTGCGCTCAAACATAAGTGACTTCCGCAGTAATTAACCCAATAATCAAAGATTCAAAAAATTTAGGTTTGAAAAATCGGTTACACACGAGGAAGGACTAATACCCCGATATGCCCAAATATTGGTACCAAGTCGATTACCATTTTTATTAATATCAAAATTTATCAATTTAAGTATCATTTAAATTACAATTTGATTGTATATGAGAATATTTTAAAGACCCCGGTACTCGATGAATAAATAAAAACTATCATCTAATCTACTCTTGAGACTAGTAATCAAGTTTATCTTCAAAAGGGAACACTGCATTAACAATTTATATATTCAAATATATAAAAATAAATAAATACATGAACATATAGATATAATATTAATACATATATGTAAAAATTATAAAATAAAAAAAAAACTATAGTGTAATACATAAAATAAACTCTATCTAATATAGTAAAATATATAAAAATAATACAAATATATATACATATACGTGGGAATTGAATATATTATATTTACTATGTATTAAGATACTTTATTATATGCAACAATATATATATATATGTATATATGCTTTACATATAGTTGGAATACATTTTTAACTATATACTCTACATTTTACCATAATATTAGCAGTACCAATATATAGCTATATATATATATATATATATATATATATATATATATATATAAAAGATATAATAGAATACCTAGTATGATATACGTATACATATTTATATATATAAGACTAAGATGTGAAAATATGCTAAAAATTTAAAATATAATAAATTATAGTCTTGAAATTACATAAAATAAAATAAAAAATGGTTAAATAGAAAGAAAATGTAAGTTGTGTAGCCGAAATCAAACAAAATGAAATAAAAAGATAGAAACGAAAGCAGAAAAGAAAAATGGAAGTTGATGTGCAATTTACCCATTGACTTTAGAAACGTAAGGATCCAAAATATATATGTATATATCTATGTATGTCTTTGTTGATGTCTTCAAATGGGAAAACCAAAACCTGCTCTCTCTGATCATATTTTTTCATTTCTTCGGATCGTCTTCAAATATTTTTTTCTTCTTTGACACAACAAATGAACTCTACCATACAGTTTCCTCTGGTAGTGACGGATCCACGTTTACTGTGAGAGACGGGAAACACGAGCTTCTTGACAACGACGGACTTGGACATTTTCAGAAACGAGGGACTCTCATGCAAAAACCTTTGCTTAGGGTAGAAATTTCTATCTCTTTATCGTGACTTCTTTCGTATTTCTTTCTTAAAAATCTTAAAAATTAAATTTTAAATCTTAATTTTATTTTTCTAAATTCTAAATCTTATGCCCTAAAAGATACATCCTACTCTTAATTGCTTAAACTTAACCACAATCTCTAACCTTAAGGCTTAAACCCTAAACGCTAAACCACTAATTTAAAGTGAAGATAGAAGTATAATTAAGAGATAAACGATTTCCACCTACTTGCTTTAGGTTGAATTTCAGAATACATTTTATGTTTAATTATAAAATAAAAGTTTAAATTATACTTATTTTTTATTTTAAACGTCCAAAGTTTACTATGTTATCATTTTAAGATAACATCTTATTTTTTTTTAAATTATTAGTACATAAAATAATAAAAATAATATAATTTCAACTCTTATTTTTTTTATAAAAAAATAGACATTTAAAATAACATAATTTAGAGCACTTATATTTCATTTTTTTTCTTTTTAAAGGTCATTACTTGAAAATAATGTAGAATATACTTTACTCATATTTTAATGAAAAAAAATTTGCACTTAAATAAAAAAAATATATAATTTAATATTTATTTTATGGCTAAACTTTAATTTTTCTTAACAATATTTACAACGAAAAGAGTTAATAATACTTATAGTAGTACATTGTCCAATGGTAATTATGTTAGCTATAGTTATAAGGTCTACTGTATGTACATGATATTTTAATTATTGAATTTATTATTTTAAATTTATATGTTATTTTATCTTTAAATATTTATTTTAAATATTTCTAATTGGTTATTATTGTAAGAACAATAATACGATAATATTAGTATGAAGTCTGATTGATACTCATAAAATGAATATGTGAATGTAATTTAAATCATATTCATATATGTCTTTGTTAAGAAGAAACCCAAAGATTAACTCGTCTTAAAAATAATTAATACATGAATTAAAATATATTAATCTTCAAATAGTTGTGATATTGAATCCTTAGGCCTAGAATTGTTATAGTTCTCAATACGATAATTATTGTGTTTTGACATAGTCAAATATCGTTTTTAATTGGATGATTATAATGATTATGCTCCAACGTAATAAGGAATCATTCAATGAGATATGAGTAGGGTTGTAAACGAATCAAACGTTCGGTGAACCGTTTGGCGGGAAGTTCGTTTATTTATTAAACGAATGAATATGAACAAGATTTTTCGTTCGTTTAGTTAAACGAACAAACATGAACAAAGGGCTCGTTCGTTCATTTATGTTCGTGAACGTTCGGTAATCTGTTCGTTTATATTCGTTCATTTATGTTCGTTCGTTTATGTTCGTTCGTTTATATTCGTTCGTTTATGTTCGTTCGTTTATGTTCGTTTAAATTTATTTACATATATCTAAGGGTGAGCATTAAATCAAGTAAGTTGAGTCAAAAAAAATTAAGTTACTCAAGTTGAGAAGTCTTATTTTATGACTCATTAAAAACTTTCTTGTTATAGACTAGGGGTGTTTATTGTTCTGTTAAACCGAGTTAATGAATCAAACCAAAACAAAAGTAGTTAACCAGTTAAATTTTAGGTTTCATCTAGTAATTAAGAGTTTTTTTTATTTTAATTATCGACTAATTCGGTTTAAAATTAGTTGATTATCTGAATTAATCGAATTAAATCTAAAATATTAAATATTTAACATATTATATATGTTATTTATGTTCGTTCGTTTACGTTCGTTTATGTTCGTTTGCGTTCATTTAAGTTTGTTCATTTACGTTCGTTTATGTTCATTTATTTTCGTTCGTTTATGTTCGTTTATCATTTAAACGAACAGACATGAACAAGCTATAATCCTTAACGAACGAACACGAACAAGAAAATTCATGTTCGTGTTCGTTCGTTTGTTCGGTTAAAGTTAAAAGTTAAACGAACGAACATGAACATACCCTCGTTCGTGTTCGTTCGGTTCGTTTACAGCCCTAGATATGAGTGATCAAGATAAAATTTATCCCTCTTAACATAAGAAAGATATTTGATCCCTCGATGATTGAGACTAATAATACATTGTCGTGCTCAAATGAATTTAATATAGATCAATATCAATTGTTTAGTAAGTTCAATTAGGCATGAATAAAACTAAGAAATTCTACCATTTTATATTATGAACCTCAGTGTTGCCTTGGGTTGATCCTGAGAACCCAAAGTACATGAAATGATTGACATATTCGTCCAGATTCAAAATCAATGATAAAATGGGTTTTTTAGATTTCAAATTTGAATACGAAATAAAGACATTAAAAGCATTAGACAAAGAATCGTATTCAATCCACAAATTAATGAGATCGATGCTCTTTAGATCAATATTTAGAGCTCCCAAATTGATAACTTGAGAAGAAACCACACTGTTATAAGACCCAACCCAACATGGTTTCCATTAATGTCTGAGTTCAACGTCCATTAGAGTACCTAATTCCATCGAGACGAACCCTAGGCCTCGACCCTTTTCATCAAGGAGACACAAAGACTCGCCAGCGGCACTGATAAATTTGGCATCGGGTGAAATGACAAAGGATAAACCGCTACCGATGGAGGAAGGGTTAGGGTTGGTGATGGAGAAGGAAAAGAAAGTGTAGAAGCTATAAGGGGAGTGTGTTCTAGGTTGCCTGAATCTCACCTGCTTCGAATACAAAACTCTACCGGAAAACAGAAAACAGAAAATGAACAAGTTGAGAGGACAACTAAAAACATGAACAAGTTGAGAGGAAAACAGAAAATGGTTTCTAACAATCAAGAATGTAGGCATTTTTCGTTGTAGCTTTTAAGTCAGCGTTGTCCCTTGTCTCTAATAGTGTTGCTGGATTCATCTTGTCACTTACCCAGGATGGAAATTGATGCATCTCTCTCTCAGAGTCGATAGGAGGCATTGGCCGATTGCCCATAGTTCTTGAGAGGAAAATAAGCCCATCAAGTTTTTCATTTTTCATATTGTAACCCATGGCAGGTTAGGACTTCTAAAGCATCAGGCTAGGCTTATTGGGTTGAGAAAAAAAACATTTTTTTTAATAAATGAAAAAATAACATTTTTAAAACAACTTAGTTTCTACTCTTTAGTTTAAATCCCATTGCCTTTGCATGAACCAAAAATTGAATCAACATCCTGTATTTACGGTTAGTTGTTCTGCTGGGAATCTTGATGTGGTTTGCTTCTTACACAACTAGTTTTCTCAGAAAAAAAAAATATCTCCCTTAAGTTTCTTTGTTTATCTAATCTAAGATTTTTTTTGTTTGATCTATTTAGAATCCAAGTTAAATTGTATGTCAACAGGTTGAGTCGAAAAGGGATTGTATCTAAAACTCTGGGAGTTGTATAGGGCAAATGAAATGAAAGTATTTTGGGGGTTGAGTGGAATTTATAATATTTTTGGTCAAAAGGTTAAAAATCCAACTTCCTCCCGCTCGATACCATCGCTCCTCATAACGAGTAGAAATCTTCTACCTCTTTATAATGTCTCCCCATCTATGTCTTCTTTTAAAAATTCTAAAAAATTGAATTTTAAATCTTAACCCTTATTTTCTCTATCCTAAACTCTAAACCTTACACCCTAAAAAATACACTCTACCCTTAATTCCCTAAACCATAAACCTTACACCCTAAAAAATACACTCTACCATTAATTCCCTAAACCCTAACCCCAACCCCTAACCTATAACCCTAAACCATACACCTTAAACCCTTTAATTTAAAGCGAAGACACGAATGGAAGCATGATAAAGAGATAGACGATTTACAACCTATAGTAACTCACAAAGCTTAAAACAATCTAAAATGCTGAAAATATTAAAAATAAAAGATACTTCTTTCATCGTATTAATTATGTTATATGTTGATTTTTTATGGAATTTTAAGAAGAAAAATTTTATGATATAAAATAAATAAAATGACAAGTCCACCTCATAGAATGTTAACTTTTAAAAAATTAAAAAATTAAATTTATGTTAAAAAATTGGTTTAATTTTTTGATGTGACAATTTAAAAAATTAAAAGTGACAAAGTAAAAACTATGAATTCTTTTTTATTTATGAGAACTTTATATCTAATATTTATTGTATTATAAATCGGGATAATTTTTTTAATGAATTAAAAGATGATTATAAAATAATATTTATTTATATATATATTTTTTTAACGTTTTGATAATACACGTATACCTTATAAATAAAAGTAATTTGAACATATATCTCGAACAATAAACAATGTCCGTTTTCTTATTCGGACACTTGTTGAGTTTAAAAATCAAAAGTATTGATTACGCACACCTTAAACATAATTTTGAATAACTTTTATCATCACAATTCGAAAAAACAAAAGAATTTGACGTAGAAAATCTAATATCCAGTCTTCCGTAGAACATAGATTGCAAACGCAGTCAATATGTCAGACGTGCGATACAATAGAAGGGGCGGCGGCGGCGGCGGCAGCTGAAGAAGCAGCTCCACTCACAAACGAGAACAGTCCCCTACCCAAGGGCTCTTGTTCATCAAGAAATAGATCCTCCGACAATCTAAACGCACCATGCACACACACAAGCACCAACCCCATCATGATTCCCCAGAACAATAGTGATCCCACGCTCGTAAAAAATATCACTACAACCGTACACACCACCAACATGGCCAGCTTTTCTCTATCCGTGTACATTCGGCCCCATATGACCAGCGGTTGCTCCGAGGGGCGCAGAGCGTAAATGAAAAGCCACGCCGATATTAGTGACACCAGAATTATGAGAGACAAAGGGTGGGAGATTAACGAGAAGGCAAGTACAGCAGCGATTAGGGTGAGGTAGTTGGCTCGGAAGTAGGAGAAATTCTTTCGAAGTCGCGAGGCGGCATCGGAGAAGGAGGCTGGCCTAGCGAAAGCAGAACGGTCGATGAGGTCGGTCCAGGGACGGCAGTGAGAGAGTGTAAGGCGGGCAAAATTGGAGACGCGAGTGAGAAAATTCGGTGATGAGACAAAAAGTTTAGAGTCGGCGTTGGTCTTCAACGTGGAGACTGACATAGGAAGCATCGGAGAAGAAGACATTGGCAGAATTTGGGTGTTAAACCAAGGAGAAAACCGAACCAATGTCAAAGGTTGGAGATGAAATGATTTGATCCCTGAGGCACTTTGGCTTATGTTAAAGAAAAAAAGGAACTTTAAGCAAATCTTTAAAACATGTTATTCTTGGTGATGGAATGAATCAGCGTCAGTAATTTTCAAAGTAAATGCATTTCACTTTTAGAAATTAAAAATTGGAGTAAGAAAGAAAGTGAGAAGTGGCGGATGACCAGTAGGAAATCCATTGGGCTCACATAATAGTACTCCATACCCATGTTAACTTTTCACATAATTTAAAAAAAAAATAACGATATTTATTATGAATATACTTTTAAATTTATTTTTCGATATTTATTAATATGGGTCTAATTTTTAAGTTCACCCTTAAGCCACTAAAATTTTAGAAACGATTCTAATAGTCGTAATACTCCAAACTTAGACCAAAATTTATATATGTATTCATTTTATATGTGTATTAAAGATTAAGTATTGTTTTTAGTTTTAAATGTAGTAGTGTTCTAAGTGAATAGAAAAGAGAACTGAAGAGTTTATCAAGAAAATTTGGGATTTGCATGTTAAGGTGTCATTTTTGAACGGTCTGATTAGGTATCAACCTACCATGTGTTTAATCCTCATTTTTGCATCAGTTAATTATTTTATAAATAAAAAGGGAAACCTAATGGAGGGTTTTCGGGTGGAAAAGAAAGAAAGAGTTTGTGAGGAAGTTAAAGAGTTTTCTCACTTTGAGCAACAAACCGAAATATTTTTTTAGTTTTGAAGAAAATCCTTCTCTATAAGGGTTTGTCATTCATGGAAAACTTGAAGGTTTAGTCTAGATACTCATTATAGTTGGGTGAGCTTTTCATGTTTTTTTAGATTCCCAAGACAACACCTCTAGATCTGCCAACAACACAACCATCAAAGTGTAAGGTTTCGATCCAAGAAGAAGCCACGACGGAGTTTAGTTGAGGACGTCGAGGAAATTGATCAACATGAACCCGTATAAGCTCCACAACCGGCAAGGTGAAGCAGCAAACGCGCCAATCAAACGACTAAATGTAGGGGAAGCCAAAAATTTAATTAAGGAGTGTATTTTTTGAATAATATTTAAAAAGAATTAATTATTTATAAAGGGGTGTTAAATTATTTATAAAAGGGTGTCAATTATATATTTTTAATTTTTTATTTATAAATTATATAAAAAATAATTTTTCAAAAATTTAGGGGTGTGTGTGCATGTGACTCCGCTCATGACTAAATGGATTCTATGAATTCGAGGTGACAACCTCTCTAATTAACTCCTTTGCATTTATTTTTTTAGTTGTTTTTCATGTATTAACGATAATACATCTCTTGAATTTGGAGGATTTATTTTTATTTCGTATTGATCATTTGTCATGACGATTGCCTGTTTAACTATTAAAACATGTGATATTTGATAATAAATTAATTTATATGACATTTAATTGAGAAAATTTTAGAATTTAAGATTAGAATAAAATTGACTACGATGCTTTCTAAAATGTACATTTTTGTGATTTGTCGATTTTAAAAAACCTAATGAATGAATAAATTTCTTAAAAATAAAAAATAAAATACTAGAGGTGTCTTTCTAATTTTAGTCGAATAAAATATAGATGTTTAGGATATTCTCTTTCTAAATTTAGCATGAGTGGATGATAGTCTTCACAGGATGAGTCTACTCAATATGCTTGGGGTTCGTTGTTTGCTTCAACCTATCTTTAAGCATATGAAATAATTGTAATGAGCTAAACCCCTACTTAGCTATGGTTTGAAGACAAGCATTAGTTCATGTCTTGATAAGTAATCACAGTTAGTTGATGCCTAAGTTGCACGGATATGTATAAGGGTACGGGGACGAAAAATAGTAATTTTAAAAATTATAAGATATGAGTACGGTAAGGGTACGATAAATATAATATATATATATATATAATCATTAAAATTTATAATACAATAAGAATTATAATTATAATTATATTAAGTAATAATTATAATTATAATAATTTAAATTAACTTTTAATATTTTTAAAATTATTTTCTAACACTTAGATTAAAAGATCAGTAAAATTAAATGATTAAATTAAACAAAAATTTAAAATTATTTTTTATGTCATATTTTACGATTTATGAAATATTTTTAAATCAAGTTTATAAAATTCGAGTCGAATTTTTGAGTTTTTGCATAAATTTAATTATACACACACATATATATAGTTAGGGTAAAACGATGCACATATTGATTCTAATTTTAATGACTTTTTATATGCATATATAAGATACATATATATTTTTCATATTTTCATATGTGATATACATATTATATCATGCAGAGTTAACAAACTTAACTTGAGTTATTTGAATTTCTATTCTATGATTCAAACTTTATTTTTTAAGCTTTAATTGATTTTGAGCTTTAATTTAATTCAATTGAAAGAATTTTTTTTTAAGTAAATTTATTTGGGGATGATCTCAATAAACGTTGACCGTTTCCATTAAAATTTAACCGTCTCCGATAAAATTGGGTCGTCTCCGGATTGTCCCCTAACCATCCCCATGTGGTCCCCGAATTGGGGACGGCCTCAAGGGAGGCGTCCCTGTGCTTTATAGGTTCAGGCATTGTATTGTTTAAAGACAAGCATTAGTTCATGTCTTGATAAGTAATCACAGTTAACTGTGGTTTAACTCAAATTATTGTTTAGACTTAGATCCATTCAGTTTTATTAGTACTATTTATTATTAGAATATAAAAGAATGAGAAGAGAAAATATGAGAGAAATGTTAATATTTTATTGAAAGAATGATTGAGTTTACAAAGATGATAAGCTTGATATTCATAGGAGAGCTGAGTTATAAGATTGCATGAATAGCTTTTATTGAATGTAGTTCAAGATCAATTAACAAACGATTCAACTAATCCAAAAACTACCAGCTAATAAACTAATTGATTCTTAGAGGAATCTGGGTTTGGAGGATGCGAAGGTACTGATGGTGTAATTGCCTATGGAGACAATTGTTGTAGTTGTTTAACATTCACTCGTGTTTCTAACTTTCTTGAATTTTTTTGATCTTCTTTAGTGAATTATCTGGTAACTGGTGATGTAATTACTTATGAAGGTAACTGTTGTAGTTGCTTAACATTCATGCATAAATTTATAGTCTTTTCGTTTATTGAACTCGATCGTGTATTTTGCTTTTTTTTTTTAAGAAATCATTATTGTTTTTGTTCCTTTTCTGTGCAGGACGACTTCCTAAAGCACTTAAAGAGAGGTTGGCACGGCAAGTTTCCAATAATGATCAAATTTGCAAGCCTTATTCTTTCCTTATCACCTTGGATAATTACTTAGAATTTTATTCAAAATAAAGAGCTACAGCCGAAGGGATTAAGAGATAAATCCTTCCATGGGGAATTTAACTAAAATTCTTTCTCCTCTACTCAATCCAATCACAATCAACACCACAAAAAGAGATCAAATTGTAGATCCAAGGGGCTAAAATGCGTGAAAGGAGAGAAAAATAGAATTAGATTAAAGGTGGAGTTCATCTTCTCCACAACTATTTCTCTTATATAGTTAATTTAGGGTTGACTTTTGGAATAAAGACTTTGTTGATTTCTTCCAACCCAGTCATGAACCAGATCAATTGACTTAGGATTTTAGGTGTTGATGGATGAATGATTTATTTTTGTTGTTATTTCATATTTTGAATGTTTATTTATTCTAAAGTCTTTATTTTACTTCGAGTGAACTTGGGAGAAAGACTTGTTTAAATCCATTTATCTAAGCTTGAAAAACTTAGATTTTAATCAACCGATTGATACGAATTAATTCGTTTCAGGGATAAGAAGTAAATTTCAGCGACTAATAAGAATACATTGATCAATGATGTCCACCTAAAGTTAACGTACGGATGTATAACCATGTCATGGGTAATCATCAGTTCTTCGGTTATACAAAGTAAAATGATATAAAATATAAATTCTTTATGCACTAATAAAAAATCTTAAAAAGTAAACGATTTAACAAAAATACATTTTAGTAATTTTATAAGATTTAAACCCAAAATACATTCAAAACTTAGGATAAGTCTACCACGTGCGTCAAACATTGCTGAACACTACTAACGTTGAACACTGCTGAACACTATTAAATTACTTAATAAAAGTTAAAAATTTCAAGGACTAAACATATAATTTCAAATTATTTAAAATAAAATTTTAAATAAATTATTTTTATATTATATATATTAGTATAAATTATTTTTAATTTAAAAAATAAAAAATATTAAATAAAAAAACCTAAACCCCTAAACTTAAAGACCTAAAATTACTGAACTTTAAACCCTAAATTCCAAAATACTAAATCATAAACTCTAAACACTAAAATAATAAAACCCTAAACTCTAAAATCTAAATATATAACTATAACCCTTAAACCCTAAAATAGAAAATTTGAATATATAAAAATATAAATCCTAAACTTGAAACCCAAAATTAATTTAGGGTTTATGATTTTAAAGTTTAGGGCTTTAGGTTATTTTATGGTTTAGATTTAGTGTTTAGGGTTTAGTGTTTTTTAGGGTTTTAGGTTTTGGATTTAAGTTTTAGGGTTTAGGGTTTAGGTTTGGTTTAATGTTTAGTGATTTTGGTTTTAGGGTTTAAAGTTTAGGATTTTTTTTATTTTTAAATTAATTTAAATTAATATTTTATTCAATTATTTAAAAAATAAAATAATATGTATATAAAGTAATTTAACAAAAATTTATTTTAAAAAATTTATAATTATACGTTCAGTCCTTAAAAATTTTAATCTTTATTAATCAGTTTAATAGTGTTCAGCGG
Organism: Abelmoschus esculentus; assembly: GCA_035048815.1. NCBI lineage: Eukaryota > Viridiplantae > Streptophyta > Magnoliopsida > Malvales > Malvaceae > Abelmoschus > Abelmoschus esculentus. The sequence continues at coordinate 4,568,234 of JAUCBN010000063.1, read as the reverse complement.
TGTTCATCATTAATGATGTTCAGCGGTGTTCGACGCCCGTTATAGAATTTTCCCAAAACTTAAATACAGATTTAATATAAGTAGAAACATCTTATACCTCTATTTTACTTATAAGAAGATGTTTAAAAAGTAAACTTTTTTTAATTGAGGTTTAAAGACTAAAATATAAATATTTCATAAGTTAGATTTTAAAGTAAAATATGGTTTCAAGTCCGTTTTAGTCTCATTAATTCTAATTAGATTTAACGGTAAATTTTTATTGAAATCGAATTTAAAATAGTATTTTATTTTTAAAAATAAATAATTTATGGGCCATTTTGAAAACATTCATAAAATATAACGTCTAGTTTTCAAAAAATTGAAATTAAACCCTCTTTTATGAAATATCAGACCAAGTTTCAGATTAATCTGAGTTAAAATGAATCTTTAATTGCAATTATAAAATTAGTGACTAATTTTTTTTAATGAAATAAATATATAATACTTTATTTTCTTAATGATATTAATTTTTTTCACAGATGTTAAAATTTTCAATTATATAATTAAATTTTGACTTGCGATAAGCTTTTAAAATTCTTAAAAAACCAAAAAAAAAATTTAAAAAAACATAAAACCCTAATTTTCCCTAAATTTTAATATCTGTAAACTTTAATCCTTAAATTTTTGATCTCTATATTCGACCACCATACTCATCCACCCTTCTACATCAAAACAAGGGACAAGACTGGAATTTAAGATAGTAGAGACAAGACATAAATTAAAAAAAATCATAATTATTCTATTTTTCCAAATAAATATACAAAGAATCAATGGTAAAAAATTTCCCCTGTCGAAGGAGCAACTAGGGTTAGATCATAAGGGGTTTTGGTGATTTGGTCTCTATCAATTATTATTTTTATATACTAAATAGATTTAAAAAAAATAAAATATATTTTGATTCTTTCTATAATTTTTTTAAATCCGCCCTCAGAACAACAAACCCTCTCATAAATAATACTCCCTCCGTCTCACTATTTTTGTCCTTTGTTGACTTTTCACATAGTTTTAGGAAGAAAAAGTTTGTGTAAGAAAGATAATGTAAAATAGTTGAAAGAGCAATTTTATCTAGGTTAAATTTTGTTTTGCTAGAAAACAAAAGAAAAGGTAAAATGGGAAATATACCTTGTAAAAGTTGTTGATTTTTTCAATGAGACATTTTAAGTGGGACAATTTTAAAACACAAAAGGAACACCATATATGGGACAGAGGGAGTATACCTTTGCCTCGATGAAAACCCATTAGTTAGTCCCTCCTTGACTTTACCCAAATCTTTTATTCTCAAAATCCTAAATTCTTAATCTCAAAATTCGTTATTATCGATGATTATCACTATCAATCCCATTGTCCAAAATTCTTAATCTCAAATTTCCTTATTATTGATGATTATCACTACCAATCACATCGTCATGAGAGTTCATAAGTCCAATAAATGAAAAAATAATCGATTATGATTGAATCGATGGTTGAACAAAGTGATTTAAAGATTTTGGGTTTTAAAAATTTTAGTTTTCTTTTAGGAAAAACATTTTTTTAAATAAAGGAAATAAATAAATGAGACACGTGTCTCGCTTTATTTGGGTTACAAAAATTTTAATGACCAAGGATAAAGTGATCTTATAATTATTACGGATTAAAACGTTAAGTATTATTTACATTTTAAATATCAATTAAGGATAATTATCATGGACAAGTTAGTACTTCTCTAATTAAGACTCATAAGAAGACAATTTAACTTGCGAGCTATATCTACAGAACTATGACCAATACTTGGTGGTTTCGGGACAAGTTTGTTGTTTTACGTGCCAAATCATCCTCTCTATTTTGTTATTTAGAATCAATATGTATACTTGAACATGCAGTATAGGATATGGCAAAAAAGAAAAGTGATTCAGATCAGCAAGCATCCAGCTAGCTAGTGAAGTCACCGCCATTGATGCACCAGAACACCTCTAGCTCTTAAAGAAGTAAACAAGTACAAGCATTGATGATACGTGTTGTGATACTTGGGACTCCTTTCTGCGGGACAACATTTCTGCCATCGATTATAATGGCACTCCAAAAACAACTCATCGATCAAATAGATTGCACCCGTCTCAATCAGACTTGGAATCAAATGAAACTCAGAGCCATTAATGTCCATTTTCATCACCACAAAATCTCTATCGCCTACCACACTCTTCAACCATTCTGCTAAATCAAAACCCTGAATCTTATCATCATCATCCACGTAGGTAGCCGATGACTGAACCGGGTGGATCCTCCCCATCCCTCTGCCTCTCTGCATTGCAATACTCTTTCTCTTAGGATTAGGATCCCTGTTTATCTCGAAGAACAACGTCTCGTTCCTAATCCAGGCCGCATAAGGCAATAGCTTAACACTTTTCCTCGTTTTATACTCTTGGTGAAATGCCTTATCGGCCTCAATGGCGTATATCTCGAAGTTTTTCTTCTGTTTTGGGTATTGTTTCTTGAACCAGTTCCCGATACTTGAAGCGTAGCTTCTTGCTCTTACGTCTATGTAGACGTACTTGCGTTTAAAACTAATGTCCACCATTGAAGTCAAGTATTTGATGTTTTGAAGGTTTCTTTTCATTGTGATCCATGGTCTTAACGGTTCTTGTTGGATCAAAGGCTCCGCATTTCGGATTATTTCACGTTTCAACTCCCGAACAGACCGTTTGTCAACTGAATTTCTGTTATTCAGAAATGGTTTCTGCCTCTCTTTCTTCATTACAATCTCCTGGATTTTTGTGGGAGGATCAGGTCCTTCGGTTTCACGACACCTGATCAATCTCAAGCAATCAAACAGATCAAGAAATGATTGAAAACTGTAGGCGTCTTTAGCAGTCACGTGAACCACTAAAAACCCGTCCGGCTTTAGCGTCCGACAAATCTCCGAGCCAAACTCCACTGGGAAACGCGAACTCTCCAATCCGCTTGAAAACTCGAAGTCGAAGGTGTCCCCTTTGAAGGGCTGCTTCCAACGTGATGCCTTCTTGGAAATCCCGGTGGAATCTGAAACGCCGATTCGTTTCAAGGCGAGGACTTCATCTCCGGTCTGTGTTTCAATGCAAAGAGATTTTGAATTGGGAGAAAGATACCCATAGGCGATCAAATCTTGGAAAACAGAGGAGTAATAAAGAATGTATCTTTTCTCCGATTGGACGGCAACGGAAGACATGTGACGGACGTTGAAGAGGCAGAAGTCATCCCCAGCTACGCAGGATTGTCCCCTGATGGCAATTAAGAAAGCGAAACGGATGGCGAAGATGAGGACACCAAATGAAAGGAAGCGTACGAGGATGTTCTTGAGAAGGTTAGATTTTAGTGTAAAGGGCTCCATTGACGGTTGCTTCTGGCTTGGAATCTGTAAAGAACTTTATTTTTAAAGGAATTGGAATCTGTAAAGATTGTATTTTTCTAAAAAACGTATTTATCTATGATATGGGCTGCAAATAAAATGGAAGCAAAAGAGCATTTAACCCAAAAAATTTGGGCTCTGGGTTTACGGAAATTATTCATGCTTTTATCCCATTTCTTCCCTTTCGATTCTTTCTTCTCCAAAACCTAAACCTCTCAGAATCGAAACCCTAACATTATCAGCAAGGAAGATATATAGGCGGATTTACTGTCACAACCAGCTAGGAAACGAAGAAATGTTGAGATCCATTGCGAAACGAGCCACGCTCTATAATCCCCGATCTGATGCTACGGTAATCCCTCCGCTTTTATCTCTTCAGTCGAAGCTCTATTCTTCGAAGAGCCCAAAGCCCTCCAACGGGAAATCCAAGAAGGGAGACGCCAAGTCAAAGTCAAAGTCCAAGACAGCCGGTTCCTCATCCGGCGTTGTTTCCTCCAATGGCGATGATTTCGAACACGCTGGCGCTGATGAATTTGAGGACGCTCGAGCCCGCCGCCTGGCCGAGGATGAGAATGACACTTCTCTAGATGTGTGTCCCAATGGGCGTTCCTTGTTTACTTCGACCCCTTCACTCTCCTTGCTGACTCGGAAAGACTGTTGCTCGTATATGAAATTCAGTGAGAAGGGATTGAAGGAAGTGTTGCCGGAGGGGTTGCCGACGGGAATGGAGATGGAGTTCAAGGAGTCAATGAGGCCGGCGCTGCTTGTTCGGCAAAGTTTCTTGGATCTTCGTGATAACTTTAGACGCATTGTAGATCCTCCAATGTGGCCTTCTCATTCTAAAGGTGAAGCCTTTTCATCATTCTCATTCAGTTCCATTTTCTATTTGGTTGGTTTCTGATTATACAGTCAAGATCAAACGATATAAGCTATATACATACCTAAATGTTCCTTGCTACTAGATGGTAGTACTCTAATATATTGCGTTGATGGTGTGAAATTATTGCGGTATGTACGTGTTCAGCTCCTAAAACGAGAAAGCAAGTAGTATTGGACGGTCCAGTTAGCTGTGGGAAGTCTATTGCGCTAGCAATGCTTGTGCATTGGGCTCGTGATGAGGGTTGGCTTGTTCTGTATGCCCCTAGAGGTCGTGAGTGGACGCATGGAGGATTTTTCTATAAAAATCCTGAAACAGGTTTTTGGGACACACCTTTACATGCTGAAAATGTTCTTAAGGCAAGAACCTTTTTTTTTCTATGTTTATTGAAGCCGTTTTCTGCTCCATTTTATCATTTTCTCCTTTGCAATTATGTTTTGAGTAAGTCTGAATAAACAAATATACTTTTACTTTCTTCTCTATACTCAATATCAGTTCATTTTCCTGGTATACTATTCTTCATGAGATCAGGGCAGGTCAAAGTCTTCGTCTGTTTTGTGATGCAATGGAGTTGTATACCATGTTCTTAGGAGTTTATATTTCTGCAGGATTTTCTGAAATACAATGAATCACGCTTACAATCATTGCAATGCCAAATTTTTGATCCAATTCAATTGGGAGAAGGTGCTGGTGTGGGATGGATGAAGGGAGTTGAATCCATGCCCCTCCCTGAAGGTGCAACACTGTCTGACCTGGTTCAAATGGGAATCAAGTACACTCATGCAGCTGTTGGAGTTGTAGTTCGGTTGAGAAAAGAATTATCACTTGTTAAAGATGTCCCTGTACTTATTGCAATTGACCAGGTTGGACAACATTGCCTTTGTCCCTAGTTACATCATTAAACTTTATTACATCTTCATTTTTGACAATATTTTGATTGATGCATCTTGTTCTGTATTCAGTATAATAATTGGTTTACCTTCAGTGGGTATGAGGAGCCAGTGACTGTTCGTTCTTGTCGACCAATACATGCTAGAGAACTTGCAATGGTTGGTATCAACTTCTTTGTTTATTTTTTATATTCCTTAGTGGACTATGTTCTTTCTTAGTATTAGGATTATGCTAATCCTCTAGGTATTAACTTTCCCGTGTGGTCTTCACTGTTGAAAGAGTGGCATCTGTATTTAACAGTAGTTTCCTTCCAGCTTCACTATTTTGTTTTCAATCATCCTTGAGATTCTATAATTCTTATGCAGGTGAATGCCTTTAGGTCCATGATGCATGATGATATGATGGTTGGTGCTTTCTCTCATTCAACTGCTGTGGGAAAACTTTGTCTAGATTTGCCAAATGTACCTGTAGATGCCCGTGTTAATATGCCTCGTTACAGTTCCGATGAGGCAGAAACTGTTTGCCATTACTACCTCAGGTTTGCAAATGTTTTGTGATTTTTCTTTCTTTTCCATATTACATGGTTAGTCTTTAGAGTTGCCTGATCTGCTGTTCATCTCCGACATACCATGCAGGCAAAGGCTTATACGAAGAGAAGCATTCTCTGAGGAAAGCTGGAAAAAGGTGTACTACTTGGCCAATGGAAACGGGACAGAAATGAGATGGTTACTTCCTTTGATGCGGTAAAACAAGTTTTAAAGACTTGCATTGATAGACTTGATTGTGTTCACTCATGGTGTCCTTTCATTTTTAAAATCTTTTTCTAAAATCTGGTGAGATATTTGGCTGAAGCTATACCATCTTTTTATCAAACTCCCAGCTAATGTATTCGATTTTCTCAAGTGAGTAGTGCTCCTTGTTTAAGAAATTATTGGTTAATTTCTCTACAGATGATTTTTCGCCAACAAAAAGGCTTAGATACCCAAACCTTTTCTAGAATTGAAAGAAAATGGGTTGTTGGTAAGTGCCTCAAACAATGATTCTTTGTTTTGAACTCAAATGGTGCATTTGAGCTAAAACAGAGCTGGCCAATAGTCCGTTTAACATAACCTGCAAAGAAACAACTTAAACTATTAAGTAGATGTTATTAAACATGTGTTGAATATTAATTATGCATAATATAAGCTAGATGAACCTGTGGTTCAATACCAATTACTAAGTTATCAATAGTAATATAAGGACATAAATATTATAGGTATATAATATGAGATAGCAAGCGAGTGTAGCACATGAATTGAATAAATAAAGAGTATTAAGTAGAATTCCCTGATTAGAATTGTGTGACTTAGGGTATGGGCAGAAATTAAGGTTGGGCGTGCACATATCAATTGTTACCAGTCTAAGTCTGATATTAACATTATGCATGAGAGGTTTCCTTCTATAGATGATTGAAGTGAAAGAATTTCAGTTATATAAACAAACTGCTTATTATCTGTGCATGATACAAATGGTCCATTCATATTGATTGATACTGGTAATTTATCCAGAAATTGAAACTTTTTTGGACCATTTACCAAGAATATCACACCGAAAGTGCTAGGAAACTTGGTAAGTCCATATAACGGATTGATTGACAAACTTAGTTGCGGTAGATAGAGATGAGAGGTTTTCCCTTGGAATCGAGGAGAAGCGTCTCTTTTTGTTGTGATGCTTGAGACAGGATGTTGCCGGAAGAATCAGTGGGAGTGATTCGGGTGTTGTTTGTATACTAACAGATCGACAGGAATGGGCCAATGTGGCATTGTCACATTCTGTGTCGCGTGTCTCGGTCTCGGCTGTAAGCATTCGATGTGGATTAATAAAAGGCAGAATGGAAAATGGGTGCTGAAGGAAGAAAACAAAGATGAGGAATTTGCACACGTTAAAAGCAAGGGAGGGGAAAGGAGAAGTTGACATAATATGGAGGGGAAAATAACTCAGTACCGGTCGGGTCTTAACCCGATAACGGCTTTTTTTAATTAAAATATCGGATTTAGTGCGGGATAGGTGGGTTATTAAAAAAATGAAGTCGGGACGATTTTAGGTTTAGGTTGAAATTTTTTTGAATTGACCTGACTTTTATATATATATATTAATTATAGTTTTATTACTTTTATAATTTTTTGGGAGTTGAGTTTATTTGGATTTTTTATTAGAATGTCTGAATTAAATTATATATATTTTTATTATATTAGGGTGAGATATTAGGAATAAATATATTAAAATGGAGATGGTTTGAGAGGGACGGATGGTTTCAATTTGAATTGGATGCCGTAGCCGTTGCCATGAAATAAAGCTAAGCCGACTGGTACGTGAATCACCGTATCAAAATTTGTCAAGAGAAAAAAGTCTTTGTATAGAGGGGCGAAGAGAGTTATCGATACAGTTAGTATATGTTCCAAAGGGATTTCGATATGAAATAGGGCATGTCGGTACTTATTTTACTCACTAGAATATGACAAGTTTATAAACCAAAAAAGGTTTTGATACGTTTAATGGTGTTGTATCAGTACAATTAACGTATTTTAAGGATTTGTAGTTCTAAAAATTGACAAGATAACAATTGAATATTTAATGCAAAAGATTTATCAAATCTAAGCATATCATAACAATACGGTAAGTAGTGTATTAGAATGTTTAACAAATTTTTTAATTCAAGGTATAAACAATATATCGATATGGTAACACGTGTACCAAAATCTTATTGCATTTTGCAAAAATATGTTTTTAGGAACCAAAATCCGCATTGATACGAAAAAAACTTGTATCGATACACCTCGATTAAACTTAATAAATTTGAGTTGAGAAACCTTAGAAAATTTTGGGTTAAAATTTTTTACTTTAAAAATGTTTTAATTTCGAATCCTTTTCATTTTGTGAGTCTTTTTTAGCACTTAAAGATTTATTGAATTTTGCAAATTAATCCTTAAAAAATATTATTAATTCAAAATTAATTTTGATTTTATACTCTCCCCTTTTTATATAACAAAACTCAAATAAATTTGTTTATACTTTTTTTCCTTTTTATTATATTAAAATTAATAAGATAAAAAAAATATAGATAATAATATGTAGTCCAAGCAATAATTAAACCAAGAAGCACTATAAATATTATATCAAAGCATTGTTCCAAGCAACAAATAAAATTAAATTAAAATTTAAAGCATAAACCAATTCAAATAATTCAAAGACATAGGAAAATAACAAAAACATTTATGCAAATACTAAAATTTTATGATGACATGTTATGATATGAAAGATACCTAAGTTGTGTCATCATCATCCGTCAAAACATAAAATTTTAAAATTTCAAAGAGATATATCAACAATAAAATCGGTAAGACACACTTGAAAATCAAAATCATATGAGCAATCAATATCAATCTTGTAGAAGATGTAACTTAAGGCGATGCCATAGAAGAAGGTAACGAGAGACATATGGAGATTTTGCACAAGATAAACAATTTTAACAAGTCTTCTACTTGATGGATTTTGGATCATTTACCATCAGATAATCACAACCATCAAGTAATAAAGACCATATTCAATATGATTCTTCGTTCTAGTAAAATTGGATTCATTGAAATAATATTAAAAATATGGGATTAATTGGGTTTAGTATGATTGTTTTCATAAGTTAGATTTTGGGATGAAGAACTAGACTTGATCTATTTTTGTGTTCTTGGAAGCCATTAAAAACTTGAAATGAAACAACATAAAAAATGATGTATGCATAAACACCATATTCAATCCAATAAATAATCCAATGATCAAGGTATTATTAAAAATCTATATTATATAGTTTTAAATGATATATAATTATAAAAACAATTTTTAGTAAAACAAAAACTAAAATCCAAAGTTAAAAATATACAAGGTATAATGTTATATTCAAATAAAAAATTAGTTTTGAAAAAGTTTTTATAAAATCTCTCTCTTAAGAGTCCAAACACACTTTTAAAGGTATAATAAAAACGTCTACTAATTGATTCGAGGTATTTACATATTCTAGATCAACATCATTTTTCAAGGCACGCTCTTATGAAATGATGTGTTTGATTCTAGAATATTGGATGAGATTCTTAGTGAGACAAATAACACTAGTATTATCAAACCTAGGAGTATGGTACCTACATCAATTCCATAATCTAAAATTTATTACTTCATCTAAAGGTTTTGAGCACAACAACTTTCTGTCGATATATATAATCTACTTCAATAATAAATAATGTTATACTAATTTACTTTTTAGAAAATCAAAATATAAATATACTACTTAAGAATTGACAAGTACCTTTTGATACTCTTTCTATATTACAACCTACATAATTTGTGTGGTTTTCACTTTATTTTACAACCATTCATTATATTTTTCAGTTTTAATAAAATTCTATTAGCTTAAATATATAAAGATGAAGTATTTTGTATAATGTAAGTTAAAACCTTTTTATTTGTATGTTCAATTTCAGCTTCAGAATATAGGTTTTATGGTTAAATTTATGGTTTTAAAGATTAAGAGTTAAAGGTAAGGATTTAAAATTTTATATTTTGAGATTTATATTTTGACTTTTTAAGTAAAATCAAAAATGTTTGTGGAGTAACTTTTTAAGTAAAATTATATATAATTTTATTTTATACACAAATTGTGTAAAAAATACAAATTCTTTGTAAAAATTTAAATCTAAATCCCAAACCCTAGAACTCTAAACTCTAAATTTTAACCGTAAACCTTAAATTATATACACTAAACCCATAAACCTAATATAAAATCATAAACCATAAATCTAAAATCGAAGGGTTTACGTAAACTTTATCAAAATGTTTTCACTAAAACAATATAGGTTTTTAGTGACAAAAAATAATTTGGTCACAAATATTATTTTTTGTGACAATTTTTTTGTGCGATACTATTAGTATAAGTAATTGTGAAGAACTTTTATTTGGTCACTGTAATAATAATAATAATTATGACGATTATATTTTCACAAAAAAAAAATTACTGTAATTGCGACACGAAATTCATTGTCACTAAAACTTTGACACACAATAGTAACGATATATGAAGTAATCACTATTATTTAAGATTTGTTGTGACAATGAAATTACTTATCACTTAATTTTTTATAATAAATTTTATCACTAATAAAAATTAAAAATGATGACAAATTAGATATTATCACAATAATAAATATATTTTTTATAATTAAAAAAATTAAAGTTATAATCAACCAATTTTTCAAAAGGTAAACAATTTCTATTAATATCTATTATATGTAAATTATTGCTTTAGTCAATCTATTTTGATCAACTTTAATCCTTATATTTTTCAAATTTTAGAATTTATATCATAATCCTAACAGAACACCAATAATATGACTAAATTATAAGGATTGAAAATGATCAAATTAAAAATTAAATAAGCAACTTATGTTATGAATATATTTATTCATGGTGGATATTCATATATTAAGTTAAAGTTTAATGGGCTTTATTATTAGGGTTTAATACCCATTGGAATTAAGGTTTCTATCTTATGCCTATAAATATAGACTTTTGGACAAAGCATTGTACACAACCCTACTTTGAGAATATAATAAAATCTCTCTCCCTTTTGTCTCTCATCTTTATTCTTCTATTTTATTCTTGTTCTTTACTTTATTCACAACACGTTATCAGCACGAGACTCTAACCAACGGAGGTATTTGTCGTTCGAATCTTAAAGGAGTTATTGACAAGAATTTGTTACTAGCATAAATCAAAGATAAGTTTTTCTCCCTCAATTATATTTTAATTACCGATTATTTTTCTCTCTTGATCTTTGATTTGATTTTTAATTTATTAAAAGTCTTTGGTTGTTTGGTGTTTGTGTAGCGATAAAGTGACTCAATTCCCGTGGTGCTTGTCGACAATTCCCAAAAAGGATTTTAACAAAATATTGGTGATTAAACTTTCCATATATTCAAATTAGTGGAAAGTCCGGTATGTTTTATTTATTTAATTTGAGATTTTTTTATCTTTATTTATAACCAATATTTGTTTATTTTATTATTATGACGAAAGTTTATGTTTTAATCATGTTTTAAGTATTACATGATATTAGAACAAATATTAAACCTTTAATCAATTAATATGTTCTTTGTTATGTTGGTTTAATCCGAGTATATTGACTGGACATCCCGTTCTGCGAGGCTACTCGTCTCAAAAGAGGTTATTTTTTTTAAAAGACCTTGTGGACTGGTTTAACAACGCCGCGTATGAGGATTAAATTTTTTGTTCTTTGTATATATTGTATATATATTGGTTGATCAATTAATATTTAATAGTATGAATATTATAAAGTCTATATTTGCTTGGAAGCAATATTTTTTTGTGTCGAAAAACTCGACTATAGACTTCTCCCAAGTTCAAGTTACGAAAATTGTCTTGATCAAAGAAATTTTATGGGAGGCATTCCCTGAAGTGAATGCATGAATGATGATTATTCCATGCGATTATTGGATTTATGACATTCCTTAAAGTGAATGCAAGCATAATGATCATTCCATGCCATTATTGGATTTATGACATTCCTTGAATTGAATGCAAGCATGATGATTATTCCATGCGATTATTTGATTTATGTCATTCCCTGAAGTGAATGTAAGCATGATGTTTATTCCATGCAATTATTGAATTTTTTTCATTCCTTGAAGTGAATGCAAACGTGATAATTCACTATATGGTTAGTGAATAAAACTTAATTATGTGCCAGAGTATCATTGATGAGGATATGTTAGAAAAATATACTCCACTTTTCACACATTAATGTTGTCTTACAGACACAATATCATACAAGGGTTTTAAATACCTATCAGTCTCCGCTCCATTCCCTAAAGTGAAAGTGATATTTTATAGCGGAAAGAATAATTGCCACATTAGTAATTGTGGTCATGATTGAGATCATAAAATAGACAAGGATAAGATGATTATTTTGAGAATACTTATATCCACAAGAAGTGGAATTATAAAGATGACAAGAATGATAGAGATCATATTAAAATCTTTATGTTATCAATGTGATGGTATAAACCATTGATCTCGTACTTGTCAAACGCCGAAGTATTATGGACTTTATTCATAATCATGAAAGATAAATTAAAGAAAATATAATCAGATTTTCTTTGTGGCAAAAATAATGGTGTTATTGATCCAACTCAATTGGATATTGATAATTTTTCTCATAGTCCTTCAAGAGAATAATTCACCATTTATTTTATTTTCCTTATAGCATCTAAAAGAAATAATTGATCTTTATTTATATTAATTTATTTTACATATTATTTATTTACGCTGATTTATTGTTAATTTATTTTATATATTATTTATTTACATTCTATGTTAATTTATCCTTTGAAGAATATTATCACTTTCGGAATGAAATCTACAATGAATTGTGGCTATTTATGCCAAGCAGACATTGCAAGTATTCATACTATAGTTAATCATAAGAAATATTTTCCCATTTAAATATAAGGGAAAATGTGAGTACTATATCTCAAAATACTGAAATATCAATGCTTCGGAAGAGCTTTTGAGAGCTTATCTTTGATAGATAACCGAGTTGATGTAATGTGCTATATTTAATATTTTCCATTCCCCGAAGTGAACGGTACAAAGCACATATTTTTCATTCCCCGAAGTGAATGAAATAAAGCACATATTAAAAGGTGCATAATTAAGTATATTTTCCCATTTTAAATGCAAGGGAATAATATGAGTATTATATCCGGAAGTACTAATATCACAGAAAGCTCCGACTGAGCAAATATGTTAATGCCAAATGAGACTTTATCTCATATTTACAGTGCATTATGCTCGTTGAGCAAATATGTTATTGCCAAATGAGACTTTATCTCATATTTACAGTGCATTATGCTCATCAAAGTCGCAAAGAGACTTATTAAATTTTAAAGATATTTACAAAAATATATTGAGAATATCAGTCAAGGGATGCTGACTATCTCAATATTACGAGTATAATTCAAGGCAATAAGGAAATCTTGACAAAATTACATGCACTGTCATCTATATTGTACTACATAAGAATTGGTACAAGTTGAAGCTCATGCTATTGTAAACTAGATGTTTGCTGATAATTTTATTTGGCATGACCGGTTAGACCATTCCGGTTCAATTATGATGCGAAAATTTGATGACACTTTCATGTAGTCATTCATTGAAGAACTAAGATTTTCTTCATGGTAATATTTCACGTGATACTTGCTATGAAAACAATTTGATTATTCAATCATCAACATCTAAGATAGAGCGCTATTAATTTTCTGGAACGGATACAAGGTGATATATATGGGCCCATACACCTTTCTAAAAGACCATCTAGATATTTTACGATTTTTATCGATGCATCGACTAGATGGTTATGTGTATCCTTGTTATTAACCCGCAACTTGGTGTTTGCGAGGTGTTGGGATTGATTTGGCTCGATTGATAACCGATTAACTTGCCAATTTGATGGAGAAAGAACAATTTGGGTGGTTTGTTGTGGAAGCAAAAGATAAACAATGAACACAAGGATTTTAGAGTGGTTCGACCTTCGAACAAGCACCTACATCCACTACCTTAGCTTCCCACTAAGGATTTCCCAAATTCATTAAGAATTTCAACCTTTTGAGGCTAAAGGGATAACCTTACAATCCTAGACTCAAACCCGAATCTAGCATCCAAAGTTCACAACCCGAACTTTGGGAATTTACTCAAACAAAAGAAAACTTAACAAACTTGTTTAATCCTTCTAACAAGGCTAATGTTTGCAATCTAAGCACTCACCCAATTCCTAATACACTTGAGCATACATTGACAACTAAGCTCACAAGTGTTTTGTCTACCCAAAGATGAGAAATTAAGCACTAAGACAATTCTTTGATTATAATGTTGTTACAAGTGAACATTCGTCTTCTCTTGATGCTTGAGGCTTGCTTTTATCATCCCAAATCATGATCTTGTCGTTTATAGCCGTTGGAGATGTTTTGGAGCCGTTTGGAGCTGATTTCAAGGCATATTTCTTTTTCTGGTGCAGGCGGTATCGATACCCCTAAAACTGGTATCGAAACACCCTCTTTGAGAAATAGCCGTTGACCTGCATTTATGAACTGGTATCGATACCAGTATCGATATCGCTCCTAGACGTTGGGGTTTTTCATAAAATCGTTTTGACCGTTGGGGGTGTATCGAAACAAGGTTCGAAACCAAACCTCACAGTGGTGAAAGGGTATCGATACCAGTATCGATACCACTGTGATTTTGCCTTTGAAAATATGTCATTGAAGAACAGGTACTGAAACACCTTGAAGGTGTTTCGAAACACCAGGGTTAAAAAACCTTCTTTGGTTTCTTTAAATCATTTAAAACATATTTAAAATCTTTCAAAAACATCTTAAATATATTTTCAAGTAGTTTGGACATAAGAAACATTTTTGAAGTATTTTCAAATTAGTTTAAAACTATTTTTCAATTATTATATCAAAAATTAGTTCTACAATCTCCCCCTTTTTGACATAATAAAACCAACTTGAAAAATTGTTTTTGAGTTTCTCCCCCTTTGTGAAATAAACCATTTGAATAAGAGAATAATGATTCAAAAACATCTAAGCAACTATTTAAATAAGAGAATAATGATTCAAAAACATTTAGGCTCCCCCTTACTCATTAAACCATTTGAAAAATCAATTTTTCACAACATTCTCCCCCTTTTTGTTATATCAAAAATGGTTTAAAACAAGTTTGAAAATCTTTAAAGCTCATAACATATGAGAATTTTGAAAAATTCAATTGTTTTAAAATCAAATATCAAAAATTATTTTATGAAAAAACAAAAGACTCCCCCTTACTCAAGGCATCATTAGATGTTAGTCCAACGTATATGATAATCTAGTTTAAGTAAAAGATAAACAAAATTAAAGCTAAAAACTAGATTTTACCACACTTGAACTTAAGGTAGGATGTGAAGCCTTCCTTCTTCAAGTGTCCATCTTGTGTGTATGAAGCTCCCCCTTAATCTTGCACTTTGATGCTCATACCTCCATCACAACTATAATAAGACAATCAAGTAATTTTTTGTATCCAAATTGCTTTGTATCCTTTAACATTAGTAGCACATAATTTAGTCCCCTTAGGAATCCATTTTTCAATTTCATCCTTTTTGGTTAAAGTGATTAGTCCTTTTGGGACCCAAACACTTCTAAAATATTTTCCATCAATAAATCTAGGAGCACTAGATTGTCTCATGTAAAAGTTTGATTTTCCCAAATCATTTTTCTTTTGAAGTTCTTTGAAAATCAAATCTTTTTCTTTCTTAAGATCATCTAAAGCAATTTGATGATCTTTTTCCATCGTTTGAAGCAAATTTTGTAAATCAAAAACTTTAAGTTCAAAATCTTTCATTTTTGCTTCAAACTCTAAATTGGTTTTCAAAAGTAAATTATTTTCAATTTTCAACTTTGAAATCAATTTCTTTTTCTTTGAAAATGTAATTTTGAAATCAAAAACCAATTTATCATAAGCTTCTTGCAACTCATCAAATGAATAAGAATTTAAAGTTTGAGAGTTAGAAGCTACCTCCCCCTCATTGAGGGCCATCAAGCATAGGTTGGCTTCTTCATTTTCGGTGGAGTCCCCATCACTCCAAGTAGCCACATATGCTTGTTTCTTTGAAGATGATCCTCTCATGATAGACTTGTGGGAGTCCTTCATCTTCTTATTTGACTCGTGCTTTGAGGATTTCTTACTTTTGTTCCTCACGAATCGATCGAAGTCAATGAAGAGTTGGGCAAGCTCTCCATCTTCTTCTCTATCCTCCTCACTTGAATCTTCAAGGTGGATGCACTTGGAGGATTTGAGAGCAATGGTGTTGACATTTACACCAAGCTCTTGAATCTTTTTCTTCCCCATCAATCTAATATCTTCCTTCTTCTTCTCCTCTTCTCTTCCTTTCATCATAATTTGATGCGTGAGGCGTGACCCCATGAGTTCATCAAGCATGAGATTCTTCAAATTCTTTGCTTCGATGATGGCGGTCCTTTTTGAGTCCCATGACTCGGGAAGGGAATAGATGAGCTTACGAACAAGCTTCTCTTCCGGAATGATCTCTCCATATCCTCTAAGTCCATTGGTGATGGTGGAGAATCGATCGAACATCTTTGCTATGTCCTCTTCCGGATTCATCTTGAAGTTCTTATACTCTTGGTTGAGGAGTCCAATCTTGGTCTCCTTTACTTCATTTTTTCCCTCGTACGTAACTTCGAGCTTGTCCCAAACTTCCTTGGCACTCTCACAAGAAGATATCTTCTCATAGATACTTGGATGGAATGCACAAACAAGAGTGTACAAAGCCTTGGAATTAAGCACCATCTTCTTGCGATCTTCCACGCTCCATTCCGCCTTTATTCCTTTTGGCACAAATGGTCCGTCTTCAACTATATCTCATAGCTTGTAGTCTCTTGAGTTGATGAAGTACTTCATCCTTATCTTTCATTGGGAGTAGTTGGACCCATTAAAGAAAGGTGGCTTGTCAATGGATTGCGCCATGAGTTGTCGGTTGATCGGTAATTGGTCGAGCTCGTCGGATCTTCTCAATAGGATGTTAATCCCTCTTGATTGAGCCTCGCTCTGATACCAATTGTTGGGATTGATTTGGCTCGATTGATAACCGATTAACTTGCCAATTTGATGGAGAAAGAACAATTTTGGTGGTTTGTTATGGAAGCAAAAGATAAACAATGAACACAAGGATTTTAGAGTGGTTCGGCCTTCGAACAAGCACCTACATCCACTACCTTAGCTTCCCACTAAGGATTTCCCAAATTCACTAAGAATTTCAACCTTTTGAGGCTAAAGGGATAACCTTACAATCCTAGACTCAAACCCGAATCTAGCATCCAAAGTTCACAACCCGAACTTTGGGAATTCACTCAAACAAAAGAAAATTTAGCAAACTTGTTTAATCCTTCTAACAAGGTTAATGTTTGCAATCTAAGCACTCACCCAATTCCTAATACACTTGAGCATACATTGACAATTAAGCTCACAAGTGTTTTGTCTACCCAAAGATGAGAAATTAAGCACTAATCATAATGTTGTTACAAGTGAAGCATTCGTCTTCTCTTGATGCTTGAGGCTTGCTTTTATCATCCTAAATCATGATCTATTCGTTTATAGCCGTTGGAGATGCTTTGGAGCCGTTTGGAGCTGATTTCAAGGCATGTTTCTTTTTCTGGTGCAGGCGGTATCGATACCCCTAAAACTAGTATCGAAACACCCTCTTTGAGAAATAGCCATTGACCTACATTTATGAACTAGTATCGATACCAGTATCGATACCGCTCCTAGCCATTGAGTTTTTCATAAAATCGTTTTGATCGTTCGGGGTGTATCGAAACAAGGTTCGAAACCAAACCTCACAGTGGTGAAAGGGTATCGATACCAGTATCGATACCACTGTGATTTTGCCTTTGAAAACATGTCATTGAAGAACAGGTATCGAAACACCTTGAAGGTGTATCGAAACACCAGGGTTAAAAACCATTCTTTGGTTTCTTTAAATCATTTAAAATATATTTAAAATCTCTCAAAAACATCTTAAATATATTTTCAAGTAGTTTGGACATAAGAAACGTTTTTGAAGTATTTTCAAATTAGTCCAAAACTATTTTTCAATTATTATATCAAAACATTAGTTCTACACGAGGCTACTTGCTCAGTTGATAAAATTACGAGCACATTTTCCAGATTATTTTCTAAAGACAATCAGTCTTGATAATGTTGATGACATATAATTTTACATGTAGTATCACAAATTCGCATCAAGCCAACAAATGATCATAAGTTCTCCCATTACAAATGATTTTTGGTTAGGAACGAAATATTTCTCATCATAGATTTTTTTGTGTGCGATATATGTTTTAATTTCTCCACCATAACGCACAAAGATGAGTTTTGTTGGGAATATATATAAGAGCTTCTGATAAGGGATTTATTTATAACCCGATTTATTGATTATCATTTTAATGAGTCAGTTTACCCAACATTAGGGGAAGAAAATAAATAGCTGGGGAAAGAAATAAGTTAGAATGAATTATCATTTTTCTTATTTTGATCCACGTACTACACAATGTGAACTATAAGTTCAAAGGATAATTCATTTAGCAAATCAATTACCAGATATTTTGCTGACCATAAAAGAGAGACTAAGTCACGTATACCAGCTATGAATGCTCTGATTAAATTTGATGTCATGGAAGGACAAACTCTAGTTGCTAATGGGTCTAACTTACGCTTAAAGCGTAGTAGACAAGTAAGTTCCAAAGATAAGAGATCCTCGAAAAAGAAAAAAGAGCTATATTTTATAATAGTCTGATCGAGGAATCAATGATTATGAAAATCTCTAGAAGAGATTAAATGGTCTCCAACAGAGACATTGACATGACTCAAGTACCTGATAATAAAGAGATCTCAATAGATTATGTCATGTCTGGTAATAAGTGGAACTAAAATTAAATCGACGTCGTTAATATATTTGCATGCAATATAGCACTAGAGATTTTATTTGATGATGTGGATCATTATCAATTGGGCAATGTAAACAAAGAAATGATTGGCCAACATGAAAGAGGCAATTGAGGCGAAACTAAAATCTCTTTTGAAAAGAGAAGTATTTGGGCCTATAGCTCGTACATTGAAATGTGTAAAGCTCATGGATATAAACGAGCATTTGTGAGAAAGAGAAATCAAAAGGGGAAATCATGAGATATAAGCTCATTTGGTTGCACGAGGATTCTCACAAAGATATGAAATTGATTATGAGGAAAATATATTCCTTGGTGGTGGATACAACTACTTTTAGATTTTGATCAGTCTGGCAATAAATAAAATTACTTAGTTTCTACCTGATAGATGTTGTTACATCCTATTTGAATGAGCCTCTTGATAGTAATATTTATATGAAACTTTCGGAAAGATTTAGATTGCCATAAGCAGTTCATTTAAGTTCTCGAGAACATTATTCAATTATATTGAATATATCTTTTTATGTCTTGAAACAATTTAGGCGTATTTGGTATGATCGCCTCATTGAAAATTTATTAGCATAATGCTATATGAATTGTTTAATTTCCCCGAACATTTTTATTAAGCGGTTTAGCTCTGAATTTTTATTATTGTGTATGTCGATAATTTGAATATCGTTGAGACTCGTGAAGAGATCTCCTCAAATACTTGTGCATCTATCGACATACAGAAAAATATTAAAAGAGACATTACATGCATAACGCATATCTATTGATCACCCTTATGGTTGTTGGTAGGTCTCTTACTGTAAACAAAGATTTTTTCGTCTCACGAAAAGGGTAATGATATTCTTGGTCTAAAGCACAATATACACATTATTTGATCTGGAAGCATCGTATCTTAGCTGGTCCAGAAATATTATTTAAGTGCTACGAAATCATTACCTTTAAATAATTGTTATGCATTAGGCAAAGCCAAAATATGTGTTTGGCTAAACATATCCTGAAGATATTTGAATGTTTTTCACAAGATAAGATACAAACTATCTTATACAGAGATAATACAAAATTTATATCTCAAGGTGGATATATCAAATATGATAAAACGAAACATATTTCTTCAAGTTTCGTCCCTCATGATTTTCAGATGAATAGTATTCAATGAATCATTTCAAGCAATGATTTGGAAGATCTATCCACTAGTGCATGATCTACTTCAATATTTGAAGATTGCATTCAATATTGAATTATAAAGATTCAAAGATCTTATGTGATATTTTCATGAGGGGGAGTAAATACGCGTTGCACTCTTTTTCCCTTAACCGAGGTTTTGTCCCAATGGGTTTTCTTGGTAAGGTTTTTAATGAGGCAACATGTTATGCGTATCAAAGATGTGTGTATTCTTTTTCCTTCACTAATTTTTTTTCCCACAGGGTTTTTATCTTAGTAAGGTTTTAACGAGGCACATTATCTTCATGGATATCCAAGGGGGGTGTTATGAATATATTTATTCATGATGGATATCCATATATTAAGTTAAAGTTTAATGGGCTTTATATTAGGGTTTAATACCCATTGGAATTAGGGTTTCTATCTTATGCCTATAAATATAGACTTTTGGACAAAGCATTGTACACAACCCTACTTTGAGAATATAATAAAATCTCTCTCCCTTTTGTCTCTCATCTTTATTTTCCTATTTTATTCTTGTTCTTTACTTTATTCACAACAACTTATGAATAATAAATTGGTTAAACATTTTATTTAATATATTTATAAATTATCATTCATGTTAATGTCGTAATTTTAGTGTTTGTGATAATATTTATAATTTAGGTACCTAAGAGATATGCGGCAGCTCTAGAGGCCTACTTGTGGAAATAAAATCTTTTCATTTATGAGGGATTTGTTATCATTTTATGTAATGAGAAAATATTTCTTGACGGTATAAATTTTTAATTTCCACAAACGTGTAGTTGTATGATTTACGGGTTCATTTTAAGATTTAAAATTTAGAGGCTTAAAATTTAAAAGTTGTGATTAGAATTTAGTACTTAGATTTCAGATAATATGTTAAAGATGATTTTAACAACTCTAAATTCTAATCTTAAAATACTAAATTCTAATCATAAACTTCTAAATATATTCCTCTAAATTAAGTCCTTAAACTCTAAATTTAAGATACTTATAAAATCTAAAAATTTCACCCCAATAAACGATATAATTATCCTCAGGGAATTGAGATGATTAATTCATTTCCATATATCCCTTTGTGCTGCACAAATGGGAGGGTAATACAGTCGAAATAGAATGAGATTTTATAAAGAGAGAGAAGTATCTTCCCCGTGAGGGAAGCTTGGAGGCATCCGCAGTATCCACCCAAATTGGAACAAGCATGTCTTGACGCGTCTCTTGCAACTCTCGATATTGGTGTCGCATTCACGAGTAGATTCCTTCCCTGCCATCCTTTCACGTTAACCCCACACCCACCCACCCACCTACCATTCTCATGCTTCATACATACACTTCTATTGATGTATGGATATGCAGTCTGCAGATGGATGATACATTCCATTACCACATCCAACAGTCCACCTCCATGCAAAACATCGTCCCCTACCAGTACTAAACGATCATTCGAGGGATTCGGAGATCACGGTTCCCTTAAAATATGAAGGATGTGGAGAGAATTGCAGTCCATTCATATAGAAAACAATTATTTTTTATTTGTTTCGGTTCATATGATAAAAAAGTTATTCAATTGCCAAAGGGAAGTGGACCCTCGCACAGGAGAAGCGATGAGGATGTTAATGATTTGATGTATAGGTAAAGGAATCGATGGTGGTGGCGATTTGCATAGATTTTCATTCTGCTAATAATGTTGGCTTACTATACATAGCGAACTTAAAATCGTGTGGAACGTGGACCCTCTCATAAAAATTTTGTTCCACTTCCTATGTATGGAGTTATTTTATAAATATTGAAATAAAGTGGCATTTTAATCTGGCATGGGGCTGGCCGGCTCTTCATCCGCCTATATAAACGGCCACTGTCTATCAAATTAACTTGAAGAGAAGAAAGAAAACAGAAAGAAAGAGATGAAGAACATGGTTTCTAGGGAGCGCAAGACGGTTGCAGCTATGAATAGGAAGATTCGAGTGCTTCGTTCCATGACTAACTCCCATGCGGTAGTTTATGTTATGTATATATAATTACTTCTCTAAATGCCTGCCTACAACAACACAACCACCACCTTGATATTGAAAAGTGGTTAAAAACCTGGATAGTTACGTAGGCCAATAATTCTAAATCGGTTTCCATCATATTGCCAGTTGAACTGACCTCGTGTTTATCTCTGCAGCACAGTAAAACCTCGATCATATTGGACGCAACGAAATACTTGGAGGACCTGAAGCAAAAGGTTGAAAGAATTAGTCAATACATTGCTATGCCTCAAAACTCCCCTTGCTACAACGGATATCCGGTGGTAACTATATGTTTAGATAAAGCTTGACTTTGTGTACTTTGTTCCCAACCATATTTTTATTTTTTTTTTCTCCTGTATAAAATAATAAGAATAGAATTCTCTTTTGGTTATTTATCAGCAATTGAGGGTTGAAGCTCAAGATAAACGGTTTCTGATTAAAGTGTTCAGCGAAAGAGGGTGTGGAGGTTTGCTTGTATTTGTATTGGAAGCCTTTGAAGAGCTGGGTCTTGAGGTTTTCCAAGCTAGGGTTTCCTGTTCTGAAAGTTTTCATTTAGAGGCAGTTGGAATAAAAGTAAGAAACCAATATATTATAATCTGTGTAGATTTGTTTACTCGTACACAAGCGCACGCACGCACGTATATATTTCTTTTTTCATGTTTTCTGTGGCACTCTGTCATATTTGTTCATACAATATAAGTTTCCATATCAGATAATCAAATTAATGATAACTTCATGGATTGTATTTGTATTTTCACTTTGCAGGATGACAAAGAATCAAACTGCTTAGACGCTGAGGATGTTAAACGAGCAGTATCAAAAACTATCCAAAACTGGAGTACTCAAGTTAAAGAGCGACAATGATGAGGGGCAGCACTTTTCATTCTAATATTGCTTTTTCCATTTCCCCTTTCTTTCTTTCTCTTTGTTTCTGTCAGATTCTATTTGGCTAGCTTGTATGATAAGTACCAAATTCTTGCCAGCAATTTGTTATCAGTACAACTGTTCCGCATGTATATGCCGTCATGTGATATCTGATGAGCGCCACTGTGGCCGAGAAAATACAAAGACTAAACGATTTCCATAGGCGCATATGTATACATGTGAGTGCGTCTGTTTTTATGCGGTAAGGCAAAAGACAATATTAAAGAAAAGTTTCTGTTCCCTCTTTGGTTCCCCTAAATCAAGCTAACTTGATATATATACTGAGTAAATTACTGTGAGCCTTGGCCAAAATGTGGCTCGTTAGCTCAACTCGTGCGAGCTTCCTTTCATGGATCAGTTTTGTTGGAAGGTTTTTCTGAATTACTTTTACTACATTTACACTATGATAACTTCAACAAGCCAAGCCTTTTGGATGCTGGATTCATCTGATCTGGAAGAAGATGAAATTCCAATCTAATAATATCAAAGACAAGTTTGAAAGAACAAATCGAAATTGTGTAGGTTCGTTTTCCTTTTGATTGTTTCTGAAGCAGTACTGATAGACGTAATGGTGACATCTGAAAGAAACTTCACTTAGGGGTCTAAACGAGCAGTCGAGCTCCGGTAGTGTTAATCCCGACTCGTTAAGATTTCGAGTCGAGTTCGATCTTGAGTAATTTTAAACAAATTTGAAAAACTGAGTTCGGCTCATTAAAAACTCGAGTCAAGTTCGAGCTTTATTCGAGCTTAATCAAGTTAAGTGTTGATCGATCTTTGATCGTGTTAGACTCAAGTAACTCTTATCTATCACGTCTCATTTAAAGCCTAATGAAGAAAAAACTTTGATATAAACTCAAGTTTATTAATTTTAGGTTTTAGTACGTTAATTTAGGGTTTGTGAAAAAACTTATTTCATGGTTTGGATTTTTTGGGTTTTAAGTTTAAAATTTTAGATTTTAAATTATAAAATATAAAAAAATAGTATATTTATATTTTTCGAGTAGCTCGTGAGCTTTTTGAGTTGGATATCTAGTAGTTCGGCTTGACTCATCAAGAACTCGAGCCGAGTTCAAGTTTAACCGAGTCCAATTGACTCGAATTTTTATCGAATTTTAACCGAATAAAACTCAAATAACTCACGATTTGTTTTGTCTCATTTACGAGCTTCACTCCCGATCAAGAGCAACATTTTCCATCAAAATTACAATTTGTGATGGAGCAACTTGCACTTCACCGACGAAATGTATACCATTACCTCAATTCTTGCGCTTCATATTAATATGATCTATAATTATATATATATATATATATATAAACTTTATTCATAAATTTCAATTTAGACCCTCTACTAAAAAAATAACCCTCAATTCATCTTATATTAAACATCTACAAAATTCAATCTAAATTAGTCGATCAATGGATAAAGGGAAAAATATGGATAAGGGGAAAATAGGCAAATCATGGATAAGGGGGAAAATAGTATATCCTGTTTTTTCTTTTTTCTTTATATGTATCACCGAATATTTTTAAATATTCATAATTCAATCATAAATACGATTTTTAAATGTAGAAATACATAATATATATCTTATTTATGATCACTTATTTTTATTTGAGTATTATTATAATAGTTGTCTTGTTAGTATAAAATCAAATATATATATATATATTAAGAGGAATTATTTTAATATTATTTTAGAATTTTTTAATTCTAAAAATATTGTTTCCATCAAATTATTTCTCGTTATATAGTAATTTATTATTGAGTTCAGAAGATTGATTCCTTCCAACCCTTGAATAATAGATAAATTAAATAATATAATTTATCTTAAGACGAGGTGAAAGAAACCATTCTTTAAATAGTGAAATTTAAATTCAAACATTGTTCAAATATGGGCTCCTAACAACCCGTCTTCAAACTTTCTATTTTTTAATACAACGTTCACATGCAGGTTTGAAGGGAGGGGCACTGTTCAAAGACGGGTAATCTCTTTCCGTCTTTGAACAATGTTCTTCCCTTTACACGGGTTGCACGTACGTGAACATTATAATTAAAAAATAAATTATTGTTTGAAGACGGGTTGTAAGGAGCCTGTCTTTGAACAATGTTCGAATTTAAATTCTATTGTTCAAAGACATGTTCCTTTCACCCCGTTTTTGGAGAAATTATATTATTTAATTTATTTATTGTTCAAAGACGGGTTGGAAGGAACCATTCTTTTAAATTCAATAATAAATTATTATAGAACATAAAATAATTTAGTGAAAACAATATTTTTAGAATTAAAAAATCCCAAAATAATATTAATGTAATCCCTCTGTATAAATTAGAGGTCAAAAAAGTTTTAAAAAATAATTATATATATATGAATTAAAAAAAAAAAGTTAATTTAACGTGGAGCTTAAAGCTCCACGCCATCGCCCCACCCACCCAATTGCCTATAAAAGGCATGAGGGGCAAAATGGAATGCAAGGCAAATTTGGTGCATCTATTATCCCCTCAACTTTTTAAAGTTTTATTTTTATACTCAAACTTTTAATTTTTATAATTTGATCACTAAACAATTTTTATTTTCTTTAAATATGTCTTTAAGTCAAAATTAAACTCAATCGAAATTTCATTACATATTAATTGAATATAAAAAGGGTGATTTAATATTTGTAATTTTTTGATATAAAATTTTGATCACCAAAATTAAATTCCGACTAGACTAATTTTCAGAACGTTACATTTAAATTGTACCTTGAAAAAAATGGAAGAAAGATAATGGAATTGAAATACTAAAAGCTCGGTTTGTTTTGTGGTATCCCTTACCATAATTGGTTGCATTTGCATCAACCAATCATATGGTTTCCTTTCATATAAGGAAATCTTATAAATAATAAATATTACCATTTTCTTTTATTTATTTATTTATTTATTTCAATCCATAATTTGTCATATTTATGACAATTCATGCTTTCTTCACGTGGAGATGGAGGCGATTCACCATCAAAATAAGATAATTACGAATGTGACCCCTTAACTTTTCAATGTCTATATTCCTATCCTTAATCTTTTAATTTGTACAATTTAGTTTTTAAATGATTTTTCATTCTATTCAATAAGGTCCAAAAAACAAAATTAAGCTCAGTTAAAGTTCATTTTATATCAATCGAGTAAAATAAAGGTTTCAATAAAATATTTCAAAAAAATTGATATAAAATTTATGATTATCAGAACCTAATGCGAATCGGTTTTCAAATTGTTACGGTGGATCCATCGATATATATCAAGTCTAGGGTTAACACCACCCACTAGGAAAGCTTGCAGCTCTCCACCCAAATCAACGGGAGTCAACCGTTCAAAATTATCTTCAGACCATTTTCACCATTAAACTAAAAAAAACATACAACTTTCCCTTTGTTCTGCTCACTATTTGTTTCACAAGTTAACAAATTCATGAGCCAATATAATTTAACAAATTTAGATTGCTTATCACAAATACAGAAATCAAACAATACATATAACATCAACCATCACAAACAAGCTTACAGCGGTAACTGCTTAATTAATCAAGAGATTGAAAATCTTCTCCTCCTAGGCTTGGTAACATCCACTCCAAGGTTATCATCGATATGAGAAGTGTCCTTGGAGCCATGTCGGAAGGGATTAAGCTTGCCTAGAGTCTTGGACATGGTGGAGAAAAATGTAGGCTTTCTGGTCCCACTGCTCTTTGAACTTGTTCCAGTTTGATTGCTCTTCTGCATGTCGGATATGTACATCTTCATCTTCAAAAGCTCCGTTCGCAAAGCCTCGTTCTCCTTTACCAGTGACACGTCTGCCTGCAATTGATTCCTGGTGGTCACAGCGTCTGGCTCGTTGCGGTCATCCGCCCCACCACTCCTTAGCTTTAGCTGATCATAGTACAATGCGTGCAAAACAATCTGCACGGGCAACCTCTTGTTTTGGGATGCATGCACTCGGGCCTCGTATGACAGCTTCAAGGGGTCCATGGAGCAGCATACCTTCTCCCTTTCTATCTCATCCAGATTTGGATGAGACTGCATGCATAAATTTGTTTGTTACTTAATTGCTATGCTTAACAATGGTAAAACATTGAACTTTGATTAGTATTAAGAAGTATTTGAAGATAAAAAATTAACCTTAAGGTAAATGTCAATGGCCCGATACAGATCATCCTCGACCTTTCTAGCTCCTTTAGGGACGAGATTAGCAATACCGTTGAACTTGGAGATGGTGAGTTCAACTACGGTTGCTATCTCAGCAAGGTACGCGTCTACAGTCTTAGCCACTCTCTGCACTGCAGAGGAACTTACCTCCCTAAAATCACCACCGTTGAAAACAGCCATGCTCTTCTCCTTCTCCACAAACCCCGAGATGATCCTCCGGACGCTGTCCAGATCCAAGAGCTTCTCCCCATCATATGTGAAAGACAAAACCAGGAGATCATCAACCGTGACATGCTCCAATATGAGGGATATCCGTTTCTCCAGCTCGTTCTTGCAGGCACTGGAAGCTTTTAGAAAAATTGCACAGCGGAGAAAGCAACACAAGAAGTGGATCGGAAAAGCAGCTTTCTCTGCCGGTAGTAGTGCCACTATGGACTCCAAAAGCTCACGCTGCTGGATCCGAAGATCGGAGTCTATAGGCTCGGAACACTTGATGCTATTGCCCGAGTGATCGCGTACTAGATCTCGGAGCCATCTCTCTGCGTAAGTTATGATAGCGGTAGCCATGGTTAGGGCCTTTGCTCCCCGTTGTTTCATTGAGCCAATGATTCTTCCAAAGAACTCAACGTCCAGGATCGATAGCTCTTCCGTCCACCAGTTCGGAGGCGTACGGCAAGGGAAACTCGCCTCGCTACAAGCCTGTAGACAGACACCATTTACAAAATTAGTTTCTAGTTTTGGTTCCCCTTGGTAAAAACTATTCTTGATCTATATTTATCCATAACATGATTTATTGATTTACATAAATATATACTCACCCTAGCACTGGCGACATCAATGCATCTTTGAACAATTTTGAGTTCCTCAGCCATGGGTAGCAAATCTTCGCATGACTTGAGAACGACGACGGCACCAGAAAGGCTAGAGAGCGCAACTTGTGAGAGGAAATCTTCGGTGCGCCCTGCTAGGTTGTTATCGCAGTATTTATCAGTCATTTGGAGATACTCGGCAGCACATCGGAGAGCCGCCACGTTATGGACCGTAATCTCGAAGTTGACACCATAACAGAACTTTGCTGCTTTCTCGAAGATCTCAGGGCCTCCTGGGATTTCGGACAGGTTGATTCTCGTCAAATCTGCTTCCTTTGTTTCCATTATCAGCTTCCTTATGTAATTGCTCTTCGCCACCAACATGAACTACACAATTTGATATTTCCTTTCAAATTAAACAATAAAAACATCACAATAATTCTGAAAAACTAATTTCATACCTTATGAAGATTGAAATTGGCTTCACCAACTTCGACTATAACATCAGTGGGGATGTCTTGGGAGAAAACCCTGAAATTATCCATAAAAATGATGGTTAATTTCAAATCAGACTAGGGATAATACAATTCATATACAAAAGAACTGGCTTAGTTAAGTATTTGTACCACTGGCCGGTCCTCTCCATGGCAGCGGTCAGCCTGCTGTTTCCGTTTAAAGCAGCCATAGGCGAGCTGGTTTGGAAGGGAGAAGAACGTACGGAAACAAAGGAAGATGGATCTGCTTCTAATGTAAGAATTGGTATAGATTAGCTTTTAAAGAGATTCTCGTCATCTTAATTTTTTTTGACCGAAGATTCTCGTTATCTTAATTTGTTTTGAGTAATTATCCTCAATTATTCTTAGGATAAACTATTTCCGTAGTCACTGAATTAATTGAGTATATCTATTTTAGCCATCGAATTATTGAACTCGTTAATCAAACTATTAAATTTATTAAATTGACCTATTTTAGTCATTATCATTAAAATTCTGTAAATTAATAAAAATTTATAAATTATATATTTAATTTATATTATTTATCTATTATATCCGTTTGATCCTAATTTTAATATCATCATCTGATTAGATGATAAATTTTAATTTTTAATTTAATTTATTTAATATCTATTATATTTATTTTTCTCCAATGACAACTTGATAATGAAAGGAAAATTAAGATAGCTACATGCATTGAGGGGAATTAAACTTGACACCTATTGGGTGTAAAGCTCAAACCCTTATCATTAGATCAACTCTTAATGATAAAAAATGCGCCATTTTATATATAACTCAAACCTTACCCCTAGATTAACTTAATCTTATAAAACAGTAAATGTTAGAAAATAATAATAATAATAATAATAATAATATTAAAGATGAACGAACCTAAATCACGTAGAAATATTAAATATTGGAATATTTTAATTTGAATATTAAATATTTGAGTATTTAATATTTCAAAGTGATTTTTTTTCAAAAATTTTTTATCTATTTTTACATTTTCCCTAACATTTATTTTTTTATAAGACATGTATATAAAATCGTGCATCTTATATCATTTAGAGTGGTTTTGTATAGTGGGATGAGTGAGATTTATAACCACTAGGTCTTAAGTTTAATTCCCCCAATGCATTTTTTTTTAATTTTAGTTTCATAGTTAAATAATAAAGATTAAATATATAATTTTATAAAATTTTATTAATTGCTATGTCATATTTCTGTCGCCTTTTTATTTGAATTTTAATGACTATAATTAAAATATATCAATTTAATAAATTTAGTGATTTAATTAATAAATTCAATAATTAGATGATCAAAATAAGCATACCCAATTTAATTTGGTGTCCAGTGGAGTAGTTTACCCTTATTCTTATCGGCTCTTTGATGTTGCTTTTTAACCCTCTTTCTTTGTCACTTAATCCGTTGAGCTGTGACTCAGTTTTGTATATGTACCATTCTAACCCTACACAGGCTCACAGCAAAACCTACTTTTCGCCCTCTTTTTTGTTCAAAAGATCTGATTCATATCTGCGTAAGATTCGTAGGTAGTAAAGACGATTTTTTGGCACAACTTAAGTATTTTTTTTAGAAGGAATATGCCCTAACCATCCCATTGTTAATATTAATTTAAATATTAAATTTTTAATTTTAATAAATATAAAGTAAACTATATAAATGGTCTATTAATTATACCTCAATTATCTTTTATATCATTTGACTATCAAATATTACAAATTGATCTATTAACTAACTTTTTTGATATAAAGTGGTCATATTCTGTTAAAAATTTGACGAAAAACTGATGTAGACATTAACATATTGACTTGAATAACCATGTGGTATTCCTAATCTTTATAATCCAAGTCAGCATGTTAACATTCACATCAGTTTCCCGTTAATTTTTTAACATCATTGACGGGAAACTAATGTGAACGTTAACATGAATAATCATGTGACATTCTTAATCTCTATAATCCAAGTCAATATGTTAATGTCCACATCAATTTTCTATCAAATTTTTAACAACACTGGACCACTTTGTATCAAAAAAAAAAATCAATGAACCAATTTATAATATTCGATAATAAAAAAAATATAAAAGATAATTGAGATATAATAAAAAACCATTTATATAGTTTAACCATGAATATAAAATAGTTTTAATGTTTGAGGACTAATAAGTAAATTGATGGCGGAAGCGTAGATGATTGAATTTTTAGAGGAGACATTCATGAGACAGTCCACATGATAGCCGACGTTGAGTCCCACTCTTGGAGACCGAGACCCAAATACTTGGTTGCTGCTGATTTCATAAAGCCCTGGCTGATATAAAGCCACGTACTCATTCCGACACAATATCCAAACTGTAGATGACGATAACAACAGTGGAAGATCACCTACAAACCAATAGGACCTGGACATGTCAGGGTTGTGTGCCACATTGGTCTGCTGCTACTGTTGTAATTGATGATATGGATCCTATCTACTTTACTCAAAATCTGATTCAGTTTTGTTTTTATTGTCATTTCAATCCATCGTATTTATAGAATTAATTAGAAGACAAGAATAAGAATAATTGTTGGCCCATGCCCTCGTTCCTCATCTATCACACCACCTTGCGGATTACTAGTCTTTCTTTGTCTCATCATGTCAATGGAAGGTGGGTGTATTATTTAAAAGATGTCGATTTATCTTTAAAGAATTTTAATGAATTTTCCTATATATATAAGCTTTTCAAAATATTTAAGTTTTAAATTAACACTCTAATACATTATCGAGTTCCACTAATACTGAACATATACCATAAATATTAGAGTATGATTGTCAACCAATTGAGCAGGACATGTGCTCTATCCACACCTATCATCGTAAAAAAATATTTATCCTCGTCATCATTTTCATTTTAAGATTACTATGAATACAAAATCTAAATTCATCTTTTATCCCACCATCTATAAAACTAAAATCATCATCATCTCAGCACTCATATAAGTTAGTTCCTCTTTACATGTTCTATTATCAGCTTCATATAATATATTTATAAGTATTAGTTAAATAAATTGTAAAATCAAAATTGATTTTGATATAACAATTATGAATAAGGATTATTTTGTAATAAATTTTTAAGTTCTTAAGTCAAACTTTTGATTTCAAGTCAAACCAAGAACTTTGAAATAAAATTTCTAAGTGTTTTGATACAAGAGTATCGATTCCATTTGAACCGGTATCAATACCCTACTGCATTTTAAAGCCTTGTTCTTGAAACTAAGAACAAGTATCGAAACATAGTTCGATACCATTATGTTACTGGAAATGCATGTTTCGAACCACGTATCGAACCACATCGAGTATTTTTATTTGTTTTAAAAAAATCTTTTAAAATAGGACTCAAGGTATCGATACCAGTATCGATACACCCTTTAATTCCCAACGGCTATTTTAGCATTTAATGAGTTGACCGTTGGTGGCAGTTAAAACTTTAAATGATGGTTGAGATGTTTCGAAACATGGTTCGATACCCACCATTACAGTGTAGTAATGGCATCGATACCTGTTTCGATACCCTCCCTATTAAATGCACAACGTTTCTTTTTTTTATAGGCTGTTCCGAAACAGATTCCCTAAGTATCGATACCTGTGCCTGCAGAAGAGCATTTATGGTGGGAAGATATGATTCTAACGTCTTTATTTCATTTCCCAACAACCACAACGGTTAGAAATCAATGAGGACATATAAAATGAAGATGTTCAAGCAGCATTAACAACTATTGAACCTCAAGCAACATCCAAGCACAAAAATCCAACTCAAAGCACTTCATTGCATATCCTAGCCTCCCAAATTGTGTATTTCATTCTGATTCTTGTAAAATTGAGTTTGGGAAGAGTCTATTTGTAACTGGGGCAATATCCATCTTGTGAGAGATCTTTTATTTGCCTTTATTCCTTTGTATCATCTTGTGAGGTTGAATCAATTCTTGGGTAGAAGAATTGATTCGAATTGTAACGGTTATCCCTTGAACCGAGAAAAAGGTCGAATTCAATTAGTGAATTGGTTTCAAAATCCTTAGTGGTAGCTAAGGTAGTGGATGTAGAGCTTGTTCCGAAGCTTGAATCACTATAAATCGTTTGTCCTTAAATTTCACATTTTTACCGAAAATTTCCCGACCAAATTTTTAATTGCCAATTCATCCCCTCTTGGCCATACTTCAAGATCGATCAACTCAACATAAATATATACAAAATCTAACGAGACGAGTGAGATGATACCAGACGGATGAAAATGTAACATGTATAAAATTATCTTTCATATGTCTTACCACCCACTATAAATTTATGTTTTATCATCTCTTTCTACTGTCTATAAAAATTTATAATTATCTTTAGCCAATTAAATACGAAAAGATGAATCTCCGTAAAACCACCTCACTTACACCCTTATTATAAGTTATACATGTTTATCACTCGAAATCAATTATAAACCATATTTTAAGTGAAAGTTATGATGTGTTTAGTTCACGAAAAAGATGATTACATTTAGAAATATAACACTACTTATCCTGTTACTGTTAATGTTACATTATCTTGTTTAGTTTATTTATCACGAATGTGAAATGAAATTATTTAATTGAAAAAATATAAGATTATCTAAAATTGAATTTTATTAAATTATCATGTGTTATATTTTTTTTTCTAAAAGATTAAATTTTCAATATTATATTAAAAATATTTGTATTCACAGAATTATTTACATTACAATATCTAAATTTTATATAAAAAATTAATTTATTATTAATAAAATTAATATATTAAACCTATTTAAATAATGTTATGTCTCGAGTCTACGTTTTAAATAATTTAAATTATTAATATAATTTAACAATACATATATGTATAATATCATTGATACTTGAATCAACAAATATATCATGTAAACTACCTCAATCAATTCAACAAATATATATTAATATGATTTAGTTTTTCTTATTTCAGCATGCTGAAGAATTAATACGGAGATATCTTTTCGATCGAGTTATTTTCGTTCACAATTTTAAAATTTATACTTTTAATTTTATCTAAGATCCAAGTGATTTCAATATATGAATATTCAAAATTTCTTTACAATGATTATTAATCTATGGGAAGTTTATATAAATATAAAGTTTTTTTAAATATAATTATCACATGAGAAAATGAAAAAAAAAACGATAGATATAAATTAATGTATCAAAATGAAGAAGTAATGGTTGGTGTAGATTTTTTTTTTAACAAGTTAATAGTGATTATAAGTAATATCTGTTCTAAAATATTATCTCTACCATTTGATAATAATCGCTCAATCACTCTGCTAACATCGTTGGTGCTCAAACCCATAGCCTTTAAGAACATCAACCATTCCTTTAACCATTTGGACTAAAAGGCTCGTGCAATGGCTGATGTAGATTTAAATACCATGGATTCATGTAAGAGTCATATTCAAATTTAAATACTTGATTATGACCTACATTGTATTTATGCCGATATGAAGTCTTATTTATCTACTATCCAAATATATATAATAAGGTAGTAAATATAAATCTGCCATCCTAATCCACTTTATTTTCCATATATTATGGATATAAAGATTTGAAATGAATAAAATTTTAAATTAAATAACGTAATTTAAAATATATTTAAATAAAGTGTAAATCGTTTATCCCCTTTTTATGCCTCCATTTATGTCTCTACTTTAAATTAAAGGGTTTAGGGTTTCGGATTCTAGGTTAGGGGTTTTGGTTAGAGTTTAGGGAATTAGAGATAGGGTTTAGGGTTTAGGATTTATGATCTAGAAAATAAGGGTTTAGGGTTTAAAATTCAGTTTTTTTTTTAAAATCAAAGGAGGCACAAAAGTATGTAAAAAAAAGAGGTAGAGGATTTTTGTCTATTTAAATATGCTAAATGTTCAAATCAAATATTAGTAGTCACTGAGCTTTTAAGACATTTTCGATATAGTTATTTATATTGAAAAACTTTCGTTAAGATTATTTTTATTAACTATAATATTTATTTGAGTTATTGGACCGTTAAATAGTTAACAATAATAGATTTAGAGGTAAAAATCTAGTAAAAAATTAATTATTTGATTTTGTAAGGACAAACTATCTTCTTTATTTTATTTAAATTGAGGTTTTGTATTTTATTAACTTAAGGTGCATAGGTACTATTTAGTTGACTAACAAAATATCATAAAACGACCAAAATAATTCCTAAAAAATTCTAAAAAAAAAAAATCTTTAAGTATGTATTAAAATTTTAAAGTTATTAAAATAAGTGTAAACATACTTAACTACTTTTAAAATAATCCTCATCTCATATTCTTTTTCAAACTAAAAATTAAATACTCTTAAAACAAATTGAGTTTTATTTAGTTTTCTTGAATTTTAGAAGGTTTAACTAAAAAATAAATGTCTAAATTATATATTTTTTAAAAATAGGTGTTTAATAATTTTTTGGTTAAATTAAGTGTCTAAATTTATATTTTTTTTAAAATAGGTGCCTAATATTTTTTTGGTTGAAATAGGTATCTAAAATTTTATTTCATTAGTGTTTTAAGGTAACACCGTTAAAAATAATCGTTTAACTAATAAATAGGTGTCCAAACTATAATTTTTTTTCTGAGATAGTTAGGTGCCTAATTTTTTTTTTGCTGAAATAGGTATCTAAAATTTTATTTCATTAGTGTTTTAAGGTAACACTGTTAAAAATAATCGTTTAACTAATAAATAGGTGTCCAAACTATAATTTTTTTTCTGAGATAGGTGCTTTTTTTTTCTGAAATAGGTACCTAAAGTTTTATTTTGTTAGTGTTTTAAGATAATATTGATAAAAAAATTATCACCCAATAATAAATTTACATGCGATTTTTATTTTTTATTTTAAAAATAAAATAAATTAATTTAAAATATATTCTATTATGTTTAAAAAAATAAAATAATCCAAAGACGATTAAAACTTCCAACCTTAAAACCAAAATTGATATCAATGTTGTTGTTGATAGGGTTTTTAGACTCCAAAAAATTGGCGCCATTATATTCTAAGATGTTTAAATAATATTTTCAGTGAATTGCTAGATATTTTACCCATAAAATCTTATCTTTTTATTAAGATTTTTATTTTATTTTTTTATTAATTTATGTATAAAAAGAAAAAAAATCTTTACTTTTTATATCTCATATAAAATAATATGATTGAAAGTTAGAATCTAAAATTTTCAAAGGCGTTATCTTTTTTGGGTCTGACAAGGCTATTACCGACAATAACGATACTAATTTTAATCTCAAGGTTTAAGATTTTTAAATATTTTTAGATTATTTTATAATTTTTAAAAATTATAAAATATTTTTTAAAAATTAGTTTATTTTATTTTTAAATAAAAAATAAAAACCACATGTCAACCTATTATCGGGTGATAATTTTTTTAATAGTGTTACCTTAAAACACTAATGAAATAAAATTTTAGGAACTTATGTCAGCCTAAAAAATATTAGACACTTATATCAGAAAAAATATATAAGTTGAGCACCTATTTATAAGAAATAAATTTTTTAACGGTGTTACCTTAAAACACTAACGGAATGAAACTTTAGGCACTAATTACAGAAAAATGTATTATTAGGTACTTATTGTAGCAAAAAAAAATCAGACACCTATTTTAGAAAAAAATTATAGTTTACACATATTTTTGAATTAAGCTATTTTAAAATTTGAGAATAAATTTTAATATTTTGAGTTTATTTTATTCTTTTATAAATTTCAAATTATTTTGAAACATTACGACTTTTAATGATCCACACTTTTTTAACCGTTAAAAGTAAAGGTCTAAAATAATAGACAATGAAAATATATAGTTGAAACTAACCAAAGAATAATTGAAGGATTAAAGTGATAATTTAATATAATCCAGGGACTAATATTGTGTGATTTAAGTTCTACACAATGATACAAGTATATACATTACAAATAATATTATAGATTAATATCTTCTTCATAAAAATTGGTGAAATTTTAATTTTAATTTGATCTTGTACCGAAAAATAATTGAAAACAACATTAATAGAAAGTGATAAATTAAAGTATACTCAAACACCAATTATAAAATGTTTGTGTTGATATATTTATACTAAGGTAATATGTATTAATAAAGTCGAAACAAAACATAAAAAATGTAATTAATAGAAAATCGACTTAGATATATAAAATAGACACATCTCATCTTAAACTTTAAGATGGTACAATGCAATTAACCAACTTTTTAAAGCTCAATTTGTTATCCAACTTTTATTTTCTAATTAGACATATAAGCTTAACTTCGAGGTTTAATTTGGTATTTAAGTTTCCCCCATCTAATTAGATATATAAAATAGACTTAAATGTTCAATTTGGGTTCAAAACTTTTCTGTCTTATTTTTGAATTGGTACCTAAACTTAGTTCCTTGGTTCAAATTGGTTAAATTTATAAATAATAATTTGAAATAAAAAATCGAGTGCATATAACAATTTGAACTAAGAAGTAAGGTTTAGGTACCTATGTGAAGATAAAAAGTTCAGATATCAAAGTGAAGCTGTAAAAAGGTACGAGTCTAACATACGACATGTTTAGGGTGCGGCTAAAAGACGATAAATTTCTAAATTTATCGACCATTAATCAGTCCATCTTGTACGTATTTTTCAACTTGTCTAAGCCATACCCGAAGGAACAAGCAATAAATGTCGGTCCCTCCCCTCTCCCTTTCTGTTGTAAGTTGTGGAGTGCAATGAACCGTGGGTTTATTTTTGCTTTCAATTTCAAGAATGTCACCCTCACAGAGTCCTAACCCCTAACCCTAGCTGTGAAGGCAAAGGTGGGGTTGGTATTTTGGGTAAGGTGGTGTCGTGTTTTGGACGGAAGTTTCGGTAGGATGACATCCTAGTAGATACTATCAATTATTAGGAAATATATATTCTAATACTTGACTCAAAATTTTTGAAATTGACGAGTATAGAAAAAGGAAAATTCTATAATAGATGTGAAACATCGTTGAACATCGCTAATGATGAACATTGTTGAATATTATTAAATTAATTAATAAAAATTAAAAAATTTAAGGACTTAACATATAATTATAAATTATTTAAAATAATTTTTTTATTAAATAACTTTATATATATTATTTTATTTTTTAAATAATTGAATAAAATAATAATTTAAATTAATTTTAAAAAACAAAAAATCCTAAACTCTAAACCCTAAAACTAAAATTCAAAACCTAGATCACTAAAGATTAAACTCTAAACCCTAAAATATAAAATCTCAAAACCCTAAATCTAAAACTCTAAATCAAACCCCTTAAAAATATTAAACCATAAATACTAAATCTAAACCCTAAAATCTTAAACCCTAAAATAATTAAAACCATTGTATCTAAATCATTAAACATTAAACTCAAAACCCTAAAATATAAAATCTCAAGACCCTAAATCTAAAACCTAAAATCAAAAACCCTAAAAATACTAAACCATAAATACTAAATTTAAACCCTAAAATCTTAAACCCTAAAATAACCATAAACACTATATCTAAATCTTAAACCCTAAAATAACCATAAACACTATATCTAAATCTTAAACTAATTTTGGGTTTCAAGTTTAGGATTTATACTTTTTAGAGTTTCAAATTTTCTATTTCAGGGTTTAGGTTATGGTTATATTTTTGTTGTTTAGGATTTTATGGTTTATGGTTTTATTGTTTTAGAGTTTATGATTTATGGTTTTGGATTTTAGGATTTAATATTTAGTATTTTTAGCTTGAGTTTAGGGTTTTAGGGTTTAGGGTTTAGGGTTTAGTGGTTTAGGGTTTTATTGTTTTAGAGTTTATGATTTATGGTTTTGGATTTTAGGATTTAATATTTAGTATTTTTAGCTTGAGTTTAGGGTTTTAGGTTTTGGATTTAATATTTTTTATTTTTAAATTAAAAATAATTTTAAAAAATTATTTTTAAAAAATTAAAATATAATATATATAATTTATTTAAAATTTTATTTTAAATAGTTTTAAATTATATATTTAATCTTTGAAATTCGTAATTTTTATTAATTAATTTAATAATGTTCAACAGTGTTCATCATTAGTGGTGTTCAACAATGTTCGACGCACGTGATAAACTCATCTATAAAAAAATTATATCATAAATCATATTTGCTACGTTATCTGTTATTTCAACCACAACCTACAGATGTCTAAACCGATGATCAGACATTTCAATTAAGTCGATTAGCAATAGAAGAAAGTTGTAAA
The DNA here is from genome assembly GCA_035048815.1 of Abelmoschus esculentus. Classification (NCBI taxonomy): domain Eukaryota; kingdom Viridiplantae; phylum Streptophyta; class Magnoliopsida; order Malvales; family Malvaceae; genus Abelmoschus; species Abelmoschus esculentus. The sequence continues at coordinate 4,529,547 of JAUCBN010000063.1, read as the reverse complement.
TCATGTCTTTAGGGAAAGCAAGAATGCAATTAAAGGGTTTTGAACCTCGGGCCTAAGCTTTGGGTGCAACAACTTTAGCTATCGAGACTAAAGTTCAATTTAGTATTGTTTTTGAAAAGTGTGATAAAAAAGTATGATGAAAAAATATAGTAAAAATTTTTTTTTAAAATTTTTAGTTTAAAATGTGTCTAATATTGTTGTCAAAAAGTGTCTTTGAGAAAATGACTATTTTAGACATAATGTTATAAGTTGAACAATATATATTTAAATGATAATTAAACTCTTTCATATTATAATATTAACTTAAATTATGATAAAATATAAAATTATGAATAAATGAATACATAAATTATTTTTAAAAAGTGCTTTTCAAAAGTGTTTTTTAGAAATTTGACATGAATATATATAATTTTAAAATAAAAAATAATTTATGTTAAATATAATTATGTATTTGTAAAAATTAAATTATAATAAAACATAGTAACTGAAGATTAAAATTGTAATCTGACTCTTAAAAACATTTTTTTAACCGCTAAAGCTAAAAATTTTAGCTTCTGCGTTTGGGTTAAAAAACACTTTTCAAACGCAGTTTTTCTCCAAAAGTTAACTGGTCCAAAAGTTGGTTTAGAACGCAAAAGCAATGCTAAACACAACCTAAGGCAGTGCTTAGAATAAACAATTTTATCGATCGGCGACAAAATACTTATAGGTTGTATTTGTTTAATTTTTATAGTTTTTTTAATAATATATACACATAGTGTTCGAATTCAGATCACTTGAATAAATAAATTTAGTAAGAGAGGCATGAACAATAAGGACTATTTCATTTCAATAAATTTGTAAAAAAATTGCGACAAGTATAAATTTTAATACACGAATAACTAGAACTCGTTAAAATCGACTCAAATAAAAATATAAAAAAATTAAATTATAAAATATAATGACTTAAATCGAATAATTTAAATTTTTTTAATTTAATTTGACTTACTCGAACACTTACTTCTATTATTAGAAAGTAGTAGTTTGAAAAGCATTATAAAATATATTTCTTTGTACCGAAATTTTTTCTAAGAAACGTCACAACTAACCCTAATTCGTTCTCGAAACAAAATTGGATCTTCTGGGGACGTTTCGTGGTAAATATCGCAATAAACTCAAATTTTCAAAATCATTTTTAGAAAGCATTTCTATAGCATGGGTATGCTGTGACGGTTTTCAGAAAATGCCAGTCATATATAATAATTAAAATATAATTAATTTTTTATGGCGTTTTCCCTATAAATATCTCGTCATTTTTTTTTTTTTTAATTTTAGTGTACACTGTTTTTTCTTTCTTTCCTATATTGTTGTAGTTGGCATTACATTTTATATCAATTACCCATAAATGCAACAAACAAGCTAAATGAGATCATAATCCAACTAACAAGCCAGTAGAACTAATGAAAGTAAATCTAAAACATTAATTAAACAACTTAAATAGTTTAATAAAAAACTCCAAATTCAATCGCGAAGTTAATGAGTAATGAAACAAAATCGATATACCTTTTAAACGTTTCGAAATGCAGAGGTATATACACAAGTTTGTTGTTTTGATATAGGTGTTGTAAACACTAATAAACATGAAATTACACTTATGATGCTCATAAAGCATTCTGAATTTGAGGTGTACTAACCTCAATCAATTACCGAAAATTCGTCACTAAAGATTTCCAAGCACTCCACGTGAATCAATATTTAATCCCGAATAATCCATATAAAATACAAATACATCGTACATTAATTAATCATATTCTCTAACTAATTTATAAGGTCAAACGTGAAAAATAGCTTATCATATTTGAATTTGGCAAAACAAAATATAAAACAGATTCAAAACATCAATAACCCCTCTGGTATTAGGGGTGAGTATTCGATCGAATCGAGTCGACTCGAGTCAAAAATTTTCGAGTTATTCGAGTTGACCAGTCTTATTTTACTACTCAAACTTTATTTGAAATTTTTTCTGTTCGAGTCGAGTTTTCGAGTTCTTATAAATATTTAATTGTAGTTATTTATCATATTATAGTACAACTTGATTCCAATTTAAACGACTTTCTCTAATCATATAAGATGTATATATATATTTTTTCATATATAATAATATTTCTTTATATTTTTATATATCGATGTATATATCATAAAAAGTTGAGACCCATCTCAAACTTAAAAATAAATCATTTAATTACTAAAAATTTCGAGTTATTCAAATTTCCGTTTTACAACTCAAACTTTATTTGAAATTTTTTCGAGTTGAGTCGAGTCTATAAAATTTCGAGTCGAGTCAAAACGAGTCGGGTATTTTCGCCTCGAGTCGAGTTATTCAGTTTTTTTGAGTCGAGTCGAATTTTGCTCACCCCTATCTGGTATAGTCCCAAAAAGTCAATAACCAATCAAAATCAATCAACAGTCCCGATGATCTAGTGCAACTTGAAACACGGTGGTTTGTGTGTGATCATTAGTTAGGAATTAGTTGTTGAACAAGATGAAAATGATATAGAGTTTTAATATAACTAAAACTATATTTTTATCTTTAATTTAAATAATATTTGTTCCTATTTAGATAAGAATTCTATTAAATCTAAACTACTGGAATAAACTTTAATTACATATGAAATAAAAATTCTTGACACTCCTTATTAACTTGCACTTCTCATCAAACTCTGACAATTCTCGAATAACTTACATTCCCCTCAAGCTGGTGAACAAATGTAGTAAAATATCAACTTGGATCTTGGGTGTGATATTCTACTCATATTTTTCTATTGTTTTTTAGAGAAAAATATTTCTCCATTTCCGAGAGTCATTGAATTGAAAAACTATAACTATATTGTTCTTTCACGATCATTATTGATAATTTGCAACTGATGTTGCTAGTCTTCCAAATTTTCCTAACTAGAATATGTCACCATTAGATAGTGATCGCAGGAATTTATATTCTCCCTCAAGATGGTAGTTATACAAACTATAATTTCATCTTGAACGGTTAAGATATAACCAAATAGTTTTTAAGACTAAACTATAACCTTTTTTCTATCTTTTAGGATTGATGACGAACCAAATAGTTTTTAATACTAAACTATAACTTTTTTTCATCTATCTTTTTGATTGGCTAATATAGAACCATTAAATAAAGAAACAATAAAAATAAACAAGTAGAATTTTTATAAGAGATGTAAGATTCAAATGAGGGAGAAGATAAAGAATGAGTGTTGTCTAATAACAACAAAAAAATGAAGTGTAACTGAAAAATCATATCGTCGATCTATTTTAGATTAGAGATAACAACAATGTTGATGACATCAAGATCGTTCTTGGCTCATGATACCATGTGAAAAAGGGGTCATGGGATTTGTTGTTTGAACAAGATAAGATCGTTCTTGGCTCATGATACCATGTGAAAAAGGGGTCATGAGATTTGTTGTTTGAAGAAGATGATATTTTTGAGAGAGAACAATATGTTTCTTTGTATTTTCATATTATTCTTCACTATCAAATGTATACAGAGTAAACCTTTAAATAGCTGATATAAAATTGCAATATAACTAAAACTATGTTTTTATCTTTAATTTAAATAATACTTGTTCCTAATTTAGATAAAAATTTTAGTAAATCTAAACTATTGATTAAGAAAAAACTTTAATTACATATTAAATAAAATTTTAATTTACTTGCATTTCTCCTCAAACTCCTAACATTTTTCGGATAACTTATACTTCCCTTCAAGCTAGTAAGAAAACATAGTAGAATATACCAGTTTGGATATTGGTTGTGATGCCCTACTCATATTTCTTTTGTTGTTTCTTAGAGAAAAATATTCCCCTTTTCCAAGAGCCATTGAGTTCAACAACTATAACTATATTGTTACCTCAGAGTCATTGTTGATAATTGTAGCTGATATTGTTAGTCTTTGCATCCTTCTTGAGATGTTTACCAACTTTATTTTTTTGTTATTTTTTGCACCTCCTTAGATGTCACTGATGATCGAATTTGTGTGTGATCGGTAGTTAGGAATATGTTGTTTGAACTAGACAAAGAGGATATTTTTTAAAGAGAACAATGTGTTTCTCTGTATTTTCGTATTATTCTTCACTATCAAATGTATATAGAGTAAGCATTTAAATAGGCTAATATAAAGTTCTAATATAACTAAAACTATACTTTTATCTTTAATTTAAATAATATTTGTTTCTAATTTAGATAAGAATTCTAATAAATCTAAGCTACCAATTAAGAATAAACTTTAATTACATATTAAATAAAAATTCTTAACACTTCTCATTAACTTGTACTTCTCAAACTCTAACACTTCTTGGATAACTTACAGTATTATGATGGCTAACCCAAAGATTGGGTCATTACATTTAGAGTTAAGGGTAAAGTTTTACGTTTAGGGTTTAGAGAATTAAGGTATGTTATATTTTTGGAGTTTAGGATTTTATAACTTAAGATTATGGTTTAGAATTTAATTTTTTAATGTTTAGAGCATAGAAAAAAATATCGATAAAGAGAAGAGGATTTTTTATCCCTCCATTTATCCAAGAAGAAATATTTGCACTGAAACAATTTGTCAATTAAATTTTAATTCGTAACAAATGAATAACATAAACAAGGATTGACGTGTGATTTTATGTTAGAGGGTAAATTTATAAAAAAAAAAATTAGGTTGAACCGACAAAATTTTAGAAAGAAAAAAATAGATTTTCATAGAAAATACATAAAAAAAAATTTAAAAAGAATTTAAATCATATACTAATTTCAAAATTTTAAGAAATGACTGCTCCTAGACCCTCTATTCATCCCGAACATAAAGAACATGGTATCTCTCAATCCCCAAGCTGTACGTAGAGCTGTATTTACGGAATTTGTTTTACTATTGTGAGTATAAATCGACACTGATATGGAAGGAAGTTTCAATGCAATTTCTATGGTGGAAGAAGCTAGCTTCTGTGTAATTTCCCTGATTTTGTCGTCGTTCTCATCTTTCCGTAATAATTGAACGTATCTATTTTCCTTTTACTACTTGCACTCGGCATTGCAATTAATTTCATTTCGAGGAGCATGCAATGCAATGCATAGTCTTCGGCTACTCACTCCTCAAAGTCTAAAGATAGGCACTTGCTTACGGTTTTGAAGCAAGGAATCTCTTCCATAGCCACACCCACACTCGAAAGCTTTTCTTACCAAAGGTAAATGTAGTATGTAAATTGTTACTTCCTGGGACTCCGTGAATGTATATATCTGCATTGCATGCAACTCTTTATATGCATACCGTGCTTAAGGCCTTGTTTTTGGCTCATTGCTCATCTCTCTCTATGTAATGTCTCAGGTGTTTTTGTAAACATGGCGCACAAACTTGTTAAAGTGACTTTGTGTTTGTGGGTTTTTACAACCTTACTTCTCCCCTCTCCCTCTGCTGCCCTAGCCCGGGTTACTTTGAAGAAACAAAGATTGGATCTTAATGGTGTTAAGGCTAACAGAATTGCAAGGGGTATACTAGATAAATTTGCAGGTTCAGACGGAGAGGTAATACCTCTAAAAAACTACATGGATGCCCAATATTATGGAGTAATAGGCATTGGATCACCTCCACAGAACTTCACCGTCATATTTGACACCGGCAGTTCCAATCTCTGGGTTCCTTCTTCCAAGTGCTACTTCTCTGTAAGCTTCTTCTCAACTGTACAATTGTTGTTACTATCCTAATACCTATGCTAGCATTACTATCTTACCTGTTATTTAAATCTATTCGCAGATTGCTTGCTATTTCCACTCCAAGTATAAGTCTAGCCGATCCAGTACATACACCAAGATTGGTATATATCTTTTCTGTTTCATCTTGATCATGCGTGCAAGATGCTGATTGTTGGAACTTATACACTATTACACAATTATCTTGGACTCCAGAGTTATGTATATAACTTGTCTTACTTTGGTGTTTGATTCAGGAAAACCGTGTGAAATAAATTATGGATCAGGATCAATATCTGGTTTCTTCAGCCAAGATAATGTTGAAGTCGGTGGTCTTGTTGTTAAGGATCAAGTGAGTTTTATCTTCTTTATGAGGACAATTAGCTCTTTCGATTTTGTTTACTAAATTTATTTTCTTTCAATCTTGAGGTTTTCATTGAGGCCACCCGAGAAGGAAGTTTCCCTACTTTTATGTTGGCAAAGTTTGATGGAATCCTTGGACTTGGATTCCAGGAGATATCAGTAGGGAATGTTACTCCTGTGTGGTATGCTGGTGTTGTTTCTTTAAACTAATTCATCAACACAATTTTCTTAATTAAATTTTGATTTTACTTGCATTATTGTTGTGAGATACACTGAATAAAGCATGCCAAGAATACATACAGGTACAATATGTTGAACCAAGCTGTTGTCAGAGAGGACGTGTTTTCATTCTGGCTTAACAGGGATCCATTGGCCACATATGGAGGTGAAATTGTTTTTGGCGGTGTGGATCCTATGCACTACAAGGGCAAGCATACTTATGTTCCTGTTACTCATAAAGGGTATTGGCAGGTGAGTACGAATGGATAATTTTGCATAACTATTATCCTGCCATTGACAAACTTGCAAATTTCTTTACTGTAAGTCATTCTTTTTTTGTGGAAGGGAACTTATTCCTTAATGTCTCCAAATTGTTTTTCAGTTTGACATGGGGGACTTTCTTATTGGGAACCATTCCACAGGTGATGTAATATAGTTAGAATGCTTGGTTTTGAATTCTTAACAACTAAAATGTGAATCTAACAAATGATCCCCAGTACCTCAGGCGTTTGTGTAGGAGGTTGTGCTGCTATTGTGGATTCTGGAACATCCTTGCTTGCTGGCCCCACAGTAGGACCTATTTCTTTACATATGTATACTTGGTGTTTGATTTTAATGTTCAACTAATAATATTATATGGCGAGTTCAGGCAGTTGTTACTGAAATCAATCACGCTATTGGAGCTGAAGGGGTGGTCAATGCTGAATGCAAAGAAGTTGTCTCTCAATATGGGGATCTGATATGGCAGCTCTTAGTATCAGGGGTGCGTTTATTTTTTATTACTGCTTGCTTTCATCGTCTTCTCAATCTCTACATACTTAATTACTTGCTGTGCTGCGTTTCAAGTATAATTATACAGATACAATGGTAGTATTCATTTATATTCTGCAGGTACAACCAGACACAGTCTGTAATCAGATCGGCCTGTGTCTTTTCAATGAGACTCGCAATATGAGGTTCCTATTTCTCTCTTTACTTTCTACACTTGTGACTATCATCATTGTCCAATGAGTCCAACTGACATAAAAAGGATCTTCTTGTGACATAATTCTAATCCCATTGTTAAGATGACATAATTAATCTATGATATTGGTATCAGCCTATCAGGCTTAAAACATTGGATGATTTAACATTCTTGTTTTATACATAGTATTGATATTGATGGTATGACAAGATTTATTAAGCTTTACCAATCCACTCCACTTGAGAAGCTTGTCTTGTGTTAACTGAGGTTCATCTTGTAAGAAGCAGTGTAATTAAAACAATGGCTGAGAAGGAAAACATTGAGGAGGAGTTGTCAGTTGGGGACAAAGTTCTGTGCACTGCCTGTCAGATGACTGTTATTTGGATTCAGAATCAGCTTAAACAAAAGCAGACCAGAGACAGTGTTCTCAACTACGTGAATGAGGTAGTTTACATTTTCAAACTTGTCCTAACATATTGGAGAAGCACCCTAATTAATTCATGTGAATGTCATTGACAATAACAGCTGTGCAAGAGCCTACCAAGTCCAATGGGAGAATCAGTTATAGACTGCGGTAGAATTTCATCGATGCCGGATATTACATTCACAATTGCAGATAAGCCATTTACGCTCGCTGCACACCAGGTTAAAATTGTCTCCTCTTTGTAAATGCAATCAGAAGACTGGCATTAAAGATTGAATTACCATTGATTTTGCAGTATGTTGTGAGGGCGGGGGAAGGTATTGCCACTGTGTGTGTAAGTGGATTCATGGCTTTGGACGTCCCCCCACCAAGAGGTCCTCTATGGTAAGTAATTATGTGTCTTAATTACCTCTATATCTACATATATGAATGATAAGATTATTTACTTAGAAATATGCATGCATATTTGCAGGGTTCTTGGAGATATATTCATGGGGGTATATCACACCGTTTTCGACTACGGTAATCTGGAAATTGGTTTTGCTGAGGCTGCTTAGTTCCCCCATTATTCCATAGGTTACCAGCTTTTATTTATATACATGGTGATAATAGTTGCTTATGTAGCAACAAACATTATATTTAAACCATTTCTGCTGCACCAGACAAGCTTGTACTACTTATATGTCGTCTACTTTGGTTGTTTTATGTCATGCTCATGCTTTCGGGGAAGGTGTTAACAGATTTTCTTTTTACAAAAATGACAAATATTTTTGGCATATAGGGGAAGGCGCTCTCAGTCTACATCTCTACTAATCCTAAATAATATTTTAGGACCTTTTAGATATTGATGTAATGAAGGAATCACAGCGATCATAAGCTCAATGTCGACCACATTTCATTTCATTTCGTTGTTGATGAAGGGAACTCATCATATACCTTGAAAATGGTCAATAGGCAACATATTTCATAAAATATTGTATGTAATCAACATAGGAGAATTTATATCATGCACCCGACTCACCACATTAACCATAGTCTCATCCAATTATAACCACCCACTTCATTATTATCTTGTAATAACATGTGTCATCAATCGATTGGTTGATTAATTTTATTTATTAATTTAAAATTAGGATTAAATTAAAATAATAAATAAATTACAGGGATTAAATATGAAATTATACAGATTTTTTTTAACTGCCATATCACTACCGTTATTTTTCTGTTAGAATTTTAACGACGGTAACTCAAATAGGTAGGGTTTCAAAGTTCGGTGATCACTGGAATAATTTACCCTTACTTAACATTGCTCGTAATTTGACATGTCAATTACTTTTAATGCAAACCACCAAAACAATTTCTTCGTCAGATTCACTAGTAATAATAATGCCATTGACATATACTAACATAAATGTCTTAATTACTTTTAAGCTGCAAATAAACAATGAGGCATCAGCTCGTGGCTCCTTCAATCTAATCTCCAACAAATAACATTTTAATTTGACATGTTAATTTCTAGGTACTTGCCTTATTAGATTATATAGAATTTTTTGTTGTTTATAAACTAGTTTCGATCCATTATGTGCAACCTCTTAAAATCCTGATGGCTGAATCATGTAAATATTTTTCACTAAATGGAACTGTTGAATAAATATTAAATGATATATTTAATGAGTCTTAAATTTATAAGTTAATAGTGAGTTTTAAAGTTAAAAGATCAAAGGTTAATATAAAAATTATTAATCTTTATAAAATTTAATATAGGAATTACTAGTTTTATGTAATTTAATATAGGAGTTATAGGTTTTTATGGTTTTTATTATATAGTATTGCTTAAATGTGAGAAACAAATAGTGTGAGAGAAGCACGAACCCTCTAGCCCAAATGGTTAAAGGAACGGTTGATGTTTCTAAAGGTTATGGGTTTGAACACCAGCGATTCCAGTAGAGTGATTGAGCGATCAATGTTAAATGTGTGAAAGAGAAGAGTGTGAAAGCAAGAAGATAAGACAGAAAAGATTAAGAGAAATAAAAGAAAAATATTTTTAAATAATATTAGCATTTTTTAATTGTCTGAACAATTTCATCCGTAAATAGTTTTATTTATAAATAATTTCATTTAAATATTATTTGATTTAAGTCGTTAAATACGTTGTTTACATCCACTTACCTTAATAACCACTTATTAGACACAGTGTGAGAACAACGTTCAAGGTAAAAATTTTAATCACTGAACTGAAGGTGTCTCTTCCAATAAGCATATCCTGGGCTAGACATTTCTGCAAATATTACTACACCCAATTCGGTTCACATTGCTGAAGCAATCCAGTGGACGCCTCCTCAACCTGGGTGGATCGTCCTCCATACAGATGGCGTCATGCCTTTATCGTCCAACTTTGGTTCGGCTGGTGGTTTATTCCGGGATCACATGGGTAGTAAATTATATATCCAGTTTTTAGATATGGATTGGATATTCAAATATCCGATTATCTAAACTCATGACTTTTTTAGTAGTAAATTATAAATATAATAAGATTTGTATTTATGAAAATTCTAACTTTTTAAATATAATAAGTAAAATATCTCATATAAGGAGATTCATATCATAAAAATTTTAAATTTTAGATATCCGATTTAAATGTCAAATAATTATTTATATTCAATTCGAACTATCTAAAATTTTAAAAAATAGTTTGAATAAATTTGGATTGAATCAATAGATAAATAAATTGGATTAGTCAAATTAGAATTTTTGCACATCCCTATCCAAGTCGAGTCTACAAAGGGTTGAAGCTTGCTTGATCAAATCGTTTTGAAAGAGTTATGGTTCAGACAGATAATGCCTATGTTCATAAGTTTCTCCCGACACCATCTATTGATCCGTCCTGAAGCGAATGAAGCAGCTGAGTTCCTGGCCAAAATTGAGAATTTATTTACCGGAATTGCTTGCCTCTTTCAATTCTAAAAGCTCGTTAATTTCTAAACAATCCAATTAATAAAGTATAAGCTAATTGTATCACCAAAAGTCCCTGCAAGAACAGAAGCCATCCTTAAAATGATGGAATCTATTAGCATCTCTCAGAATGATCTCTCTCTCGGTTACTTTTGCTATTAATTTAATTGCAGTGTGGCAATCTCCACAAACACGAAGATTTTTCATGACACGAACAGGTATCTCCTTAGGAACCTTCAGCAACCCATATGCCACAGCCAATTTCTCACTGTGGTATCTCAAGCTATGCGACTTCTCTTCCTCGTCCACATCATGCAGCACAAAACTTCCATCCGGATTATACCCCATTTCTCTCAACAACGCAAATAATTTATCCAACATACTCATTATCATTGCATGCTCAGGATGTGCCCTCACATCACCTGTAGTGAACATATGTACTCTTTTCTCAACCTCGATCCAGCTAGAACCAGGTGATTTCTTCACACATCTTGCCCTCATATTTTTTCTCAGCTCTGCCACGTCAGTCCATTTACCTTGAGATGCATATATATTTGACAACAGGATGTAGGGGCCAGCATTTTCGGGCTCAAGCTTTAGAAGCTTTTTCACGGCAACTTCAGCCAGATCAGACTTTCTATGTGTTCGACAGGCTCCTAACAGAGAACCCCATACAGCAGCATCAGCATCCATGGGCATTTTTTCAATCAATTTCATTGCCTCGTTTATCTTGCCTGCTCGACCAAGCAAATCCACCATGCAAGCATAATGCTCAGTTTTTGGCTCCACCGTATATTTGGATTTCATCGATTCAAAAATATCTAGCCCTTCTTCAACCTTGCCAGTGTAACTACAAGCCGTGAGAACTCCAACAAATGTAATATCATCGGGTACAGTTCCTGAGGAGAACATTGACTGGAAAATCTGCAAAGCCTCCTGAGCTAAACCATGCTGGGCATAACCACAGATCATGGAATTCCACATAACAACATCCTTTGGAGAAAACCTATCAAAAACTAGCTTTGCTTTTACAAGATCACCACATTTAATATACATTGTCATCAGAACAGAGGAAACATATACAGCTTCATCAATCTGAGACCTCAACAACTGGGCATGAACCTGCTTACCATGATCCAGACTTGCCAAGCTGGCACAAACAGAAAGAACACTTATCAAAGATGGAAATTTTGGTCTAATGCCCTCCTTTTGCATTAATATGAACAAATCAAGTGCTTTCAGTTCAAATCCTTTCCTCTCGTAAACCTTTATCATTGCATTCCATGTCGCATCATCCTTAACCTTCATTTCATCAAATACCTTCCTTGCTTTTTCCACCTCTCCGTTTTGGGCAAACCCAAGAATCAAAGCATTGCAAGTTACAACTGACTTCACCGGCATTGCCTCGAAAAGTTCCAAAGCCGCTTCTATCCTTCCACACTGTGTATAACCCATCAACATAGCCGTCCATGACACCTCATTTTTCACAGGCATCACTTCAAAAAGTTTCCTGGCAACATCCACACGATTATTCTGCACATAACCTGTAATAATAGTAGTCCAAGATATCACATTTCTCCAAGGCATCTGATCGAAAATTTCTCTTGCTTCACTCAAACGCCCTTCTTTACAATATCCTTCTATCATATTAGTCCTAGCAACCACATCCTTTTCTGGCATCATATCATACAGCCTACGCGCATCATCAATTCTACCATTTTCAACGAGACCTCCTAACATCACTGTCCATGAAACCACGTTCTTCTCGGGCATTGACCAAAACAAGGACTCCGCCTCCGCCATCATACCCTCTTGAACATACCCCCGAACCATGGCGGTCCATGAAACTACATTGCGTTCCGGCATTTTGTCAAACACTTTCCTAGCTTCAGTGACCATTCCATTTTTTATATACCCAGAAATTAAACCATTCCAGGATACGATGTTTTTCTCTGGCATTTTGTGGAATAGAAACAGGGCTTCATTAGGTTGGTTGTTCTGAAAGTATCCAGCAACAATAGAGTTCCACGAATCAACTGTTTTGTTAGGTAATTCATCGAACACTTTGCGGGCATTCTCAATTCGACCCTCACGAACAAGCTGAGTTATCCGATACCTGGGCATGGCCGAAAAGCTTGTAGAATAAGATCTACATATGTTTAAGGTCAACCTCATAGATGATGAGAAAGAAATCTTCGATGTTTTCAAATTCTGAAATTAAACGAAATCCTTTTGGCACAGAAATCATGAAAGAAATCTCAGCCTAGAAGGTGTTACGCTTGCAATTTTCCATCTCAGCCTACAGGGTCGATGATGAAAAGCGGTGTGCGGCGTGCGGCGTGTGAAATCTCTCTCCACTCCAATTGTAATTTTTTCACCGGCTTCAAGTTGATTCTTAAACCTTTCCATCGGGAATGTGAAATCACATGATGTGATCTGAACACTGTTTGTGAATTTAGTTGTATAATTCGTAAATTATTTAAATTTATATATTTATAGATAATAAATATCATATTATTTTAAATAAAATTAAATAATTTTAATAGTTAAAATCATAAATGATATAATAAATCGGGTCAACTAAAAATCAAACATATAAAAAATTCATGTCCGATAGGAAGGGAGGGTATATGATATTTATATCTAATGAGCTTGATAAGGGTAAATATTATTTCAATTATGACTTTTTGTTATGTTAGCAAACTTTTTAGTAGGGGCGGATAATATTGGGTACTCAATTATTTCAATTAGGAGGTTAGTTCTAGTAATTATCGGTTTTTGAAAATTGGAATCAGTCTCGGTCATATTGAGTCCTAAATTTTAAGAATCGATTTTGTTACCGGTGAAACCGGTTTCAATACCGGGTACTCAGTCAATTAGTTTATTCTTAAAAAAATTGAGTAATTGAAGAAAAAAAAATCAACCACCAATAATAATATTAAATAATAAAATTAGAATATTGTAGGCTTGAAAATTAAAGCTTTAAAACTAGTCATTCTCGTAATATTCATATATAAAGATAAAGTTTAATAAAAAATGAACAAAAGAAAACCAATACCAGATATTTAGTATCAGTCCCGGTTCTATGGGGTACCCATCGGATACCAGGTTCAAAAAATCAAGATGCAGTTCCGATTATGACCGGAACTGATTTTTTCCACCTATTTTTTAGCATTAAATATAGATTTGAGTCCGATGAAAAATAAATTTAAAACACATCAATAAACTATTACATATCCGTGCACATATTTTAAATTTGACATGTTAATAAAATATAAAATTATTTTTTTAACATGTCTTTTCCAAAATTGTTTATATGATAAGGACATAATTTTCGATTTTTCTAAAATTATACTCTTAGATAAATCTAAGTGGAATGTCTGATGCATAGACTGATAAAAGGACTTGATTGGCACAATAATAATAGTTTAAAGTTTAATTAAAATATTTTAAAAATTGAGGATCAATTTGGAATATAATCCATAATTGAAGAAGTCTGGCGTAAATAACTCAAATAAATTATCAAGAATAAAGGATTCTAAAACCCTAACTCCCCTGATATCCTTACCGCCCATTAGAAAAAAGGGAGAAAACAGAGCCTCCAAAGCCGGCGAAGATACCAAGCTCGACGCTAGTCAAAGGTTTGATTTTAATTTTAATTTGAATCCCAGTATTCTGATATGGGAGAAAAGGGCAAGAAAAGTAAAATAATGTCAAAATCTCAAGGTGCTGCTAAGGAACACAAAGAACAACTTGAGAGGCTACAAAAAAAGGTTTCTTTCTTCGTTTCTATGTATCTTTGTGTGTGTGTTTTGGTTTTCTGAGTTTTTATGTTAATTTATTGTCTCATGTATAGTTGCTAGGCTAGCCCATTTTGGATATATAAACACACATTAACGTATATTTTGGTTCTTGTAGGATCCAGAGTTCTACCAGTACTTGCAAGAATATGGCAAAGACCTTCTTATGTTTGATGATGAAGATGTTGATGTAAGTTGGGCAAATTTTTTTCATGTTAATATTGTTAAATAGGGATTGCATTTGTTAAAACTAGTTGCAAATTCACCTGCTTCGATCTTATCTTTGTAGAAAGATGCAGATGTTGACATGGAAGATGAAGAAACCCGGGTGGATGATGAGACTTATATGCACGATATTCCTGTGGAAGTGGAGAAACCATCCAAAAATGTTTTAACCGCTGAAATGGTTAATTCTTGGTGTAAGTCAATCCGGGAAGAGGAAAAACTAAGTGCGGTTCATTCTCTTATGAAAGCTTTCAGGACTGCTTGTCACTATGGTGATGATACTGGGACTGACTCTGCAGCAAAGTTTACTGTAATGTCAAGCAGTGTATTTAACAAGATAATGTTGTTTACACTATCTGAAATGGATAGAATTCTCCGCAAATTGTTGAAACTTCCTGATTCTGGTGGAAAGAGAGAGACCATAAATGAGCTAATGAACACAAAACAATGGAAGAACTACAACCACTTAGTGAAGTCTTACCTTGGAAATGCACTACACGTTTTAAACCAAATGACAGATACCAAAATGATATCATTTACTTTAAGGCGTCTCCAATATTCGTCTGTGTTTTTGGCCGCTTTTCCAAGCCTTCTGAGGAAATACATCAAGGTATTTAGCCATTGCAAAGCTATATGTGGTTTTCTTCAAATTTAGTGAATAGTTTGCACTCATTTTTTTGTATGGTCTTGTTGTGGATAGGCAGTCTTGAACAAAAACATTAGCAATCATACTGTAGAACCCTTTTGTACTTTGTTTATCTGTTTGTAATATTCATATATTGATTATGATAATTTATGGTTTAATCTATTTCTGCGTAGAGGATATTGTTTTAAAAGTTTATGGATATTTATACATTTGTCTGTGCTTATTAATTTATCTTTTTTCAGGTAGCACTTCACTTTTGGGGTACAGGAGGCGATGCTCTCCCTGTTGTCTCTTTTCTATTTCTTAGAGATCTTTGCATTCGCCTGGGATCAGATTGTTTAGATGAATGTTTCAGAGGGATCTACAAAGCTTATGTTTTAAACTGCCACTTCGTTAATGCAACTAAATTAAAGCATATCCAGTTTCTTGCTAATTGTGTCATAGAACTTATTCGAGTGGACCTTCCAACTGCATATCAACATGCATTTGTTTTTATCAGACAATTAGCAATGCTTCTGCGAGACGCCCTCAATATGAAAACTAAGGTATTACTATTGCTTACGTGTTTTATCTTTGAAAAGTTTTTTTGTGTAGTTATCCACTTTCTCATGTGAATTACAATGCCTTTCGTAGTGGAAGACCATAATCAATCATTTTCTTTATTGCAAATTTGCAACCTTTTGGTGTTTGTTCCTTTCTTGTTTTGCTTAAGCAGTGCTCCATGTCTCAACTCTCACCATTCTTCTCAGGAAGCATTCAGGAAGGTTTATGAGTGGAAGTTCATTAACTGTCTTGAACTTTGGACTGGAGCAATCTGTGCATACAGCTCAGAAGCTGATTTTAGGCCACTTGCTTATCCATTGACCCAAATTATATCTGGTGTTGCCCGTCTAGTTCCAACTGCCCGATATTTTCCGCTCAGATTGAGGTGTGTAAAAATGCTCAACCGTATTTCAGCATCTACTGGTACCTTTATTCCTGTTTCCATGCTTCTTTTGGACATGCTGGAGATGAAAGAGTTAAATAGACCACCCACTGGTGGTGTTGGAAAAGCTATTGATTTACGTACAACACTGAAGGTACTTTTGAAATGTGTCGTGGTTTACTTCAATTGATATAAGCATTTTGTCTATGTAAATTGAACAATTTTCTGTTCCAGGCCAGCAAGCCCATTCTAAAGACTCGGGCCTTTCAGGAAGCATGTGTGATTTCTGTGGTTGAAGAGCTCGCTGAACATTTAGCTCAATGGAGCTATTCTGTTGCTTTCTTTGAATTGTGTTTTATACCAGCTGTTAGGCTACGTTCCTTCTGCAAATCTACTAGAGTTGAAAGATTCCAAAAGGAAATGAGGCATCTTATTCGTAAGGTACATTCTTTGTGCTGATTATCATATATATCCTGCTCTGTGCTGGAGAAGTGGAGATGTTGCAAAATTGGATTTGTGGAAGAAAATTTACTTGTTAGGCTTATTATTAATCTGTTATGGTGCAAGCTTTTGGCTGTACACTGTTGATTGTTTCGTGTTTTCACATCAGATTGAGGCTAATGCTGAGTTTATTAATGAGAGACGTGCATCAGTTACGTTTCTACCAAATGATAATGCAGCGACTTCTTTTCTTGAGGTCAGTAGTCATTATTTCTTAAAATCTTTCATTGTGTGCTCCTTCTGTTGTTATATTTGAGCATGTCGCTATCTGATGAAATTACCAATCTTTTTTGTTACTCATAGGATGAGAAAAAGATGGGGGCTAGTCCTCTTTCACAATATGTTATAACTCTGCGTCAAAGAGCACAGCAGAGAAATGATTCAATGATGGAATCCAGGTCTATGATCTTGCTATATGTGATTGGCTTCATCCTGTCTAGATAATAATTGTATTAAGACATCTAGTTTAAGTCGTATGCATGTAATTTTCAGTGTTTTGGTGGGCGAGAACTCTGCTGTCTTTGGGAGAAAGCTTGATCAGATGGCCGCTGATAGTGATGAAGATGATGATACCAGGAATGAGGATGGTTCTTCCGTTTTCAGTTCCTCCTGGTTACCTGGAGGCGATTCCAGGTATGATGTCATTTTCATTTTACCCGTCTCACTTGCATACATCATGGGGATATATACACATGCAGTAACACTATAAGCTCATATTTTCATTCATGTATACTATTTTTGCCGTCTATAAACTTTTAGATTGCCAACAAAGCAATTACTATACCACCATCTACCATGTTTCATCAGGACTGATCTTCCAAAGGAGGAGAAGAAGAGGAAGAAAAAGAAGAAGATGATGAAAGGGATGGGACAAGAGGAAGGGGTTGGTGACGATGAGGATATTGTGGAAGACTTGTTACTTAGTTCGGATGAGGATGAGGATGTGTCTGAATCTGATACACCTCTCGGGGAAGATGGCAATGAAGAGCAGCTCGGTGGTAGCACACATGGGAGTAAGAAGCAGAAACAAAAGAATTTATCAAACAAGAATGTCAGATCTCGTCATCATGCAAAAAATAATAAATCAAAGAAGAGAAAAAGATCTAGCTAATCAACCAAGTTTTTGTCTTGGTTTTGTTTGTCATCCAACTATTGCTTAATAACTATTTTTTTACATTTTTCTCATTAAAAGATTAGTGACAACATTGACGAGTTATTTATTATATATATTTTCTTAATTTCTACTTCAGTTTCTTGCTTATTGTTGATGATTTTAAGACATGTCGATTCTGATTTGGATCCAAAATATTATATTTAAATCTCTAAAATTGATCAACAATTTTTTTAAATTCTCAATTTAATCTTTTTCAGAAGCATCAATTATTCATAAATATACCTAGATAAATAACATTTAATTTGCATTTGAGCTTTGCATTTTCAAACACTGACATAATAATGATTATAAAATTAACTCATATTTTTCTTCAAATCTGGTTTGTTGGGTGAAACAAGTATCTTCCTGATTTGCCTAATGAAACGTGACAAACAGGGTTCATATTGGGCTGTTTCAATCCCCCTTTGGTCGGATTAACCACAAATCAAATGGAATGTTTTCCCCATGCAAATATAGATAATACAAATCAAAGTTTCAACACATTCCAAAGACACCCAAATGCAAACATATAGGTCTAATGAATGAAGCTGACCTACAATGCAAACATATAGGTCTAATGAATGAAGCTGACCTACAATGCAAACATATAGGTCTAATGAATGAAGGTGACCTACAAAACTAGGAGGCCCCAAGTTCTTCAAGTAAATTTGAAGCCACCAGGTGGGACATTGGGCTGCTGGTTCACTCCAAAATTAAAGCCTGGCTGATTTTCATTCCCACCAGCTTGGACATTCTGTTCCTCTTCTTCCTCTTCTGCCCAGTATCTCTCCAAGATCTTCACAGCCTTCTCGTAAATCTCATGGTTGTCATGAGTTTGAAGGTTCTCAATTTTATCCAATCCATCACATTCATCAATCATTTGTGCATATAGATTGATTCCACCGTTCATTCCCATTTCTTTGTCTGCTTCGCCAACCTTCAGAATGTTCTCAAGCCCCTCAAGGCACACAGTCACAATCCGTGGATCCGGACAGATGAGTAGGTCACACACAGGCTTAATGCAACCTTGGCCAACGAGGAATCTGCAACATAAAACATCATATGAGGTTTGTCACGTTCATGGCAGACTGTGTCCCTCAGTCTCACATGCATATGGTTTAAGCATATGGTTAAGAATCATTATCATGAAAGATCACTCAAATGAGGACCGGACTTTCATTACACATTACCATAAAAACATGTGTTGTCATCATATTTATGATGAAAGAAACTAAAAGAGAGAATAAAGACAACGATTGCCTTCATTATCCTGTTAACAAACTAATTTAGTTAAGACAAAAGCTCATGTGACCATTGATATCCGAGTACACGTGCACCTTGACGCTGATATTGCACTAGGACAATATCTGCATATGTTTGAAGCGAGTCCATCTGTGGAGGTTTGCAAGCATTTACATGTCTTCTATAAATATGCATGAATACCGGATCCAAAAAGGAAAAACTTGAATGTAAGAAGGAACCAGAACGTACTGAATCTGCTCATGAGATCCTCCAGAGGTGGCATTTGAGATGGCCCATGCAGCCTCCTTCTTAATGTCAAACTCTGCATGTTGAAGAAGGTGTACAAGAGGGAGAATAATATTGGCCTCAATAACTGCCTGTGCAACAAAAAAACAACAAAAAATATATAAATAAAAACACGAGCCACTAATAAAAATATAAATCAACTCAAGTCGGCCAAAATGAGCAATGCTTCAGCTGCTGTCAACTAAAATTTATCAACATTTCAGAATTATCAGCAAAACATGCTACTGTTTCCTTAGCCAACCAAACAAGATGACTGAATTATCCTACCCTCCAGGTCATTACACGCATTTAGGCAATAAATCCTCATAAAACTAAAAAAAAAAACAGATAGAGAAACTATACCTGTATTTGAGCTTTATTCCCAGCTGTTATATTGGAGATAGTCCAGCAGGCTTCTTTCTTGATGCTTTTTTTGTGATTTTGTAGAAGAAGTTGGTAGAGTTGAGGAAGCACCTTGTTGTCAATCACAAACTGAAAAATAAAACTAGAGTTATTGCGGATTTTGAAGCAAAGAAAGAAACTTGACAACAAATGTGCTTCTATGTAAAAGAATATATAGTTTGTTTACTATTTCCCTACACTTGCATTAAAGCTGACTGATTACAATCCAAATGAAACAAAGAAATCAAGCACAACAAACAACATAAATGATGTTAAGGCTGTTATGAACATGCATAAAATGTACTCTTTATACCTGAGTCTGATTATCATCACCAGTGACAATGTTTCCCACAGTCCGAAGAGCAGGAATAAGAACTGTAGCCGATGGATGACTGACATAAGAGAATTTTGGTCAGCACCAGTACTCAAAATATTAACAAGAATACACCCACAAAGTATACAGGTAAAAACCCTGTTACAGAAGCGGAAAACATTGGAAGTAGCTGAAATGGAGAGGATGAATGATATCCACACTGAAAAAGGTAATTAGAAAAGGGTAGAAAACTAAAGTTGTTAGCATTCCAGTATTTCTAGAGTACTCATATGCTTACCCTAGAAGTTCCACCAGTCGTGGGCAGACCCCAGCTTCAATGACAGCTTGAATTTTGTCATTTGGGCCATCGGAAAGATACGATAGTGCCCAGCAAGCATCTGTCAGAACTTCTTCATCATTCAAGTAAATAAGTTCCCGTAGAACAGGTAAAGCAGGCTTCACCTGAAAAGAATAAAAGATTGTTATCATGAGCTCTATTAAGCTACCAAAATGAATGGCAAAAAACAATGATAAGCTAACTGTGGAAACTTATTTTATTACAATATCCACAAAAGCCTCTACAATCTCTACCTGCTCAAATGGCGTAGGTGGCTTGCCACGGCAGAAATTAGATAATGTCCATGTAGCATTCCTCAGCATGGATAATTTGGAGCGCTCATTTAACTGAGCCAACAATGGCATAAGCGCACCATTACCAAGAACGAGATTTCTACAACGTGGAGAATCACCAGCAACATTACCTAAAGCCCATACAGCCTAAAAAGAAAACATGGGAAGCATGGGGTAGCAAATGCATCAGTCGCTGTTGCCAAAATAATATTGACAGAACATCTGCACATAGATCAAATGTAAAATATACAAGTAAAGCAAATGCAGAAAATGTAAAACTAAACCATAACGATACAAGTTAAATGGAAAGTAAGAGAATATTGCCACTCTAAACAGGTGCAGAAGATAAGATGAGTTATTGGGACAAGAACTGACCTGTTCTCTAACATCATCACTAGCAGAGCTAAGCAGCTGCACAAACATTGGAACAGCACCATGATCAATAACAACCTGTGTGTGCTCCGATGTGCCAGATGCAACATTGGTCAAAGCCCAGGCAGCCTCAAACTAAGATCAAAGAGAACTAGTCTCAGCAATAATAACTTCTCTTATACAAATTATTCTGATTTAAATGCAAGGCTCAAAACATCATACCTGCAATTGGGGCACATCCTGCCTTCCAAGAAACTCCACGAATCGAGGGACAACCCCAGCTTTGATTACTTCATCAATTGGAGGACTACGCTCTTCAATAAAGTAAATGACTTTGTATATGGCCATTTTCCTCAATAAAAGAACTGTTCTAAGAATATGGATAAGAAAATACAACTTACCTATAGATAACAGCTTCCTAAATTGAGTTGTGGCTTCTAACTGTGAGGCAGGATCGTCAGACCACACCCCTTGTACCATCAAAGGAATACTTTCCAGCTGTTAGATATAATCAGGAATAATATGTTCAGGATCCATATAATGAAAAGCCTAAAATTGAGAGGAACAGAACCATAAGAAAATCCTCTCCCACACTTTATTCGCATCCGAACAGACCTAATGGTTAGATAAACTAACTCAAGAAGAGAAGTCAATACACATTTAACCTTTCCAAATCTCAACTTTGCCTGGTGAAAGAATCTAAAATGCTAATTTTTCCATAACGTGATCCAATTTATCAGGCAATAAAAGCAAACAGAAAAACAACAAAACCACTCCTATCATTTTAAAGCTAATAGATCATAGAATGTCAGAATATTTTCATACTAAATCCACAACCCTAAACATCTACTTTCCCCTTTTCAGTCAATTAAAACAAACAGGTATTTCAGCAAGCCCTTCATTCAAAAGACTATTCAAACTCAAATCCCTGAAACGAGCATATATATATATATGCTTATTTTGAATAGAAAGCCCACTTCCTTTATCAAAATTCTTATACTATAACCACTATAAAACATAAAAAAAAATAGCACGAATCAAGTGTGTTTAAGGATCTCGATTGAGTGAAAAACCCAAATCCTGAAGAAATCTATTTTTCTAACTTAAGTTGATAAAGGAAAATATTTCCTTTCGATCGTAAGAATTAACGTTTAAAATTGAATAATAACAGCAACGATAACTAACACTAGTGACAAGCAATAACTCAACCGCATCGAGATCCTAAAATTTCCCATTAACATATCCAATCCAAACCCATCAATCAAAAAACCCAAAAGTAAAAGAAAAGGGTACCCTTTTTTCAATAGCGGTAGCATTTTGGACGGCATCGAGCAAAGGCTGCTGAGACTGAAGAAGAAGGCCTTCTCTACGCTTTTTGAGGAGATTGTCTTCCCGTTTGTTCTTCCTGATCTCAACCAAATTGTCCTCTCTTCTCCTCCTGGCTTCCTCTGCATCCACCCCCGTCTTGTAACTCTTCTTCCGCACCTCGGTTCGGGTACCTGGTCGAAGCGACATTCTCCTCTTTTGAGTCCTTGTATTGATGTGTTCGTAAAACTAAATGGAAGGGGATTGATTCGGGGGAGAAGGAAAAGGTAGGTTACAGATACTGAGAAATCAGAAGGTAGAAATAATTAAGTACACTTTTTTTTATTTAATTAAGTCTATAAATAAAAAATAATAATTAATTAATTTTTAATTTTAATTATTAATTTTTAATATTTTATTATATATTATTAACACTTGATACACTATAGATATATTATATATTTACACATTTTTTAAAAGTATAATTTTTAATTTTTTTA
The DNA here is from genome assembly GCA_035048815.1 of Abelmoschus esculentus. Taxonomy (NCBI): domain Eukaryota; kingdom Viridiplantae; phylum Streptophyta; class Magnoliopsida; order Malvales; family Malvaceae; genus Abelmoschus; species Abelmoschus esculentus. The sequence continues at coordinate 4,506,599 of JAUCBN010000063.1, read as the reverse complement.
AATTTTTAGAGCTTAATTAGGTAAAAAAACATTTAGGAATTTTTCAAAAATTCAACGACTTTTTACACATATAATCCAATATTTTATGATTTAAGTATACTCAAAGGACAATTGATTACTAATATAAAAATATATAAATTATTTATTTGGTATTTTATTTAATTTTATGTTTTTATTTTTGATTATCTAAAGTTTTTACACATATTATTAAATTTAAAATCAGCGAAATGTAAGGTAAAAAATTGTGTTATAACATATACTTAAAGGATAATTATATATCTTACAAAACTCATAAGAAATAAAGTATTTACATAAATTGTTATAAAATCGACTTAAATTATTATGGAACTAATAAAGAAGAAGATAATAACACTAATTCTTATCGTACATCATTAAATCTAAAATCAACAATAACTTATGATAGTAAATTGTATATTAACAAAAACTTTTAAAAAGATAACTTTATCAGATGCATAAGAAATAAAAGTACCTACATAAATTGTCACAAAACTTACATAGTCATTATAGAATCGATAAAAAAAATGTAATAATACAAACTATTATCTTATATCACTAAATCTAAAACTTACGGAACTTGTGATAGAAAATTATATTATAACGTAAACTATTAAAGGATAACTTTATAGCTTATCAAACTCATAAAAAATAGGATACCTACATAAATTATGAAACCCACATAAATTAACATACAATCGAAAAGAAAAAAAATGTTATAACACAATTGATTACCCTATATCACCAAATTAAAACCAACGAAACTTATGATAGAAAATTATATTATATCATAAATTCTTAAAGAGTAACTTATATCTTACTAAACTCATAAAACATAGAGTACATATAGAAATTGTTATGAAACTTACGTAAATTATTATAGAACCGGTAAAAAAAAACATAATAGCATAAATTCTTACCTCATAACACTAAATTTAAACCATCAAAACATGTGATAGAAAATTGTGTTATAACATAAACTATTAAAAGATAACTATATATCTTACCAAATTCATAAAAAATATGACACGTATAGAAATTGTTACAAATCAAACATACATTATTATAAACGAGTAAGAAAAAAAAAACTAATAACACAAATTCTTATTTTATATCATCAAATCTAAAACCAATGAAACTTACGATAAGAAATTATGTCATATATAAAATCTAAAAATAGTATATCTATACAAATTATTACGAAACACAAATTTTTATAGAACCGATAAAAAAAATAATAACATAAATTCTTATCGTATATCACAAAATCAAAAATAATTTAAATAAATGATAAGAATTTATATCATAAACAATTCTTTTACATTTTCAATAATAATTTAGGTTGGTTTCAGTATATATTTATATAGGAATATAAACCTTATGTGTTTGATAAGAAATAATATTTTTAGGGTAAGATTTTAGATTTTAATATAAATTAATGGGTTTTTAGATTTAATTAATTAGGATAAGAATTTATGTTGCAACATTTATTTTTTATATTCTTTTATTATATTGTGTGTTATAACCTGGTAATACTTTGTGTTCTAACTTGTTTAACCTTTTACTATTTTTTTTCCTTTTAAATCCAATAGCTCAGATTTCATTTAATCCAATCTAATAGTTATACATATACTACTAGGGATGGTAAAAATATCCGTCCCTGATCTGATCCGATCCGGTGTTTATTGATTTGATCCGATCGGATTTTTCTCTTTAAATTTCGGGGATCGGGGCGGGGCTTAAAAATCATTAAGTCGTGTCGAGTCGGATTCGGGTATTTGTTTGAAACTATCCATCCCGCCTCGCCCTGGTATATTTTTATATATTTTAATATATTTATAAAAAAATATCATTATACGTAAACATTTTTATGGGTTTTAAGTAATTTTTATAATTTTGAAGTTTGTTCTTATAATAAAAAATTATTAGATGTTGTTCAAATTTCAATATATTCGATTTTGTTAGTCGATGATTCAAGTTTTTTTTTTCTTTTAAATATGTAATTTAAGTATTTAACATGTGAGTAATTTAAATTATAATTTATTTTATTTTTTTAACATATATTTAAATTTACTTAAAACAATAATTTATGATTATGATAAAGGATTGATCGAATCTAACTTTTATCATTGATGAAAATTAATTTTTTTAATTTTTCGGGTCGGGTCGTGTTTAAGAAATAATATATCAGGGCAGAGTGGGGCGAGTAAATTAATATTTTAACCCAAATCAAAGTCGAGTTTAAGAATTACTAAATCGAGTTAGGGTCAAAATCAGGGCGGCCGAAAACCCAGTCCGTTCCACACCATTACCATCCCTATGTACTACCTACTTTTAACTATTTTTAACGATTTCTTTTAGACTTCCAATAAACTCTAAATCTCAAACCATAATTAAATTAGCATAGAATTATATATAATAGAATAATATATATATATATATATAAAAGGTAAAATGTATTTATCTAAAAAAAAGCAATCACATCCTACTTAATTAAAACTCATGATTTAAACCAAATTTATAAGAAAAAAATATTATTAAACAATAATAAAAAAATAATAAGTAAAAAGAAATCCTAGATTTCAGACTTTTAAAACTTTTGAAAATATGGTATTTTATAGAATTAATAAAAATGAAAAGGAATGAGTTAATAAAGGTAATAAGCCTAATTGTTTAAAACATATGTGCACAAACATCATTTATTTTTTTTTTAAAAAAAATAGATCAAACACTCAATTTTCATTTTCCTTTAAATGTTCTTGATGTTCTTCAAGAATGAAGAACACTAAAAACTAACCACCATATCGGTTGCCCTCTATCGACGCTGATCACCTTATGATGACGATAATCAATAAAAAAATCATCCTTTTTTGAAACTCTTTTAAAAATTCAAAAAAAAATCAACAAAGTTATAAAGATATGAAGAACAAAACTAAAAAGAACAAACTTACTTGTATTTCAACTCTAAAATTACATAATTTGTAATCTTGCAACAATTTTCGTAAGTTATTCTTGTATTTCTTGTGTGTGTTTTGTGTGTTTTTACAAAGGGGAATGAAGATTCTTATATAAGCTTTTTGTTACCTAAAATACAATAAAATAAAAAATAAAAATCCCTCAATCTCGTTGGTTTACATGCCATGACTAGATGATTCAGATTTGAATTTATTTTTCTTTTTCCGTTTGATTCCTATCTGGTTAAATTTGTGATTGATTTTTTTATATTTTTCATTTGACTATTTCTTTGACCTTTTTACAGCTTTGCTTTTCTTTTGCTTGCTTTTCACTTTTTATTTTAGTGGAGGCTTCAGTGTGAGATAATTGGCATGGAGCAATAACGCAAAAATGATGGTTAATGCGTGAGGTCCATTAACTTTCTTCTTTCTTGATCCAATTTGAATCATTGGATTATATCTTAATCCAATAGTTAATAATCGTGAAAATTTAGTGATGAAAGTTATCCCTCTTTGCTTATTCTGGTAAAATAAGGATATAACAAAGAAAAAAAGGCACAAATTTTCACCGACGTTAAACTTTTTTGTGGGAGTACATTCTCTTTATGCGTGAATGAATAATCTGGTTTCATTCTCCTCATGCCCAAACGGATAGGCAAGTTATATTATCCTTTTGCTCGAATAGATAAGCATGTTCTACTCTCTTCATGCTCGAGTAGATAAGCAAACTTCTAGAAAAAAAAAGGTTACATCCTCCTCATGCTCGGATGGATAAGTGAGTTCTATTCTCCTCATGCTCGAATAGATAAGCAAGTTCAAAAAGGGGTTTCATTCTCCTTATGCACGAATGAATATACAGGTTCTATTCTCCTCATGCTTGAATAGATAAGCAAGTTCTACTCTCCTCATGCTCGAGTAGATAAGCAAGTTTTTGAAAAAAAAGGTTTCATCCTCCTCATGCTCGGATGGATAAGCAAATTATGTTCTCATCATGTTCGAATAGATAAGCAGATTCAGAAAGGGATTCCATTATTCTCATGCACGAATGGATATACAGGTTCTATTCTTGTAACATCTCTTTCCTGGTTTGGTAGAGAACCAGGTCAGAAGATGCTACGATCGGATATTTTGATGCTTCGATAAAATTTTTCAGTAGTTCGATTCGGATTAGTTTACGATTTATTAGTCAATCTTTATTTAGTTTGTTCATGAATGGGACCTATTCATTTTCAGATTAATTTGAAATTTGTTGTCATCTAAGGATCTAAGGGTATTTCTTATTAATTAAAAATATATTTTAATGATTTGTTGTCAAGGTCGGTAATTTAGTTATCTTAGGGGATCCTTATCGATAAGCAAAGGGGCCGTATCGAAACGGTTGTATCTAGTTAGGTATTTTAGTTACTCCATAACCCGTTTCGATACGCTGAGGAGCTGTATCGAAACACTATGCATAAGTCCAAGTCAACCAGGTTTGACCAACAGGGGTGTATCGAAACACATGGGAGTTGTTTCGATACCGAGGTTCATGACCGGTAATACCGTTAGGCCTGTTTCGATACACTTAATAATGGTTTCGATACACGAAGATCGAACAAGGTTCCTAGAGGTTTGACTTGACCAGACCTTTCGAAACACCTTGTAACAGTATCGAAATGAAAAATTCCAGTGCCAAAATGTATCAGAACACCCTCCAAGTGGTTTAGATACCAAACCAATTTTCCTATATTTTGAGCAGGCCGTATCGAAATGCTATGGACCCGTTTCGGTACACTTAACCTGTAATGTCATATTTTTTATGGTTTTTAATCCATTTGACTTAATAAATGAAATTCAATCCTTATGAAGTTCTACCAACAATCTATAATAAGCATAATTTAACATAATATAAATTTTCAAATCATTCTAAATCCATTTTCCTAGTTTTAGGCTCTTTAGCTTAAAGCATGCAGATAATCAACTACTTAAACCATTTCTCTTTAAGGTCATTTTATAATATATCAAAATACATATTTATGGTTTAACAAAACATATTACCGCCATTTTAGGAGTATTTAAAACAAGCTTACATACTCTTGACTTTTGCGACTTTGTTAAAACCTTACCAAAAAGAAATCCAAATCTTCTTCTCAAAACCTTAACCTAAAATGCATGAAAAATGAATATGTTAGGCATACTTTGCCTAGTGAGGTAGCCAATAATAACATGAACATATAGTATGCAATCACTTTTATATGCTTCTATGCTAACTCATCAATTATATCAATGATTAATATGAATTGCAATAATATCAATAAATCAATATAAATCCTTGGATTGATCAAGATAGTAGATACACGGAGTCCTACGCCTCGTCAAATCAATAAATGGTCTAATCCCTCCAGCTTGACAAAATGACCAATACACAAATCATCCATCCGCCTCGCCAAATATAGGTCGTAACCCAAGGATCGTAGTCTAATCGTACCAATGAGCTCGTGAATCTTATGACATGCCAATTGTATCAAATTTCCACTCAAATCCAAGGTCCAATATAATTTTAGATATATAACATTATCAATGATGATCTCAATAAATTCCATGAATCAATATCAATGATTTTGACCCTTAGGTCCATTTCAAGAAGTTCAATTATCAATATTTCAATGAATCAATGATTTAACATTATCGATGCAATAAAGAATGCTTACCAAAGCTTATCATGACTCTATATGGTATCATGTCCTTTCCTTGCCAATAATATACTACATGTTAATCAATAACAATGAAAAGAGATGCCTAGCTTTGTCCCATGAATCTACTACACTCACCTTGACACAAGAGCTTTTAAATCTTTTGGTTATCAACTTCCTTGCCCTTGTTAGGATTTGATGGTGGCTCCTTTATGATATTAGCTAGACAATAATACATGGAATTTGTTGCTAACAATTTCAATAATAAGAGATCAAAACTTAATCTTAAATAAGCTTATAATCGATATAAATTTTATGGATTAGGACTTAAAATACATGGGTCTTAACATCAATCTTTCAAGAACTCTTTTTGAAATTAAACACAAACTATCCATGGAATTCAAAAATAAGAAGATAGGTTTTACTCACCAATTCCTTAGCTTTAATTTGGTATATCGTAAACAACCAAATGACAAAGATGAAATAGATGTGCTTGCTTGCTTAAGTTTGAAGATAACAATGGAGGTGGTTGTTTCTTGTTTAGGAAATTGATGGAAAAGATGATGAAATTTCTTATAACTTTCTCTTGATTTTTTTATTCAATCCTTCTTTTATTCTCGTATACCAAGTTTACCGAGAGTTTGAGAGTCCATGTGATTGCCTCCAATTGGACTAATCATATGATTTCCTCCAAGCTAAGGAAATCAATATTATAATTTTCTTTAACTTATCTTTTTTTCTTTATTTAGATATCATGATTTCATGACAAAGTTGAGGCCAATCCACGTGAATTCAGTCATTAAGGAGGTAACTAAGCACTTTAAAATAGTAAAATTATGAGAGTGGTCTCTGAACTTTTCAAAGTTCATACTTTTGTCCTCCATGATATAGCGTTCACTGCTCCGTGGACTCCTTTTTCACCGTTGGGATTCGTCGTCAAAGTCTCTGAACGTCGATGGCCACCCTAACCGAAGGTAAAACGTCTTTATCTATAAGATATGGTGAGGTCTTGGGTGCAACAAGCAGACTAGATATCGCTTGGGACCATGGGTGTGAAGAAGGAGCATAAGTTCCTGCTTCTGCTTGGGACCACGGGTACATATGGGAGGTATGAAGCGTCGAATGATCCAGACCGAGGGGTGCGAGAGGGCTCTATTTTGAAGTTTTGCAGCAGTGAAGAAGGAAAAGATGAATTAGAACTCTTTATTATAAATTTTAATCAATTTATAATATTTTTTATATTAAATAATGACTAGTAATTAATGAAAAATAGCATAATAATAGTAACTTAACTTTTAGCAAAATAAAATAAGATATAATAAATATTAACTATTTTTTGTTTTGTTCTAATGACAATATTCTAATAAAATAAATAAAAAGTTATAAATAATGTATTTATTTTATATAATAATAGTACTACCATAGTATTTTTTTTTTAAAATAATGATAAAGAAAGCAAAAAAAAAAGTACTGATATTTACATATATGATATATATATATATATATTTAATAAATTATTAGATAATGTAACGTATTAATATTAATTAAAGTTTATCATTAACAAAGATAAAAAATAGGTTAATACCCCAAATAAAATTAATGATTACAATTGTCATTCTCAATATTAAAAAATTAATTATATTTTTAGTTGTAATTATTTTTTTATGTTTTAAACTAATCACTAATTATCTCTTCGATTTAATAGAGATTTTATATTTTTAGTCCATAAATCTTTAACCTTTCATTTAACCACTGAAATTTAATTATAGATGATATAGTATATTTATAAGTCAATATTTTAATAAATAAATATAATGCATGGTTTTATGAAACCTGAAATCTTTGGTCAGTGGATCAACTGTTGGTATGATCGCCTTTGTACTCGATAAATTCGTCTTGTAGCATGGGACACATATCGGTTACACGCTCTTGACTTGTGCAAATCCCACATGCCTTGAATTTTTGCATGTTTTTTAATGCCAATTTTTTCGCAAGAGAGGTTAAATTCGAAATCTTATTTTCAAGGAAGAAATATTTATATCTTTCACATTTTGAGAGGCAATATCTTATAATGAATTGAATTATTGAGAATTTACGACCATAATATTGATTTATTTATTGGTTTGGATAAGAGTTTTGTTTATAATTTTTGATGTATATTCATATCGCGAGGCTTCATACTTGAACACACTATATATATTTTGCGAATTCTCATTCTCAAGACCTTTGAACATGTAAAGAATATGTATCAATCCAGATTTTAATTCGAACGGTATCTCGAGGTCTTTATAGTTGATGCATGATCAATTTTTGGGTTTGTTAGCTGATAAAGACTTCAACCATTTTTTAAATGTTTATATGTTCGTAAGGGATGTTCGCAGGGTGGATTCCTTTATTCTTTTGTGTTTTAGCATTTTCTTGGAAGATAATTGTTTGCCTTTCCTTGCTTCATTCCTTAATCTCCATGTAATTTTCTCAATGCCGGTGTCAGACAATAAATTCCTTTCTATATTAGAAAAATAAAGCTTAAATATAGAAAAAATGAAAATAAATGAAAATAAACTAAATTAAATCTTTTTAACATTATCTCCCGAAACAGTGCCTATATTTTAGGATTGTTGAATCCGTAAAAAATAATTATATACTTGTACAAAAGATTTTATAATAACGACAATCAGGGTCGAATTCACATAAAATAATAAGGGATTATATATTTCTTTTCTAATATAGATAAAATAAATGGACCATTTAAAAACCTTAATAGGTTTGATTATTATAATTTTTATATTTTATTTCTTTTCCTACTAATATAATTTTAATTGCAGAAGAAATAAGAAAATACAAGTTTAAAAAGGAACTACATTTAAAAGTGCGAGAAAACAAGAGAAAAAATTATTTAATATGAACCAAGACTCTAGAATTTAATATAATTTTAATATAAAATTAGCGTAATTATCAATTTGGTTGATTTATATCTCAATGATTCATTTAAGCACATTACTTCAATTAAAACATGTTTTAGTTTAACTAAACATAATAGTTCATTGACGCATGTTTAGTTTGAGTAAGCATGGTAGATCATTTAAGTACGATAGTTTGTAATCACCGGAAATCGTCTGAGGAGACGCTACCAATCTTTTTTACAGTACGATTGGAACACTAAATATTAAGTCTATGAACCAGAGTTGGATCCGGGAGTCTGTTACGCGTGGGGAAGGGTAAGCACCCCACAACGTCCAAAATTGACACTTGTCGGTTACAAAATATTTTATATGAACGAAAATATTAATCCGGTACTATAATTGATATTGTGATCTCAAAATATTTTTTAATCTACAAAATAAATAATATAGGTTAGATAACGGAAATAATCAAATTAAATAAGATTAATAATAATAATATTAAAATAGATACCAAATCTGCAAAAATAGAAACTATTAGGGTCAAAATAGCAAAATAGGATGAAATTGATCAAAATATGAAACTATAAGGTTAATTTGCAAAAAACAGTGACCGAAATGCAACCATCTGTGAATTAGGAGGCCGAACAGTAAAGATGCAAAGGCTTCAGGGACCTCAGATATAATTTTCCCACTTTGGCGGGTTATTCGCCGGTACAGGTATGGTTTCGGGTCGATCCACCGAGTCCAGTTCCGAAACGACACCGTTTTGATTCATGAATACTGGCACCAAAACGGTATTGTTTTGGTCTCGATATAAAAGCTCTCCTTTTACTAAAATTCCATCTTCCTTATTTTATTAGAACACAAATCACAAAGCTTACATGAGAGCTCTTGAACCCTTTGGAACTCCGGCGCGGGACCACCGCTCGTCATCGTCGTCGGCGTCGAAAATCGAAAGTCAAGGGCTTTCCAAAAGATCTCAACGCAAAGATCACGAATCGGACCTCGGTTTTTCAAATAGAATCGTGCACGATTGTAGATATATAAAGATAAGTTTCGAATTTCTATATTTTTTTACCTTTTTCCTACTCTCGGTTTCACTCTTGTTTTTTATTTTCGTTCCGATTTGTTGTGTGGATTTGTGCTTCGAATCTTTCTTTTTCATTCAATTTGTGTGTAACCGTTTTCATAATGTTTTCAGTTCTTTTTATAACCGAAAAATATTCATACAAAATGCATTCCTAGATCTAATAATTTTCTCTGTTTTGTATGTCGGTTGTGGTGGACCAGAGGTGGGCGGTAGCTGTCCTGATAGACCAACGAGATCGCGACACGTGAAATATGTTGCAGAAATGGGAGATGACGTCGACAAAGCATTGCTAGGGTTTGATGGTATTAGTTTTAGGGTTCTTTAGTTTTGGGCTAAGATTTAATTTTAATGGGTTGTTTGGTTTTGTTTTACGATGGGTTTGGAAATGGGTTATTACATAGTTTATTTATGCTTGTAACTTCATTTAGTTTGTTAGTTCACTTGTTAATTAACTAGTTCAATTAATTAAACTAATTCATTTAAACTGGTTCAACATTTATTTTATTTTTATTAAGTTATTATTCTAATGTGTGATTTAATATATTTAATTAAAAAATTAATTTTTGATCAAAAGGTTGATCACTTTCCTCCAAGATGACTAAGCATTCAAGAGGGCTTTTATTACCTCTAGAATATACTGAAGCATATAAATAGCGTTAACCGGACATTTACATCACTTAAAGACATTAATTTCAGCAAGAATACGAATATCATTTAAATATTATTTAAAGAGCTATTTAAATACTATTTAACAACTATTTTACCATGGCATTCAAAATAATTAAATTTTAGGGTAAACTATATTAATAATACCTGAAAATTTAGAAGACTTTCACTTTTGTCAAAAGATTTTTAAAATTTATATTGTAATCACTAAAATTTTAAATCGCTTGCATAATAGTCACTATCGTGAGTCAGATGGTGACACATGTCACCACCTGGTTGATGAGAAAGAAATAATGAAATAAAACAACAAAGTGTAATGTAAGTGTAAAAAGCATGCATGCTAACCACTAGTCCTAGCCTTCATTCATACAATGATATTGTAGAATAATGTATTTAAAATATATCTTTTGAGAAAATAGAATATAATAAATATAGTTTAAGAGGTTCAAATATAATTTAAATAAAAAAAATAAAATCAATATTATTCGAATAAAAAACATTCAAATAAAAAAATATATGAATAAAAATATTTATGTAATAAATATACGAATAATAAATATTCATAAGTATTTAAATATTTTTATTTGAATATTTATTATATGAATATTTTTATTCGTATATTTTTTATTCGAATATTTTTATTCGTATATTTTTTATTCGATTTTTTATTCGAATATTTATTATATAAATATTTTATTCTAATATTTATTATATGAATATTTTTATTCATATATTTTTTATTGAAATATTTATTATGCTAATATTTTTATTCGTATATTTTTTATTGAAATATTTATGATTTTTATTCAAGTATTTTATTTGTATATTTAATATCAAATATTTTTTATTTTTTATTAAAATTATATTCGAACCCTTAATAAGTACATCAGTGACTGTCTATCCTGTATATTTGTAAATGTAAATCGACAAAGATAGACCGTAGCTCTCAAGTCCTGCATGGCTGATGGCTAAGTTTTCATTCTTAATTAAGTACATTTTGTCGGAATTAGGGACGGATCTAAAATTTTATATGAATGTAAATTATAAAAATATATATTAAAAAGATAAAGATATAAAATTATAAGAATTTAAAGGATGTAAAATTAAATTATCAATAAAAAATATATAAAATATTAAAAAATTAAAATTTTTAAGAAATGCAATTATACTTCAACGCCATTCTGATTGGAATTAATTTAGAAGTTAGACGTAATAATCAAACTTGGACTTTGTGTCTAAGTGTCTAAAACCGATTGAGAACTGAAAACAAGAGTAATCCAGGTGTCATTTCTGATATTTTGCTCACCTCTCAGACTCTTTTAGATTAGAATAAACTAGACTAACCTAGTCTCTATGTTATAAAACCTCGTCATTATTGAAAAGTCTTCGTCCAAAAATATGGCCGGAAAACCACACCAGCTCAGACGCTTCATCTCCATGCAAAAACTCCTGAGCAGGAGTTGGAACAAAATATACAATCAGAGGAAAGGTAGCAGCTCCCAATCCAACAAGCACCACTTTCATGGAAATGGACAAGAAACAGCTTTAGACAGAACTTTGATGTTTCATATGGAGGGGGTACTGCTGAAATCATCTTCACTGTTCCCTTACTTCCTGCTAGTAGCCTTTGAAGGTGGAGGGGTCGTAAGAGCTTTCATCCTCTTTCTTTTGTACCCTTTGATTTGTTTGGTCGGGAAAGAGTGGGGGATAAATATTATGGTTTTCGTTTGCTTTATGGGGATAAAAGAAGAAAGTTTTAGCATCGGGAGAACGGTGTTGCCCAAGTTCTTGTTGCAGGATGTTGGGAATGAAGGGTTTGATATGGTGATGAAATGCGATGGCACCAAAATAGCAGTCACTGATATGCCTAGAGTTATGGTGGACTGCTTTTTAAAAGACTACTTGAGGATCGACAGCGTTGTAGGGCGAGAGTTGAAGGTGGTTTGTGGGTATTTTACAGGCTTGATGGAGGGAAAGAATAATGCAAGCAGTGTTTGTTCCAAGGTTGTAGGGGAAGGGAAAACAGATTCCTGCATTATTGGAATCAACAACTCTCTTCATCACCAACTCTTTTCTTGTTGCGAGGTTTGTCATAAATTCTGCTTGTTTTTACTACTTTCTTGTCATAAATTCTGATATTGTTTGCACGGTTCAGGCTGTTTACATGGTGAATGAAGCTGAGAAGAAGAACTGGGGAGCCCTTCCCAGGGAGAAATATCCAAGACCCTTGATTTTCCATGATGGAAGACTGGCTTTTAGGCCTACTCCTCTTGCTACTTTATTCATGTTCACATGGATGCCCTTTGGGATTCTCCTACTCCTTGTTAGAGCAGCAGTCTTCTTCCTCTTACCATACAAGTTGTCTATGTTACTCTTATGCTTCACAGGCATGACAGGCACCTTAATAATCTCCGATGGCGGTCGTACCACCGATGAGCTAAAACAATTAGGTGAAGATCATGGTGTGCTCTATGTATGCAACCATAGAACTCTGCTTGACCCAATCTACCTTTCAATTGCTCTAGCTCAAGTTCGACCTCCGAATCTTAGTCTCGCAGCAGTCACATACAGTTTAAGTCGTGTTTCCGAGATGATTGCACCGATGAAGACGGTTCGATTAACAAGAAACAGGGAGAAAGACTCGAAGATGATAGAAGAGCAACTGAAACAAGGTGACCTAGTTATATGTCCGGAAGGAACCACCTGCAGGGAGCCATATGTACTGAGATTCAGTCCTTTATTTGCCGAGATAAGCGAGGACATAGTTCCAATTGGCTTAGATTTCCATGTAAGCATGTTCTATGGAACAACAGCCAGTGGTTACAAATTCTTAGACCCTGTTTTCTTACTCATGAATCCAACCACTCACTGCTCTGCAACTATTCTTGAGAAGCTACCAAAATCATTTACATGTCAAGGGGGAGGGAAATCAAAGTTTGAGGTAGCCAATCATGTTCAGGCACTGATTGGCAAAGCCTTGAATTTTGAATGTACATCTTTAACAAGAAAGGATAAGTACATGATATTGGCAGGCAACGAAGGCATAGTCTAGCACTGCTTGTATGGTATAATCAACAGTTCAACACCAACACAAATTCAGACCAAAACAAATCTTCATATGTTTTGCTTTCTTTGGTTTCCTCTGTTGAAGATTGTTCTAGGAAGAGACAGGATGGGAGTTTGGGTAGTTGGAAATTTATGACAGTTGATGATCTGTTACTGGGTTTTTGTTTGTATGACAGGAAATGTTGTGATAATATCAAAATACTCATAAAAATCAGATTAAACTTGTTGGTTTTAGTGTCACTTTGGTTCTATTTCAAAAGGGATAGACATGGTGGGAGATTTCAGATTTTTTGTCTCAAACATCAACTCAATTTAATTCAGCAATTGATGTCGGATTTTAATTTATGCAGTACATGCTTCAGTATGTGTCATAGGCTTATTTTATCTGATATGTTGATTTTTAATATTATTTATATAATTTTAATTTAATACAAAAAAAATAATTGGTTATAGTAATCTATTTCAGAGTATACTCTCCACCTTTAAACATACATCTTTCAATCACTGTGTTGACATTATTGGTGCTCAAACCCATGACTTCAAGAAACAACAATTGTTCCTTCAACCAATGAGGCTAGATGGTTGGTGTTGAAATTTTAGTTGAGAGAAAGAAAAAGAAATTTTGGAAATTTAAAATAACATGAGTTTGATTTTTAAATATAGTAATATGATTTTGTTTTTAAATTGTATTTTATATCTATTATTAGAATAATTTTATAGGAAATTGAAGTTGAGAAAAAAAAAAGATTTGAAGTTTAATTTGAAAGGGATGAGGAAAGATTTGATGTAAATTTTGTGAAATTTGTTTCAGAATTTTTAATACAGTAAGTAATTTTAATGTTAATTTTGTAGGAAAATAGAAGTATTGAAAGAAAGATTTTGAGTAAGTTTGTTAAATTTTATTTGATCAATTTATAAATTAATAAGTATAGGAATAATGAAATTTTTATTTATAGAGAGACGGGAAAAAAAAATTATTATCAAAGTTCAAATGGGAATGAATGAGAGATTATTAGGTGAATTATGTTCACCATGTTATCTATGTTTTAAGCAATTAGAACCGTTAATCTTCAAATAACTATCTAATAACTATTGCCCCACTAATTATATGTAAGAAAGAGGTGATGATTCACCTTAAAAAATTTAAGATGAATAGTTCTGATTGATTGAGACTACGGATGACATGGTAAACAGAGTTCACCTAATAATTTTTCAGGATGAAGACATAGATTATTATATCCAAATTATGGGGTAATTAAATTATACCAATATAAATTATCATGGGGGTCTCTAAAAAATATATATGCAAGGATCCTCAATATTTTAAAATCTTGGATAAACATAAGGATAATTTATCTATTTTTTAATAAAATTCTAATATAGTATGGTAATTCACTATATGATTAGTGAATAAAACTCAATTATATGCCAGAGTATCACTGATGATAATATATTAGAAAAACATACTACACCTTTCACACATTAATGTTGTCCTATAGACACAATATCGTGAAAATGTTTTAAATACCTATTAGTCTTCGCTCCAATTTCTGAAGTGAAAGTGATATTTTATAGCGGAAAGAATAAATGTCACATTAATAATTGTGATCACGATTGAGGTCATAAAATAGACATGGATAAAATGATTCTTTTTAGAATACTTATATCCACTAGAAGTGAGATTATAAGGATGACAAGAATGATAGAGATTATATCAAAATCTTTATGTTATCAATGAGATGATAAAAACTATTGGCCTCGTACTTGTCAAACGTTGAAATATTATGGACTTTATCCATAATCATGAATGATAAATAAAAGAAAATATAAACAAATTTTATTTATGGCGAAAATAATTATAACGTTGTTGGTCCAACTCAATTGAATATTGTTAATTTTCTCATAATCTTTGAAGGGAATAATTCGTCATTTATTTTATTTCCCTTATAACCTCTAAAAGGAATAGTTGATCTTTTATTTATTTGTTTTATGTTAATTTATTTTTATTTACTATTTATTTATGTTAATTTATTTTACATATTATTTATTTACGTTTTATGTTAATTTTTTCTTCGAAGAATATGATTACTTTCGGAATAAAATATGCAATAAAACATAGCGATTTATACTTAACAGACAATACAAATACTCATACTATACTTAAGCATAAGAAATATTTTCTCATTTAAATACAAGGGAAAATATGAGTACTATTTCCCAAAATAGTAAAATATCAATGTTTCGGAAGAGCTCTTAAGAGTTTATCTTTGTTAGATAATCGATTTTATATGATTTGCTATATTTAATATTTTTTTCATTCCCCGAAGTGAATGGTACAAAGCACATATTTTTTATTCAACGAAGAGAATGAAATAAAAACACATATTAAAAGGTGCATAATTATGTATATTTTCCCATTTTTAAATGCAAGGTAATAACGTGAGTACTATATCCGGAAGTATTATTTTTCACAGAAGGCTTTTACTGAGCAAATATGTTATTACCAAATGGAACTTTATTTCATATTTACAGTACATTATATTCACCAAAGTAGCAAAGAGATTTATTTGACATTACCGGTTAGGTCATCCCGATTTAATTATGATGCAAAAATTTGTTGACACTCTCATGTGGTCATTTATTGAAGAAATAAAATTTTCTTCAAGGTATTTTTTCATATGATACTTACTATCAAAGCAATCTGATTATCCAATCATCATCAGCTAAGATAGAGTGTAAATCTATTAATTTTATGGAATGGATACAAGGTGATATATGTGGGACCATACACCTTTCTTACATTCCATCTAGATATTTTATGATTTTAATTGATGTATCGACTAAATGATCATATATATCCTTGTTATTAACCCACAACTTGATGTTTGCGAGGCTACTTGCTCAGTTGATAAAACTACGAACATATTTTCCAGATTATTTTATAAAGACAATTAGTCTTGATAATGTTGATGACATGTCATTTTACATGTAGTATCACTAATTCACATCAAGCAACAAATGATCATAAGTTCTCCCCATTACAAATGGATTTTGATCAAGAACAAAATATTTCTCATCTTAGATTTTTTGGTGTGCGGTATATGTTCTAATTGCTCCACCACAACGCACAAAGATGAGTTCTGTTGAGAATATACAAATTTAAATTTCCCTTGATAATTAAATATCTTGAGCTTCTGATACGAAATTTATTTGTAGCTTGATTTACTATCATTTTAATGAGTCAATTTACCCAACATTAGGGAGAAAAAATAAAATAGCTATAAAAAATAAGTTAGAATAAATTATCATTTTCTTAGTTTGATCCACGTATTTAAATATGTGAACTATAAGTTCAAAGGATAATTCATTTAGCAAATCAACTGCCAGATGATTTTGCTGACTCTAAAAGAGTGAGTAAGTCACGTATACCAGCTATGAATGTTCCGATTAAATTTGATGTTCTTGAAGGATAAACTCTAGCTGCTAATGAGTCTAACTTACGCCTTTAACGTGATAGACAAGTAGGTTCCAAAGATAAAAATCATAGAAAATGAAAATGAGCTATATTTTATAATGATCTGATCGAGGAATCAACTATTATGAAAATCTTTAAAAGAGATTAAAAGGTATCTAATAGAGACATTGACATGACTCAAGTACCTGATAATAAAGAGATCTTAATAGATTATGCCATGTCTGGTAATAAGTAGAATTGAAATTAAATCGACGTCGATAATATATTTGCATGCAATATAGCACTAGAGATTTTATTTGATGATGTGGATCATGAATCATTGTCAATTGATTCATGTAAACAAAAAAATAATTAGCCAACATGGACAGAGGCAATTGAGGCGAAACTAAAATATCTTTCGAAAAGAGAATTATTTAGGCCTATAGCTTGTACATTGAAATGTGTAAAGCTCATAGATATAAATGAGCCTTTGTGAGAAAGAGAAATCAAAAGGGGAAATCACGAGATATAAGCTCATTTGGTTGCACAAGGATTCTCATAAAGGCATGAAATCGATTGAGGAAATTATATTCCTTGATGGTGGATGCAACTACTTTTAGATTTTAATCAGTCTGGCAATAAATAAAATTACTCAGTTTTCGTCTAATGGATGTTGTTACATCCTATTTGTATGGGACTCTTGATAGTAATATTCCTTGATGGTATAATCGTCTCATTGAATACTTATTAGCAAAATGCTATATAAATTATTTAATTTCTCCGAGCAATTTTATTAAGAGGTTTAGCTCTAAATTTGTCATTATTGTGTATGTCGATGATTTGAATATCATTGAGACTCATGGAGAGATCTCCTTAACAATGGAATCCTTGTATGACATATACAGAAAAATGTTTAAAGAGACTTTACATGCATAATGCATATTCGTTGATCACTATTTGGTTGTTAGGTCTCTTAATGTAAAAAAGATCAATTCCACTCGAGAAAAGGATGATGATATTATTGGTCTAAAATCACCATATATATATTAATTGATCTAAAAGCATCGTATCTTAGTTGGTCCAAAAATACTATTTAAGTACTACGAGACCATTACCTTTAAACAATTACTATGTTTGAGGCAAAGCCAAAATATATATTTGGCTAAATATATCTAGAAGATATGTGAAATGCTTTCACAAGATATACACGTTATCTTGTGTAGAGATAATGCAAATTTTATATCTCAAGGTGTATATATCAAATGTGATAAAACGAAATATATTTGTTTAAAGTTTCGTCCCTCATGATCTTCAGAAGAAGAATATTTGATGAATAATTTAAAATAATAATTTGGAAGATTTATCCACTAGTGCATAATCTACTTCAACATTTAAAGATTGTATTCAATATTGAATTTTGAAGATTCAAAGATCTTATGTGATATTTTCATGAGGGGGAGTAAATACGCGTTGCACTTTTTTTCCCCTTAACAGAGGTTTTGTCCCAATGAGTTTTCCTAGTAAGGTTTTTAATGAGGCAACATGTTATGCGTATCAAAGATGTGTATTCTCTTTTCTCTACACTAAGAATTTTTTTCCAACATGGTTTTTATCTTAGTAAGGTTTTAATGAGGCATATTATCTTCATGGATATTCAAGGGTGAGTGTTAAGAATATTTTATTTATGGTGAATATCCATGTATTAAAGGAGACTTTAATATACTTTATTATTAGAGTTTAATACTCATTGGAATTAGAGTTTCCATCTTATGTCTATAAATATAGACTTTTGGAGAAAATATTGTACACAACCATACTTTAAAAATATAATACAAGTCTATCTCTTTTTGTCTCTCATCTTTGTTTATCTATTTTGTTCTTATTCTTTATTTTATTCATAACAGTAACATATTTCTTAAAAAAAATTAACCATGACTTTGAAAAATCATCAAAATTTTTGCAAAATAAATTAGGAAGCTAACCTTATATTTATATAATGATATAAAAGACTAAATTCGTTTAAAAAAAATCAGTTATATAATTGGAGTTATTAATTTTTGAGTGAACAAAGATCAGAAGAAAATACTGCAGACTACTTTCAAAAATAATAATGGTAACTTTAGGAATTCATCATAAATATATATATATATATATATTTTAAAGAATTGCAAATTATTAGTTATATATATATATATATATATATATTAAAAGTAGTGTAGATTGATATGTTTTAATACTTAATATTTTATAGTTTTGAAATAGTTTATTTGTTGTTGATAAAATCAAATTTATAATTTATGTTTAGAATTTTGAGATTTAACATTAAATATTTTTTAATGTATTAAGTTTTATTTATTTTTTGTGTACGAGCGTTACGAAAACCGTAAAAATCAATAAGAGATGATATAAAAAAATTAAAACGTTTAGCGAGAATTTTCTAAAACTCTACTTACAAGATTAATAATAGAATAGAGAGTTAAAAATTTTGATTCACTAATATAATATTAAATGTCATATTATCTTTAAATTCAAATAAATTAATTTTTTAATCAAAGTAAGTTTTTTTATTGTTGAAATTGATCAATTACAGCTCTATTCATCGATAATTTGATTTTCATTATAACTTTTAATTTTAAAAATTGACGATAATTATCATAATAAAAATTATTTAAAATTTAATATGTATATTGCAAGTATTATTATCACATTAGATTTGAAGTTAGGCTGTAATTCCAAGGCTCAAGTGAGAGTTTTGATAGAATCACTTGGGGTAGAACCGTAGAAATGATTGTATATAAAATTTTATATTAAAAAATAAATCTATATAATTTTAAGAGATAAATTTATAAAAAAATAAATTTAAAAAATTATAAAAATTTAAATATTTTTAAAACATATATAAAATTCAAACTTCTAGAAAACGGCCGCTACCTAACTGTGGTCTCATCCATGGCTGCCTAGACATTTGCTTTATTTTTGTTTTTCTAATATCGACCACAAAATAAACCTAACAGCACAATAAGATATATAATTAATAAAATATATAATTTTTTTAAAATATAAAAAATATTATTAAATTATATTTTTAGAATAAAAAATTCAATATTAATTATCTAAAAAATAAATATTTTTAATTTTTTACCTAAAAAATATTTTTTTCATGTTTTAATTTTAGATAATTATTATATACATATACATAATTATATTTTTATAAATGTTTAATTATTTTATTTTCGGAGTTCTTTTGTTTTAGGGTCCTGTGTGATCACTCTTATTACAAATATTACAAATTGGTCCATTGACTACACCTCAATTATTTTTTACATCCCCTGACTATCAAATATTACAAATTGATCCATTGATTAACTTTTTTTTATACAAAGTGGTCTTGTACCGTTAAAAAATTTGACGGAAAATTGATATGGACGTTAACATACTGACTTGGATTATAGAGATTAAGGATGTCACATGATTATCCAAGTCAACATGTTAACGTTCACATCAGTTTCTCGTCAAATTTTTAATGACACAGGACCACTTTGTATAAAAAAAAGTTAGTCAATGGACCAATTTGTAACATTTGATAGTCAAGGAGTGAAAAAGATAATTGAAGTATAATCAAAAGACCATTTATGTAATTTACCCAAAATAAATGTATGAATTAACTATTGGACTAGAATTTTAAATAAAAAAGATTTAACATCTAAGAGAAGTACTGTATGTTCAATTTGATGTAAATATAGGGACCAAAACCATAATATATCAACTTTTATTCCGGCAGTGGGAAGTTGTTGAGCCTCACAAGTTTGAAGTTTAGATTGCAGACAGAGATGTTCCAGACAATCTTCAAACACTGAAAAGTCTAAACTTTGGATTGAATCAAAATCACACACAATTTTCAAATAAGTTTTAAATTCAGAAAGAAAAAAGATATTAGAAACAATATTCAAATATCGTTAATTATTGTTAAGGAGGTGATATTATACGTAACACAATAAAAAACCCATTTATCCTGTAATTGTAATACAAATTTATTTATTTTCAAAATTATAATTTTATAAAATTTTCTAAAATCCTATTTAATACACAAAATTTATTTTGATAATATTTTTTACCTACTCATAAATAGGATCCTTCATAAAGCTGAACTCTAGCAGGCTATTATTTCTTACAAATTTAATGAAACTGAGCACCGGTCCTCTCACGTTGCTTATTGGAGTTGATTTCGAACTGAATCAGAGATCGACACATTATTGTGTAATTAAAATAAGATTTTATATATTTTGATAAAAATTCATATGAATCAAGTAATAATTAGATAGAATTGATTTTCTATTAATTAAATAAAAATTATATAATTATAATAATTTTTATTAATTGAATAAAAAATTATATAATTTTATCTTCGATAATTTTTTTTATCTAAATAATAAAAATTTAAATTATAATATAAAAATTTATATAAAGTTACTTTATTTTGACCGTACCATAAAAATACCCCACGACTGTTCTGTTGTAATAAACATTATTTTTAAATTTTATACGTATATATGTGACCAACCATCAGAATGGTAAATGTGGATCAAATTAATTATACTGACCAAACAAATAAATTCTAAGCACTGACTGCAATAGACGGTGAAATCATATTGAAGAGCTTAGGATCTTGCTGCTACTATCTTTGAAAGGATAATGATGTCTAGGTTTATATTTAAAAAAATAGGTAAATTTAAAATATTTTTAGAGAGATAAATTAAAATGAATAATATTTTTTGGACCTATAAATGACAAGGTTTAGATACATGTGACGAGATCTATATTAATCGTTAGATTGAACTAAAATTATCGATGTACATAAAATAACGAGGTCTAAGAAACACCGTTCATTTTGATCTATTTTCCCAAATATTTTTCATATACATTTATTTCCCTTAATTCCATTATTCGCTTAAATTGACCGTTATCCTTATACACATCACATCCCCTGTAATGGAGGTGGATAAGTGCCTACTCTAAAAATTAAAAAAATAAATAAAAAACAGTTACTTATTTAATTAATTATATATTAGAATTTAATTTTAAATTTTAATTTAATATTTTAATACAAGAATATAATTAAAATATCGAAAAAGATTTAAATTTTTATTCGGTGCTGTTCTGTGTGCGAAGTTGTGACAACATGAGCAGTCTATAAGGTTAAAGAACGGTAGCTGACAATTTTGAGAGGGCATTAAACAATATGACTTTTAAATATAAACTAAATTTTTATTTCTCAATATAAAATCAAATTATTCATTTGTTGTTGGCTACAAAATAATGTATGCTTTTCAGATTTCTATCTTTATATATATATATATATATATATATATATGTGAACATCTTTAAACTTTTTTATATATATTTTAATGATGTAGGCATTTTAGAAATTTTATTGTAAAAAATAATTGTCCAATTTATTTTCTTTTAATTTTCTTACAATATTTCAAATGCAGTAATTACTAGTTGGTTGGTTTAAATAAAGCAATGAGTTTGGTCCATGATTTTTTTCATGCTTACACTTAAAAAGAACTTATTATTGTTGCCTTATGTGTAAATGAGCCAAGTTGAGTTTGAGTAGTGTTAAGCTCGAGTTGAATTCGAGTTTGAGTAATTTTAAGTGAGTTTAAAAAATCTAAGCTCGGTTTGGCTCGTTAAGAACTCGAGTCGAGTTCGAGTTTTATTCGAGCTTAATCGAGTCAAGTATTGATCGATCTTTGACCGTGTTAGACTCGAGTAACTCTTATTTGTCACGTTTAATTTAAAGCCTAATGAAAAAAGAACTTTGATGCACAAGTTGTGTAAACTCAAGCTTGTTAATTTTAGGGTTTAGTGTATTAATTTAGGGTTTAAAACTTATGTTTAAGGTTTAATGTATTCATTTAAGGTTTTAAGTTTAGAATCATTATTCAAATCTCTAATTTTACTCGTTCGAAATGACTCAAAGTTACCATTTTCTCACATTTTTTCAACAATCTCTACATGAATAAAATTAATGATTTTATCAAGAAAAAATCAACTCGATGTGGTGATGGGTTCTATGATCGATAACTACATAAGATAGGTAAGTTTTCTCCTTTGAGCCTTCTCTTGTTATATTTACTTTAATATTATATAAAATAAATAACATTATTTTTGGACATGGGGTGGGCCAAGGCCTAGGCTTAGATCCGCCCCTGGTTTTAAGCAATGTTTGGAGGTGAAAGAAGCATGGTAAGAGCTCTACTTCAAATTTGCTTACTTAAGGTCAATACATTTTTAACTTCTACATCTCATGAGACTCATAAATGATTGCTTGTTGTGATTTATGATTGTAGGTTGCTTAGGTTTAGGTTTCTGAAGCTTTAAACACCCATTAACGATGAATCAAAATCTAAGTATTGTAAGTGTAAAATTGATAACAATCCACTTAATATATCCTGAATAATATGAAATAACGATTTAGAACTTAATCATATAGGTTAAGTGGGATTTATGGGTAAAATCAAAACTCAAAATTCTAAAACTTGGATTTGTGTATCGGTATAAAATGGTTCGTATCAGTACGTCTTTGTATGAAAGAGGAACGGGTTCACGTATTGATATGCTAAGGGGCATATCAATACTACTTTTTCATTGGTTGAAGATGATCTCGAGTATCAGTATGCATTTAGGGGTGTACCAATATCAATAGGGGAATCGGTATAGGGTTTCGTGTATCAATATTGGGTACCGATACAGAAGGTTGATGTATGGGTACATGTCTTTGATTGAGTGTTTTGAATGGTGGTTGAGTATCGATATCAGGGTAGGAGTACGAATATCCTAGTGCAGCATACTAATACCCATATAGAAGTATCGATACTCGTAGAACACCAAAAAAATTGAGTTAGCGTTTGAAGGTCTAATAATTCAAGGTAAAGGGCCTAATGAATCTCTAAAGGCATAAAATAAACTATAAAACTAATAAATCGAGGTTAATATCTCACACGTAAAATAATGACTAATAACTTAAAAACTTGTGAGTAATTTACTTGTATTAACCCATAAGGATCCTTGGCGGATCGGTTGATATCATGTGGTAGTTATGGTTCTTTTTGTGTGCTAAAATAACGCTTACATAGTTGAGTTATTTTGGTTAATGAGATAAACTAACAAGAATCTTATTAATGAGACGGAAGGATATAAATTGATAAATCATAATTGTTAGATACTTACTTTAGAGCATTTATAATGGTTTTGCTAGGAGTTTTTCATATCTCGGTGAGATATGTGGATGCTCGAGGAGTATGTATTATCTTGTAAAAAGAATCCATTTATTCTGAAGTTAGTGTACATGCCCTTGTATAAGGGGATGTGTGTACTTTTGGCTGTGTAATCGAGTACATTCGACGCATCCACAAGTTATGTGATTTATATGCGATTGGAACCTATATGTGGCTATGATGATCTAAATAAGAAAACACAACTTGATGGATTGTGTGAGTATCAAGTAACTCTATGGGCTCTGTGAGCTCGAGTAACCTGATAGGCTATGTAACCTTAAAAAAAGACTGATTGTGACTATTGTGATACAAGTATGTCTAGGACGTATCTATGACTATGTTGATCAAGATATGATCTAACCTGATGACTATGTGATCACAAAAACTCTTACGGTTATTTGAATATGAGTAAAATAAAACTATATATTATATGTTTGTGTGTATATATTGTGTGGATGATAAATGATCGATTTTATACCCCAGAACTGTGTGATTAGGTATATAAAGAAGCAAGTTGATGTTTTCTCCGATCATGTGGCATAGAACTAAGGTGTTATGGTGTCTGATTTCATTTTATTTCTCCACGTAATACGGATGGTTGTCCATGCATAGACATATTTCCCCACCATGCTCCACACTAATTGGAGCTTAATCCTCTAATCTCCACGTGGTTGTCCATGCGTAGCCATGAATCATGGCATGCTTACTCACCATGAGACATGGTGCAAATGACAGCCTAGTCTTATTGACACATTCCTAATTCTTTTCTTTGATGCCCAAAGATTTAAACATGCTTTTGTTTTTGAAAATGCAATAATTAATTATTTTAAATTCATAATCTTTAATTTAACAAATTTTAATTTGCCAAATAATTTTTGAGGTATTACATAAATCGAACAATTACAAAAATAATTACATGATATATATTTTTGGATGATTTCATTGTTTAGATTGATCCCACCTGTTAAACTTCAATTTCTATTCTCTTGATATCTTACAGATTTATCAGGTTTTTATGGGGTTCAGTCCAGACAATTCTTCAGGAAAATAAATAGTATAATTTTTTAAAAATATTTCACGTATAAAATATTAATAAAGCATTACCTTATAATATTTTTTTTACTTTTATTTTTATTATTGTTATTTTATATGTACCGTAATATTAATGATTTTAAATATAATTTAATTTTTATAATATAATGTATAAAATAAATATTTTATCCTTTCAAAATAATTTTATCCGTTGAACAAATTTAGTGATGTCAAGAATCGGTCATTTGGATAAAAACTAACTGTAATTTTATGCTCTTTTATGTTTCCCGGTAGATATAAAATTCTGAGGTTAGAGAATTATTAGAGAAAAGTTTTTTAAAAAAACATTATGAAAAATAAAGTTTTAAAATTTTAAGAATTAAATTAAATGAAGATGAAATAAAATTGAAACTATAATTTAGGGATTATCTAGAGAGTCTATCTTTTTTGTATTGTGTCGGATTAATTTTTTCGTTAAAGTTTTAACAGAAATAAACGTCTCAGTAACAAAAAATATACAAATAAAAAACGTAAGTAGCTTTATCGATCGTTTTTAAAATTGATAACCAAATCTGTAATAGGAGAAAACAAAAGTGATTATTCTAATAGTTAACCCTATTATAAATATCCTTAAAAAATTAAGAAAAAAATTAAATAATTAGTCTCGACGTTGGATTAAATATTTTATTTATTAAAATTAAATAAAATTATTTTTATTAACTTATTAATTTGTTATTTTCATTATTATAGAAACAAAAAATATAGTATTACTTAATATTATAAATTTATTCAAAATAATGAACGCGGAATTTATTTGTATCAGGTTAAGATGCAACCTGAAGTTCATCTTAAACACATAATCTTTAACTTAAATTTTAACTGAAATCGACGTACCTAATTTAAAATATTTAAAATATTCCATCCTAAAATCAATTCAAATTTAAATTATTTGATAATTAATTATTTTAACCAAATTGAATATTGACTTAATCTGAATCTAACTTTAACTTAGAATCAACCCGTTATTAACTTACACTCAAATCAATCCAAACTTAGACGGTCACAAAACAAAACATTAAATTAACCTACCATAATTTAAATTTAATTTGACTCGACTTAAAACCAGAGATGTAAAAAGTTGACTCGATCTAAAAATCCGACTAAAACATATTTGAGTCAAAACCTGGTTTAACTCGAGGATATACTGACTCGAACCTGATCTGTATCTTACTGTTGTTGACCCAAATCCGGTTTAGACATGTTACTGCTGTAACCGAACCTGACCTGCATCCGACCGAGAATGACTCGAATCTGATGACTGCAAAAGCAGAAGTTGTTGATGACTGCAAACGAGACCGCTGTTAAAGTTGAATCTGTATGGAATAGCAGTCATGAACTTAGATCTGAATGAATCCTCAGTTCAGACATCTGACCAGCCTCAGGATTCAAAGGTATTTTAAAAGTTATCCACTTGAAAAAATCGTTTTGGGCATTGGGAAAACTTCTCGCTGTTTTAGCAAGAAACAATTATGGCACCTTCAGGCGTCAATAGGTAGTGCTAATTGTTAGTATATTCCACCCTTCTTGCTTTAGTTTGAGACAATGTGATCCTATTGCTGATCACTCTAATTGGTCATTCAAAAATCTTTTCATCCAGGATGCAACAGATACTGAGGAACTTCAGGAAACTAAAACAACTAATGCAGTTGAAAAAGTATTGGTGGATGCCTCAAATCTAGCTGATTTTGTTGGGAAACCAGTTTTCCCATGCCGAGGGCATCTATGATCAGACCCCGGTTGGGGTTGTGATGGGTCTAGCTTGGACTGCCATGCCCATGGGTGGTTCTACCTTGTACATTGAAACTACTCACGTTGAACAAGGAGAAGGGAAAGGTGCCCTTCATGTCACCGGTCAACTTGGAGATGTTATGAAAGAAAGCGCACAAATTGCTCACACGCTTGCCAGAGCCATTGTTGGAGAAAGAACCAGATAACCCCTTCTTTGCCACTACCAAACTCCATCTCC
Organism: Abelmoschus esculentus; assembly: GCA_035048815.1. Classification (NCBI taxonomy): domain Eukaryota; kingdom Viridiplantae; phylum Streptophyta; class Magnoliopsida; order Malvales; family Malvaceae; genus Abelmoschus; species Abelmoschus esculentus. Next base: position 4,479,441 of record JAUCBN010000063.1, on the reverse strand, counting down.
ACGTTCCTGCAGGGTCCACCCCTAAAGACGGCCCAAGTGCTGGTTGCACCATGATCACTTCTATGCTATCCCTAGCTATGAAGAAGAAAACAATAGCAGCATGAATATGGATTTAAATGTAAATATCATAAGACTTACTATAATTTATTATTGAAATATTTTTTTATAAATATATATTTTACATAAAATACTAATAAATTTTATAATATGTTATTTAAGCTCTCAATTGATATCTTCACTTTCTTTTCGAATTAAAGACTTAGGACAGATATATATCGTAAAAAATGTATGATTAAGGATTTTGAATTAAAAACTTAGGCTAGATAGATATCGTAAAAAAATATATGATTAACGATACTTGTATTTCTGTTGAATTGATAATGTCATAATTGAAAAATTATTACGTGGTCTCAATTAATTAGGGCCGTTCATCTCAAAATTTTCAAGATGAATCATCACCTCTTTTCTACATATAATTAGTGGGTGAACAATTATTAGGTAGTTAATTTAAGATGAACGATCTCATCATAATTACAATAATAAAGTCTTGATGAATCATCACCTTTTTTTGTTTAACATTAACAATGTTTAGCGGTGTTCGACGCCTATTATAGACTCATCCCGACAGATATTATTTTTAAAAAATATCATAAAAATCTAAGGATAAATATATAAACGAACAAAGCAAAAATATTTAGGCAAAAAGATGCATAGACAAATGAATATCTGAGAGTTATCGCATCCCAAATCTAACTTTTTACTTATCCTAAAGCAAAATTTTAGTACATTGACAAGATAATGTATCGACATGCAGCTTGACATAAAAATATTATAAGCACAAATATTCAATTCTTTTTACAGAATATCTAAGTTTCTAAGAAGTTAGACAAGTTTAAAGATTAGAAGAAAAAAAATGTGCAACTCAAATATACCATAGACTCGGCTCATAAAAAATTAGAAATCCCATACTTCCTAATCGTGCTCTTTTTCGTGTCTCATGTTAAAAAAAATTAAAAAATTAAACTCTAGATCCTAACCCTAATTTTCTATGCCTTAATCCCTAAACCTTAAAAAATACATTCTACCAAGACTAATTATATAATTTTTTTCTTAAATTTTTTAAGGATATTTAATAATACTTTTCTCTTTATTTTTTTATAATTAGATGAAAATTTTATTGATAATTCAGTCTTTAAAATTATATTTTTTTATAATTAATTTCATAAAATAATTAAATTTTTATAGGTCGGGTCAAGGTTGGGGTCGGGTTTAGGATACTTATTTTTTGATCGGATCAAATTGGATTTTTTTTTTTAAATATTCAAATTAGATTTAAGGTATTTATGTTCGGATTAAGTTCAAATAAACTAGAAACATAACTCGATTCGACCCGTGTTCATCCATAGTGTGGCAAGTTGACGTAAGTCTCAAAGTTGACATATAGAGTTAACCTATTCTTAAAGGTTCTGTTTTTTTAAATGTCTATGCACTGTTATGAAGTTTTGTCTCTTTAGAGTCAAGTCCTACAATTAAAACTAACTTATGTTCTAATTTACATACACCCAACGTGTATTTATTAAGAATACAGATTCTTAGGAGACTATTCTTCTAAATAAAATTGTTTCATTTTCGATACAAATTTTTGTATTCCATATCTGTTTTTTGTTGCTCCTTTTTCCCTCTTTTCCAGTTTTCCTCAGGCGCTTCTGCTTCTTAGCCTTGCGTTTTCTCTTGGGTGAATCAGACATTCCTGGTTGTGTCGATGTTGAGGTTTGAGTTGGAAGAGTTGAAGTCTCTTCTATCGATACAGCTGCAGCCTGCAGGTCAGATTGGTCTTCTTCTTACAAGTTGGGGTGTTCCTCTTTCAGCCTCCCAACAGTAGCAACATTCGGACGACACAGATAAAATGTATAAGTTTTGATATTAAATTATGACAAAATGTTTATTTCAGATATTAGACAAAATTATTTATGTACCAAATTGAAGGGAAAAAAAAAGATAAACAATCTATAGGAGGAGTTGTGTATAAATCCAAATTCTGTTAATCTCCCATCCGTTTCCTTTCATCTCGGCACTGTCCGCTATAGTTTCTCAAACCTATAGATTTCAGCATCTTCTTCTCCGTCCCCTACTATACTGTTGGTTCTTCATGAAACCAACTCTTTTCTTCCATAAAAATTTTCTTTTTCTTAATTAACCAGTGATTCAAGTGTTGGTTGAGCCTTATGGAGCAGTCTACTCAAAACTTTGATCATGTTTCTACGACCTCTATTCAGTCATCTTCTCCACAGGTGCTTTTCTTTTTGCAGTATTTATGCACTAAGCAGTTAAGCTAATTATAATCCATTTTGTTTAATTATTATTACAGGTTAACTTATCTGAGGATCTTCAAATAGAACCTGTTCTTGGTTTAAAACTTTCTCAAACACCGGAGCTCCTAGAAAGGCTACAGAAACTAGCAGAAAAACAATCACGAAAGTGCTCCAATCTTAGACAGAAACCGAATTCTAAAACTGGTTGTTCATCAACCAAACTAAAGTCCAAACATGTTTTCATACATGAAATAACAAATAAGATGAAGGCTGAAAGCTTCCCCATTTCTGTGATTAAGATTGGCTCATGGGAGGTAAAATCATGCACCTGCATTCATATACACATATATGGGAGGGAAATGACATTCTAGTTAGTTCATGGTTGCAGAGGGTATCAAGAAATGAATCTGACTTGGTTGCAAAGTGTTATTTTGCCAAGAAAAAGTTGGTCTGGGAATTTCTGGAACATGGTTTGAAAAACAAGATTGAATTTCAGTGGAGCAATATCACATTCTTGAAGGTTTCCATGGGAAATAATCAATCTGCAGTTCTTGAAATTGAGGTGAATGGAAACTGATTAATAATCCATAACGTACTTTTGCATGTTTTGATTTGTATTTTTTTTCATGTCGTCAGTTAAACACACCTCCTTCGTTTCATCATGAGATGGATCCACAACCAAGGAAACACACTCAATGGACATATGCTGAAGACTTCACTGGAGGACAAGCTAGTATTTTCAGGTTTTCATGCATTTTTTTCCTGCCTACTGGTTTACATAATCTTATAGTTTGCATGTAATTCATGTTAGGGTTTATATATAATGATATTGTTGTTTGATTATGTGTTTATTAGGAGACATTGGCTTGAATTTTCTCCAGCAGTCCTTGAGAAACCTCTTGACAAGCTTTTAAAATCTGACACTCGATTGAGTGGATTGATGCACCAGGATGTTCCAACCCTAAACTCTCCATACTTTGATTTATCTTTTGCTTCTGATGGAAAAGGAAACTTCAATGTTGAACATCAACAACACTTCCTTTCTTTTTCAAATCCTTCATATCCTCCTTTACCAGGTATTTATTACTTCCCATCCCTATGTTTTAATTAAATTTTCAGACCAACACATTAACGTGGTTAAGGTTTTTTCAGACCAAATCAGGTTTCCAGATAGTTTTATACATGTAGATGATCAAATCTGCAATGAAATGCCATTGGGGTGTCAAGGGATGAACAATGTTACAGATGGTTTAGTCTCAAACCAAGACGGGGGAATGTATTTTGCTGCTACTTCTTCTGGTTTCCAGGTGATGAACTCAAATACATCTTTTCCAAACAGTGAAGAAGAAGAAGAAGAAGCTTTGAATGAAGTAGGGGGATTCCTACCTTCATTTTCAACACTAAATGATCATCTTCAAAACATATCTGTAGATAACCCGCAGATTGGTTTCTATAATGGTATAATGGACAACAACTCGAACAGCGTGACTGCGAATTATGAACTGAATATGGTTGATAATGTTGTAGTTATGAGCAACAGTTTTACTAGCAGCACTAGTGGTAGAGTAATCTATTTAGGACCACAGTCTCCGGTTGTTGATAAGAATAACGGGATTAGAAACAACTCGAAGAACTTGACTGCGAATTCTGATCCGAATATGGTCGATAATGTTGTAGCTATGAGCCACAGTTTGACTAGCATCCCTGGTGGTAGGTCTGGAGTTGATGATACTACTTGGATGAATATGGTCAACAACAATGTCTTGTCTGAGATTGGATCAGATTTGTTTTTAATTTAGAAGATAGGAAAGAAGCTATATAAAAAACATATTTTTATTGTATTTCTTGTACCTTGAATTAAATTCTAAATTTTCTTATTCTCATGGTGTTGATAGAGCATCATTGTTTTTTTATATATTAATTCCAAATGATAAGCTACGCAGCAAATAGCTGAGCTGTTGAAGAGACGAAGATGGAGTTTAACGTCTTGTTGTTATTAAAAAATACCTATTCCTCAGCCTGAGGCCAGGCCAGGGTCAAACAGAAATCCTGAAAGAAAAATGATGATTATGATAACACGACTGCTTGTTGATTAAAATATACAAACAAGAAACCGTGTGAATCAAACTCAGAACTTCTTTCATGGCTGCTGTGCACCAACAGAGCAAGAAATGGAACAGTAGTGTTAGAAAATTTGGTTCGGTTCCGCACATGACGGTGAAACCGATAAAAATTTAAGTTTTAGATTTTATAATTTAAAATTTAAATATAAATATATGTTAACTGTATCAAACAGGGATGTAAAAAGTTAATCCAATCTGAAAACCCAATCTAAAACTTGTTCGAGTCAGAACTTGGTTTGACCCGGGGATGTAATGACTCAAACCCGATATGTATCCAGGTTCTGACTCGAACAAGTTTCAATCGGATTTTCAGGTCGGATCAAATTTTTACATCCCTACTTACATCCGATTGTTGGGGCACCAAAAGATTAGATAAGTGCACGAACCATCTAGTTTCAATGGTTAAAGAAACGATTGTTGTTTTTAGAGATCACGGGTTTAAGCATCAGTAATGTCAGCACAATGATTGAGCCATCAATATCCAATGGTTGATAGTTTACTCTAAAACAAATACTACTGTAACATTGTAGCTGACTTTTTAAAAAAGATTAGATAGGTTCGTCAGGCACTATAGACCAAGAGTTTACGGTTAAATCGATATATACAATACGTACTGTTTGCCCAGGTTCGAGTGTTATTATATTTATATTACAATATACTGGATATAACGTGTTAAAATCTTTCTTTGATTTAAAACATTCTCATGGGAGGTATTATTATTTTCTCAAGAATCGTTCTTTTACCCTTAGATGATGAGAATGTTATTCTTCTCATTCTCTTAGGTAATACACAATTTATTTCCATTAAGATAATTTTATCCTTGTAATAATAAATTATGTTTATGTTGATCCTTTATTGTATTTTTAATTAGGTGATTAATTATTTATGGTATAAATTTATTAAATATTTTTATTTAATATTATTTTAATATATGAATGGTGTTGCATATATTTAAATAATGTTGTAATATTGAATATTATATTTTTATTAATATTGTATTTATAATAATTTTAAGATTATAAGATGAGATTGTATGTTACTTGAGATTAAATGTGTTAAGACGTGATATTATTAATTTTATTACTGTATTTATAAGATATTTTTAACTTTGAAATTTTTAGTATGTTAATTTATTTTTATCACTTTTATTATTTTAATATTTATTTTAATTTATTTAATAAATGGTCCAACATAATAAAAATATAAACTTATTAGATGTTTAATATTTCTTTATTCAAGAAAAAATTAAAAGGAAATAAAACTATATAAATATATTTAAAAAAATAATATACTAATTATATTATAAATATAAAGTTTTTAAAAATTTTAGATAATGTAACTAAAATAGTTCTGTAAATTTTTATGTAAATATTTTTAATTTAATAATTAAAATTTAACTTGTTAAAAATATATCATAAGGATAAATTGGTAAATGTTGTTTTGAATTAATCTTACATTCATCTAATCAAACACTATAATTTTATATTCATACTGAATAAACCGATCAAAAGTAACGTAACATTTCCAATAATATGTAATGTTATATTCCGATAATCCTATTCTTAAATATAATCTTACATTTTATGAAGCAAACGTCACTTAAATATAATACGACGTACAAAAACTCCCATTGGCTCTTCAAATTCAGCTACCTATATCATATCTGAGATGCACCACCGCAAAGATTGTGCATGGCATGTGTTCACCTTCACCTTCACCTTCACCTTCGTCCATTGAAGCAGATAAATAGTTCAAGATGAAGTTGTGTAGATCTCCCTCTAACACAGAGTCGGGATCGGAGATCTCATAATGGGTCATAAGGTCCTTCACCCTGCGATAATGTTGTATCAAAAGAATAGCAAGCCAAAATTAGTGTTAACCAGAATTGTTTCAAGTCCAACATTATAGCATAAGTTCGATGGCAACAGAGAGCATATACATGAAGGACGTAAGTTCGTATCTGGTTGCCCCAACTTATCTCAGTTAGAGATTGTGCATGCTGGGAATTCATCTGTGCCTGACGAGCCATCTCAAGCTGGTCTAATCGAGACTGAAGCACAGCCATTGTTGAGGATTTATTCTAATGTTGTGATCTGTGTTTCCAAGTAAATTGTTAGCATAAGTGAAACTACAGTGGTTTTGACAATGTGGACAGACTCAAACCTTTCATTTTGACAAGTAGCAGGTACTCCTGTGGGAATGTGGACAATTCTCACAGCACTCTCAGTTGTGTTAACATGTTGACCACCAGCTCCCCCAGCACGAAACCGTTCAATAAGAAGATCAGATTCATTAATTTGTACACGAGAAGATCCATCACCTAGGATTGTAATTACAGCAACAGCAGCAAATGAAGTATGTCATCGTTTCCCATTGTCAAAAGGCGAGATACGGACTAACCTATGAACTACTACTTCTGCTTTGGCATATCCAAAAGCATATTCACCGTCAACTTTGATGGTTGCTCGCTGAAAGAACAAACAACCTAAGGTCAAAAACCTATAGCCTCTCAAAGAATCTTAATTAAAACCTAAAGCAACAGCACGATGGGCTTCATGCTTAGCACTAACTGGCATGACATGTTCCCAGATAGTGCTGAATGTGGGTTATTCTATGCATACTTAGTTTCTCTCTGTACTGAATTAGGTAATAGAAACCAATACCCTGTGCTGCTTAGATGAATGATAAAGAGAGGAGGTAAGAGACAAACCTTGATGCCTGCAATCTCACCCGGCATTTCATCCACTACTGTTACTGCATAGCCTTGCCGTTGGGCCCAGGTTTGATACATTTGCATAACCATTGCTGCCCAATCCATAATCAAAAAAGTAGTTACCGTATCTTTTACAAACCGATGAGAAATAAACCCTTAATCATTAAAAAAGAATGAAGATATGCCTAGATAAGAAGTGAGAGCCCACCGATTCCATGTCAGTGTCATTCTCTTCCTTTGCAAGTTTTATCATATCTATATGTTCAAGCAGTTCTTGCTCAAATGCCTTCACTTCTTTCATTTTACCCATTAATGAGCCATGTTCGCGGCTTATCTTACCAGCATGAACAGGATCATTCCATAGGTCAGGCTTATTCAGCTCTGTAGATAACAAATCCAATCTGATCATCAATTTCTTCCACTGCATCCAAAGACAATAAAGTTCTTAACAAGCACGTTCTTAGCACATATGTAACAGTCCATTAACGGAAAGATCATACTTGGAAGTAAATCCAGATACATACAGCAGAAATTAAACATCAAAACTTTGCACATACATAAATTCCAATATCCAAGGACCAAAAATTTTACAATAAACTGGAAAATTGTTAAAGAGAAGAAAAATAGCAGAACTTCAATCTCAAGTGTCAATTTAATATCATTATTAAGAAAAAATTGCAAATCACAAAAAAAAAAAAAGAGAACCAGAAAAGCATAAACTTCATCTGACACTGGATACAAGAATTGACCAAATGCCAATAAAACTAATACCTGAAGGTGTCTCTTGATAACTTGAATGGACAGAGCAATAGCAGCAGCATGACTCTTCCAATCACTTTCACTCTCCTCAAGAATTGTCCACTTACTGCTAGCAATCCCATCTACTGTAAGTCCATCAGACGTACAAGGTTCTATAGCAGCATGTGAACCCCAAACTTTTTCAATTACACCCAAGAAAACCAGCGAACCTGCAGGATTTGCCAGTGTGAGGAAATTGTAAAGAGCCCCAAACTTTTTCAAGCCGAACAACTCAGGCAGCAGCTGGTACTATTGCCCAGTGGGCACCATAGCCAACCCCTATCAACAGAGTACCAATGTGCATTGCTCCAGGACATCCCATAGCAAAGAAGACATGGCCAACAGCCATAACAAGCTGGGCATAATCCCTATACAGTGTGATGATTAAAGAAAAGTAAGGAAATTGAATCAAAAGATCAAAACCATTAGTAAAGTCTAATGGATTTGGCAATTTTTCATACGGTTGAAAATGATATCCGTACATACCTAACAATAATCTCCGAGAAGTAACCCCCACCAACACGACCAAGAAAGTTCCAAATGCTAATCATGGATACAAAAAAATGAGTATTATCATACCCTAGAGACTGGCTCATCCGACAAGGTTATCTATCACTGTCAATCCCGATCCCGAACCTAACAACGGAGAGAAAAAGATAAGCCAAAAGTCCGCTTTGATCAAAGCCTCCATCAAGGTGAATTCCTCCCCTCGACGAGGACCCCTCCTTTTCACCCTCACTGCTCCATCAGCGGCGGCTTGGAACAATTTTTCTTGCAAATGAGCAATTCTTTTGCGTCTTTCCGATGCCGGAAGCAAGTTCACATCCTTTGGTTTCTCATCTTCAACCTCACTGAATATTACTTGTTGCTCAGGCTTTGGTTTATATGGTTTAAGTTTTTGTTGCTCAGGCTTTGGTAAAAGAGGCTCTTCAACGGGATCTCCAGGCTCATCGCAGAAACTCAATTTAATGGGAATAGCGATGGTAATGAGAATAAGAAAGAACAATATCACTGTAAAAATTATGACAATAGTGTGGCTCAAATCAACAATATCCTCCAAAAGCATCACTCCCATCAAGGAGCCAATAGGAGGCACACACTGTATATAAATGTAAAACTTAAACCATCAGATGGCCTCACTTGTCTATGACCTCCAACAGGTCTGATTATTAACATTAGAGCAATAACTACCATCGCTGGCACGACTGCAACCATGAATATCAAAGCCGCTTGATCCGGGAAATTAATCATTGTGTATATCTGAGTCAAAATCGCACCACTCAGACCAGCAAATCCCTTGAGCATTCCTACAACAGGACCCCGGCTTCTCGGAAAGTTTTGCACACAAGGAACCAAAGAAGCTGTATTGAAGTAGGTTTCTCCATTGTTTCCCACAAATATCAAGATGCACATCTGCATACTGAGATGTATTAACAGTCTAAACATAATGAGATTTTATATTACAAGCACTTTCTGTAGATACAATCATTATCAGAAATGAAGTAAGCAATCAAATACTAAAACCTTAAAATGAACAAGTTATGGCGCAACAGTTAGCAAACATGGCAACAATTTCATATGGAGATTGAAAAGACCAGAAGAAACAGAGGATCAAACAGACTGAATTAATTGAAGAAATCAACAATATCGACTTCCAATATACATAAACCGATTGAGAAACAAGAGAAAAATTGAAATTTCATCTACAAAATCGATACTTACAGCCCACAAAGGCAAAACTGGAGCTCTCCCACAAACAATCAACCAAACCCAACCATAACCAATGAGATTCTGCAAAGCACCAACAAGCAATGCACCCAATAAAGGCAATATCTCAGATAAGCTTCCAGCTAAGAACCCAACACTATCTCCAAGATCTTTAGTCACACCCAGCTTGGAAAGCTGCCTTTGATTATAATTCAATGAAGTCTTTATTACAGGTGATATGCTGCCAAATACATACCCAACCCCAGCACAAGATTGTATCCACATTGCAGCCACGAATACCAGCCATCGATTATTCACAAACGCTTGAACCTTTTCTTTCATTTTCCCCATTACCAAAGAAGAAAAAGTTGGTTTGGGAATTTCTGGAACATGGTTTGAAAAACAAGATCGAATTTCAGTGAATCGATATCACGTCCCTGAAGGTTTCCATGGAAAATGATCATCTTCAAAACATATCTGTAGATAACGCGCAGATTGGTTTCTATAATGGTATTATGGACAACAACTCAACGTGACTGTGGAGTTCAAACGACACCGTTTTATTCTCTCATTAGAAGCCGGATAAATTGAGAGATTCAGTGACCAGCCGAAACAAATGCCCTTACTTTCCCTTCTCCAACCCCAACAAAGCTTCTTCCTTTACAGATCAAAATCCTGGTTTAAATTTCCCAGAACCCCTTTTCTCTGTTCAAGAATGTCATCAAACTCCAATTCCCTCCAAAATTACCCAATACCTTTATCCCCTCCCTTGCCAGCAATCTCAAAAGACATAGAGCTTGCAAGAGCAATGACAGCTTCTTCAAAATCAAGCCTTTTTGGACTCTCAAGAAGTGATGTTTGTTATGAAGATGAATGGCTCATTGCTGTCAACAAGCCTAAGGGGATCTATTGTGATAACGTTCTGGCCTCTGTTCCTCGCTTTCTCTCTAACTCACCCGAGTCGGATCGGCTCTGTGAAGGTAAATGTTGTCTCTTATCTGAAATAAGCTGATGTTATATGTGCTTCCCTGAGAAACGTGTACTTGATTATTGGAAGCTTTAATCTGTTCGAATGTTGCAAAATTTTGGTCTTCAATTTTTAATATGATTTTGAAGCAACAAATTGTTGCTTTTGTAAATGAGATATTATTAATTTTGGGTAGTTTTAGTTTTGTACAAGGTACCTTTAGCAATGGATTAGAAAACTACATGGACTTTGCTTCATTTGATCATATATGGATTTTCAGTTAGCTTGTAGAGTTCAAAAGCATTGTATGACAGTCTATTTTTTGCTTCTGATGGTTCATTACTACTTAAGCAAGTGTAATAATCAAAATCAAGAAGAAACCTTCTTTTGATCTGCTTGAATCTTTTTCTTTGTCAATCCAGAGAACCAATCTAGTGCATTAGAGCTCCATCTGGCAAATAGACTGGATCGTGACACAAGTGGCGTCATGGTTATTACCAAGTCGCACAAAGTAGCTTCTATGCTTGTCAAAGCATTTACTAATCACAAGGTTCAGAAAACATATGTTGCTTTCTGCATTGGTTCAGCTACACAATCAAAAAGAATCACCATCAGATCTGGTCATGGTCGATCAAAGTTTGGGGCATGGCGTGTGTATGCTGCACGTGATGTAGGTAGGAAACTACCAGGTGGTTCCATTGTTAGGGACATGGAAACTACATTTGAAGTTTTATCAATCAATGGACAACAATGCTACAAGGAGCCATCTGAATGTATGAAAGATGAAGAGAATTGTGTTGTAGTAGAAGAAAAAGCTGTTACCGACGTTGATGCAAAGAAAGACGAGATTTTGGTTAGAGCATTTCCTCGAAGTGGAAGAACACATCAAATTCGATTGCATTGCCAGTATCTTGGGTTTTCTATTAGAGGTGATGTAAAATATGAGGGTGTCTATGAGTGGAAAGGGACAATATATGATGCTCATGAGCTTCATGCAGAGAGCTTATCTTTTCAGCATCCAATTACTGGTTTCCCTCTCATGATTCAAGCACCCCTTCCTTCATGGGCTAGCCAAGCACTAGCCAAGCACTGCAGCTTTTAACAAATTGAAGGGCGCCCTCTGCGTGCACTTATGCAAATTTTAGCTTCTGAAGTTTTTTTGATTCAAACACAGTTCTTTCACTTAAATACTGTAGTTTTATTGCATGTTACTTGACAGATTCTAATTTGAGAACATATATTTCTAAAACCTGTAAGATTTAAATGGTTGAGGGAGAAAATGTAATTTGGGGATTGAGGTCACTGATTCGAAGACCTAGTTGTAAGTGATGACCTCATATCGACAATGGTGGATTCATCTGCTCCCAACCTGATGGCCTCTTTGCTTGCTCTTATAAACCGGGAAACGGCTCCCCTTGTGTACTTGTGAGCTTCTTTCACTGTCATTTTCTTGCTGATCTCATTAGGAAAACTGCTCAAGAAATGGTCACCTTTAAGAACAGCTACCAGCTGAACTATCTCGCACTGAAACTCAGAGAGACCAGCATCTTCTTTTGCTTCAGTTGTCCTCAAAGGTACCACATCTGGCAATGTCTCAGGGCAATCAGTTCTGGGAGAGGTTAACTCCCCAGCCACTCCCTCAAAAGTGCCAGCCCAAGCATCTCTATGGGTTAAGAAATTGGATGAGAGATTGAACATTTTCTTGATTGTTGCTGGGATTGATGAGTGCTTGAATTCTGAGTTTGGAGTTGGTCCCTGTGCTCCACTTATCACAGTGCCTTTCTTGATCCAAGGAGAGACCTTTATAGTTGGCACACGGACTCCGAGCCTATCGAATTTGAAGAACGAAGGAGCCGGGCCGGTGTTCCCATCCGGATTTGGGATATTCACATATGGCGTCTCAACATGGTCATAGAAACCACCATGTTCATCATAAGTGATCACCAACAATGTTTCATTCCACTGAGGGCTCGCCCTTAACGTCTCGTACACCTCTTTCACCAGCTTCTGACCATTAGCAACATCATGGGATGGATGGTCATCATTTGCAGGCCAACCTTTGAGATTGAAATACCTCGGCTCGATGACGGTCAAGCTTGGGAGTTTACCGTCTCTAGCGTCTTTCTTGAACGACAAATCGAACTGATGGAACTTGAAAACATACTTCAATTTCCTCAGGTTCCTATAGAACAATGTTGTGGGAATGTTTTGGAAGTAAATCCCGAAGTCCATACCATTCTCATGGATTCAATCGAATATCGTTTTCTGAGGGTAGCCTTCAGCCAATTGTTTCTTAACATGACTGGTCGAGCCATGGGAAGTGGCTGAGTACACAAACAACCTATTGGGTTGAGTCGGACCAGGGATTGCCGAGAACCAACGATCAAACACGGAGAATTCTTTCACCAGCGAGGAGCACCGACTCCGGTCGAAACCCTTTCACCAACCGATATAATTAGTGACCATTTTATAATATAAAAAAATTTAATGAACATTTTATAATTTTTAAAAGTTAAATGACTAAAAATAGATATATATATATAATATTTAATATATAATAATTTGGTTAATTCGGCTAATTAATCGATTTTGAACTGAGTTAACCGTTAATGTAATTTTCAAAAATAAAATAAAACCAAATTTACTTAAAATTAACTGACCGAATTAATTGAAATAATTTCGTTTTGGTCGGTTAATTCGGTTAAAACCGAATAATGCACACCCCTAACTTTTTTCAGATTAAAAAATTAAAGTCGGTAGCAGGAGACTCCGACTTTGAATAATAAAAACAACTCTAAAAACACTAAGTTAATGACAAGAGGTTCTGACTTCTAACAATGTTTCTATTTTTTTTAATTCGATCATTGTTCATTGTCGAATTTTAATAAGTCCGACTTTAATATTATTGTTTAAAGTATAAGAATAAAAAGGGCTTGTACCATATTTAAAGAGAATTTTTTTAAGTGTCATATTTAAATAAATTTATCTGATCATATCAAGTTAAAATTTTAAGTTTATGTTCATATTAAATCAGATTCGATTATTATGTTATCGAGTTTAATTTAAATTATTTTGGAGACAAATGTATATTGGGTTTTGATATAAAATAATCGCATTTAATTCAGTTTCAGATCAATATAATATTAAACACGAGTCAAATCTAATTCAGATATAAGTCCATTTCAATGAGATATTTAGATAGGGTAAGTTTTTACACACCTACCCCACCCCAACGGATTGAGTTGGGACCTCATATATCCCTTCACTTGATATTTCCCCCACCAAATAATTCTGATTTCTTCTTACACTATTCCAACCATAATTTTGGTTTGTGGTCTCAAATAACAGGTTTATCAACAAAATCAATTATAAAGGACACAATGTTAGATGTTGGGAAAGGCAGAACAAGCCTGCCCATGTTTACTTTTTGGTCCTTTCAATTTCCATGTTCTAAAGAACTTGGATGCTCACAATTTATAAAGGAAAGAAGAATAAAGAAAAACCAGATAGAAGAATCCAAAACCAGATCAATCAAATGTTTGGAATTGGAAATAATATGAGGATCATGTCAATATCAAATAATCTCAAACTTCCTTTATGTCCATTTCCCATGATTACCTTTTATGTCAACATCTACCAGACAACAGGTCCCCCCACTTTCAAATTTTTCTAACCATAAATTTTCCTGTCATTTTAAGCTACAATTCCATGCATAATTGCTAGATTTTTATAAAACATCTAAAACATTGCCACACTCCAATGTTATAAAACATTGCTGCTGTCTTCATTTCTTTCAAAAACTCCAAACAAACCCATATGGTATAATGCAAAATATAAGGACATGATGTGAATTTGCATCAAACTGTGGTTTGAACCAGGATGAAACAAACAAAAAATCCAGTGTTTTTATTTCCTATTGTGGGCTCGGTTCATGTGAGGTGGTGGGCAAGGGCCAAGGGCATCCTCATGTGCTTGTACTAATGAGTGTGGCCAGCACAAACCATCTTGCTTCTATGGTTAAAAGAACGGTTATCGTTCTTGGATGTCATGGGTTCGAACACCAATAATATCAGTACAGTGATTGAGTAATCAATGTGTAATAGTCGAGAGTATACTATAGAATAGATACTACTGTAATCATTGTAGTCTAATTCAAAAAAAAAATGTGTGTGACCATCTGCCACCGAATTGAACCAGGGAGGTTAGAGAGTCTAAACTCGAATATGTGTTTGATATTTATTGCTTCAATAATGTAAAAGAAAATTATCTCAACCCGACCCACCAGTTGGCTGTACACATAAATTCATGTACCCTGCCAGACAAACAATGTATTAATAATGTCCAATACTGTTATTGATCGTTTAGCATTGTAAGAATTAGATATTAGATTGTGTTACACCAATCCCTGCAAAAATATACATGGTAATATTGGTCTGAAATTTCTAAACAAACATCTTCATTTTGAAACAAAAGAGAAGTATATGTAATAGTTAACTACACTTGTATGATGATATAGTTTTCTCAGGGAAAATGTAAAGTAGTATACAAATATCTTTCATAGCCCTAATTTAACTGGGATTTAGCTGGTGGAAACAGGATTCAAAGCTCTAGCTAAGCCATTCATGGCACCATAGCCTTTGGAAGTGAAACTCAAGCACCCAAATAAGCCTTGTTTGTAAGGCAAAAATGTCTTCTTCCTCATTTCTTCAGCCTGTGCTCTATTTGCAGAGTAATGCAACTCATGTGGTGATGGTGGAACCCTCCTCTTCCCTTTTCCTATCCCTATCCCATTCACAGGCTTACTCTTCATGCTCCTTTGATTCTCTGACACATTGCTTACCTTGTTTTTGGAGTGTTGAATCCCATTCCCAGGTTTCTTTTCTTTGGTTGGGGTTGGGGAGAATGAAATGGTTGACCAGAACTTATAGTTGCTTCTCCCATCACTTTTGCTCCTCAAAAAATCCTTCAAGAAAACCCATCTCTTTGAGCTTCTTCCACCTGACAATGAAGCACGGGTTTCATTACACATCTCCTCATCGTTCTTCCTGTCTGGTTTCTTGTCTAAATCTTTATCCAAGGACATGTTTTGGTCATCCACATCAAAACTGGCGGTTCTTAAAGGGGACATGGGTCTCGTTCTTCTCCTTGAAGACTTGTCCCTTAACCTCAGATCTCTGCCTCTTACTTTGTTATCATCATCTTCATCATCATCATCATCATCTTCGTTTTCAATATCAAGCAAAGGAGCCAAAACCTGAGGCCTTTCCAAATGGGTGGATAGCTTCATAGGCCTGATCTGTCCATTCAAGAAAAGTTCATCAGCTGAGCTCATGGATCCTGTTTGACCCGACCCAAATCTCCCAGAGAACTCAAACTCATAACCCAGAGGCACTGAGTTATCAGGAGAGGATGTCGGGTCATTGAAGCTACTGAGGTGATTGCAAAGTGCATAGGACTAGCCGGTGCACTGTAGAAAAAGCCACCATTAATAGATCCTGGTCCAGCTTCCCTTCCAGGGCTTGAAGGAGCACTGACATAGGGCGTGGAGCAAGTGCTATCATACTCTTCAATCAAACCTTGGGGCTCATGGAGATCTAAAGCTCGGTCATCCTGGCTTGATTCATTTCCATTTGGGGTTTGAAACTTCATTTTTTTTTGGATGGAGAATTTGTTTTTGTTGTGAAAATGATGGAAATGAGGAAGGCAGTGGGATGTGTTTATGTTACTAGATTTTTTATTGGCATCCGTGTGATGCTTTTTATAACAAGTGTTAAATACCCAAAATGTCATTTGTCCCTACTTTAATTTATTTTATTATCCTAATTTTATTAAATTTCCTCTTTTCAATGATTACTTAAAGGAAAATTACTAGTCCAGATATCAGCTCATCTGATTACTCTAACACAACTTCTAATCAAATGAATGATGCCTGTCAACTGGATAGATAATGTTGACAAAACCAAATTATTGCCATTCACAGCAGAGGATGATCCGGCCTCAGAGTCCTTCAACTTTTACACCAACGGCCACAAATCGTGTACATCTTTTTTATGTCTTTATTTGTGTCTTCATTTTAAATTAAAGAGTTTAGAGTGTAGGATTTAGGGTTCTAGATTAAGAATTGTGGTTAAGGTTTAGGGAATTAGGAGTAGTGTATATTTTTAGGGTGTAAGATTTAGGGTTTAGGATATAAAAAATAATGGTTAGGGTTTAAAATTCAATTTTTTAGAATTTTTTATAAGAGGGATGGATGAAGGCATGATAAAAAGGTAGAGAATTTCTACTCTGAACAGGCTTGGATGATTCTAAGGTGAAACTATTAAAATAAGGCTAATTTAAGGTTAACATGTTCAACAGGTAGTTGGTTTGTACATAAATAATTACATAATTGTAATAAAAATGGTATATACATAAAATATTATGATATAAAAAATTATATACATATTTATTTTACTACAAGAAAATCTAATTTATTACAAAAACGATAAAAATTTTAGTAAGTACACAAATATCTACAAGTTGTACATAGTTTGTTACAAAAATCGTAATAAAAATGATAGGAACCGTATTTATTACAAGATATCACTAAAACCCAAAAGAGTTCATATTAGGGTAAGCATTTAGGTACATATCTATTTTACTACAAGAAAACCTAATTTATTACAAAAAGGTTTAGAAGTTTAGTAGGTATATAAATTACTACAAATTGTACATAAATTACTACAAATTGTACATAATTTATTACCAATATCGTAATAAAAACGATAGGAACCGTATTTACAAGATCTCACCTAAACCCAAAAGAGCTCATCTTAAGGTAAGCATTTAAGTACAAACCCAAACTAGGTGTGTACCTAAATACCTAGTTTAGTAGGTACATAAATCATTACAAGTTGTACATAGTTTATTACCCAAATCGTAATAAAAACGGTAGAAATCGTATTTATTACAAGATCTCACCCAAAACTAAAAGAACTCATTTTAGAATAAGTATTTAAGTACATACCTATTTTATTACTATAAAATAGGGTTAAAAAAATTTGACTGTTTAACCAGGGGCGAATCATAGAAGGTGTTTTGAGTCTAATCTTCGTCAATTATTATTTTATATATTAAATAGAGTTAAAAAATTTAAATTAAAATTTATTCTAATTTTTTTTATTTCCGTCAATAAAAAAATAAAATATAAATTTTAATCTCTTTTATAAAAAAATTTTAATTCCGCCCTCGTGTTTAACATTTTAGTGTTATTCGACATTGCTCTAATCTCATATTGATTCTACAGGAATCTGCTTGAAAGCAGCATCTCCGGTGACAGCAACTACTTCTCTTAATGTGGTTCGTAGGTGTTTATATAATCACTCATTTTTAATCTTAATTTAAATTATTAGTCGTATAATTTGAATAAGGGCCTGTATTAGACGATATTATTATGAATTTATTATATATGTTGGTTATATGCGTTCGTTATATATATATTTATATGTGTCTATAATACATATGTTATTATGTTAATTACGTATATATTATTTATTACTCTCTCTGTCTCATTTAAGAAGTTTAATATTAATTTCTTTTAAAATTAAAATTTTAAAACTTTAACTATAGTTATTTTAAATATTTTAATTTATTAAATTTTATAAAATATATATATTTTAAACTATTTGATTATAGGTTTCTAAAATATATTTTTTATATTTTTATCGATAATAGATTTAAAGTTATAATGAATTAAAGTTAAAAAATTTAACAAAAAAATCAATACAAGACAAATAAAGTGAAACAGAAGGATTATATATTTACGATATGGGTTTATTATGTATGTATTTATCTATTATAATATATATATATATATGTTGCATGTATATTATACTATATGTATATATTGTTGCGCATATCGTTGGACATGCATTATGAATGTATATTATTGTGTTTAAGAAATAGGATATATATTATATGCATGTATTATATATATATTATATGTGTACTATATGTTATCATGTATATTGTTATGTATTATTATTATTCAAATAATTATTAACATTATTAGTAATACATTAACGTCTAATGACTCATAAGTGTATAATATATAATAAAAATCTATATCAATCAGTCCAACGGTTCATGTACTACAAACCCATTTAAATAGCTACAAAGCCCAACCCACTAAAAAAACCTAATTTGTTATGTGATATAAGTGTAGTAGTCAAAACAATCCCAATCGTCAGATCAAAGAAGAAACAAACGGTTGAGATTGATTTTGAGAGAAGTTTCCAGAGATCCTCACACGCGACAGGTGGGATCTTCGACGTGCCACGCTCTCTGTCTCTTCGGCTCCCAACTGCGCGTGGGAGTCACACCACGATCTTTCGATTCCTCAAAAGAAGAATTTTTTAATTTGGGAAGTCATTTTTTGCGGACTTCAAAGGGGCTCTCCTCCCGTTTGACGCTGGAATAAAAGATTAAGGACGACGAATGATGATTTTAAACTGAAACCTTGCCGAGATCTGAGCTCTCCTATGATTGTGGGGTGGCAGAGAGAGTGATCGAATTTTTAAGTTCAAATTTTTTTGTTTGAATCTCTTGAAATGAGGGAAATTTTTTGAGTGAATTTGGGTGGATCATGAGAAATTATATCATAGACTATGTTTACGTCCCATTCAATAATAACCACCTACTTCACCGCTAATTGTCAACTCATTTTTTTTCAATCAATGAATCTTCACTCATAATTTATATGTCATTTTAAAAATATAATTTCTGAAAATTATATTAATTACATGGTTGATTAGGGGCAGAATGGGTAGTTTTTATTGACTAAAGACCACAATTAACGTAATAGGCCGAATCTATGATATAATCTCTTCGTGGACGAGAACATTTTTGGAGGAGACCAAAATTTTTAAATGAAAAAAAAATATCATCATAAAAGAGTTACTTATAGGCTTTTTTAAATAGAAAATGGGTTATTCTCCCTATAATCATTCTATGCCATAATAATTCCAAAACAAGGGCTTCCACGTGGTTTTACTACCCTTCTAGTCCCTCTAGTTATTCTTGTTTATATAAAGAATATACAATTTAAGCACTAAAATATTTTTTCAATCATAATAATGTTGGCAATTGAATCATTAGTTATTATTGGTGCTTCAACGTTCTTTTTATACTTTCAATTGAGTTTCTAGTTGTTAGAGACTGTCATAATTGAATTAGAGTCATTCGAGACACATTTTTAAATTAAAATTTTGTTTTTAGACGATTTGATATATATATACACTTATATGCATATCTGTACACTTCTACTTAAGGAAATAGTTGTTGAGGGCACTCCAGACTTCTCATATTGGTAAGCCTTATGGTGTTTTGGTATGATGGATCGGTACATCATTATTCGTTTGGGTATGATGGACCGATATACCTACATGCAAAATAGTCATTTAGGCTTCGAAAGAAAGGATTGGTACACGTACATGTGTATCGGTAAGACCCTCTTCATACCTTCTACGCACAAATTTGTATCGGTACGGATTTGATTTTGAAAAAATATTGTAGTTGAAACCCTAAACAGTATCATACTGGTGTCACCGTATCGATACAAGCCTTCAAAAATTTTAAGTTTGACTACTTAAAAATGTTTTTAGATTTTCCAAAACCATTTTGAAACACCTCAAACACATTTTTCAAGTTATATGGATTTAAAATCATTTTACAAATATTTTTAATTTAGTTTGAATCTATTTTTTAATTATTATATCAAAATAAGTATGTTGTTGAGCTTTATAAATTAAAAAATATATATAATAATAGAATGAGTTTGAAATTCAAATATAACATCCGAATCGAAGGTGTTATATAATAACTCTAGATATATCTAAACCTTCTAGTAATATATGAAAAGACAATTAAAAAAATAATCATTAAATTATCTTATAAATATTTTTACATCAAACTTTGAAAAACTATAAAATAAGCATCAAACTTTGAATTTTCTTATGAAGTTAGAATTGAGATATTAGAGGTCGTTAACGGTTTAGTAATGTGCCGACTGAGTATATTTATTTAATTAAAATAATATATTAATTATTATAAAATAATCATTAAAATATAAAAAAAATCATTTAATTATTTAATTATACCGCAAGTTTTAAAATTGATTTCAAGATATTTGTAATCACCGGAATTCGTCCAGGGAGTCGCCACCAATCGTTTTTTAACGGTGCGATTGGATCACCAAAAATCGGGTCTACGAACCAGAGTTGGATCCGGGAGTCTGTTACGCGTGAGGAAGGGTGAGCACCCCCACAACTCCCAAAACTTGGCACCTGTCGGTTACATAATATTTTATACGATCGAAAATAAGAATCCGGTATCGAATCTGTAATAAAACGGTTAATAATAATTTAATAATAATAATAAAACATTAAAATAGGAAAAGTATAACTTTTCAGGGACTAATCTGCAAAATAAAAACATTTTGGGGTTAAATAATATAAAATAAGGATGAAATTGAAATCAAATGTAAAATAATGGGTCTAATTGAACCAAACAGTGACCAAAATGAGACTCGGTGCAAACTGGGAGACCGGATGCAAAGATGCGCTGGAATGTAAGGACTGGACGCGCAATTTCCCCACTTCCTCAGGTTAGGCACGGGTTCGGGTCTGGATCAGGTTTGGTGCGGGTAACCAGGGCTTGAAACGGCACCGTTTTGGGCCCTAAGAACCGGCACCAAAACGGTGTCGTTTTGGTTCCAATATAAACACTTTCTCTTGTTTCTTTTTTGCCCTCAGAATCATTTGCTTCTTCTCTTCAGAATAAAAAAATGGAGCTTTGAAACTCTCTGGAGACATGGCCACCGGAGATAGCTCCGACCGCCGCTCACGGTGGCCGGAAACGAAAAAGATGCACACTTTCAGGTTCGTCATGATGCGTGGAGTATGGATTCGGCCTCAAAATTTCGAACAAAGCCACATACTTTCCAAGATCTAAAAAAAATAAGTCTCGAAACCTCTTTTTCTTTTACCTTTTTTTTTTTTTTGCTTTTTGGCTTCCGATTAGCACTCCGATTGGTCTTCTTTTTTACTCGACTATTTTGATGATATTGGTGGTTGTTTGGACTGGTTTTTTTCGAATAATATTTTTTTTGGATTGATTTTTTTGTCTCTGGTTGTAACTGGGGTTACAAGGAGTTCGAATGGGGTTTTTATACCCATTCTTACATGCATTTAAAAATATGAAAATAGGAGTTTTATCCTATCTTTTTCTAGGCCTAATCATACTTATTCTCTTCTTTTTGCAGGTCGAGGGGACGTTGGGCGGTGGCTGCTCCTTCACGTGGTTAGGGCGGTGGTCGGCGTTCTCGACGAATGGGGGAGCGCGTGACCACCACGCGCTTATTCGAACAGTCACGCGTGATGGTCACGCGCGGACAATTGAAGGGGGAATACCAAGGGGTGGTCGGCCGGTTTGGTTGTTGTAATTGGTTTAGTTAGGGTTTGGTTAGGGGTGTTAGATTAGTGTTAATTTTGTTTTGGGTTAAGGGTGTAATGGGTTTCTGGGTTTAATATTTGTGGGCATGTAATTAATTTTATGGACTTGGATTTAATATTGGATCTGGGTAATTATTTGGGTTGAGTTTAATATTTAAATGGGTTTTAATTAAATGGGTTATTACAGCTGCCCCTATTTGCTCATTGTTGTGTTACAGCAATAGAGCAAAGATAAAGAATAACCCATTTCATTTGGTATGGTTTCAGGGTTTTTCTCTTGTATGGATTCTTTTGGTAGGGTTAAGGCTCTTCTGGTGTGGTTGGGATTCTTTTGGTAAGGTTTTGGTTTTCAACGACCACCGCCTTTCTTCTGGAGCTTCAACTTGATCTACTCTACCACCCTTGTTGACAAAACCTTCAAAATTTGAGGATCTGTTGGAGAAGACGACACCAAACTTGAGTTGATGATATTATCATTTCTGTCGAAGACTTGACCTGGCTGCAACACTGTCGGAGAAGCATGGTCTGGTACGACACTGATGTCTAATCTAGCTTCACCACTGAGGAAGCGAGATCTGGCGAGGAGTTCTGATGCTCGATTAAGTTGCAACACTGACGAAGCACAATCTATCTGGTTCATCTACAACACTGACGCTGAGATTAGGAACAATATTTGATCTGCTTACAACACTACCGGAGTAGCGAGACCTAATGATGAGTTCTATCATTCTTAAGTTGCAACACTGACGAAGAGGCATGGTTTGTCTGATCCATCTACAACACTACCGTGAGATGGGAAGTGTCATTTGATCCACTTACTACATTGCCGGAGAAGCGAGATCTGAAAACGAGTTCTGTCACTCTTAAGCTGCATCACTGACGAAGAAGCATGATTTATCTGATCCATCTACAACACTGCCGCCGAGATGGGAAATGTCAATTGATCCACTTGCAACACTGCCGGAGAAGCGAGATCTAAGGACGTTGAGTTCTGACACTCAATTTAGTTGCAACACTGACGAAGCATGATCTAATGGAGTTCTAATGCCGCTACACTAACGAAGAAGCACCATTTGAGAACGAGTTTGCACACCGCTGCACTGACAAAGAAGCATGATCTTTACTATTAGCCGTTTACTTTGGGCTAATTGTACTATCTCCTTGAGTACAATCAGTGAGTATCGAACGTGGGATTGAAATTTTTCAAAGGATTTATTTCCTTTGACCATTTTTGAAAATGGATTTTAAAGGACATTTGAATTGTCCTCTTTTATGCATTTTTTCCCAAATGCACAGGGATCAACGGATTTGATCTGCCT
This sequence comes from Abelmoschus esculentus, assembly GCA_035048815.1. Lineage (NCBI taxonomy): Eukaryota > Viridiplantae > Streptophyta > Magnoliopsida > Malvales > Malvaceae > Abelmoschus > Abelmoschus esculentus. The sequence goes on along the minus strand of JAUCBN010000063.1, from coordinate 4,456,013 downwards.
TTACCGGTGGTCGTTTGCCCCGGGTTAGTTGTACCATTCCCCTGGGTACAATCAGTTGGTACCAATCCTGAGATTGGATTTATTCAAAGGGATCGGTTTCCTTTGACCATTCATGAAAATAGATTTTAATGGACATTCGAATAGTCCTTCTTAATGCATTTTTCCCAAATGCACAGGGATCAACGGATTTGACTCGCCTTTACCGATGGTCGTTTGCCCCAGGCTAATTGTACCATTTCCCTGGGTACAATCAGTTGGTACCAATCCTGAGATTGGATTTATTCAAAGGGATTGATTTCCTTTGACCATTCGTGAAAATGGGTTTCAATGGACATTTGAATAGTTCTCATCGATTGGTCTTATTTTTTTACCAAACGATTTATCTACTAAGCAACTGTGATGGTTAAGAATCCTTACCTGTTCTCCCTGATGAAGGTAGAGATCTGAGGTGAGGTCACAATCCCCTGTTGCAGTATTTTAACAGTAGGAGAATGTTTTTGCTTCACTACTTGTTGCAGTAATAAGATCTGCAATTCTTTTGCAAACAATTTAAAATGTGAAGGTTAGTGTGCATTTTATGATTCTAACCTAACATGCTTGATGCATGCATGCATGCCCCTAGCATGAGATGCAAGATGCATATGACAATGATTTTCGTAGAAATTGCTTGATCAACTGTCGATTGGTTGTTGACACTTTGACGGATGTGTCTCTGTTACCGGATGAGATTATCTAATTCCAATCTGTATGTTCTGTTTTCACAGCATCTCTTAACAAGGTACACTATCTTGTGTGAGATTGCTTCTAGTTCCTATGCTTTTAGGAGATTTCAGAAGCAATATATGAACACAAAAATTTGATACTTTTTATTAACAAAATTTTCATTGACAACAAAGGTAGTTACTGATAACAGTAAAATACAAAAAGACAAAATTTTGATTCCTCAATATTTGATTATCTAGCATTTCAGAGCTATCTTGACAGGGTATATTCGTGTGTCTAGGGGCTTTCAGGCAAAGTACTTCTTGACTGAGTCTGAATTCACCGGGTTGGGTAGATCTTCGCCATCCATTTCAGTCAGGATTAACGCTCATCCTGAGAAGGCTTTCTTTACTACGTAAGGTCCTTCCCAATTCGGCATCCATTTGCCTCGGAAGTCTTTCTATATCGGGAGAATCTTCTTCAGAACTAGATCCCTTTCTCGAAAAATTCGTGGGCGAACCTTTTTATTAAAGGCCCTCATCATCCGTTTCTGGTACATGTGCCCATGTCGGATAGCCCTTAGTCTTTTTTCCTCGATTAAAGCGAGCTGGTCATGTCTGGTTTGAATCCATTCTGCCTCATCTAGTTTTAGTTCAGACAAAACTTTTAAAGAAGGGATTTCGACTTCTATAGGTAAAACTGCGTCCATCCCATAGACTAGGGAAAAAGGAGTTGCCCCAATAGAGGTTCTATCTGATGTTCTGTATGCGAACAGGGCAAACGGTAGCTTCTCATGCCAGTCTCGATAAGTTTCTACCATTTTCCCCATAATTCTCTTGATGTTTTTGTTGGCAGCTTTCACTGCTCCGTTCATTTACGGACGGTACGGTGAAGAATTGTGATGCCGTATATTGTATTGCTTGCAGACTTCCGCTATAGTCTTGTTGTTCAGATTCAAAGCATTATCAGATATGATGCTTTCTGGCATTCCATATCGGCAAATAATTTCCTTCTTGAGGAATCTGCTTACTGCTACTTTGGTGACATTCGCATAAGTGGCTGCTTCTACCCACTTAGTGAAATAGTCGATGACGACAAAGATGAAACGATGACCATTGGAAGCCTTTGGTGAAATAGGCCCAATGACGTCCATGCCCCACATAGAAAACGGCCAAGGGGATGTCATCAAATGCAACGGTGATGGAGGAACGTGAATCTTGTCTGCATATATTTGGAATTTGTGACATTTCTTAGCATACTCAATGCTGTCACTTTCCATTGTGGGCCAGTAGTACCCAAACCTCATGATTTGTCTTGCCTTGGTGAACCCGTTAGCATGGGTTCCACAGACACCCTCATGTACTTCTTCGAGGATCATCTTGGCTTCGGTGGTATTCACACATCGTAGCAATATCTGGTCTTTTCTCTTTTTGTATAATATCTCGCCATCCAGGATGTAGTCAATTGCCAGTCTTCGCAACGTCATTTTCTCATTTTCTGAAGCCTCTTTTGGGTACTCACGATTCTTTATGTATTGTAAGATGTCATGGTACCAAGGACATTCATTGTTCCCGTCCTCTTCAACATTGTCGCAGTGGGCTGGAGAATCGTATATACTCATCTGTATTGGCCTCAAATCTGATGGTTGATTCACTTGAATCAGTGATGACAATGTTGCCAAAGCGTCCGCCATTTGATTTTCTTCTCGTGGCAAATAGTGGAAGGTTATTTCATAGAATGGCTTGATCAGGTCAAGGACCAAATTTCGATACTCCATCAACTTGTGGTCTCGGGTGCCCCATTCTCCTCGAAGCTGATAGATCACGAGCATTGAGTCTCCGTATACCTTTAGCTGTTTAATCTTTCGATCGATAGCTGCTCGGATTATCATGATGCATGCTTCATACTCTGCTACGTTGTTGGTGTAGTCAAAGTCAAGCTTACTGGCTAAGGGGTAACAGTCGCCTTCTAGGGATACTAGTACTGCCCCAATTCCCCTACCGGTGGCATTGGAAGCACCGTCAAAATTCAATTTCTAATGTTCGTTGTCCGTCGCATTTTCCTCTACACACATCAAGTCTTCGTTGGGGAAGTCAAAATTTAAAGGTTCGTAGTCCTCTAAAGCTCGACTAGCACGGAAGTCTGCTATGGCGCTCCCTTTTATGGCCTTTTGATTGACATACACGATGTCAAATTCAGACAATAGGATCTGCCATCTAGCCAATCTGCCCGTCAATGCAGTTGACTCCATCAAATAATTTAGAGGATCGAGCTTTGAGATTAGCCACGTTGTATGATACAACATGTATTGTCTTAGCCTTTTTGTTGTCCAGACTAAAGCGCAACAGGCTTTTTCAACTGGTGAATACCTCACTTCACAATCTTTAAACTTCTTGCTGAGGTAGTAAATCACTTTTTCTTTTCTGCCCGAGTCATCGTGTTGGCCTAACACACATCCCATGGATTTCTAGAGACCGTTAAATATAGAATTAGCGGTCTATTCGGCACTGGTGGCACCAAAACTGACGGGTTTGTCAAATAATATTTAATCTTGTCGAAAGCTTCCTGACACTCGTCGTTCCATTCGCCAGGATTATGCTTTTTTAAGAGTCGGAAAATAGGATCACATCTTTCAGTCAGTTGTGAAATGAACCGAGCAATGTAATTCAATCTTCCTAGGAAACCTCTCACTTGTTTTTGAGTGTGTGGAGGCGATAGCTCTTGGATGCCTTTGACTTTGTCAGGGTCAACCTCGATGCCCTTTTTGCTGACTATGAAGCCCAGCAGTTTTCCCGATGCAACTCCGAATGTGCATTTGGCAGGATTCAGCTTCAACTGAAACTTTCTTAATCTTAAGAAAAGCTTTCTCAAGACTCTTATATATTCCTCTTCGGTCCGCGACTTAGCGATCATGTCATCAACGTAGACTTCGATTTCTTTGTGCATCATGTCATGAAATAGGGCCACCATAGCTCGTTGGTATGTTGCCCCAGCATTCTTAAGTCCAAAGGGCATTACCTTATAACAGAAGGTTCCCCATTGTGTCATAAATGTTGTTTTGTGTATATCATCAGGATACATCTTTATTTGATTATACCCTAAAAATCCATCCATAAAGGAGAACAGAGAGTGTTTTGTTGTGTTATCGACTAGAGTGTCGATGTGAGGTAGCGGGAAATTATCTTTCGGACTGGCTTTGTTCAAGTCTCTATAGTCGACACACATGCAGACTTTTCCATCCTTCTTGGGTACTGGTACTATGTTAGCTACCCATTCTGAGTATTTTATTTCTTGGAGGAATCCAGCATTATATTGCTTCTTCACCTCTTCTTATTTTCAGCAATACATCAAGTCTCATTCTTCGTAGCTTTTGCTGAACCGGTTTGCAGTCTTCTCTTATGGGAAGCTTATGTACCACGATGTCTGTGCTTAAACCTAGCATGTCCTGGTAGGACCAAGCGAAGACGTCTTTGAATTCCTGGAGCAAATTGATCAAGTTTTGTCTAGTTTCGGCCATAATACACGTGCCAATTTTAACTTCTTTGCTTTCTTCATTATTTCTCAGACTCACAACTTCTACAGTTTCCTTATGCGGTTGGATTTGCTTTTCTTCTTGTTCTATCAGTCTTAACAATTCAGGAGGTACTTCGTAGTCTTGGTCATCATCAGGTTCTGTAGACTCCCTTAGACACATCTCCTTTTCGAAGATAAGCTCTGAATCAGCTTCAGTGTCATTTGATAGTTCAATATCTGGGGACCTGAAATAAAATCTTAGTTGAACACACTCATTAAGAATCTGAAATTTAATTGAAATTCAATTGTCAAAATGGAAAATAATAGCGGCCAAAAACTTTACAGCAAAAAGTTTTATTTTATTATAAACATAGTAGTTTTGAGCCCTTTTACAAAAGTTTCTTGCTACTCTCGGGCTAGAGTAACAATAGTGTTCTGAACATTACTCTGAAAACTTCCTAAAAACCACAGGTAACTCTTCTGCAGTCCAATTGTTCAGAGTAGTTCCTGATGTAGATGGCATGATTTTACCGGGATACATTCCCGTGTTTCCTTCTTCGGCGATAGCATTGATGTCTAATTTTCTCATCAATTTCCTTAGCTCGGCTTCTTCTGTTTCTGGATACATAATTCCTCCAAAGACGAAACTCTGGGACAATGGAAGGAATGTCATAGGTTCCCAACTAACCTCATTTCCTTGCAAACGAGCTTTTCTTCTTTCTTGTTTTTTCAAAATTTCTTTTCTCATTTGATCTGCAGTTGGCTTGTATCCCAAGCCAAAGCGGTCCTGTTTGTTGACGACAGCTGGTGCCTTAGCTCGACCTTGTAGGCGTCTTTCGAGCCCTCTACCCACTCGAGCTCCTCGCCCCAGGATCAATTTAACTCCCATTATCGTGGTTCTGGATAGTTTCGGTGTAGGGATTTTATTTCCCTTGGCAACAAAAGTGGCGCTAACAAACTCAAATGATCGAAAAGAACATTCGAGTGCCTTCTCATCGGCTTCCAGATAAGGTGCATCACTTGTGATAGAGGCTATAATGTCCTCTTCGGCATTGATTGTAACCAGTCTTCCATCAAAGATGAATTTTACTTTATGATGCAATGATGATGGTACGACCCCTGCAGAGTGGATCCACGGCTTTCCCAGTAGACAATTATAACTGGGTTTGATGTCCATTACTAGAAAATCGACGTTGTAAGTATTAGGTCCCACTTGTAGTGGTATGTCCATTCTTCCCACTACATTTCGCTCTGTTCCGTCGAAGGCGCGTACAATGGTGCTGCATGCCTTCATATGGGTATTGTCTATCGGGAGCTTATTTAGTGCGCTTAATGGCATCACGTTTAAGGCGCATCCATTGTCTATCAACATTCCTGGCAAGGTATATCCTTTGCAGCAAGTAGTGATGTGTAGAGCCTTGGTAGATCCCATGCCCCCTAAAGGGATCTCATCATCATTGAAGTGAATAAAGTTGTTGGCGTTCAGATTGTTCACCAGTCTGTCGAGCTTATTCATTGATATATCATTAAGAACAAAAGTCTCGTTGAGTACCTTCAGTAGTGCATTTCTGTGAGCTTCTGAACTAAGCAGCAACGTAAGTATGGATATACGAGCAGGTAACCTTCGGAGATGCTCAACAACGTTATATTCGCTGTGCTGTAAAAACTTCAAAAATTCTTTCATTTCATCCTCCTTTACTGGCTCATTGACTGGCGATTCAGGTTCCTGAAAAACATTTCTTGGCGGTTCCACAATCGGGGCCTTCCCTTTCAGGTCTTTGTTTCCTTTATAGCCATATTGGGCTCCACTTCTCGTATGAATGTCACATCGTTTACCGCCTCTGACGTAGTTTTCAGCGGGTCCTCGTGATGAGTGATTTGACAATCGTACTTCCATGGGACTTTCTTTAGATCATGAAAAGGGAAAGGTTGCGGTGCCTGAACAGACAATCTGGCTTTCGCAGTTTTGCTTACTTCAGATTTCTTAGGTTCTGAAATTACCAAGAACGGGACCTTCTTGGCATTGTTTGGTTCCGAAGCGCAAACCTCCGCCGTTCTAGATACTTGCTCTTCAAAGAATTCAATCTCTTTATTGTTGATCAATTCTTGCACGAGAGCTTTGAACTCTGTGCAATCTCCTATCATATGGTCCATCGTATTGTGATAAGGATAAGATTGATCAAGGGCTTCTATACCTCCAGATGCTGGTGGTATTAAACCTCTTTCAACTAACATTTTCCATACCCATTTTAGTGGAGATCTCACTTCCTCCACTCTGTATTTGGTCCTCCTGTTGCTTTGATCCATAATCGCGTTCACCCCGGGATCCGCATGATTCGGTAACGGATTGCCTGTCTCAGCGGTTCCTGCAGAATCATCGAACCGCACTACTCCTATCTGCATAAGCTTTTCAATAAGCTTCTTGAAACCGATGCAATCTTCAATCGAACGCCCCACCGCTCCAGCATGATATTCGCATTGAGTATTCGGGTTGTACCACTTCAGATATGGTGGTTGTATCGGTTTCATATAGAAAGGCGACACGACGTGCGCATTGTATATGTTTTTGAAAAGTTCACCATAGGATATTGGAATAGGCGTGAATTCTCTTTCTATCTTTTGATTCTGATTTTGCTTTGGTTTCTGCGTGCTCGATGACGCGGCCTTGGGCTACCATGTTGATGCTTTGGAATAACTGACATTATGGACGCCGGTATCTCCACCTTCATTATTATTTTTCTTGTAATAGGGTTTTTTTGACGACTCCTCGTCTTCGAGCTTTCCGCTGCGAATGGCTTGTTCAATCATCTCACCATTCATTATGATGTCTGAGAAATCTTTTGTTGCACCTCCCAAAATTCTACCAAGGAAGGGCTTTTTCAGCGTCCCTACAAAGAGCATTACTGTCTCCTTCTCCGATAGTGGTGGTTGGACTTGTGCGACTACGTCCCTCCACCGTTGCGCATACTATCGAAAACTTTCATCATGCCTCTTTTCCATATTCTGAAGAGTAACCCGGTCGGGGGTTATATCAATCATATTGCTAAATTGACGTACAAAGGCTTGGGCCAAGTCTTTCCAGGAGCTAATTCTGGAGCGGCTTAACTGGTTATACCATCTTGCCGCGGAGCCTGTTAGGCTGTCTTGAAAGCAGTGTATTAACAGAGGATCATTGTCAATGTACCCAGTCATGCGCCTGACATACATAGTCAGATGAGCCTCAGGGCAGGTCGTCCCGTTGTATTTCTCAAAATCTAGCATTTTAAATTTCGGGGGCAACACGAGATCAGATACTAGGCTTAGTTCTCTAGCCTCCATTCTAGGGAACTGGTCGATATTTTCCATTGCTTTAAACTTTTCTTCCAATTGTTTGCATCTATCCTCGAGTTCCTTCGGTAACTCAACTCTAGCTTTCTCTATTTCATTGAAATCGGGCACTGTGTAATCGTTGGGATTATGGATTACCAACCCTCCTTGAAGATGAGTTTCAGTTTGACTGATCTGCCCTTTGGGAATTTTAACTGATCCTTGGGCGGGGAGAGGACTTTCCGAGTGTTCAGCTGCTGTGCCCTGTTCCACAGCGATTCCTTTCATTTTCTCCGGCACTTTTCTTGCTAACAACTGCGCAATCTTGTCGAGCAGTTCATCTTGTGTTTGAGAAATGTGAGTACGCGTATCCTGTTGTGCTTTATCCAACTTGTTTTCCATGTCTCGCTTCATTTCCTCATAAGCTTTTTCTATTTTGGCTAGTCGTTCTTCCATTCTTTTGGTTCTGAATCGAGTAAAATGTGGATGTTGGATTTGATCAGGTTCCAGTATTACTGCATTGATAGTATCCTGGAGCATTAGGATCATGATAATAATAAAAATAAATGTGATAATGCATGAATGCAACTAAAATGATGGAATGTTTATGCAAACCGATACATTATATTAACATTGCAAAACATTTTACAAAAAGGTGTTGATTTTACTACAACTTTGAAAAGGAAGCTCGTTCTACAACAAGGCTTTCTATATACAAGGTGGGCCGCGCTTTACATATACTGCTTGGCCTTTATTCCCAAAACCTTGATCTTTTTTAGAAGTGATGCGAGCTTCTTGCCCTTGTTTGATTCCGCTTCAAATTGCAGGCTAAGAACTTCAGCCTGGACTGCTAACGTCTGTAAGTGTTCGGCTACTTCCCGAATTTGTACTAAGGCCTCGGATATTGTACGATCTCTGTTCTGGACTTGTTCTTGCGTTCCGTTAACCCGAGCCTTTCATTGTTGTTCATCCCATTGACGCAACTCTTCCATGTAATTCAATTGTGCTTTGCAAGCCTGCATAGCTGCCTCTATTTCTCTAATTTGTCTTTTCAAACCCTCATTTTCCTCTCGGCTTACTTCCAGCTGAGCTGCCGAGCTCTGGTGATAATTTTGTAGATTCTCCTCTAGATCGATGATCTGACCTCTCAAGCCAGCATTTTCGGTTCTAATGCGAGCCAATTCTTTTTGATCAAGAGCCTGTTGACTCTGTGCCTCATTAAATCTGCTTTCCCAATATCGGGCCTTTCTTTTTTCTTCCCGGATCTCAAGCTTCCAGTCTGCAAAAGAACTCCTGAGGTCTGCATATTTTGTCGACTTTCAAAGCTTTTTATATCCTCCCTGTAGGTCACTTAAGTCCTCCTCCGCTCTACTTTTACCCTTTTTTAGTCTCTGCATTTCTTGCTCCTGAGACTGAATGCCAAACTCTAGTTGTTTTTTCTCATTTTCCAACCTCGATAACCTCATCTCCATGTTAATATATTTTCCCTCAAAGTCCTGCCTGACGATCTCCATGTCGGAAGGATTTAGTCGGAGTTGCTCTTTTAACGGCATACTGACTTCCGAGTCTCGAATCGGTACTTCATCGTCGATTCTCCGGTTCCTCCATCGGCGATACTCCGAGTAACTCTAGGTTTCTCGTCAAACGGTTCCATTTTCAAAGGGTACTTCCATGCCTTCGCGATAGCAGCAACGACCCTTTTGTAATCCCTTCCCTTATAGGGGAAGTCACACGTGGCCAGCCCTCTCGTTGCTGGAATAAATTGTCTCGACCTGTACTGGTGGGAGACCATCAATGGCGCGTATCCTGTTGCCCCCCAAATACCAAGCAAAGGGACCCAGTCATAACCTTCACAGCTGTACGTGATTTCATGAGGAAAAAACCAACTAGCCTTCCACACGATATCCCCCTCTCGTAAATTGCGTAGAATGGCTTTCCACTGATCGTATGGGATATTGTCGGGTCTTTGGGTATGTGCCAAATCCCTTAGCGGTGAATAATGGTCGAAGCAAGCCCGATACGAGGACCTTTTCGGCTTCCAAAAGTGACTATGGAACCATACAAGCAAAAGTTGAGCGCAACCAATAAACCTTCCTTCACCACTTCTTCTACAAGCAATAAGCGATCGGAAAATCTCGGCGAGGATGGCGGGAAACGGAGTGATACCTTTGTCGAGATAGTCAAACAATTCCATAACAGCGTCATCTATATACCCGAGTGACTTGGGAAAAACGACTAACCCGTAGACGGCCAGTGCAAACAACTTAACTTGACTTTCGCATTTAGCCTCTGTCTGGATCAAATCCCGAATATCTCTCCATGCGATGCACTTAGTTTCACCCTTCTCCTTGATTCGGGACTTTGCTCATTGCTCATTTTTTCCGATCAACTTTAGCAACCTTTTCTGGAAAGCAGGCGAATCAGGCGGCTTAAAATACACCTTATCCGACTGGAATCTCGGACATTGAATTAAGGCAGTGTACTCCTCCATCGTTGGTGTGATATCAACATCTCCCATCGTAAAACAACTATACGAGGGATTCCAGAATTGGGCCAAGGCTCGAAATAACGCTTTGTCGATGCTTACGTCGAGCAAGTATGGCAGGTCTCCGTAATTGGCGAAGAATAGAATTTTAGTATTATCGTCCCACTGATCCCATATGTATTTCAACTCCTGTAACTGATTTTGTGTCGAAGCAATGCGTGTAAAATCGTTGAGGTCTGTCTTTTCACCTTCCATTATGCTGTCTCCCTTCTGATATTGGGTTTCCTCTGACCATCGTTGGATTCGAAGGTTGGCTTCCACCTTGTCTAGAAAACGGTTCTCCATGGCTGAGCCTTTCTAACAGTTGTATTGTTATCAACACCTTTTTATTTTATTTAAAAAAATGTCCATGAAAAACAAGAAAACGAAACAGGATAAACAAGTATCATTAGTGTCAGATCCAATAAATAATGAACGAAATAAATATGATGCATGTTGCATGAATAATGACATGATAAATAAATAACAGAAATAATAAACGAGGAATAAATAGCGAAAATTAAAGGTATAAATAAAGAAACTCCCCGCTCTCTCTCTTTCTAAAAAAAGAAAACTTATAGGGTGACCCTCTAAATGGCCAGAGGTCCGGCATGACGGCTCTAAAGGTGGGCTTCTAGGGCTCACTATATGTGGTTCGGTTCTAACAGGTACCCGAATGAAATTTATTACCCTGCTAAGGATAATAAATACGATTCAGGGGGATACGTTTCTCTAAGTCTATGCGAAGACGTCGGTCTCACGAAGACAAAGGGAAAAATATCCCGAAAGCAATTCACCATCCTACACGGAGGCGGAACCTCACGAAGGAGTGGTTTCATGCTCCCACTTAATCGGACGGAACCCGGGTTGAGGGTTAATGAAATGATGTACCTGAAAAGGATTTTAAAAACGTTGGTAAAATATTTTAAAATAAATAAATAAAATAATAAATAAATAAAATAAAATTAACCGAATTTATATTTTCGATCGTTAAATAAAATGTAACCGACGTTGCGGCTCAACTCGCAAAAATAAATCCCCAGCGGAGTCGCCAGCTGTAATCACCGGAATTCGTTTGGGGAGTCGCCACCAATCGTTTTTTAACGGTGCGATTGGATCACCAAAAATCGGGTCTACGAACCAGAGCTGGATCCGGGAGTCTGTTACGCGTGAGGAAGGGTGAGCACCCCCACAACGCCCAAAACTTGGCACTTGTCGGTTACATAATATTTTATACGATCAAAAATAAGAATCCGGTATCGAATCTGTAATAAAACGGTTAATAATAATTTAATAATAATAATAATAATAATAATAAAAAAACATTAAAATAGGAAAAGTATAACTTTCCAGGGACTAATCTGCAAAATAAAAACATTTTGGGGTTAAATAATATAAAATAAGGATGAAATTGAAATAAAATGTAAAATAATGGGTCTAATTGAACCAAACAGTGACCAAAATGAGACTCGGTGCAAACTGGGAGACCGGATGCAGAGATGCGCTGGAATGTAAGGACTGGACGCGCAATTTCCCCACTTCCTCGGGTTAGGCACGGGTTCGGGTCTGGATCGGGTTTGGTGCGGGTAACCAGGGCTTGAAACGGCACCGTTTTGGGCCCTAAGAACCGGCACCAAAACGGTGTCGTTTTGGTTCCAATATAAACACTTTCTCTTGTTTTTTTTTTTTTTGCCCTCAGAATCATTTGCTACTTCTCTTCGTAATAAAAAAGATGGAGCTTTGAAACTCTCTGAAGACATGGCCACCGGAGATAGCTCTGACCACCGCTCACGATCGCCGAAAACGGAAAAGATGCACACTTTCGGGTTCGTCGTGATGCGTGGAGTATGGATCCGGCCTCGAAATTTCGAACAAAGCCACAGACTTTCCAAGATCTAAAAAAAAAGTCTCGAAACCTCTTTTTCTTTTACCTTTTTTTTTTGCTTTTTAGCTTCCGATTAGCACTCCGATTGGTCTTCTTTTTTACTCGACTATTTTGATGATATTGGTGGTTGTTTGGACTGATTTTTTTCGAATAATATTTTTTTTTGGATTGATTTTTTTTGTTTCCGGTTGTAACCGGTTACAAGGAGTTCGAATGGGGTTTTTATACCCATTCTTACATGCATTTAAAAATATGAAAATAGGAGTTTTATCCTATCTTTTTCTAGGCCTAATCATACTTATTCTCTTCTTTTTGCAGGTCGAGGGGACGTTAGGCGGTGGCTGCTCCTTCACGTGGTTAGGGCGGTTGCCGGCGTTCTCGACGAATGGGGGAGCGCGTGACCACCACGCGCTTATTCGAACAGTCGCGCGTGATGGTCACGCGCGGACAGCTGGAGGGGGAATACCAAGGGGTGGCCGGCCGGTTTGGTTGTTGTAATTGGTTTAGTTAGGGTTTGGTTAGGGGTGTTAGATTAGGGTTAATTTTGTTTTGGGTTAAGGGTGTAATCGATTTCTAGGTTTAATATTTGTGGGCTTATGGACTTGAATTTAATATTGGATCTGAATAATTATTTGTGTTGAGTTTAATATTTAAATGGGTTTTAATTAAATGGGTTATTACAATATTCTTCCAAAAATGTTTTAAATGAATGGATGAAAGAGTTTTTCTTTTCTATGATTCCTTTCGTCTGAACATTTATGAAAACTAAAAAGTTTTTCATTCTTTTATTTGAAACGTTTATAAAAACAAAAAGTCTTAAAATCAACTGGAAAAATACTTACGTTAAAACATGCAAATAGTTAATATTTTATAATAATTAAATAATTCAATGATAATATTACAAAATTTAATTTTATAATAAAACTATAGTACTTTAATTGGATGAATATTTCTTATCAATTTATTATTAACAATAGTTAATAATATCTACCGACTTAATATTTATTTTATAATAAAATTTAAAGTTTAATATTTATTTTCTGACATTCAAAACTTTAAAAAAAAATACTTAAAATAATTTGATAATCATTTATTAACTCACCATAAAATTATGATTAAATTCTCTGATATCAATTTATAAGTACAAATCATCTATTTTTAGTTGTCTCGTTGATGTCGCTTTTTAAATTAGTGAGTTTAAGATTTAAGTTAAAGAGTTATAATTAAGGTATGTAAGTCGTAATATGTGTTTTTTAAGATATAATATTTAAGATATAAAAATTAAAGATTTAAAATTTATTTTAAAAATTTTTACAGAAGGAGGTATAGGTAATAGCAGAGATCCTCTATCTCTTTATCATATCTTTTTTTATGTCTTTCTATCGAAAAATTTTAAAAATTAAATTAAACCCTAACCTTTATTTTCTATATTCTAAACCTTAAACTCTAAAAATACATCTTACACTTAATTCTTTAAACCCTAACCACGCCTCTTAACTTTCAATCTAAAATTCTAAACTCGAAGAGATCCACTGATTGACCTAATAGTCAAAGATGTTCATCCTGTCCCATCATATAGGTTCGAATCCCTATATGAGAAAAAATTATAATCTCTCTAATTAATAAAAAAAAAATTATAAACTCGAAACTATTTAATTTAGGACGGAGAAAAAAAAGAGATACATAAAGAGGTAGATTTCTACGTACAGGGAAAGGATTTCTACTCTCCATTTACCTGGAAAATTCAGTAAAAAAACAAAAGGAAGCAAAACGGTAAGCGACCATTTCAAATTTCAGTACATCTCGATGCAGAAAAGTCCAAGCATAATCCGACGCGGTTTCTGTGGAAAAACAAAATCTAAATTCATTGTTTCTTTCTCTCTCAATCGCGCGATTTCAACCCAAAATTTCTCTCAGTCGCGCGATATCGATCGATACAAACCGATTTTTGTCATAATTTTCTTGCCAGAAGAACAGCTAAATTCAAACATATGTTACTGTCCTCTTCTGCTGTGTCGGATGACTCGTTTTCATGGTACATTTTGTCCTTTTTTTAATGTGCTTTTCGATGATGATCACGCCTTTGTTCTATTTGAATCCCAATGTGTTTTCCCTCTAGTTTTTAGTTAAAATCTGGTATAGTGATGTGTACAATTAAGCATCATTACAAAATTTGCATAATTTAATGTTCTTTTTTTTCTTTCTTTTTGGGTTTTTGTTGTTGTTGTTGCTTTAAACTTTTTTATCATTTAAATACAATATTTTCTTGACTTGAGCGAGATTACGTGTTTTAGAACAGTGGTGTTGAGTGTAATTTCCAGGTACCTTCCATGACTCGAGAGTTTTACAAGTCAATGAAAGCAATGCTATATTTTGCTTTGTTTTCTGGGTATTTATATGAACCAGCTGGAGAGCATTTGGGTTAACAAGTGTTTGGTTTTGGTTTTTCTTCTGAATTATTTCCATTTTCTAGTTTTTTTCCCATGATGTTGCCTAGTAAGAGGCCTGCTTCTGATGATGATGAAGGGTTGGAACTCATGGCTCCTGAGCCTAAAAGAAGAGCTAACCTGAATAAGTGAGTTGGGTATTTCAAGTTAAAGTTTAATAATTCTGCATGTTTTTGAATTGGGGTTTCTTTAATTTCTTGTTTTCTTGCAGTGCTGTTAGAAATTTAATGGGTGTTGGAGGGCTTTCCTTCAACAAAATTGTGCTCAACCTGGAACCAATGCTTAGATTATGGGTAAGTTCTGCTTTATATGTTGATTCTTCTTCATGTGAACGAATTTGTTAGCTGAAAATGCATCTATACATTTGAATCTTGGTTTGATTTGCCTGAGTTCTTAGTTTATATCACTATTTTAATTCTTATACATATCATCGGTGATTAGGTTCGAGAGGCTCGAAACCACAATTATGTCCTCCATTCCTCCATCTTCAAGGTCAGATATTTTTACCTCAAGCATTTTGATGTTCTTCTTTCATGTTTATATGTATCCGTATGCTGTATGTTTGTTGTCTATCCATTAACAGTCTAAGTTGGTATTTTGTTTATTGGTTTAGATCCTCGTTTAATCAGATTGAGCCACCTAGAGGACGAAGGCTGCAGTTGCGTTTTGTCGATAAACTGCCTTCGACCGTATTTACAGGCAACAAGGTTGAGGCTGAGAATGGAAATCCCATTAGGATTGTCCTTGTTGATGCAGCCAGCCAGGCAAGGGTCTCATCTGGTTCATTGTCGTCCATCAAGACCGAGATTGTTGTCCTCAATGGTGATTTTGGTGCTGATGAACGACAAGATTGGTCGGACAGTGAATTCAATGCCAATGTTCTTCGTGAACGAGAAGGTAGAAGGCCATTGGTAACTGGGGATCTCAATGTTACATTGGTAGATGGTGTTGGTACCGTTGATAATGTGGTTTTCACCGACAATTCGAGCTGGATTAGAAGTCGAAAGTTCCGTTTAGGAGTTAGAATTGTACAAAATTTTTCCGGTGAAGTGACGATCAGGGAGGCTACAAGTGAAGCATTCATGGTGAAGGATCATCGTGGAGAATGTAAAAAGCTCAAACACTATTTTTTTTCAACTTCAATCCCATATTTAGTATAATCTTGATAACTGACCTGTAAATTTATTCATATGCAGTGTACAAGAAACACTACCCTCCTCAACTACTCGATGAAGTATGGCGTCTCGAAAGGATAGCAAAAGACGGTGCCTTCCATGCACGTTTGGCTTCTAAAAATATTCGTAACATAAAGGACTTCCTG
This sequence comes from Abelmoschus esculentus, assembly GCA_035048815.1. Lineage (NCBI taxonomy): Eukaryota > Viridiplantae > Streptophyta > Magnoliopsida > Malvales > Malvaceae > Abelmoschus > Abelmoschus esculentus. The sequence goes on along the minus strand of JAUCBN010000063.1, from coordinate 4,440,315 downwards.
AGGCTGCAAGTTACCGATCCATCCACACTACGCAATGTAATAAATCAAGAATTCTTCATGCCAATAACAACATTTAATCGTTTTTTCCTTCTGTTTGTTGAACCTGTCTGAATTGTGACATAAATGCAGATACTTGGTGTTGGGATCTCGAACAGGGTATGGGATACAATCATAGAACATGCCTTAACTTGTGTTGTTGATGATAATGAGTGGTATACCTACTACGGAGCTGCTCAAAGAGTTGGTCTCCTGTTAAACTCCATTTACCAGGTCATTGAAGTAACATTTGATGGCCAAAATTACATGCCTGTGGAAAATTTAACCTTTTCCCAGAAGGTTTGTGTCATATACATGAATTTCGCAATTACCGTACTTCACCTTATTATGTTTAATATAAGATTGAATGATTTTCCTCCAAATCATTTTTGCAGCTTCTAGTGGAAGAAGCAAAGAGGCAAGCTTACAAGAATGTTCAGGACCTGGTCTTGATCGATCGGCAAGCAATTGCCGCCAGCCCTTCAATGCTCTTTACAGATCTGCTACCTGAACCTGTAGGGACCTCGAATTTACTTCTGCATCAACCTGATTTCTCAGCTTCAAACCAAGGTAAAGGACCGGACATACCACTGGGGTTCAACCAGTTTTAGATTTCGAGTTCCTTCTTTATTAATTGAAGTGCAAAACAGGTCTCATATGCTTATGAAATCTTTATATATGCAGATCAGTCAGGCATGTCACTGGGATTCAACCAATCCTCGACATCCTACGCCTATGAAGTGGAAGATCCCAATCAATTCCAGGAAATTGAATCGTTTAATCCAATGCACAGAAACAGTTTCCGAATGGAGGGAATTTTCCCTTACAATGAAGGCAACGTTTTTTCACTTTTCACGGACAATGGTTTCGGTATATATCAGGATAATCCCCAGGCACAAATGCTAAGCTTAACATCATCTGTTCCTGCCTGGCCACAAGGAAATGGATTTATTTTGACTCCAGACTATGAATCATCATCTATAGGCTTCCTTGCTTCTTCCCCAGGCTTCAATGTACATAATCGAAGCATCGGAGAGGCGAGAGATGTGTGTCCCAAAGCTGGATGGTTAAAGTTACGAGCTGTTATCCAATGGAGGTCACTTAGGCGCGGTGCTGCAAGAAGGCGGCACTGGCTGCCACAAGGTATATGTATATAAGTAGGTACAATTGCACAGCAATTAACCATGTCCAACATCTTTTATGTAATCTGGAGATAATAATCTCGTAGGTATCTTTTACCTTAGGTTTCTACATCTTAACTTGTATGTAGTGTGAGGTTGTAGGAGGGCAATCAGTCTTATTCTCCTAGGTTGTTGATTATTTAGCTCAAGATTTCACCTTTGTAACTTGTAACTAACAATTGCAACAGAACAAGGGTGTTTGCAAACAATGCTTGTAAGTTAAAAATATTACTGTAATAAAATCATTCTGATTTGTGAGTTTTTACAACATTTACTATCTCTTGTAGTAGTAAGACCAAGTGTCTAACAATGATAGTTGCTTTAGTATTTGAGATTTAGAGTTTAAAATATTTTTTTTAAAATTGATTATATCGGTATTTGATATAAATATTTAAAAATTAAAATTATATAATATATATAATAATTTAATTAAAATTTTATTTTAAATAATTTATAATTTTATGTTAAGTCCTTGAGATTTTTAATTTTATTAATTAGCTTAATGACGTTTAACAGTGTTTAACGTTAATAATGTTCAACAGTGTTCGACGCACATGGTAGTCTCATCTTTAATTTTTTGTGATTTATTCTTTGATAATTACAATAAATATATATGTCTATATGATATTATTATTGTATTGTGTATTGTTAAATATAGTTATCGTATTGTTTTAAGTTATTTATAGTTAGTTAACTAAAAGATTTTATTTATAACAATTATTTTAATCTAAAATAAATTATCTATAATTAAATTATTTAGAAAATATTATTAAAATAAAAATTCAATTAAACAAGATATTGACAAAATAAATTGATCCGTTATTGGTATCAGGATGCGGGTTTAGACTTTAGAGCAGTAAAAATCCGGTTATATTTAACCAAGTTACCAAACAAGTCTTCCCTGTCAAAACTTCCCTATTCCAATTTCCTTGGTAGATCTTTCTAGTTTGAAGCCCTGACTGAGCTTTAAGAAACAGAAAAACAAAAATGGCAGCAAAACAAATGGAGGAAATTCAAAGAAAATTATCAATGTTAAATTACCCTCGAGCCAATGCTCCAGCTCAGTCTCTTCTCTTTGCCGGCATGGAACGATACGCTCTTCTTGAGTGGCTCTTTTTTCGGTAATTTCAAATTCAACACTTAATTCCTTTTTTTTTCTTTTCTTTTTTGGATTTTAGATTTTTCTTTGATTGGGAATCTAAATTGGGTTGAATTCAGTCTGTTAGGGGATAAGTCACCGTTTTCGCAACAAAAATTGCAGGGGGATGCTACGGATCGCGATGAGGAAACTTCTAGAATCCAATGTAAAGTTTATTATCTCTTGAATTCATCTTCTTCTTTTGTATTTGTGTTGTGTTTACTTTTTTGTTTGGTTTGAGGGGAAATTGTTAAAATTTGCAGATTTGGCTGAGATTGCGAAATTTTTGGGGATTACTTCTACAGTTGATACAGAAGTTATCCAAGTAAGCTAGCTTTCATTCTAAGTTAATGTTTTTAGAGGTTCTGTTTGATGCTTTGCTTCTCTGAAAGTTTCCCAAAAAGAATGAAACAGATATTCAAATATAATGGTTTTATATGGAAGTGCAACGAATCATGCGTTTTATCATTCACACTTTAGAAATTTAGATTTAAGTTATTAAGTGATATTGTATCTGAATACCCACTTTGTTCTTTGGTTTTTTCCCGAACTTTCATGTTTTTTTGAAGCTAGAGCTGCATTTTTTGCACATTGCTGGATTCAGGCCTAGTGATAGTGTACATAGTATAGTTTAGGAGTTTGCATCTTGTTCTGTTAAGTGAGACTCCAAGAAACAAAGTTGATAATGTTGTTCAAAAGTTATGTTTTGGGGCATTATGTCCTAAATGAATGTGAGATTGGTTGGACGTGGTTGGCTTGAAGGTGAACAAAACCAACAATACACATTTGCACCTTTTGCACCCTTAACTATTAAAAATAAAATTCTTTGTTCTGATAGGAGACTTCGACATTTTTGAGAAATCACTGAAAATAATAGATTATGGAGGCTCTCTTAAGTTGTTCAATCATTGTCTCAATGGAACAATGCAAGGAGTGTTGATTATGACTGTAATTGGATGAATCCTGTGCAATTTATAGTTTGTTCTTGTTAGTGTAGCACATCTGACGCCTTGTATTTCCAAAGTTTTGGCTCAAGAAATAACACTTCTCTTCCCAGGGCCGAGGAAGCTACGAAGATCGAACTGAAATGCTTCGCCTTATTGTTGATCTGGTGGAGGCAAGCATATGTGCAGATAATCCAGAATGGAGGTACAGACATTATGGAGTTTAAATTTGGTTCAAATAACTTTAATTTTCAAGGAAGAAATTTATTTCCTTATGTTTATATCATTCTTTATTTCAATCGTTTTCAAGTTTAGTTGGTATCATAGTATCATTATTTTTTCTTTCTGAATTCTGCTTCACATTCTTTTGCAGTGTGGATGAGCAGGTAGTGAAGGACATACAATTAATAGATGCTATTGCAGAGAAACAAGCCCTAATATTCTCTGAGGAATGCAAGTTGTTCCCGGCAGATGTTCAGATTCAATCCATATATCCATTGTAATCAGACTTTTCACCTTATTATTATTAGTAGTGTCTAGCCCACATGTTTACCTGATTATGTTAGGTGGTTTTTCAGTAATTGTCATTATGTTCCTTGCAAGAGCTCAGCTATCGATCCCAAATGTATGAATGAGCCTGAGAGTGTCTCCCCCCCCCCCCCCCCCCCACTTTCTAATAGGATCATGCCATTTTGCTGGCACAGACTCATAGTAGTCAACATATCATGGGATTAGGGCTGGATAGTGGGGCTTCTCTTAGTACATGTGTCTAGGTTATATTTAACTAAAACATGAAATTTGACTTATGTCATGGACTATTGGATTATAGAGTTAATTTCCTGCTAGTCCACCAATGCTACTAGCTGCCTGCCTCCCTTAATTATGTTTGTTTACAGACCTGATGTTTCTGAGCTGGAATCGAAGCTTTCAGAACAGACCAAGATACTCTCAAGTCTTCAGCAGAAAGTTGATGACTTGGCATCTAAGGTTAATCCTGTTCCTTATAAAGCTCATGGCTCAACATGTTTTTCAAGTTCAATATCTGTGTTAAGCCTCATGTGTCTCTTACTAATTACCCATTTTTGTTTCGTTTATTTAATTTGAATTCTTTCCCCCATTTATAGCATGCTTACAACCCTGACGAGGAGTATACGGAGGTGGAATCGAAACTGCGGGCACATTTGGAGTCTTTTCTTGAAACTGCAAGATCATTCAATATGATTTACACCAAGGTTCTTGTGATGCTTTCGCCTTTAGTTGATAAGCTGCTATATTTTTATTATCAGTTATCTCCTATTTTAAGAACAGTCGATTGAAAAAACTTGCAACATGTACGTTAGTTCAATATGCTCTTTCTCTTTATGCTCTTGGCAGTGTGTAATGGTATAACAAGGACTGATGTAGCCTGGTTTTTAGTTAATAGATTTCCTTGTTTTAATGTCTTGAGTCCCTATAAGGAAGGTTATTTCAGAATATCTTTCGCCATGGTTTTCAATGTCTGAATGGTTGAAGTTTGATTGACTTCAATGGAACTTTGGATCTGACCCCAGAACTTAGCTTGGATTGTTTATATAGCTACCCTTAAGAGGTAGCATCCGAATGTTGTGTTCCAATCCCAGCATCTGCAATGCCTTACACTACTCGCGGGCTGTGCCCTTTTCTATACCAAAGAACTCTCACTTTGGTTCTGCACAAAAACTGATTCTAGCATGTAGTCATAGTGTCATGCATATCATCCATTTAATGTCTACTGCACTTCATATGATCATCTTTACCCTAGAATTTCTGTGAGACTTTTTTTTTTTTTTGTATTTATATATGTCGGTGCATGTTTCTTGAATCATCTAAAATTCGAAAGTTTCTGTTATAGGAAATTCGTCCATGGACGCATATGATGGAGGTACCACAACTTCATGGGTTTGGGCCTGCTGCCAATCGCTTGTTAGAGGCTTACAAGATGCTTTTACAGGTATCTCAACACTGATTCTATCATCGTCCTAACTCGTGTACTGTTTGTTGAAATTAATTTTTTCCCTATTTAATAAGCTTGGCTACATAAACAATTCCAATGGTTGTCTCTTGATTGAACACCTGACTTCCTTTCCCTGGTCTTCTCTTTCCATGTTGTCTGTATTATTTAGGAAGACAGTTTACCTACCATGGCTATTCATGGAATCGGTAACTTTTGGGGAAATTAAGATGAATGATCAATAACAATAGGCACAGCTTATATTTGTCAAACGTAACTTATGTGGCTTGCAGGATTTGGATTATAGACCTGCTTTCCTTGATAATTAGCTTGCTAATAAGCCCCAACCCTTATTTGCACAGGATCTTTAATATGCATAAAATGGTTGGAATGCATGTATTATTATATGCCATGTATGAATCGTCATCTGGATTTATTATAGTGAGAAAATATCCTAATATGATGTACATAAATAAACGAGAGTATGTCAATGGGGTTGAGTTGGTAAGCTTCTAATACTTGTCTTGTAAGGATTGGGTTTGAATCTCAAAGCCGGTATACCTCTTGGTGGGAATTTGTAAACCTGATGAATGTCTCAATTGAGATCTTTCACCTAAACTTCTATGCACCTAAAAGAAATGGGGAGGGGAAGATCAGTTTCAAAATAATGTCTACAAATATAAGATATGAATGGTGTCATATGATATATTCCACTAACGCCAGAATGATGGCATATGATATGACCCACTACCACTTCATGTAAGTTTCAGATTTTAGTCCAAGCTTATTTAATGATATTCATGTGTTGTACATTTTAATTCTAGATTGTTGGTAAAGTTGAGATTCCTTTGCTTGTGTCAGTTCCTGGGCAACTTGAGGAATCTACGAGACTCTCATGCTGCTCTTGCAGTAGGATTGTCTGAAACAGTTGCTGGTGAACCATCTCCCGTAACAAGAATTATTTCTGAGTGCGAGTCAGCATTGACATCCTTAAACTGCGATCTTGGCATTCTCTCGGCTTCGATCGCACGTGAGAAAAGCATGCAAAGTCAGCAAGTAAATATCTGATAATTGAAGGTAAACAGTAAGAAATTCTAACAGAAAACCTCCCCGTGTTGATGCCTGTGTATGTTCTTCCCTTACAAGAGTCACTGCAAAGTGTGAATCTGACATTCATAAATTGTGATATTGTATCCTTTTGGCTGAATCATTTTCAAGGAAGTTGATTCCTCTAACCTACAATTAGAATGCTGTACTTTTATTGTTTTGTTGTTGGCTGGCTATGCAAATAGATTACAGAATCCTTGTAGTCCTTCCCGTTGTAATTTGGTTGTCATTACATTTGAAGTAGAATATAACTAAAGGGTAAACTTTTCCGGAGGTCTTTATGTTTAGGGTTTGTTTTATTCTGGTCATCCAGATTAAAAAAAAGATTATTCCCGTCACTTATGTTTTCGTTCGTTTCGTTGCTTATAGAAATGCTTTTGGGTGAAAATCTCGTTTTAAACACAGAAACAATTAAAAACACTTAAAAATGGTAAAAAATTTCACCGCAAAAGCTTTATTTACCCCTAATTTTAGCTTTTAAAACCTTGGTTTTTAAAAGTTAGATTTTTTAGCTTTTACAAACTCTAGGTTTGCAAAAGCTGTACCTCAAACCAAACTTTTCAAACACAACCCCAAACTAAGCCTTAATCACAACCCCAAACTAAGCCTTAATCATCTGTGTTTCCTTGTATTCCTTCCATTAATTTCAGAAAGAATAGGCGTAAAAGCATAAACACTCAACTTGATACAATTACCCTGATCTAACATAATTACCCCTAAATTCCAAATTTTATCTCATAAATCTTATAATCACTGATAATTAAAATATAAGTCTAATCCTCTCATCACTAAAATAATATCATAACATCAAATATTAATAATTTTAATTAAATATATTATAATTATTGACGCTATTTCCTTGACTAAAAATTAAATTTTAGCTATCGAAATAAACAAAAATATTATTGGAGTAATAATTTTAATTAAATTTTAACTACTAAAATAAATAAAATATTATTGGACTAAATTACCAAAAATATAACTAATATGGGATACTTTTGATTAAAAATTAAATTGTATTAACTAAAATAAACAAAAATATTATTCAACTAAATTATCAAAAATAGAAATATATAGGTTAATTTCAGTTAAAATGAAGGTTTAGGGGTTAATGTGAACAAAAATAAACCCCAAACCCTAAATTAATCTCATAATCCCAAATATTTATCCCTAAACATCAAACATCAACCCTAAATCTTATAATTACTAATAATTAAAGTCTAACCAAATCTTCTAATCTTTAAACTAATCCTATAACACAAACAAAACATATATTAAACTCTTAAACCCTTTAAAACATTTTAAGGTTAAGTGCTTAGGTTTTAAGTTTTTAAATTGCGTTTTTAGTCCTAATTTTAATTTAATTTAATTTATTTAGATTTTTTTATTCAGTTATAATGATTACGGTGGGTATTTATTCTAGAGTATACTCTGAATCATTAAATATTGATCGTTCAATCATTGTGCTGATATCATTGGTGCTCGAATCCGTAACCTTTAGGAACAACCGTTCCCTTAACCTCTTACCTTTGAATTTAGGGTCCTTTTAATTAGATCTTCCACAAATTTATTTAATAATTAAACCTTTTGATTTACTTTAAATTTAATCTTCTTCCTAGTATTTTGTTTTAAAAAATCATCTCCTCTTTTCTCTGATCCTTCTCTTCCTGTTCATCTTTCTCAGACTAATTCTTATATCTTCCATTTAAGTCTTTAATACTTCTGTTATCCTTTGTCCAAATTTATTTATCTTCTCTTCTTCTTTCTCTCTATGTCTAAAGTCTAAACTTTTAGTTCTAAAAAAACTTAATTTTTTATTCGTTTTACGGGGCTTTGAGCTCAACCAACAGAAACCCAAACTTCCTTTTTATCTGTAAACTCGTATTCACCTTCTTATTTGTATAAATTTTCTTGCTTTTCTTCAAGCTGAATATATACGTACATATATACTGTACATATATAGTTTGTGGGTAACATTAAAATCAATTACAGGTGCATCATTCAAGGAAGACCATCCAGAGATTGGAGCCCAAGATTCTCCAAGCAATGAACTAAGTTCCTTGGAGGAGGGAATCCACCGTTATTCGAACCATTATGTCAGTACGACCAAATACAAGGTTGCTATATTCTTGCCCAAGTCCTTGTTCGAGCAAGTCACGAGGGTTGCTAACTTCTCTTTCTTGCTTACTGGTATACTTACCTTCACTTCACTTCCAAAACAAACAAAGCTTCACCCCCTCTCTTTCGTCCACTTCATTCTCAATCTGAATAACCTAAAACACTTGTTTCATTTCTGGTTCCAATGGCTGATCCTTTGGTTTTGCCTGAACCTGCCAATGCACAGTGGCAGTTTCCCTTCATGTTCAGTGCCATCTAAGTGCTTATTTTCGAGTAAGAACAAGTTGAATGTTTTGACTCTGACGCAATTCATCTCTTTTTCTATGATTTTTATGTCCCACTAATATAATCCACTAGCAAATGACTCAAAATGCAATACATGATTCTTCGGAAGAGTTAACGGGACGTAAAACAAAAATATAATATGCTTATTTTGTTTTGACCGAAAATACTACGTATAGAAATACTACATGCTTATGAAACTTTATGAAAACCTACAAATTATAAACAGTATTTTTAAGTGATTTTTTATCATTTTATAATATTTTAACATCGATTTTAAATTGCATCACTAACAACCATATGCTTGCTGTTAACACTCGAGAGCTTCAACCTTCCAAATCAAAACACATGAAGCACATTGGTATACTAACCTTGCTCAAAACCCAGAATTCTTTCACCAAGAAGGTCCTCATCACTTCTTAACCTTTCATTATTTTCAAAGATTCTTACATCGGAAAGAAAATCGTGAAAAAAGATTAACATATCTCAAACACAAATTTTAGGCTACATAAAAAGATAAAGTTTAACTCTTTACCTTAAATCTTTCATGGTGATCATCTTGCAAGAGAGAGAGGTGTTTTGGGTAGAAGGAAATGAGTAAATAGGATGAGGTAATGGTTAGTCTTTGTATAAAAAATAGGATTGTGGTTCACTAAACCGTTCGGAAGTTCGTTTGTGTTCGTTTATTTATTAAACTAATGAACATGATAAGATTTTTCGTTCGTTTAATTAAACGAACGGACACGAACAAAGGGCCCGTTCATTCATTTATGTGTTCGGTAATCCGTTCGTTCATTTATGTTCATTTATGTTCGTTTAAATTTATTCACATATGTCTAAGGGTGAGCATTATATCAAGTCAAGTCGAGTCAAAAAATTTTGAGTTATTCGAGTTGAGAAGTCTTATTTTATGACTCGGTAAAAGCTTTCTTGTTATAGGCTAGGGGTGTTCATTGTTCTGTTAAATCGAGCTAACCGATCAAACCAAAACAAAGTTGGTTAATTAGTTAAATTTATGATTTTTACTAATAATTAAGAGTTTTTTTATTTTAATTATTGATTAATTCAGTTTAAAGTTAGTTAATTAGTTTAATTAATCAAAATAATTCAAAATATTAAATATTTAACATATTATATATGTTATTTATGTTCATTTATGTTCGTTCATTTATGCTCGTTTATGTTCGTTCATTTACGCTTGTTTATCATTTAAACGAACGAACATAAACAAATACGAACAAGCTATAATCATTAACGAACGAACACGAACAAGAAATTGTGTGTTCGTTTATGTTCGTATTCGTTCATTTATTTGGTTAAAGTTAAACAAATGACCATGAACACACTCGTGTTCATGTTCATTCGGTTCGTTTACGGCCCTACCAGAAGAATATAAGAAATGAGTAAATTGGAAAAATCACACCCTAATCCCCTTATCTTTCAAACAATGTTTATTTCAAGCCCAAATATCCAAAACTCAAGGCCCATATGGTAACACGCCTAGCCGATCTCTCTACCAATTTCAGATAAATCCCCACCCCCCTGTTCTTCACTTATTCAGTGTTTTTCCGCGACAAGTTCCTTATCCATTCAAGTTTTCATCAATTTCAAGTGTCACCCAAGGTCAAAATGGCAATGGCAATGGCAATGCCAGTGACCACAGATTGTGGTAGTGGTAGTAGGTGGAGCATGGTGTCTTTGAAGTCTGCTCTTCCGCCGCTCGCTTCCTCCATTAAGTTACCTTGTCGCCGCCGTACTCCTCCTCCTCGTATCAGATCGCCTCAGCTTGTTCGCTCTTTCTCTGCTCTCTCCCCCGTTAACCCTCTCCATTCCCTCGGTTTCTCTGGTAAAATTCGCTCTATGAGTTATTGAAACAATGTACTGAAACTGTCTTGTTAGTCTCTTCATCCCCTAAAATTTAAATGCTTTGGTTGAAGAAAACTGCTTTATCTATCCCTTTTTATTCTCATAGGATTCTATGAGATTGATTTGCTGTACTTCCATGGGATTTTTTTATTTCTTTTCTTTTCTTTTGCCTTTAGTGTTCTAGTGCTAGTTTCTGCGAGTTTTAGGGGTAAGAATCAATGAACTCTTACAGAATTTCGTTTGCACCCGAAGGTATATTAGAAATATAGGGTACAAAATTACAAGAGTCTCGGAATAGAAAATATAAAGAAAATATATAAAATACGAGGAAAGTTAAAACTTTGATGCGGTTGCACCCGAGCCCCTCGGTCCATCCCTGTCTTTGATGATGAATTTACCACCAATTAGTGAAATTTGGCTTTTGCTCTTAGTTTTGTAAGTCCATAGTTGAGATTTTGATATTAAGACTTATCTGGGTGTGTTCAACGCATGTAAGTTCAATTTTTTAAAAAGCTCTTCCTTTTGGGTCTTGGAAGGACATGTTCGAATCTGTATCTCAATTCATGTGGGATTTACTTCAAGAAAAATGAAAACTCGGAACATTGTAAACTTCTGATAGATAGTTTTAGGATCTGTAACTATTTATGGTCTTACTAATCACACAGACATTGGCAGACATGTCCAACTTTGTCCAAAATTTCACCATTATTGATAATGGTTGTCGATTCTACGCAATGCGGCATGGCAGACGAGTCCCTAAACTCAACAGGCCTCCTGACCAGCGGCGTGCACTTCTTCGGGGCCTCACAACTCAGCTCCTTAAACACGGTAGGATCAAAACCACCAGGGCTCGAGCAAGTGCTGTGCGAAAGTACGTTGACAAGATGATCACATTGGCAAAAGACGGTTCGCTTCACAAACGAAGACAAGCTCTCGGCTTCATTTACGAGAAACAGATTGTGCATGCACTCTTCGCGGAGGTAGGAGACAGGTACGGTGAAAGAAATGGTGGATACACGAGAATTATCCGAACCCTGCCTAGGCGAGGAGACAATGCACCCATGGCATACATTGAACTTGTATAGGTAAGTTGCATTGCTGAGTTTCTTTCTATAAGCCAGTGTTGCCTGTTTTGATACTACATTAGTGCAACTGAACAAAGTGTCTTGTAATCTCTTCAAGCGTTTACCTTCAACTGTTTATGAACTTTGATGCTAGATGATGCTTTTGCCCAATTTCATACTATTTTAGTATTATTTTAATTTAATCAATCTGATTCGGATGTGAGTATCGGATATGATTATATTTGATTCAGATGCCGAGTGTTGGATATGCTTAATTTTACAAACAATATTAATCTATGGAGCATCATTTCTTTGAAAAAAGGGGTAAGAGGTAGTGTGTTTCACTTATGTGACTCGAATTTGAATAATTCTATTTATAAATATTAAAGTCGAATTTAAATATTCATCATTCAACCCAAGCTAGAAGGATATATGAGACTTCTTGGGACCTTTGGAGGATGGACTTAATGTTCTCTTGAGCATAGAAATAAAGATAGATCAACATATAAGTTTTGCTGAGTATATTTTGATATAACAAAAATTTACAAATTATTTTGGATTAAATTGAATATTTTGAAAATAATTTGTTATACTTGTGTTTCTAAAAATAAAATTTTATGTTTAAAATGTTTAAGGTTTCGACACCTTTAAGTAAAATATCGATACTTATGTGCAAATAAAAAAATATTTATTTTTAATGACTTTTAACGACTATGAATCATCCCATAACGATGATAAACGGTTAAAGAATATTATTATATCATTCGAACTTAATGATCAAGAAAAAGAGTTTATTTGACGGAAATTTGGGGTTTAATCCAAATATTTGATGAATTATTTTTTATTAGGATTAAAATTGTTATTAAACCATGTCATGACACAATCTCATTAAATATTTAATGTTCAATGATCAAAAAGATAATAAATAAAAGATTAATGACGATTTTAATAAAAAATAATTAATTGGGTGAACAAAAAAAATGTGTGAGTTGGGAGACCACTAATATAGTTTTCTCAAGAAAAATAATTTAATTAAGATTTTATTTTAAATAATTATTAATTATATATTAAATCCTTAAAATTTTTAATCTTTATCAATTAATTTAATAGTATTTAACGGTGTTTAACATTAATAATGTTCAACGGTATTCGACACCCGTTATAAAATTTTTCTAAATAAATAAATAGAAAACTATATCAAATATTTAAAATTGAAGCCGAAATTATTAAAATTCGATTTTGAATAATAAAAAAATACTATCGATGATAAGATACTCTAATTTTAAATAATATTTTTATTTTTTAATTCAATAGATTAAATTATAATTTATGGTTAAATTTTAATGATTCTGATTTTACTTTTATTATACAAAATATAATATTTATAAAATTAAAATAATTTATAACATATTCGAGGAAAAAAGTTGGGTTTCATATTTATGGAGATTTTCATTTAAATTTGGAAATATACGAAAAAAAATCTAAAATTTTATGATAGTAGGGGAAGTAATGCCATAATTAGACCAAGAGAATTATATATTAATAAGGTAATTCTAAAATAAAAAAAGATTCTCAACTCTCCTCCCATATCCCCGCCGCCAAACAAGCTCTGACCAAAATCTTCTTCCTTCCCTTGCCTCCCAAGTTTCCGACACACAAGGGAATTAAATGGTGTAGTTTTTTGAATCCCCAAACTTAACTTCAAGATTGATTTCTGCTTGACTCTGCAGATTTTGAGTTACACACGCTATTTTCTGTTACACTGCGGCCGCGATCCCCTGCTGCTGCCGCCGTGAATTTTGATCACAACGCTATTTGAAACCCTGTCTTGGGTTCTTTTCTTCGTGAGTTTGTTCTAAATTCTCGATTTTTTTACGGTCTTGATCAATGGGATCGGTTTCTTTTGAGATTATTGAACGTTTGAATGATTAAAAAAAAGTAGATTTTGGTTGTCGATTTAGTTGATAGTGTTAGTGGTGTGATTTTTATTTGTTGTTTTGAATTTTTGACAGGCTTTAGGTGACTAATTTGACTGTGAATGGAAGTTTAAGTTTGGGTGTTTTTATATGGGTCCTGACTTGTATCCGTCTGAGAAAGACAGTTCGATAGTGGTTTCGACTGATAAGAAGGAAAGCATGGTTCAAAATCAAGAAAACAAGGGGATGCATGGGAACATTGGTTTGGAGGTTGATCTTATTGAATGTGTGAATTCTGGAGAGTCTGAGATGGTTGATGTTGAATACCAGGATGCTACCGAGTGTTCGAGTTCTTTTGGTGACACGATATCAGGGGACGAAAACGGTTCAATTGTGAATGATGAAGTCGAATCACCTTTATCCGTCTCGGGGTTGTTTGGACCGCTACCTGATGACTGGAGTGAACCTCTTCAGAAGGGGTAATCTTTATTGTTTCATGTTTCAATTGTTTTTTCACAATGCAATAGTCTCGGGGTGCAAATGGGAAACTTGCCCTCCCGAGCAATTTGGGTTCAACTCAAGAACTTGAATTTAGGCTGCATTGTCGAGCTCAAGCTAGTGAGCTGGCTGACTTTGTCTATCCTAACGCCTGACTTGAGTAGTCCCGGAGTTTATTAAGATTTTTCATTTCAATCAGGATTGAAAGTCTCAATTTTAACTTGAACTCAAATATAAAAAAATGAGTTTGCAGTTGATAATCAGAATCTAGAGTATTCTTGTTAATAGGTAAATGAGCTTAATCAAGCAAGCTTGAGCAGTTCAATTTTTATCTCAAATCAAACTTGAAGAGAGTTTTGAACCTTAAATTACAACCAAACTGAGCTTCTTATAGCTTTAACTTGGCTTTGCTTGATTACAGGTTGATTAGTATCGATAATGAAAAGTTTTCATTCTCCATTAACTTGATATGATGGACTGATGCTTCCGAGAATATCACTCTATGTGGATTATCGCCAATTATATTTGATGCATTAGTATAAATCTTACTTAATTTTAGTAGGCAGAGAAATTAGAAGCAAATAAATTTTACATGATCATGTTTCACACTTGTTGAGTGTATTTTTTTTCTTCTAGATGTCAATTACATTAGTTTTTCTTTTAAATTCTTCAGGAAGAGAAGGTTAACAGATCACTGGAGGAGGTTTATACATCCTCTTATGTGGCGCTGTAAATGGTTAGAAGTTAAAGTTCGTGAATTGAAGTCTCAGGCACACAAGTATGAGAGAGAGCTTGCAGAATATGATCAAAGCAAGCGGTTTGAGTTTGAAAAGTTGATCTCTGAAGGATTTGATGCAAAGTCGTGTGCATTTCGTTCAAAAGCTCCAAGAAAGGAAGTAATGAAGAGGAAGAAAAGAAAACAAGTAAAAGATACTGAAGATGTGACATCATATATGTCACATCATGATATATTCTCATATTTTGGTATGCCACTTGTGATTATCGTTTATACAGTATTATTCTAAAACAAAACTCTAACCAGTTTTTCCCTCATCAAATAGAGAGTAAGAAGTCTGCTGTTCCTGCTCCTGCTGCCTTTCC
This sequence comes from Abelmoschus esculentus, assembly GCA_035048815.1. NCBI lineage: Eukaryota > Viridiplantae > Streptophyta > Magnoliopsida > Malvales > Malvaceae > Abelmoschus > Abelmoschus esculentus. The sequence continues at coordinate 4,425,095 of JAUCBN010000063.1, read as the reverse complement.
TTCAGTCAATGATTGGGGTGATTTAGGTAAGATTAATAATTTGGTTCCTTGGCTGTGTATTGTAGCTTATTATATGTAAGAGGTGTGAATGAGAATATGATTAATATACATTTATATGTCATTGTATTTCTGTCTTGTCGTTTGGTATATAATCAAGTTTAGCTTACTTAACCCTATGATATCTAACTTTTTCAACTGCAGATAGCCGTGAGATTATAGTTTTTATATCTAGTTTTTGTTTATTAATGTGTATTTAGTTTAGAAGTTGATGTTGGTGGAACTTTTGAAGTTCAGAATCATTCTTTGATTTTTTTTTTTTTTTTTTTTTTGATTTATGGGAATTAAATGACATTAGACGGTAGAGACAATCCACAATGTTATGATTGTATTGAGATTTTTCACTTCTTTTATTCAGTGTGTTTCTGTAAATAATGAAACAATCCATCTTGTGATTTCTACAGATAATAAAACAGTCAATGGCTATGATGATGATGAATGCGATGATGGATGGCCATTTCAATCTAGAGATGGTGGTAACTTGACAGAACAGATCCTTCAGAAGATTGAACTGCTACAGTCAAGAATTCGGATACTAAAGACAAGAATGGACAAGGTGGTGAACGAAACTCCTCAAAAGTTATCGTCCTTCAACATGTTGAGTTCACTTGTACCCTCTGATGCATTGAACAATTCTGAAAGTCCTCATTGTGCCGAGAGAAATAGTTTGCAGTGTACCACATCCCAACATGCATCTGAGCGTGTTATATGGGATAACATTATGCCTGAAAATTCACTTTTGGATCATGAGGAAGAGGCCCCTGTCCCAAATATGATTAGGAGCATGAGTCAACAACTGCTTGCTTTTTCGTCGGAAAATGTGAGTCTTTCTTTTTTAACACAACTTCACTGCATTTTGTTATTATTTTCCTTTTCTTTTAATAAACTGTGGTTATGTAAATCCTCTCCTTGCCTGCATAATATATTGCTCGACTTGTTGCGGAGAAAACAAACGGCTGTTCTTGTGGTATCGGTGTTTTCAGCTTCTACCATTTGCTCTAACTCTTCATGGTTTTTGAAGTATTCTTGTTTGACATTGTGTACAACATATATATTACCTTAAAGGACCTTCCAAACACATGAAATAAATAAATAAAAACTGAGCAAACCCGTCTTGGATATATATTCATATTAGACACTTACACCCAAGTCTAAGTAACATAAATATTGATTTTTTCCTGTGCAAGCTCCTTCTTTCCCTTAATCTTTCCTTTATCCTGCAAATAATGAACCTTTTCTCACATGATGTAATCTGATAGTGTTTACACGTTGGGTTAACCATCTGATATGCTTTTCCTCCTCCGTTATCTCTTCCGTGATGTAACTGATCTATGGTCTGTATCTGCAGATTGAGGCTGAAATTCTAATACCTAACCATGCAGCCAAGGAGTTGCTTAGTTTCAGTTGTGCTATAAGCCAGCAGGTAGAGAAATCGGAAGGGGTTGCTCTTGTCCATTCTCCTGGAGACAACTTGCAGATTAACGCCTCTCTTGATCCGAATGCAGAGGCAACTTTTATCAAGTCAAAGCAAGCTAACAATGAAAGGAGTAGTGGGGTTCAAAGATCGAACCTTGGTCACTGGAGCTGGAGATCCTCAGGTTGAACTGGACTAAATGTTAATATTTCATTGGAGAAAAGAGGTCAAGTTTTTCAGTTTTGATGATAATGCATGTAAATGCCATTGCCAAGTGCGTATTCTGCAGTCCCTCGTTTTGCCCTTTTTCAGCAACTTATTACCTGTACATGCCTACCTTTTCTAGGTTCAGTCTTGTGCATCCTTTCTTCCTAACTATAATATGTAAATCATACATGTTCAGTTCTTATATTACTCAAATTTGATTGGATTGAATTAGATTCAGGTTGGATTTTTCATGTTCCGGTCAGAATCCGGCATTTTTACCGCCCAAAATTTTACTCAAGTTCATGTCTCAGATACATCTGTATGTTCAAATTTTCTTCATGAATATGGAGGATAGATTTGACTTGGACTTACAGTATCATGATCTGTATGTTTGTTTATTTGTTTTCATCCAGTCTCTTTGAAACGTGCAATTTAAATCTGGGAAGCACGGGTACGGCAATCTCATGCCATGCCGTTTCAAATATTCAAAGCGTTTCTAGGACAGGTATGGTTAAAAGTGGCAATCTCATGCCATGCCGTTTCAAATATTCAAAGCGTTTCTAGGACAGGTATGGTTAAAAGTGACCAGGGACGGTTGTAATATTATTGGGGACGTTTTGAGGACGGCAAGTGACCTTCACTTGCATCCCAAGGCTATTTTACTGTTCCTCTCCAATAGATTCTGGCAGCCTCATAGAAATGAAAGAGAAGTTGAAGGAGAATGGCGGGAGAATAACACGTGATTTTTTAAATCTATTTTTATTTATTAGTGATGTTTTATAGTATTGTCATACATCCCATATGCAGTCATTCGAACAATCGAAGAATCCGAAAAATTACGTATACGAGGGTGTCTATTTATATCCAGCAGATATGCTACCACAAAAGGAAATACCTTTTCTCCTAAAGCATAGTTGGAAGTAGGATACACACAGACAAATCCAATGCATGAATCATAGCATAAAAATGGAGTGACCTCACCAATTTTGATTAACTGCCATTCAACTTCTTTTCTTCGATGTAGTCTCGCATCTCGTTCAGCCAAAGATCAGCAAACTCACAATTCTTCCATGCCTCAAACCATGGCCCTCCACGAGTATAATGTATAGCTTTAGGAAACGTTTCCGGGTCATTCTCGACCACCTTGTTATGCCCTTCGAGGAAATTCCAAGCAAACGGGATTGACCCGATTTCTTCATCTTCAAGCCACTGAAACCTATGAAGAAAAGCACCAGTTTGATTGTTAACAACCTCCGGAGTGAGGCCCTTGTTCTTCGGATGACCGCAATTGTACAACACCATCGAGGACCAATTCTTCCGAGGGTACAAAGTCTGCACTGCACCATCCATTTTCGTGGTCTCTTTTCGGTGTATAATCATGATGGACACACATGATCGCGTACTTATCATCAATCAACTCTGTTAATTCCTTCATATCAGCTAGATAAAGGAAATCACAATCAATGAACAATGCCCAACAATCATAATTTGCCAAGTAGGGGGTCAGGAACCGCGAAAAGGAGAACTCGGTGCTCTCGAGCTTGTTTCGGTCGCGCCAGTAAAGACCTTTCTCCCGTAGATCTGATTGAACAATCGGGGTGATCTCAACGGGGATCGAAGAGCGTTTCAAGATAGAATGTCTGCAGACCTCATAGGCAAGATCTTCACGCGGATCATAACCAACAAATACTTTAAAGGGTTTGCTTAAATAGCCATTGGTGGTAGCTTGGTGAGCTTTCCCATTAGCCAAACTCATTGTTAGCAACAGTTTTTCTTCGATCTGCACACATTTTTAAAGGGAAATTTTCTCGGAACAATTAGTTAAGAAATGCACACAGAAATTTTGTCAGGCGGATTACTGGAAACCAAACAAAACCAAGAAAGGGAAAATTTCAGATTTCGGGTAAATCTAAAACAAAATTATTCAAAACTTGGCAGTATTATCCATAAAATCAAGAAAATGTGGCACGATTAACGAAAACACACACATATACAAGATCATCTACAATATCCCCTTAAAACCCAGAAAGAAAAACAAGTAAACATACTAAAACAAAGAGAACCCCAAGCAACAACACAAAAAGGAGGAACCCCATTACCAGAAAAATTAATGAAACGCAGGATCTGGAAAATCTTGATAGCGAATACAGAAGAAGAGTTGCACTTATTAGAGTGTTGTAGACTCGTTATAGAGATGTGAATTCAAAAGAAAAGAACAGGAAATCCTTCTGTAAGTTCTTATATTTGAATTGACTGTAGATATTTTTGTCCGAGTGCTGGAGATGTGAGTCAGCATTTAGCGGTGAACTGAAACGAGGGAAGCGGAGGAGTGATTCCTTCTGTCTAGGGCTGTAAACAAACCGAACATTCGGTGAATCGTTCGGTGGAAAGTTCGTTTATTTATTAAACGAACGAACATGAATAAAATTTTTCATTCGTTTAGTTAAACGAGCGAACATGAACAAAGGGCTCGTTCGTTCATTTATGTTCGTGAACGTTCAATAATCTGTTCGTTTATGTTCGTTTATGTACGTTCGTTTATGTTCGTTTGTTTATGTCTGTTTAAATTTATTCACATATATCTAAGGGTGAGCATTAGATCAAGTAAGTCGAGTCAAAATTTTGAGTTACTCGAGTTGAGAAGAGTCTTATTTTATGACTCGTTAAAACCTTTCTTGTTATAAGTTAGAGGTGTTTATTGTTCTGTTAAACCGAGTTAATGAATCGAAACAAAACAAAACTAGTTAATCAGTTAAATTTTAGGTTTCATCTAATAATTAAGAGTTTTTTTTTTAATTTTAATTATCGACTAATTCAGTTTAAAATCAATTGATTAGTTGAATTAATCAAATTAATCCAAAATATTAAATATTTAGCATATTATATATGTTGTTTATGTTCGTTCGTTTATGTTCGTTTATGTTCGTTTATTTATGTTCATTTACGTTCATTTATGTTCGTTCGTTTATCATTTAAATGAACGAACATGAACAAGTTACAATCCTTAACGAACGAACACGAATAAAAAAATTTATGTTCGTTTATATTCGTATTCGTTCATTTGTTCATTGAAGTTAAACGAACGAACATGAACACACACTCGTTCAGTTTACATGCGTACTTCTTTCTCTTGACGCCAGATCACATGATCCCACGCCTCAACAGCTTTCCTACACGTGTTTTGTACTCGATTATAAGACTTATAAACAATTTTTATTTAAAATATAAGCTATATTTAAAAAATAAAATATATATAATTTGAAATTATTAAAAAAATACAAATTCATTAAAAAAATTTAGTTGTAGATTTATTATTAACAATGCTTGCATGTATAATCAATTTTGAAATTATTTAAAAATTGTATGTATAATCAAAGTTTGTGAAAAATATTGTAATTATAATTGTGAAAAATTATATTAAAAAATTAGTAGTTTTAGACACGTGTAATACGAATAATTATATATGATCTCAAAAAAGAAGGGTCTTAAAATAATTAAATTAAATTAAATATTTATAAAAAAATATATAAATACATATAATTATGTACGTATATGTAACCAGTATTTAAAACTTAAAATGTAAAAGATATTAGTTAAAAAATTAAAAATATTTAATTTATAGATGTTCAATGTTCAATTTTTTATTACTCAAGAATATAATATAATAATATTTTTTTTATGATAATTCTTTTAAAAAATTTATAAATCTTATTGATTATAAAATAAAATTTCGTTTTAATAAATTATATACATCCCATAAAATCTTAAAACCACCTTAATCGCAATTTATGAATTTTTTATGAAGTCTGTGATTTTTTTATATATTTGTAAATATAACTGTTACAGTTTGTATATATAATCGTTATAGTTTGAATGTACAGTCGAAGTCCTTGAAAAGTATTTTATATAATTTTTAAATACTATTTTATTTTAAAAATATATTAAAAATATTTTTATGATTTAAAAAATGATTTTATAATTTTAATTTATTTTTTTATAATTTTAAATATATTTTTAGATTTTCTTTAAAATATAGCTTTTATGATTTTATGATGTGGCACTACCAGAGTGTACCATATATCAGATTTATTTTTAATTAATTGTCTACTTTATTAAAAAAATTGGAAATTTAACTAAAATTTTTAATAATTTTAAAATATTTAACAAGAAATTAAAAATTTGAGAGAAATTTTAATTTAAAATTTTGAAGCTTAATATATATCTTTAATTTTTAGAACAAATTTAAATTTTCAAAAATTTTAAAGATAAAATTCATTTAAAAAAAGACCATGACCCATGAGTCCCTTAAAGGATCCTCTACGGTCAACATTTACATTTAAGTAGCTTAAGTATTTGTTGATCAAAATATATAATTAAAATATATTTAAAATCAAAATAATTATTTAAAATATTTTTCATTAAAAAGTACTTAAAATATATACCTAATGTATTTTTTTTAATATGTCATATATTAACTTGTAAAAGCTTAAATGAAAAAAATAAACTCTAAGTATTTATTTATCATAAAATATTTTAAATATTTATGTTAACAAAGAATATTTTAAACATCTAAATAAATATATTTTTATAATTAAAAAACATATCTCATATGATTTTAATTTTTTTAAAAAAGGCAACATTGAAGAAAAACATATCCTAGATTTGTGAGTTATTGTTAGGGGATGGGTACGGAAGTCGAACTCGACGGGTTTCGGCCCGACTCAATTCGATCGGATCGGATATTTTTAAGAGTGATTTTAGATCGGGTCGAGTTCAAGTTTAGGGTAGAAAAAATCTGACCCAACTCGGGACTAATAGTATAATTTTTCATATATATTTGTAATAATGATCCCTCTTTATATATATTTTATACAATTAGGTCACTAAGATTAATTTTTTTACAATTAGGTCATTAAAATTTTATTTTTTTATAATTAGATCCCTAAATTTTATTTTTTTATAATTAAGTCCCTAAAATTTAAATTTTTTTAATAATTCAAGTCAAGTTGGGTATGATTTTAAAGTTTAAAAATCAAGTCGGGTCGGGGGTTTCATCTTAAACCCGGATCGAGTCAGGTGACGTGTGGAAGATGTCGAGTGCGGGTAGGCCAAAAATCCGACTCGACCCATGCCCATCTCTAGTTATACTTCTTATTTTGACTCTTAACCTCTCTCTCTTTTTTTTTTTTTTTAGACTCTGGGAAATGGAATTCAATGCCAATGCACTCAGTACTTGCTAAGACTCAGTCTCTGTCATGGCAACAACACAAACAGGAAACTTTAAGAAACTCATTTCAGCTCAAGGATTCATAGGAAGAAACATAAAATGTTTGACATAAACAACTTAAAGATACAGAAAACATAAAAGTCAGTAACAAAAGCAAACAGATGCTGAGTTTTGAACACAACATGACAGTTAGCAACCCATCACGGCACAATTGTAAACAAAAGCACCGGCACGTTCCTTCACAGCAAGAACACTCCAGTCTGATTCATCTCCGGTTCCGGACTCTGGATTCCAAGAATGCAGAACAATGACTCCAGGACCACCAAATCCATGTTCTACGGCTCCTATCACCAGTAAACTGTTTCCACATGCTTTAAATGCCAGTCCCCAACCATTGGATGAGTCGGCCCGAACAGGAAGGGTATTCACAACACTCCATGAGTTATTAACCTTGTTGTATTTCTTGACTTCATTTGTGGCTTGATCAGCAGAGTAAAGCTCATTGTTTACAACTGCAACTAAAGGAGGGGAACGCATAGCAGGATTAAATGCACCAACTGCATCGCTACCAGGGTACATATTTTCTATCCTCCTCCATGACCTGGTCTCCAGATTGTACTCTTCACCACAAGTCAAACAATCTGTATGACTCAACATGCCACCGATGACATAAAATTTCCCATCCATAAAGAAACCAGAACACAGTTTACGTTGGAAGTTCATATCCGGCAAGGTTTCCCAAGTACCCAGTTCTGAACTGTATAGCTCAGCGGATTTTAGAACGTTCCCATTCTTATCGCTGCCTCCGGCTACAATAGCAACCTCCCCAAGGCTGCTAGATCCAAACAGACATCGAGGCAGATTCATTTGGGGGCATCTCGACCAACTGTGAGTAATCAAACTATACATCCAAATGGCAAATCCAGAAAACTCACGACCAAACACAAGTAATTCAGTCCCCACTGCCAGAGACTCTTTATCAGCACAAGTAAAACAATCATCACAAGGAATCCTCGGTAGTCTCATCCATTTCTCTCTCATTGGATCAAAAGCTTCCCAAGGCATCATATTACAGGCTAGATAAACCCAGTGTTCTCTTATGCCAAGTTCACTTCTGAATTTATATAAATAACCGCTGCAGATCAGTGACCTAAATGTTTTGTTTAAACAGGAAAGATTAGGGTAGTCGGATCTGCTGCTCCAAGCTAGAACGTTAAATGCCATGTCATCATTAAGGCCTGGTAATAGGCTATCATCTGATGATTGTCCATCATGCTTTTTTCCAGATCTTGCTACAATCATAGGTTTCTTTCCATTCAGTCCTATATCGCCAAAAGTTAAAGTAAGCACGTCTTGATCCAGAAAACCTTGCCCGACAAAGTTTGTATTAGTTTTATTAGCCAAGAGAATGTATGCCAATAAATGCCAATCATCTTGTGAAACTCTCAAATTGTGTTTAAAAGATGCCGGAGGCTGCATTGAGACCTGACCTTGCAAACCAGCTATTATGGGTGAATCATGTTCTGCCCCTTCTGATTTCAACTTTGGCACGTTAAGCGAATCTCTGAACACCATTTGGAATGTGCTGTACGCGAAATATTCCCTGAGAAGGGAAAAGGATGGATTAGGAAAGAAAGTGGCAATACCAAAAGGAAACAGAATAAGTTTCCTTCTAAGCTTGACTTTAAAACCAAGGTCTTTCCTTCCTTGAAGGGAAGGGTGAAGGCAACTAAAGGCAAACGGGGATGATACACTCAATGTGCTAGAAAATCTTGGTGGTCAAGTAATTAATGCTAACAATTTTTTTTTTCTCAAAAGCACATAATAGTTCAAAAAATTTAACAATGCAGAACTTCAAGTATCATCTTCCTACAGTCAAATTAACAACATTGAACTGTACAAAGATGAAGCCTGGACTTAGACCCTCATTGATACGAGAATGACTATGACCTAAGAAAAACAAAAAATGGATAAAATAAAATGTAGCTTGAAAACAGAACTCACAATCCATGGAATAAGCAAATGATAACCATCCAAATATGACTTAATATGAACACACAACTTTATATGATTTTAGGGGAAAAAACACTGCATTTGATATTAAACGAGCAGAAATACACAGCACTCAGCAGGTTAGAATCATAGCTGTTTGAGGGGTTTGGATAGCATAGGATATAGCAGTTTACCTATAGTTTATAAAGATTTTTCTTTTTTTTTCCTCACCCATAAATCTTACTAACCAAATGATCTTGAAGTATCCATGTCATACAAATTTCCAAACATGGGTATGAGGATATAATCTCAAAGATCCTCCAAATACGCCAGAAAAGACAATGCCAAAAAAGCAACACACGCTCGCATACTTATTTCCAGCACGCAAACCTGAATCCGAGTAACGTAGACGGACACATAAAGAGCTTTGAATGCCACTTGTAGCAAATTTAAACTTAGATTGAATGTGCTTTAAACTTTTATAGTTCAATACTAGCAGAACTTTTTCCACACTCCTATCTTAATATTCTATTTATAGTAATAACATTGTATTAAATGTTAGCAGACAATTTTAAATTTTATGATCTATCAAAAAATGTTAGCAGATTGTTCACCTAAATTTTTATGATCAATAAAAAATGTTAGCAGGCAATTTTTTAAAAAATTTGAATGCATTGAACTGTAATATCACTAATACATATTAACCTTGAACAGTAGTTTTAAAACACAAATTAGCAAAATACAAAGTTAATTATGAACTTAATTAGTCAAATAATCCAACATGCAACCACAATTACACTAAACTGATGTTATCTAACATATAGCTCTCTGCAAATTTTATAATTTGATTCTAGAAACAAACAGAGCCAAAGAATTTGTCAAACAAAATGAAAAAGGAAGCATCAAAATCAAATCAATTCAACAATTGAAGCATAAAAAGATGTTAAAATGAAAACAGTGAGTAAATCATAACATGCAAAAAATTCAGCTTTAAACAAAACAAAAAAATCATCACCTTCAGTGAATCAAAATCCGGCCCGATTCTTCCGTTCCTGTGAATTCCGACGAAATCCGATCACTAACAACAAATCCCAAAGCCCAAAAACCAGAAAGAAACCCTAATTCACATCACTCTACACCTTTGATCATCCCCAAACCTCTATCCCTTTCCAACAGTAATCTCAGTCCCACCCATATATATATACTACTCTGATTATTTTATAGTAACTATCAGTATAATCTTTCCTTTCACTTTCTGTAAAAAACCCAGAGACAACAACTAAAAGAAAGAGACGGATAGAGATTAAACCATCTTTTTCTTGAAGAAACTACACTTCTGCTTCAGTATTTATAGTAACTTTCCGTTTCTTTATATAAAAAGGCGATGAAAACAAGGGTTCGATTCTATCTACAAATTTCTAACGCTTGTTTTAGCTAAGCTTCCCCCCCGGTTTGTTTTTTCTTTTTCTTATTTTTCATATTTCCGTAAAATATACTTCTTCTCACCTCTTTTTCAGTTATTCCTTTTTATAACTAAACTTCTTTTTTTTAAATAAAAATTATAATGGAAAATAAGAGGTTGACTAGTCAACTTTTTCTTTTAAATCGAATTGGATCGAATCTAACATAAAACATGATACGAATTAGTTATTGTACAACTCTAACCGAAAATATTATAAAATACGAAATATAAAATTAAAATATTATATTTTTATAATATTTTAAATTAATAATTAAATTGAGTATCAATACTTTTAAGTTTTTATAAATATCAAAATTTATTTTTAAATTATATTATAAAAATATAATATTTTTAGTTTTGTATTTTATATTTTATAATATTTTTAATTAATTTTATATCGTAACCATATCATCAATTCTGTAACCGATGCTTCACCATTGTTGGTTTCTATCTTTCACATGTTTCTTGCTCTCTACGGTTTTCTTTTTCATTTATTTATTTATTATATCAAATTTATTTTTGGTAATACCAATGCTACTGATATGATTCCTCATACGTTACATTTTAATTTTTGATTTATTTAGCAGAAAAATAAATAAATAAATTGATTGATTTTTAAGAGATTGTTTATTAAAAAAAATCTGTAATGAAATATTTTTTTTATTAATTTTGAAATATATAAATTTGAAATATATTTTGAATACGGTATATTGTGATGTTTTTAAGAGATTTTTGTTTCTATTTTTGACTAAGAATTGTAGTTGATGGTCGATTAAAGAGAAGATTAGGAGAGGAGAGAATTCGGTTTTGAATATTTGTGTGTTGTAAAATTAGAATTATTTATTTAACGGGTTTGTTATAATATCGTTATATTTTTAATCTTACGAAACGTGTTGACGATAATTTTGGACGGTTTTTCTCTATTAATTTGGATGGAGAATAATTTGATAGGTTATAAAGATTTGTCAAAAATTATAGAATAACGACTATTGATAAGATGACGATAAAAATTTGTCAAAATTCTTCGTTCATCACACTACCGATGGCAAAATAAAACCTCCTCTTTTCGTCACAAGACATGTACGTTATTTGTTATCTGATTGACCATTGTTTGCTCTTTATTATTATTATTATTATTATTATTATTATTATTTTGTCTTTTGATTTTGTTTCGACGTTAGATATATCGGGTGTCGACAATAAAAGTGGAGGGTTGACTAGTCAACTTTTTCTTTTAAATCATTCATTTTTAATTTTTTTAACTCATTAGTTCGAATACGGTCGAATCTAACATTAGGCATGATACAATTTAGTTATTGTGCGGCTCCAACCGAAATGTTATAAGATATAAAATACGAAATTAAAAATGTTATAATTTTTCATAACATTTTAAATCGGTGGTTAAATATAAAAACTTAACTTTCAATATCAATAATTTTATTTTTAATTATATTTAAGTTTTTAAAAATATTAAAATTTATCTTTAAATGTTGATATTATTATAAAAAAATCAACTAAAAGTATTATAAAAATATAATATTTTAAGTTTTACACGTTATATTTTATTATATTTTTAATTCGTATCGCAACGTAACCATATCATCGATTCTCTAAGTAACCGCTGCGTTACTATTGTTCGTTTCTACCTTTCACGTGGTTTTTGCTTTCTACGGTTTTCTTTTCATTTACTTATTATATCAAATTTATTTTTGGTAATACCAAGGCTTGTTTTTACTCAGATATTATTCATTACACGTTACATTTTAATTCTTGATTTATTTAGCACAAAAATAAATAAATAAATAGATTGATTTTTAAGAAATTGTTTATTAAAAACTTTTTCTGTAATATTTTTTTAATTAATTTTAAAAGTAAATTTGAAATATATTTCGAATATGGTATATTGTGATGGTCTTCATATTTTTCTCTTTTCAATCTTTTTAGTCAGGACCTAATTGAAATAATATCAAATTCAAAGGTTTAATTGTGAAACAAGAAGTTAATGGAAATCGGTTTCAAGTACTTGTATGATTCCGAATTTAAAATTATTTATTCAACGTGTTTATCGTAATGTCGTTACTTCTTTAATTTAACAATATATGTTGATAATGAAAACATAATAACAATAATTTTGGACGATTCTTCCCTATTAATTCGGACGGAGAATGATTTGATAGATCATAGAGAGTTATCAAATATTACGAAATAATGATTATTGATAGGTTGATAATAACGGAACTTTTACGTTAGCTGCAACAAAATACCATCAAACTTTCTCTTGCACGTGTGAGATGCGGATAAGAGTTGAGTATATTCGGCTATGTTCTAAATGATTTTTTAAAAGTACTTTTTAGTCAAAAATATTTTAGTTTGAATAGTATTTTTCGAAAGCTAAATTTTCTGGCTTTAACTTTTTAAAAGTATTTTAAAGTATAATTTTTTTATTTATTTTCGTTTATATCAATAATTCTTTTATTTTTAAGTAAATAATATATATTTTAATTATTTAAAAATATTTTTTTGTCAGTATTATCAAACGCTGATAATTTAAATAAAAAACTTAATAATCAAAAAATGCCACATATATATAGATATATAGATGTCTAAAGTATTTTTTGACCTAAGTAGGTGTCTAACGTGTTTATTGTTATTATTTTACGTGTAGCATCGTTAACGACTATTTAAAAAAAATATTTAACCAATCAAAACATGACACATGGCTTTGATTTTAATCTTGTTTTTATTTTTATTCTTTAAAATCCCTAAATTTCTCAAAATTTACGAAAATAACCCAAAATTCTTAATTTTCCAATTTTGATTTGTATCGTCTTTGTTCATCACACTACCGATGAAAAAAATAAAACCTCCTCCTTTCGTCACAAGACATGTACGTTATTTGTTGTTTCATAGATCATTGTTTGCTCTTCATCTTCTTTTTTTTTCTTTTGATTTTATTTCGACGTTAGGTACACCGAGTGTCTGACTTTTAATTATAGAAAAATATGACAAATGTTCATGGATCGGACAATGAAATTGGAGGGTTGACTAGTCTATTTTTTCTTTTAAATCATTTATTTTTTATTTTTTTAACTCATTAATTCAAATTCGGTCGAATCGCATGTTACAATTTAGTTATTGTGCGATTTCAACCGAAATGCTATAAGATATAAAATACGAAATTGAAAATGTTATAATTTTTTATAACATTTTAGGTAGGTGGTTAAATATAAAAAGTTAACTTTTTAACATCAATATTTTTTACTTTTAATTATATTTTAAGCTTTTACAAGTATTAAAATTTATCTTTAAATGTCGATATTATTATAAAAAATCAACTAAATGTATTATAAAAATATAATATTTTAAATTTTACGCGTTATATTTTATAATATTTTTAATTCGTATCGCAATGTAACCATATCATCGATTCTCTAAGTAACCGCTGAGTTACTATTGTTTGTTTCTACCTTTCACGTGGTTCTTGCATTCTACGGTTTTCATTTATTTATTTATTTATTATATCAAATTTATTTTTGGTAATACCAAGGCTTGTTTTTGCTCAGATATTATTCATTATACGTTACATTTTAATTCTTGATTTATTTAGCACAAAAATAAATAAATAAATAAATTGATTGATTTTTAAGAAATTGTTTATTCAAAACTTTTTATGTAATATTTTTGTATTAATTTTAAAAGAAGTAAATTTGAAATATATTTTGAATACGGTATATTGTGATGATCTTCGTATTTTCTATTTTCAATCTTTTTAATGAGGACCTAATTGAAATAATATCAAAGTCCAAGTGTTAATAGTGACATTTGGAGTAACAAGAAGTTAATGGAAATCGGTTTCAAGTATTTGTATGATTACGAAATTAAAATTATTTATTCAACGTGTTTATCGTAATATCGTTACTTCTTTAATTTTACGATACGTGTTGATGGTAAGAACATAATAATGATAATTTTGGACGGTTCTTTCCTAATAAATGGAACGAGGAATAATTTAATAGATTATATAGAATTTGATAGATCATAATAATTTGATAATGGTAAGATACGTGTTTATCGTCGAGGAATAATTATTGATAAGTTGATAATAACGGAATTTTTATATTAGCTACAACAAAACTCCATCGAATTTTCTTTTGCACGTGTGAGTTACAGATAAGAATTAAGCACGTTTGATCATATTCTACATTATTTTTCAAAAAGTAATTTTTAGTCCGAATATTTTTTTTTCAAGGTTTATAGTGTTTTTCAAAAGTTCAATTTTCTACGATTTAGCTTTTTTTTAAAAAAAAAATATTTTAGAGTATATTTATTTATCCTCGTTTATATTAATATTTTTTTTATATTTTTAAATAAATGTCTAAAATAAATATTTTAACTACTTAAAAATACTTCTTTATAACACTATCAAACACTCATATTTTAAATCAAAGGCTTAATGTCAAAAATTGCTCAAACTAAGTATTTTCTTTATAATAATGGCTTAAAGTATTTTTCAGCCTAAATAGGTGTGTAACGATTTTACCGTTATCATTTTTTAAGTATAGAACAATTAACGACCATTTAAAAAGATCATTTAACCAATCAAAACATGACGTATAACTTTGATTTTATTTTCGTTTTTATTTTAACTTTATTTTTTTTAATTTCTAAATTTCTCAAAATTCACAAATATTCTTAAAATTCTTAAATATTCAAATTCGCCCCTATCGTCGTTGTTCATCACACTACGTACCGTTTCTTCCTCTCATCCAAAGACATGTATGTTGTTCGTTGTTTAATTGGTTGTCGTTTGCTCTCCTCGTTTCATTTTTTATTTTTTTTTTCTTTCGACTTTGTTTTGATTTTAAACACTTAATGTGATAATTTTCAACCACGGAAAAATAAGGAAAATGTTCAAGAAATCCGACAATGAAAGTGTTAGGCATGTATTGATGACGAAAATAGCTGGAATTGAGATTTAATTATTTGAATATTTAGGGATTATTTTATGATTTTTTTTGAATTTTAGGATATTTTTAAAAATTTTAATTTTTAAATAAAATAAAATATATCATATCTCATCTTTTATTAGTTAACGAATTTTTCTAAAATAATTATTAACGAATTGTATATTTTGTACAATTCTTTACTATTAATCCTAAACCACATAGGCATGTGATGCTTCTTTGGATTGGAATTACTGGAGGACATGAAAAAACCTGACCCAGACACATCTACAACGGTTGTGGGCTTAAACCCATATTGAAATTTAAGGCCCAATTCAACATGAACTTCACCTTAATATTTTTGAAATTTGTAACCAACAAAATGAATGCACTCATGTTTAGGGGTATTCAAAATCGAGTACCTAAGATTTCATATACTCAAATTTTTAGGCATTAAAATATCAATATGTTTCTCGACTTATAAATGTTAGATAATATTATATTTGAGTTACTCAATTGTTAAAAAAGACATGTGTCCTTCTAACTCGAATTTTAATTGAGTAACCCGAGTATAACTTTATAAATTTTAACCAACAAGGTGTCTAACGTTTCATTTCATAATTCAGTTAAGATTTTAAAATTGTATTAAAAATAAATAAAATTATTTAATTTACAGAAAATCTTTAATTTTTTAGATTCACAAAACAACCACAAATTTTAAATTTCTTAACTCCCTCAAATCTAAATTCGGATTTAGGCTAATTTCGTTATTGATCGTCACGTCGTCGTCTACTATATCGGTCACTGAAATTTCATGAGCATTTCCCTCATCATTTCGTCGTCGAAATTCGACCGATACCATATAAAATGTTAAAATTATCGAACGATTCACAATGAATAACTATAGGAAAGATGACAAATGATATGTGGGTTATCAGTGCGAGAAGAATACTTCATTTTTGTCACCAACAACATCGACGAAAGTGGTCGAATTTGGGAACTTGTGAATTTTTAGAATTATTTAAAGAGTATTTGAAAATTTTAGGATATATTTTTTTATTAATTTTATTTAATTTAGATATAATTTTAAAATTTTTAGAAGTTGACACGTATTCTTTAATGTGCGAATTAACGTAAGAATTAACGTAACTTAATAATTAATGTGCGAAGCTGAAGAGATTATTAAGTGAATCATATTTACCACTTCATCTATGATCTAAACAATCAGAATTGTTAATCTTTAAATAATTACCTAATAACTACAAACCCACTAATTACATATAAAAAAGAGGTAACGATTCACCTTAAAAAAATTAAGATAAACGATTCTGATTATTTAAGACCACAGATAACATAATGAACATGTTCACCTAATAATTTTTTGCCGAGCTGGGTCATTCCGAACGCGAACGACCGCTAGTAAGTGACGCCGTTTATTACGACACGCACAAAAGCAAAGTTAATATCCCAAAACTTTTTTTAAAGAAAATTCTGATTTCTCTTCCAATTGATTCCTTCAATTTGGAATCATAAATCCTATAATCAGATGTGGCTGGAGATCATCTGCGGACTCGTCATTTACCAGTTGTACCGCCTTTTCTTCTATGGCGGCAACAACGCTTTAGATGTCGAAACATCTGATTTTAATGCTATTTTCTCCGTCGCCAATCGGTACTTTTTTTTCTTTCTTTTACAGTTTCGATATATATGTACTTTTCATTTTATGATAAAATAGTCAGAAAAAAGTGTTAAAACTTTCTTGATTTTGGTACAGCTTGTCACTGCGATGAGTTTCATTGTGTAAAACATTATTGGATTGTTAAGGCTTGTTTGGTTTCCTGGAAAGTTGCAATCACTCAAAATGTAAATTTAGGCTTGCTTGGATAGTTTTTCGTTCTTTTAGTCTGCTTACTTTTTAGCTCCTTTGTGAGCACATCTGCCAACTGATCTTTCGTAGAGATGAACTGAGTACAAATTAGACCACTATCCAATTTTTCTTAATAAAATGCCTATCAACTTCAATATGCTTTGATCTTTGAATCAATATTGCTTGTACTGTGTGTAACAAAGTGTTTAGAGGAATATGTCATGTGGTCAGTGACTCTAGAATCTATTACCCACTTGAGAGGAGAGTCTTCCAGATGTTGGCTTGCCATTAAGTTTCCAACACTACTCCTTGGTGTAACAAGGTCTTCTTATTTTATGTGCAAAATAGGAAATCATTATTTGATGTTTGGATAGATCCCCCTTCAGTTGATTCACGCAGCACACCTGTTTCCCAACATGTACAATGTTGTAATCTAGGAGAATAAATTGAGGAAGGAGAGAAGAGGAGTTGATGCAAGAAAAAAAATTGGAATCAGATTATAGAATTTGGGAGATTACAATAGTTTAAATAGGCTGAGTAATTAACTTCTTATAGGACTTTTCTGCTAAAAATTCTATCTAGAGAGATAGAGATTACAAAGACTTACCTTTCTTATCAGGAAAGACTCCTAAACAAATACTAAGATTTATTATTATACATCTGATTCTGACACAATATATGCTACTAAGAAGAAAATGGAAAAATCAGTTAGAAAAAGCAATGAGCATGGTCTTAAGTTTATTTTGTAGCTTATTTGGGACCAACATTGGCATTCATGTTAAATGTAAACAGAATATTTCAGCTATTTGATCTCTCCATTGATTCCATTACCAAATCCTCATCTCCTCTATGACTATTTCTTTTTGTGCATCTTCATTGTAGACTTGAAAAACTCTGTGGTGGAAAAGCTTATGTGGGGCTTAACATTCCTGATGCTGATACTGGTACTCGGAAGAATATCGATATTGTTCTCGTTTCCAAAGGGTAATTTATTCCTGATTTACAATCTACATTTCATTTGCTATTGAGTTTTGACTGGATTGTCTGATTTGCATATGAAGATGAAAATATGATTGAGAACAACACATTTGAATGTATGCATGCATATATGTATGCATTGAGAGCGGGTATTTTAGTAGATTTCCTTTTCTTTCCATCTCTGTTTTATTGGTTGCAAGGATGTAATTTTATAATGACTGGACTTTTCTTCTATGTCTATTTTCTCTTACATTTTAGATTCAATTTCTTGAAAAACACATTTGTGCAGAGAAGCAGCGATTATTTCTGTCAAGAATGTGTCAGGATTTGTTTCTATAAATGAGGATGGTACCTGGACTTGTGAAGGTGGCCGTAGCCACAGGAAAGAGCGTCTTCCTGATCCTGTAAGTCACCATGCTCAAATGTCTACTTTATCAACTGCCATATACGTTTCTGGGGAAAAAGAAAAAGGTTTTTAACTATAGAACGCAGAGCAGTGAATATTGTTATTAAATATCTGTGGTTTCAGGTTGCAGAGGTTAAAAAACGAGCTTCAGTCCTTGAATCATACCTTGAACAAAGAGGAGTTGCTTTACCCGAAGGATATTTTTCTTACAAAATTATTATCCCCAATCCGAACTTTCGGTATGTACAAAATAATTCTATTTCCTTTAAAAAGTTATCATAAGGGTGTGTACTGAATAGTTTTCATTTCACAGTGAGATTTATAGAAATTTTCCACCTGAGGTTATCACTTATGATCAATGGGTGCAATTAGAACCTGAACCCAAAAGTATGATGTTCGGTTGGGTTAAAGGTGCTTTACATGGGAAGAAGGCGATGCAGGACTCTTTCCATCAGCAACTCAACACTATTCTTGGCACAGCCCCTATGTGGGACAGGTTTGGAACCGCATGTGCCAATAACTTTGATTTTAACTTGCTTCACATAAAATTATAATTTCTTATGCATATTATGTCATTTTGGTCAATAATGTTGATCATGTGTCTTACTATATGATACTGAAATTTTGTTACATAATTTATCTATGTTTTTCACTGAATTAATTGCCATGTGTTACAGAGATTCATTGGTAAATAAAATGATACTATGAAAAAATGGAACTTGAGAAAATATGGATTAAGCATCGAGGAATAAGAGTAAGAATTAAGCTGCCTGTGTGACCATACCCATTGCCAAAGCGATTTTTATTCATGCTCACTCTGTATTCTTTTGGATGGTATGTCTCCGTGGGAAATTTTCGATCAAGAACTTTATTTTTTCCATGGTATCTTCAGGCTGGAGCTTAAAGGAAGCAAGTATGTTCTTGGAGAATTTCTGGAATTTAAAGGGAAGGAGGAGGATACCCAGGCTTTGAGACATATCAAGAGATCAAAAGTTGGCCACATTGCAACCCAAAAGACTAGCATGCTTGGACTAGGTAAATCCTCATACTTCAATTTTCTATCTACAATTTTTTTATAGTCCCTACTGCATATTTTACAAAGTTCTTTTCTTTCATTTGAGTTAAAAATCTTAAACCTGTCACGGGCATCAAATTGTTGGTTTAGAAAGTTGTTAAAATGAAAGCTTCTTACTTCGAGGGTCTGTATGGTACATAGGGTGGTGGTACAAGCTATAGGTCACGTGTTAGCTTAAGAATTGAGGAACTAGCTGCTGAATCAGAACTGGATTCCTGTAATAATAGGAATTAAACAACTTATCTCGGATCCTTGAATGAGTCAGACATCTAAACATGAATTGTTATTCAACACTCATACCCGAAGCCTAGCAAGTACCACCGGAACTTTTGGTCTAATGCGGAGTTAGTTAGCGGGAGAGTATAGAAAAAAAAAACATTGCCCATAATGTGCATATAGGCATAACCTACTATTTTATCTCTATTGTTATATTACCTTCTCTGCTCGATTTACTTGGCGATGCAGCTCATTCGAAGCTCCAGGTGGTTTACTATCCTCGAGATTATCGAAGTGAAGGAGCTTCAACTTCAGATTGGAGGGAAGTAGAAGTAAGATCAAGTACTGAGGTCGTATTCCACCCTTCGAATTCTAACAAAGTCCGAAAATATAAGCTTTCTTCAATCACATCTATGTCGCTAAGCGCCTAGGGATGTATGTATATGACAGATGAGAACCATGCATGTCATCTTTGTGTTACAATAAAAAAAAGCTGCAGGTACCAGTTCTATAAATGCACCTATTATTTTTGTTATCTTTTGTGGGTATATTAGTTAGTTTTACTGGGAACAAATCCTTAAAAGAAGATGCAAATCATCCATTTCAAATTTAGATTGCATGAATCATAAAAGAAAAAAGGTAATTAGTTCTTCAACAATATTGCTAATTTGCCATATTAACTGGATCATGTTAAATTTAAAAAATACATTTTTTTTAATTTTTTCTCTGGTAGCTCTTACTAGATGCCATTACTGGAACCAACAACCATATACAAGTATTCTTATACATGTGATCAGATATGTGTTAGGCACAGATTCTTTAGGTCCTAGAATTTGAATTCTTTTGGTATATCTTTAAACTTACCCGACAAAAATCCATCATATTTCCTTTGAAGGTCTCCACCTGAAAATATTGCATTCAGGTATATAAATCCAGATCCAAGCAAAGGATGCAAAAAATGGGGGTTGCATACCTACCTTTAGGTTTAAATGGTGCAACCTTTGCTGATCTTACCAACTTGAAAAGATCGTAGCCTGAAATCAACATGAAAAACAATAGATATGTTCCTTAACATAAAGAAAGAATTAGTAGTAATACAAATCTAAACTTGAAACTAGAAACGATGACTAAAAAACTCAAGTAAAAAATAATACATATTCAAAATAAGCAATATATATGTTCCTTCCATTTGTTTAAACCAAGTCATGTGAGTGGCTAAAAGTTACTAGTGAAGTTAGTTTATCGCTAACTCAGGTACCAAAACATGAGTAAAAAATAGCATTCCTACCAAACATAGCATCAATGTTCCTTAATGGTGCAAAGTCATAAACTAAGTTCGAGCATTAAGATGATTTAGGGAGGAATTACTTTTATCTTTCTATCAACAAGAATCTGGGGCATTTCCAATGTGGATATTTTCAGTATTTAATGTTTTTTCATGTATTTGGAGTATCATACATAGATGCTTTACGAAAAATGATGAGTCAGAAGTATAACTGTGCATGTAGATGGATGTTAAGAATATTTTCATGGTTTTTCCTCACCTGTAACATTCTTTCCTCCATGACCAACATTGACAAGGAAGGTAGGTATCAGGAGCTCTTTAAGCTACAGAAACATATGATATTAGTGCAGCTAATCAGCAATTTAATGAAGACGATGAATTAATTTTAACATATTATATAAACTTTGATTTTTTTAAGAAAGAGTACATAAGCTGGTAAATTTTCACATTTTATAACCTTTGAGAGAAGGGCCTTTGCAATATCTAATGCATCAATAGAGGTAGGACCCTTAGCACAAGCAGGCACAAACTCCCCATTTTGATAGCCAGCCAAAAAGTGATAAGCGGCTCGATCCGGAGAGAGTTTTGATACAGAAGGGATGCTTCCAGAACTGCAGGGCAAAAAAAACTCACTCTTGTAACAGCAAGGTCAATGTATGCAGAAAAAACATGTTAAATACATCAATTTGAGTATGGTTTCTCTGGTTTTTCAGGTTTTTCAAATATATAGGAACCAAATTAAATTATATTTTCATTATTTATCCCATGGTAGGGCAGGCAATGAAGCAGTAAACCACTGAGAAAGTTGCAAATACAACCTTTCGACCATACAGATAAATAATTCCATGGCACTATCAGGAGAAAGATAATCCAATACTATGGCCAATGTTGAGGAAAGCTGCTGAACTCTATACATTCTAGGCACCTTCAGTTGCTAGTTTTGAGTAATGTCTAAAGAAACACAAGGGATTCTTTGCATATTTATCAATTTCTCTAAGGTTTATTTGGTGTTTGGGGTGCAATAGTTAATTTACATCTGAAAGGAAGCATAAGGAACTTGAGAATGTTGACAGAAGATGTCTGCAAGAGCCAAAGAGCTCACTAATATGGTTTTTCCTTTAAATGAAAAATAACAAGGTTTTCCTTTAAAAAAAAACTTTTAACTTCTTACTTGGCTACAAAACTGCCATATGGTGGTTTCACATGTTCCAAGAGAAGTGGATAGGCGACATAACCAGCCACTACATTCAACAAACTCTTGAATAAATATTTAATGTTCAACTTTTGGAAGATCATTCTTGCTAACGTACCATACTTCATGAATGATGCAAAAGAAAGAAGAAACTGACACCAGGGGGGGCATCAGGTTGCATTGCAATATTGCATATGATTGTCGAAACAAACTGAATTTGTTCTGTTACCTATCATATGTTGCAAGGATGACGGCAGATGGTATGTTGTATGTATTTATGCCACTGTATTTTTTGGTTCTAAACAAAGGTGCAACGCCTTGAGAAGAAAGGACGACACCGATATTTGCGGATACCAACAGATCTGCACAACTCTCAATGGCATTCTCTGGAGCAAACAAAAGAACCGCAGAATCACCAGATACTAGGAGCCTGAAATTTCCAACCTACAGACCTGAGTTACATATGCACATTTATTTTGAAAATGTAACAGTAGCTAAAAAGCTCTTACCTAGCAGATAGTGGAAGTCCTCCTCGTGCAGATATAACTGGCTCAGATAAAGCAGCTAATGCTAATTTAGTTCCATTTATATCAGCAAATGCTTTACCACATAAAATAAGCGAAGATCGCTCAACATCAGCAGCTATAAATCCATTATTTCCATAAGCTCCAAGCCCAATGACATCCCCAACAGCTGTACTGCATAAGTAGAAGTCAGAAGCTGTAAAATCATGAATTATTAAATCTTAAACACTACTAGTTCTAACTGGCCCAACACACACACACACACAATTAGTTCTGCTAGTGTTCCACTGAAACAGGGTGAGGGAGCCGAACACTACAAGGAGAAACCAAGTAACTAAGCCATTTTCAGGAAATTAGAACTTCGATATCTATTTCAGGTCCTAGATTATACACAAACACACAGGCGTGTGGGTGCGGGTGTTATAACTACAAAATGCAATTAAAACAAACAAAAACATTTAAATATCAAACCTTATTGTTGTAGCAGCATAGACTGTTAAAGGGCAAGAATCATGGGAAACAGCACGAATAGGAGTCTCCCAAAGAACATTTGAAAGTGTCAATACAGCAGATGGACTGTCACTAATCACACGAACTTTAGCATCAGATTCTGGTAATAAACCGATAGCCCCATCATGGACAAAAATGTTTGAGATTGATGACATGTGAGTTGTGACCTGAAAAAAATCAAGATTAGCATACCAAGCATTATTGTACATCATACTGTGTATTACTATAGGAATTCAAGAAGCAACTTCCGAAAAGCAGCTACTGTGCAGATATATATACCTCTGATCTTAGCGCATCTTTTATGCTCTGCATTTAAAGAATATCAAACATAATACCCTTCTGTTTTCTCCATGAAAAGTACCAATACTCTGTTCTTTTACACAAAAGGTCCAATGCTAATGTAATATATAAACACACACACATATTATGGACTTGGCTTCTGCGTCCCTCTTTTATCAAATTTTATACAAGCAACTTTCAGACATTAAGCTTCAGCCTACCTAGTAATGAATTTAACATATCCCACTATAGTATTGCAAAACATGGCATTTTGTAGAAAAATGTTATCATTTACATATAAAATGGAACCAAGTTTAATCTCTAAGATTCTAACCGTGCACATAGACGGGATGTATGAAAAAAATTAAAAATGTGTGTAAGTGAACTGGAGTGTTAGTAAAGACAAGAAGATTTCATTCTTATACTAAGAATAAAGGCAAAATAAGAACAGAAATAATAAAATCCCCAAAACAAGACATACCAGCTTCAAAAGTTTACTATATTGTGCCTTTGAAATTGTTGAAGTTCCCCCAAGAGTTCCTCTAACATGAAGTGGAAGCCCTGACAAGGATTCTAACAAAATAAATGGAAAAAAAAAAAAATCAGAAACATGTAAACAATAAAAAGGATAAAGTACCATTTCACTCAACATAGAATAAAGTTTCACCTGCAATGATGGCACCTTTTTGTAACAAATCAGAAGATTTCAAGTTTTGGAAAGCTTTATCCTTCACAATCACACCTTTTCCAGCCAGACCCCAATTAAGTCCATAAGAAAATCCAGGGTTTTCCCTATATTAAAAGAATCCAAGAGCAGAATTACAAGTATGTAACTTCCATCTAGTACAAACTAAAGAGTGCATCAAATACCGTGACATACCCTCACACCACCTTTATTAAGATATGGGTACAGCAAACAGCCAAATACAATGATAAAATAAAATTTATATATTTGGTAGATACAGTAATGCAAATAAATGTGATAGATAGGCACGTTTTCCACCAAAAGGAGGTTCTAAAATTATAATTCAATTATCTGCTAAAAAGGGTGACCCAAAGGTCATGTGCTCATTCCAACCCAGATTATCTTTCATCTTTGAAACTCATAATAGTGAACTTGCACGTGCTATTGTATGTCCAAATACTCCTAGCTTTTAATATCAGCCAATGAAAAACTAAATGAACGGTAAAAAAAGAACTCCTAGATGTTTCTAGAGGCAAAACAAGAGAAGCTTCGACTTTCCACCAGCAATCAAGCAACTCGCAAAAGAGAAAAAAAATGAAACTGAAACTTTTATCAGTAAGTTATTAGTTCATTTTTTCCTTTTTCTTTCTTTTTTTCATAATCTAATTGTGGATTCCTGATTTCCTTTCGCCCAAGTTATATAGTGGATTAGATATTTAGAAAGAAAATAAAAATTGCACAAAAAATCCAGCCATGTCATAGTCATGTCTTGACTACATCTAATCTTTTTTGGTTTGTCCTGACCTGACATATAGGATGCATATCTGGCCATGCTTAGAGGCTTGTAAATCCCGACATCAGTATGCAGAGTATATGCTGTGGTCAGTGCTTAATATCTAATCAAGAAATATACATGTTCTTGAGGATTGATAAGCAGAAGCAAGAGGGAAGATTCAAAATCCAGAGACATACCAGAAGAAATGTCAATAAATTGATGAATAATTAATTGGCAATATGGAAGCCTAAAGAGGAGCAAGGGAACCAAAATTGACTCCATGAAATGGCCAGTCAAAATCATTTCATAGCTATTACATCATTAAACAGCTTAGGCATTAGGTCCTATCTCTTCTCAAGTAAAATTTTACCTCAGAGATGCAACCGTTTCACCTTTCTCCTCAATCACACAGGCTGAAACCTTGTTCTGCAAAAAAAAAAATACTATTTGGTCTAGAATAGTTCAGAATAAGCATGACAACACACAGAAAGTGCACATGCACACAAGTCATTGAAGATGAAAGTCAAACAGACATGCGAGACAAAATTGAAGTTGAAACATGGAAGCCTAGTTGATACTTGATTGCGGAATACGTCTCATGAGGGTTTAGCAGAATGATAATGTGAAGATTAAGAAATGTATGCAATGACATATCTGTCTTTTACATTGTTCCAAATAAAAAACAAACAAACAAAATGTACCAAAATTGCATCAATAAGACCTGTGTTACTTGAACACATCATTTTCCTTAAAGTATTAGTGTCCAACAAATATTTGGATATTGGACGTGATACTATCATCCAGGTACATTAAGAAAAGTTGATTATACCTGTGTCAGGCTAATACCCATATCCCAGTCCCCAGAGATGAAAAGATAATTGAATACCACAAAGCTAATGGAGTTTGTGCTATACACCAGTAGATTTTACCCTTATCTATGTTGCTTGGAGTAGGAAGAATGTCAGCTAGAGTATGTGTTCGCCGTAGTTCTGCTTAATTTCATAAGGTTTTCTATATGTTTGTAGAACAAGACTGTCATGTCCAACTATGTATCGGGCACAGAATATCTAACACAAACACTTTAAACAAGCCGATTAACAAGTAACATATTTTTACTGCTAGGCAAGTTTATTCAAAATGTCTAAATGATCAACAAATTTGTCCATGCTTCAGAAAATAAACATTAGCATTATTTTCCAGTACATGTAAAAGCTCATTGAGTTTGGTCTATACTCTATACAAAGGAAGTTAACCCCAATCCTAGCTCATAAATCTCTCTACTGGGAATTCAAACTCGAGAAAATTACAGTTGAATTTTAACCAACGGTTCAAATTCCCTTTCAACATTTGCAAAGTTAAGGAAATCCCTACGAATACTAAAGTGTATATATAAGAAGATATTAAAGAGAAGCAGAACCCCTACTTCAAACAATTGAAGTGAGGGCAAAAAATCAACTCATTTTCAGCTTTAGGTCCATACTTTTTAACTCCAGCTAAAGAATCTAAAGAGACAAATAGAACATAAATTTATCAAAAGAAGTTGAATCGCATCCAAAGAGAAATCGAGAATGAAAGAGAATTACCCGTCTAAAAGAGTGTAGGAAACGACACGAAGACGAAGAGGAAGTTTGTATGAGCCATTTGAGAAAACGGTTCCTCATTTTCCCTTACCTGAAAATCACAGAAACAGAAACCACTCCCAGAAACCCAAAATCGGTGTCATGATTTTACTTTCGGCTTAAGGTATAAGAGGCCCAAGCATTTGGAAGAAAAAAAATCTCGATATAATCCTTAAATTTAGGCTTAAAGAATCTAAAGAAAATTTTTTTATTTGACTCGATAAAAAATTTAATTTATTTAAAATTTCACAATTACGGAATTTTTTAAAATAAAGTTAAAATTGTAAAATAAAAAATTAAATAATTTAAATTAAATAAATTATCCTTAAGTTTGGATGGTTATGAAAGTTCTAAGAACATGTCAACCTGTTGATTTTGAATGTATAAGCATCTACGATCTTTCAATTATGGTTGCTGGTTTGATATGTTTATGTATCCAACAATAAGGTAACTCTTGACAAAGAAGTCCAAGAGAGGCTTGCTTCTGTTATTGATGAAGCAGACACTTTTTTATGCGAGTAAGTCGCTCCGATTCTTATTTTTCTTAAAGTACCTTTGTCTGACAATCAATTTACAATGTGTATACAGAAAAAATTGAACACACATGTTAGTCATACACTTGTATCCGACACCTACACTTGAGTCTGAGTAACATATTTCTCAATCATGAAACATTCCTTCATAACTATTTGTCCACAAAAGTAATGGAATTGCCTTTGAATATTGATTATTTGGCTAAACTTTT
The DNA here is from genome assembly GCA_035048815.1 of Abelmoschus esculentus. Taxonomy (NCBI): domain Eukaryota; kingdom Viridiplantae; phylum Streptophyta; class Magnoliopsida; order Malvales; family Malvaceae; genus Abelmoschus; species Abelmoschus esculentus. The sequence continues at coordinate 4,397,637 of JAUCBN010000063.1, read as the reverse complement.
TTTTGCAGACGGAACAAAACCTACATGAGTGAAGCTCAAAGAAATGCACTCCATGCTCTTCTTTTCCGCACAGGTGACCAGTCCAAGGACATAGTCTTTGCTCTTGCTACGAACTGTCCCGGTGACCTTGATCCGGCCGTGGCTGATCGAATTGATGAAGTTCTGGAATTCCCTTTGCTCCGGGAAGATGAACGTTTCAAACTGCTAAACCTCTATCTGGACAAGTACATAAGCTCAGTCTGGTTCGAGAAAACCTGATTTGCTTGAAAACCTTTCCAAGCAGCAGCAGCAGAAGATATATATCAAAGGGCTGACGGATGATATTTTAAGAGAAGCTGCGGCAAAAAAAACACGAATAAAATTATTATATATGCTCGGAGAAACCCATGTTGAGCTTGAGAAGGTGAAGGAGAATATCTTAATTCAATTATTATATATATATAATAAAAATTATATATTAAAAACAAAATTTTATTTGAATTCTATTAGTGAATTTTCACTGAATAAATTTTTAATAATTGAGATTTTAAATTTTTAGTAAAAAAATAAAATTATTAATTAAATTGAAAAAAACTCAATTGAATAATATACCTGCAAAATTATTAAAATAAATGTGGAAAAATAATTTTAGTTTACAAATATAAAAATCTTATCAACCATTATAGATTAAGTATTAGATTTATTTTAATAGTTTAAATGAGTAATCGTACCATTTTTTTAAACTCACCATATAAGTAATTGATGGTTAAAATAGAACTCCAATCAATAAGTGGTCACGTAGTTTAGCCAATTTTTAATGAAAAAAAGAGCTCGGCCTCTTCCTAATGCAATATGATTACAAACGCAAGCTTTATAAATCCACATCCATTACTAAAGATGGTCCAAGTGATAAGCAGTTTGATTCCACTAAGTAAGTCGCAAAAAATCTTTGTTGGGAGACTCACCCACCAAGACTAGGGTCAGTCTGGATTAGTTAAGGCTAAACTCTGAAACCAGAAGAGCAATAAAAAAAAAGAAAGCTGTAGTTTAGCCATTCTAAACACCAAAACTGCTTCAATGTAGTCAAGAGATCAAAGTATTCGAAATGAGTTAAAAACACTTTCATGAAGCACTAGAGGCTACAGCCAGTTCCATATATCAAAATAGGGTTCTGTTTTTATCAATAAAAGTCTAAGAAACAACCTGTAACATAAAAATTTAAACAAGTGACAAGAAATTAAATTTACTGTCACGTACCAAACTACTCTTGTTGGTTGATCAATGCTTGTGTTTGTTCTTTTTTGGTTTAGAAGAAATCAATCCATATGCTTTCCGCCTCGACTCTGATATGTTGGTTGCTTGACGGTGCTTTTTCTTGCCCTGCCCAGATATATTCTTCATATCACCATTTGAATCCTCCAATTTTGTGTCCTTATCTTTGTTCGATTGCTCAGCAGCGTCTCTTGACCTTTTCTTACCAAACTTGTGACCACCATTTCGCTTCTCCCTGAGAAGCTCTTTAATCCTCAATTTCTGCTGGTACCTCTTACTATCGGGTACCTTCCATTCCTTGTCCGTATATGGAGCAAGTTTCTTCAAAGAAACATACTGATTCAACTCTTTCTCGTCCAAAGCCAATATCTCACTAGGTTTCAACCCATATCTATTAGGTTTGATCTTGACATATTTAAATCTTGTTTTCAAGTCTCCAATCGTACCCTCATAGTCCAAATTATAAAATTCCTCCCACATATCCTGTAGAGCTTTCTGAACAGCAGACATTTTACGCTTCCTTTTCCTCTTACCTTCCTCAGTCTCCTCTTCCTTCCTTTCCTCATCATCTTCTTCATCTTCACTTTGGTGTTTTTCACTCTCGTCATCACCATCAACGCCATCATCTTCGTTTTTGTCTTCAACCTCCTCTCCCTCTCCCTCTTCTTCTTCTTCTTCTTCTTCTCCTGAATCACGATCCCCATTACTCTGTATTTTTTGCTTATTCCGTTCCCTTGCAGCCAAGAAACCATCATTGGACTCGAGCACATCCCATCCTTTAGGAAGTCCAAGCAACTCATCCTCCTTATCAAAGTCTGGTTTTTCAATTCCATCACCATCGCTATTTAATTCCACATCTTCATCATCGTAATACTTCTCATCAAATACAGCCTTCATCATCTTATCATATTCCTCAGGATCAAATTCCTCCTCCAAATCCTTTGCACTAAATGGGCAGTCATCTTTCTTAATGCCAGCAATCTCCATAACCTTCTTCATTCTCTCCTTAATTTCTTCCTTCTTCAAATTCTTCAGATGCTTCAACTCCTCTTTCCTTTCCATTTCTGCAGCCTTCATTCTCTCCTCCTTCCTTTCCCTTTGTGACTTCCTCTTGCTCTCCTTCTTCCTCACCGACCCCTCTACTTTCCTAGAGTATCCTATAACTCTATCCTCCGCGTTCTCCTCATGTCTAAAGTTATACTCCAACTCATACCCCTCTTGCCTCTCAATCTCCTCTTCATCCCTCAACAACTCATCCACTACCTCATTATCAATCTCAAGATCCCCACCTTTCCTCTCCTTATCTATCCACATCTTGTTCTTAAAAAACTCCTTCAAGAACTTTGCGTTCTCATCTATTCCCTCATCTTCCCCAAAATATTCTTCCAACTTCTTTGACAGTTCTCCATTATTTGAGTCTTCTTTTTCCTCGTCATGCTTACCCTTTTTTTCCTTTACTCTCAAGAAACCTCCATCATCTTCATTTTCAAATTCTTCCGTTGCATCCAAAAGAGCCTTCTTTATCCCTTCCTGTTCTTCATCATAAGTCTTCTTCATCTTAACAGGAGCATCTTCTTCCTCGAAATTAGGCCCTTCTTCAATCAAGTGCTTTGCAACCACATCTTTCAAATAAACTGACTTCTTATCTTTCTTTTCTTTCTGCTTGTTTTCTTCTTCATCTTCTTCGCTGCTTTCTTCGTCATCAGACTCAAAAAGCTTTACATCCCGTTCCTTCAATCTCGGGTCACGACTTCTCACCTAAGTTAGAAAATTGAAATTGCAAAATGTATAAATTAACAAAGATTCAATTCCCACACCAATGTACTAAAATACAACACTTATCTCATATTACTAACAAGAAATTAATTCAAAAGCAAGTCAGATTACACTAATGGCAAAGCATAAAACTTTATCTACATTACAAGCATAATACCAGAAAATTAGCTCAATGCAATGAAAACTTCGTATATTTATCATTCATGTTATTAGTTCTTCCTAAAAACGATTCTACAAATCAAAACATGATAATAAAAGCAAAATCATAATCAATCAAAAACAGCACAGCAACTAAAACAGAACACTAATTGGGCTTTTAAAAACAGAAGTGAAAACAAATTCATTACCCTGAGTAGAGCTTTGAAGAAATCTTCATCTTTCTTTTGGAGGGTAATTTGGTCACTGAATAACTCATCATCATCATCATCATCATCTTCATCAGAAAAAGATAGTTCATCAGATTCTTCAACGTTGCCTTTCTTCTTCAGTTCCTCGTACCTCTGAAGATCCTCCCGCTTCTTGTTGTGCTCGAATCTTCGAGCATACTCTTTGTTGATTTCAATCTTCGATATATCATCGTTTTGGGGATCAACATCTTCGTTGAATAGCTTCATACCCCAGTTTTTGAGCTTTGCCTTCTCCCCCTCTTCTTTCCTTCCTCTGGCAACGCCTAAAGAAATTGGTTAATGATGATTGATTCTTGAAGAGCTTCTAAGTTGATGAGATGGTCGGCTGTCTAGGGCTAGACCGTGAGATGATTAAAAGGAGAAAAATTAGGGTTCTTGGCGGCTTCTACAGCTTCTGCGTTCTAAAGATAGAGAAGGACCAAATATTTACACTGAGCTCTATATTTTTATTTTATTTATTTAAAAAAACTTAAGTCTCACTCATTTTGTACCTCAAAATAATTTTATTTTATTTTCTGAAAAAGTAATTATTTCATAATGGTGATTTTTTTATTAATTTTATTTTAGAGTTTAAAGATTAAAAATATAGAATTTATATATTAAAACTTAAACTCTAATTATATTACACTAAAATATAAATTATAATTAATAAAATCTAAATTTTATTTACAATCACTAATATCTAAATTTTTAACCTTAAATTTTTAAAGGAATTCATAAAGTCTGAAATTAGGATGTTTGTGAATTTTATTCTATCAATATACTGAATATAAATTCAAAAAAATATTAGTGCAAATTGAAATATTAAGATAAATTTGAATTAAGCCTTTATTAAAAATAGTTTTAGAAATATGATTACTAAGATATAAAATTACTTGATATATTATTGAAGATGTTCTATTGTATTGTTTGATTTATTTAATCGTATTATAAGATTATGGTGAACAAAATATTTCAGATAAACTAAACAAATAAATGTCCAAATACATATATGCAAAAATTGAGATTTTCATATTACATATTTTATTTGGAATAGATAAAGTTTGATTTAATACGTGTGTTGCTGATTTAAGTGTTATGTAATGATATAAATATACGTATAATAAATAATAAGTGATAAATATTCGATTTAGTTGGGTTATTTTGTTTAAGTTACTCTAGGTGTTTTTAAAAATATAATTTCTGAAAATTATATTAATTACATGGTTGATTAGTGACGAAATGAATAATTTTCATTGATTAGGAACCACGGATGACATAATAAACCGGGCTTATGATATAATCTCTCGGAGACTTGGGTTACTTGCCCGCAGAATTGTTGCGATAATTAATTATTCTTCACATGTCATTAGTTATAAATAAAAATTAAATAAAAATTGAAATTATATCATTTTAAGTTGTCATTAGTTTACCCTTAAATAAAAATAAGGTATAGTCCATTTTCAATAATCATTAGTTTTTATTTATAAAACAAAAATTATATTCGAGCCAAATATATTCAAATGGTTAAAGGAACAAATGTTCTTAAAAGTTACGGATTCGAGCACCAGTAATATCAGCACATGATTGAGCAATCAATATCAATGGTTGATAATATACTCTAGAACAGATACTACTGTAACACTGTAACTGATTTAAAAAACTGTATTCGAGCCAAGTATATTCAAATATTTGATGAAAATCAAACCATATTCATTAAAAACCAAACCTACATAGACCAAACACTAGCATTCATAGCAAGGGTAAATATTTATTACAAAATCTAATATCTCATATTCATCAGCATCCATATCAAGGGTCACAATTGAAAGGAAAATATGGTATCTAATTAATATGGATAATTGTCCATTGAATGCATATATAGTATAAACATATTTGATAGGTTCGAATAACATTCACAAGCTTATGTGAGATGGTAGAGGTCTCTCTTACCTTGTCAAGGGCACAGAACAACTTTAAAACTTGTGGCCAACATCTACTTCCTATACAGATCAACAAAACATGAATGATTAGTCATTGAACTCATTTTAATGCACGAGCCTTCTAGCCTAAGTGGTTAACGGAACAGTTATTGTTCCTAAAGGTCACGGGTTCGAACACCAATATATGGCCTGATTTTTCAGTTATATCAAATGTAAAGTTGTTCACAGTATGGTGGCACCAATCAAGACATGAAAGACAATGAGGTTAGAAATCTACAGAATTTGCCTCACCAGTCCATTATCAGCTTGGTTTTGCAGCTTACACTATTCGAGCTCGATTTTCTCCTCAATCACCCTCGGCAACTTTTGAAGTAGTCGTTGCTGTTCGGATGATTTCTTCAGCATTTCTCTTTCATCTAGTAATCGTTCCAACGTACAAAACCGGGGGGGGGGGGGGAGTTAAGGTAAAATCATTCGTTGAGGTCGACACTACTCAGGCACTACTTAATTGCCTAAACATAAGATGGAACTTGAAGGGATATACTAGTTCGAGGTGATTTGTAAAAGTCAATGCAGAAAGATTCCATTTGCATACTCTCGTAAGAAAGTTCGACGAGCTGACTTCTGTGATGTGTTCTAACTTTTTAATTACCAAGAGTTCACATAGGCTAATTCTATGGTGTGACTCTACACCTTAAAAGGATATATGTATCTCCGTCCCTTATCATGCGCAAAATCAATTTTGTTCTGCAATCGAACCAATTCTCGTTGAATCCACTGCCAACAACATTCCAAACAAGGCAAAGACAATTAGAGAAATCCACAATTGAACGACGACCACTAAATCAAATCAAAACTAAATTGATCAAATGAATGGATTTTCATTACTCAGGAGTGTTATCAATGTAGCAAAATGTTATGTCATGCAAACATAAAACCGAACATCCTTTCAAAGACAGTACATCATCTTAAATATACGGTACCATAATGGACAAAAGGTCAAAGATGTTTCGTAACCAACACTTCCCCCTCTCCTGATGCATGCATATAAACCGACATAAACAAAAACAGCATTTACATGGAAAACGGTTCTACCAAAGTGCAAGCATAACATAGTATTGAATGTTCATTCATTAGCAGTGCATTTATTCTTTATTTCAAACTGCAAGCCCTGAAAGCTAGTCACATGAAGCATCAGAGCCAACTTATGAGGAATCGAAACGCAAATAAAAAGTTAAAAGCGTATAGCATTTCAAAAGTGTATCGAGAGAATTAGAATAATTAGAATAATTTCATATACATACATTCTTTGTTATATCTTCATGCAGACTTTTGGCCTTCAGTTCAAGCTCCACCTGTCAACAAAAATGTTCGGGTTATGCTCCTTAATAGTTTCTCTACTAGCTATGAATTTGAATCAATCCGGACTCTACATATATCAATGGAAATAAATAGGAAGCCGTCTTACAAGATAAAATCTCAATCACTACCATTCACCTATGTCTTTGCTTAAAGATGGAGCGGGAGAAATTTCTAAAACACGGAATGAAAAGTAATAAAAGCTATGAATATGTAACACTTAATTGATTTACACGTAAAACCCACTTTATTAAGAGTAGATAATTTAATCTTTCTCTTCAACCGAACTCAAAATTGTAAAACGGCAAATTGCAATGTACAAACATGTTTTAAGGAAATAAGATCAAATTGCAAAGTTAATAACTTGCATAAACAATTTTCGCTCCGAGTGAAAGAGAATGTTCTTGTATAGAAGAAAACTGAAAGAGAATTTTCCAAGTCAGAAGAAGAGAAAGATTTTATGTCATCTTATTCATTTACTTGTAGTACTAAGAACAATAACCTTACCGAGAACATAAAGCTGCTCGTATACACAAACAAGCAGAATTCACTAGTGAAGTTTTATCAAATAAGTTGTTTCTAGGAAAGTACGGATTTCTCTAGTAAGAAAGAACTTACGACCGTGGGTCTTCTGATAAGACCATCTTTCATCCTTTGTTGCAGATCTACACATTCTTCCTGTTAACACAACACTACACAACTAAGCATACAATGCAAGAACTAACCAAAAATCACAGTAATAAATGTGATACAGAAATGAAACAAGCATACTATGAATATATTCATAGAATCAATATAGGGTGAAAATATAAACAGTAAAATAGCATACAGAAACGGATATAACCGATATGTGCCAACACAAGGGAAAAGAATAAAACTGCCACTTCAAGCGTGGTGTGAACCAGCAGCTCTAAGAGAACTAATACACCATGAAAGCTCAAGCAGTTACCAGAAATCCGTAATCAAATGGAGTAAATGATGAAGATGAATGCACACCCAAAATTAAAATGCAAGCAAAAATTAGTTATATCATGGGATATTTACTCAACGCCGATATCATCTAACTGTTTATAGAAAGCCAAGGAAATTCCCTCAGTTAATTTGGAAGAGTCTACACACTTGAAGCATACAGAAATATATTGCTGGGAATTATAATTGGCATAACTTTAATGCTACATTAGAGAACATGGGTTTGAAAATTTTCTATGTATATTTCAGATTCACCACTAAATAGGCATGCAATGAATCCATGAAGTTAAAAACAATAATGAACATTGTATTTTTATGTGTTTTATTATGAAGTATACCATGTTCGAAATCCAAGTTCCCCAACACAATCTAAATGAACCAAATAAAAGACCATACACAATCTAAAGAAAGCCCTCAGTTGAAAGGATCAGTTTTCAAATACGTGCAGAAACATATGTTTGTTCAATCAAATTAGCTTTAATATGGATTATATAAGAATTCATCATTCTAATGATTTTCATCGACATCCGATATTTCAATGGAAAAAGAAACAGAAGATAAAACTTCCAAGACATTTGTTACCTCCAAGATGTCATCATCATCTAGCATGTTGATAGGAATATCAACAGGCATGCAAGAAACCTCTAGGAGTATCCCCTGGTTTTTGTCAGCATTTGAGGTTTTCTTTATGCCTGAGAAGTAAAGGATTAATAATTAAAAATTTGCAGAATCTTTATTCGTTATTGAAACAACAATACTTATAGCTTATATTCAATGCAAATAATGGTTTAGATCGACTTTAGTGAAAAAGATTCTCTTTTCAAATAAATACCTAAAACTTGCAGAAGCTGAAAAGAAGTCGTCCCCGAACAGTTTCTGGGCATCCCTTTCACTCTAACAAAACTACCCACAACCTTTTGTTCAAAATTATCAGGCTGTGTCAACAGCTCCTCCACTAGGCTTCGCCTTAAGTACACAAGTTTCATATTTGCAGCAACAACAGAAGCATAACTACTCTTATCGACTGCATATTGCACCTTTGCTTCAAGTGGTACTTTAGGTGGCTTCAATGTTCTCGGCCTCTTATATTCTGAGATAATCTGTCCACCCTCATTTATAGAACGTCTTCTACTATCACTCTCCTTGTCATCCAAGATTGATAGTTCCAAAGCACCAGCAAAATGAGTTTTGAAAAGATCACATATCTTATTCTTTTGCCCTGGTTTCTTTTGAGAACGAGAAATAAAAATGTCACCCCATCGTATTCCTTGTGGGAAAAGGGGTTTTCTTTTCTTTAAAATTTATGTTGAGATTATTATATCTACTTCACGTTGTGATAAGTTTTCTCAGTTGCATCTATACCAACAGATTTCAGAATCTCAATGAAATGCTTTGAACCCCATCTAACAAAATTCTCTTACCTGAGACTTCTTTCTTTTGCCAAATGAATCATCTGAATCAGAATCTGAGTCTTTATCAACATCTAATGTTGTGAATAAAGTGTCTTTATCTTTAATCTTATCACAATCCAAGTCACTGTCATAGTTCTTCGCCTCAGACTTAGCACGACGCAGGTCATCAAACTTCAAATCTTCTTGCTCCATTATTATCAACAAATAGTCTTTAAACATGAAATCGGAGGAATTTGGATCTAGAAAGTCTAGCTTGTCCTGTAGATATATCCAAAATTTCAAAGGCCTGCTCTCCCAAGAGCAAAAGAGAGAGAGACTGATTAACAGAGAAGACATATTATAGACATTTCAATCTACTTCTCTTAAAAATAGTTTCATGATCAAAAGCCTTTCAATAGCATATAGTATAGCATTTAAAAGAATTCAAAGAAAACATGATAAAAAGTTGAACAGAGGAAAAAATGTTGGTTATAAATCCATAATTCAGCTCATAAACTGAGTTGCATACCCCTTCAGAGTCAACTTCCGCATTTATTTCTGCAAGAAGTGCGAGCTCAAAACATGTATTGCATAGTCCTTTGTTCAACTTCACAGGCACAAAGTCATATGCCTTAACACAGAGCCTACATACGGAATCGGGGCATGCGAGGCAAAAGAACCGAGGGGGACCATCGCATTCAGAACAAGAATGCCTGGCTGGAAACACAAATAAATGAGACCAACATTATAAAGTCAGTCTAAATGGAATTCAATAGATTATAACAGTGAAATCAAAAGTACATCTAGCAACAGTTCGTGATAAGGAAGAAAAAGCAACTTAAGCTATTGAAAAATGTTCATAAAAGTAAAATAAATATCAGCAGCTGAATCAGGAGTACTAAACAACTAGCTCGAAAATATCATTTGAAGTTAAAGAGACTTACGGCACGTCCAGTGACCTTCAGACTTCAATACTGAATTTCTCTTACCAACACATGTGGGATGATAAACTTTTCCACAGCCCCTGGAAACATATAATAAATGAATAATCTGTGCTGCATAATTACATTATTGGAGAATTATATGTACGCATCCTTCTTCTATAGGCAGGCATCTAGGACCTGAGGTTACTGTCGGAAATATGCATGTGCACGACACAAATATGCTCATTTTTTCATATATTTAGGGGTTATGTTCCATAGTCCGTACTGAGAGACGGGTACTTGAAACACGAAATGTCCAGGTAATATATGTTATTTATGATCAAATTTCCAAATGCAAAACCTGAGTAATAAAGAGCATGCAACTTATCATACTTATATGAAGTATTCAACCTGAATAAAAACCCAGAGACCATTTCGATTCGTCATACAAAAAAGAAATACATATGCACAGATATTCAAGAATTCAACAATGTAAGCACTTTTAAACTAATTTTTCTAATAATCAATCACAGCCAATAGATCACACGCTTCTTAATTGTTTCTAACAGTACATTTTATTCATACATAGAAAAAATGACATCAGCAATACCCACATTAACAGTTAAACTTAAAATTTTCCTTTATCTGTCTTTTTTTTCTTTTTACTATGTCCTAATCCTTTCCCCCTTTTCTACCTTTTCTGAACTTTTCCCTTCCTTTTCCACTATTTTTCTATTTCAGCATACAAAACAAGATAATCCAAATCTGAAGTTTACTTGGAACAAACAAGAGAAACAAAAGAAACCCAAAAATCGTAGTTCAAAAGCAAAAGGAAAACCCTAATATTACACACGAAATCAACAAAAGGAAAAAAACTCACTTGTGATCACAAAGAAGCAATTTCCCACCATCTTTACAAACAAAGCACCAATCTTCGGCTTCAACTTCGTCTTCTTCATGAACTCTTTGCTTCCCTTTGTCTTGGCTCATTTCCAAAAGGCAAAAATCCCCTTTTTCTACGTTTCTTGCACGTTGAAGCGTAGGGGACAGTGGCAGAGAGCCAAAGAGTGTTCAAAAGTACGGCGGTAAGATTAAAAGACTTCACTAAGTTGTTGTATGTAATAATAATAACATTAAGGGTAAAATGCATAGTTAGTCCCTAAACTTTTAAATTCATTTCATTATGCTCATTAAATTTTTAAAACTTGCATTATAATCACTTAACTTTTATATTGTTTTTACTATGGTCACTGTTGTTAGTCGTTGTTAAACGGAAGCTGATGTTGCATTGCCATATGTACATTTTCTCAATAAATTAATTCCTACTTTCCATGTAATTTTAGAAATATCCCCGAATGAAAATAGTGTATATATATATATGTATAAAGTCTAAAAAATATATCTAACGTTTAATTGAATAGTTATTTTGATTTTTATTATTTTTTGAAATATTTTAATTCTTTATGTTTTATTTTTTATTAAAATGGTTCTTTCGTAAATAAAAATTATTAGTCAACTAACAATAAACAACTTAAAATAAATTAAAAAATTTACATGTTAGCAGAAAAAATAGTTTTGTATTTTATATAATTTTAAAAATTATCTTTTAATTGATGTGTCATTCTGTTAAGTCAATATTTTTGTCTATAAAACATTATTATATCAATGTGTATTGTTATGCGGGTTTATCATGTCATTTTAAATTAATTATCTAATTGTTTTAATCTTGAAAGATATTTTAACTTGAAATAAAACATTAACAGTTAAATTACTTAAAAAAATAAAAGTTAAATTAAGTATAGTTAAATTAAAAAAATAGATATTATGTATATTTTAAACCTAAACCTAAAGAAACCTTTGGCTATTAAATCGATAAGATTAAACGAGCATGGGTAGATTTTCAAAATCCTTTGATAAATTTAGAATTACTAAAATAAATTGTACTGATACATTTTGTCATTGTGAGTTTTGATTTTGGAACAGAAAATACGCATATCAAAATATATGTTTTGGTACGGTATTTAGGTTTCTTGATACACCTCTAACGTTTTTATAAAAAAACGGTTATGAGTCATATCGAAACAGGCAATAATCGTTTCGATACGGGAATGTATCAATAAGCATGCAAAGCGTTTCGATGCGTGTTCTTAAATGCAGGCTCAACGGTTTTTTCTCAAAGAATTTATATCGAAACAGTTCTCACATATTTCGATACTCCCAGCACCAGAAGAAAAAATTGGCTTGGAAATCAACTCAAAACGGCCTCAATTCAATCCTAACGGTCATAAGCTTATTTGGGAAGATAAATTGAACTTACGAGCATCAGGAGAAGATTAATGCTTTTATTGTAACAACAATATAATCATAAAATTGTTTTATAGCCAAAATTTTATATTTGGGTAGACAAAATACTTGTGAGCTTAATTGTCAATGTCTACTCAAATGTATTAGGAATTATGTGAGAGCTTTAGTTTGCAAACATCAACCTTTAAGAGGGATTACTAGCTTGCTTAAAATTTTCTTTGTTTAAGAGGATTCTTAAAGTTCGGATCGTGAACTTTAGATGCTAGATTCGAGAATTGAGTCTAGGTTGTAAGGTTGTCCATTTGTTCTCAAAAGGAAGAAATTCAAGAGTGAATTTAGAAAACCGTGAGTAGGAAGCTAAGGTAATAAATGTAAGATTGGGTTAAAAATCTGAACCACTTTAAATCCTTGTACAAATTTTTATCTATCTTTTTGCTTTCTCAAATTTTCACCCAATCAACATCTTTTCCACCAACAAATAAAATTAGTTGTCCATCGAACCTAACAGATAAACCGAATATAGTAATTTGGCTCCGTTGAGATCGAAGTGTTACAAGTTGAGTCTATAGAATTTTAAGTCAAAACAAGTCAATTTTTTTTTGTCTGAGTCAAAATATTTAATTTTTTCAAATACCTAAAATAAAAAAATATATATAATTTGAATGTTACCTAAAAATAAAAGTGGTTAGGTAATAAATTTGACATTTATTTTTATCAAAAATTTAAATAAAAATATATTATTTAGACATTCATTTTGTTAAACCATCTCAGCATTTTACTCGATTTTAGATACTTATTTTGATTAAAATATTTTTTTTTGAAAAATAAGCAAAAATATATAATTTAAACACTTATTTTATTGTTAAGCTATATCTATATCAAATTGATTTTAAAAGATAAAATATTACACATTAATAAAAAAAATTCAAAATCAAAATGAACTGAAATTTTATCAACTCAAACTCGATGTTATTAGCATCAAAGTTCACACTAAACGCTAAATCCTAGACATTAAACATTTTCTGTGGAAAAAAAAAAAAACTTGAGTACTACTATATACAGTAATGGCAGGAAAAAGGGAGATTTCAGTCTCAGTGGAATTTGCACAAGGCGAGAATCATACCGGTATATTTCCCAGCTCATCGATCTTGTCATTTCTCCTCAAACTCGACATCGATAATTTCAGGCTCAGGCTTTCTTGGACCGGAGGGTCGACTATCTCGGCGAAAGAAGTCTCTTTCTGGTTGCCATACAATGTTTCCACAGCTTGCACATCGATTGATTTGGCTTTTATAACCAACAAACTGTTTCCTACAAGCTGGACAAGCACCCTGTTCGATATTTATCATAGAAAAAAGCTCAGCTGGCCGTTTTAAACGATACCGGATCTCTAAACTAAAAGTTGATCAAATGTAGCACATGGGTTTCTGCAATGGAAAAAATCCTTCAAATGTGTTTGGAAGGAAGTTGTGCCTAAATGCACCTTAGTTCCCTTCTCAGACCATATACAGAAATTGCCAATCTGATACTTGACTATATCCGACTTCAATATATCCGATACTTGACGAGCATACTAGCATAACACTTAAGATGTTGACAATCTGATCCACTAAAAAACCCAATAAAACAAGAGGGTAGGAAACCAAGTTTTATATAGCTTTACAAAGTTTTGACAATTTATTACTACTAGCAAGTCACAACAAAAACCATGCTAAAATAATATATACATTTTTTGAAGGAAGACCTTTCTACGAACTCAATGTCGAAAGGGAAGTCAACAAGAAGGAAAATAGATATTAAAAGAAAACATTTATCGTCACCGTTCTGCACCTAATAACCACATTAAAGCTATCTTAATTGTAATGGTCTGAAATCTGAAAGGCAAGTAAAATAAATTGAAGAGTAAACTTTAGCGTTGATCCTATGGCTCCATATGTGACGGATAAAAACTTGCTAATGTCACCTTTTTTACACAAATAAAATACGATGAAAATTAAACATATTTTAAAGAAAGTCAGAACTTTTGTCTTGCATTTATGTGTGCTAAGTTATAGCAATAAGTGACGGTTGATACCTTAATAACAAGATTATTGGCAATGGTACCGATGAGAAGAGGCCCAGCAAATGGCAGTATCCATATAGAAAATATTAAGAACCGAAACAGCCAACCAGATAATGCAAACCAAAGGAAGAAAATTATCTGCAAAACAACAAGAAAAAAAAAACTACTGTTATCATGAAATGAGGTAGCAGACAGTATAACTAAAGCACACAATGTATCTGGGTCCTAGCACTTCTTAGTTGTAATCTCAAAAGAATCAGTCTCGTTTTCTCCATGCTGAAGAAAAACACAGAAAATATTAAATTTATAGGCAGAACATATTGAAGAATGAGAGTCGTAAGCATCTTGCCTGTAACAGATTAATAAATACGTGACCAAACTCGAATGTAAGGCTGCCTACACAAACTTGCATACAAATAAAATGATATGTGAGACCACAAAATGATTTTCTTATATTTAAGCCTAACAGAAAAATAAATATAATACTAGCATAACTTGAATTCCAAAACAAAGGGCAAGGGCAACAAACAACTTAGAAATATTAACCAGGGGTGTTTATGGTTAATCAACATACTACAACGGTTAACCTGTAAGTTCTTTCTTTTTAGTGCAATTAGGTGATAATGTGTTCACCTCATTATGGTTAACCAACATACTACGACGGTTAACCATGAACACCCCTAAAACTGACTTGCAATAGGTATAAAGCTCAACTTGATACAAGCAACTGTAAAATCAAAAGACAAGTTGATGTACGCTGATTAATCTTAACATACATAAATGATTCATCCTCCTTACTTTTTAGCAAACAATGAAAACATGGGATGGTATATTGCAAATTAAACCCCTTTAATTTTTAAAGTATTTTCCCCTGAAACAACACATGTTAACATCTCACTTCTTTCACAATAGAATCGTGTTTTTTTTTTTTTTTGAAAATTATAATATTCATCCATAAATAGCATCATCTAAAACAATCGGTTCAATACAAGCAGGAATATCAAACGAGAAATAAAAAGGGTCATCCAGCTCAAGTGCCCAATGTTATCATAAGGGGGAGATAAACATAAGGTTTAGTTATCATAAATGCTCTAACAAACTGTTTATTAAACTAACATATGGCATTGATTTATTGATTTCAAAAGCAAAAGACACGTTGGGGTAAAATGCATGAACATTTTGAAAGATTAAACATTCAAGGATACAACTTTCATGGAAATTAAAATGCATGACTTTACTTTCAAATTAAAGAATAATCTTTGAATTAACCCTTGTAGCATAAACAATTACCTAATTATCTTTTATCAAATTAGTACAGGATTTCAAACTAAGATATTTCTTTAGCATCATGAGACTTTTTATTTTAGAAGCAAGTAAAATTACTAATTAAAATAAGTAAATTCATACTTCGCCTAATCTTACTTACAGAAAAACTTCTTCCTAATGGAGTTTCCAAGAAATCATTCAGCTGCTTCCTGTACTGCAACCATATCCGCAAAACCCCCAAACAAAAGGTTAGTATAAAAGCTCCACATGGACAAACAAGTTCAATAATAGAATAAGAAATGAAAGCAAACACAAACCCTAGGCCAATTTCTACGAAAATCCATAGTAAACGTCCGCCAACGGATTCCAATCTCGAACTCCCGGTCGAACTCACGAGCACGGTCAGTGGCGGACCGAACAACGGAGGAGATTCCGCGGGAAACGGAGTACTGACGGTCTAACCGTTCGGCGGTCTTTCTAGCTTCGAAGATGAATTGCTCGAAGACATCGTTGGCGGTTCTCCAAGCGTCCTTCAAGGCGTCGCCGGAGGTCACGCGGCGAGCGAAGGCGTCAAAGTCGCTCCGCCTAAAGGCTTGGACTAGTAGGGGACGCCTCCGCCCAGGAAACGGAGGCTGCCGCTGAAGCTTCATCGAGTGCCATCCCGTCGACGGCAGAACAGTTGACATAGCTCAGAATCTTAGATGATTTTTTTCTGGCTTTCCATTTTTATATCATATATATTTTATAATATTTATTATTTAAATTAATTTAAATGTTATTAAAATATTTTAATGAGAACTAAGTATTTTTTTTTATAAATTATATAAGGTATATTATACAAAGCATCACTAAACTTTCTACACATTTTAGTTTAGTCAGTTAACTTTTAAACTTTTTAATTGGCTCATTAAACTTTTGATTTACTTTTATTGTGGTAACTCAATTATTAAATATTTAGGGTTAATTACCGTGGAGGTCACGTTTGTTTGCCTCCAGTATAAATTTAGTCACCGATTTTAAAAATCGACCAATACAATCAAGTACGTTTTCGGGTTATAAATTTATAATCATTGAGACGCTTGTTGTCGTTAAAATTTAACGGAAAGATGATTTGTCATAATAAAAAATAATAAACTACTTAAATAGTACCTAAATTATTTTTTTACTTTTGTTTCATCTTTAATTTGACCCTCAAAATTTTAAAATTTTTATTTTCACCAATCTTTTCAAATAAAACCTTTTTCTAAATAGTACCCTGTTAGATTTTTGTCCCAATTCATGTTGTGCACTGCTCTGTGTTTGTATCTTATTGATATCCAAACTAGGACTAAACATGTTTAATTGATTTGAGCTCAGGAAAAAAAAAGTCTTGTAAACATTTAGGCTTCGGATTGGATTTGTATAATAAATGTTGGATTGTTTTATTGTAAATGGACTGTGAGATTATACTTTTGGGCTTGTTTATTTATTTGGATTGTTTTAAAATGGGTTTTATTTTATTTAATCCATATAAGTAATAATAATAATGGAATCTAATAATAATACTAAAATAATATAAATAGAAAATATGAACCTTGGAGTAAATGTAGCTAGTTCTTTTGGTAAGATCGTAGTAGCCGAAAGTTTTCACGTGTTTTGGAAGAAGTTGTTATGTGTTGTTTGTCCTGAGTAGTGTTTGGTAAAAAGGTTTGGGTTGTTGACTGGTGTTTGGAATAGGCTTAGTATAGCAGAGTATGAAAGAAAAATGCGAAGAACAGTTTTCTTAATTTTTTTTTTCACGATGGAAATTTTTAGGAAAAAAATTCTTAAGTGGGGGAGAGTTGTAATGTCTCAAAATTGGGCCTAGAAGTTAGTAGACCGGTTAAGCCTAATTCGGGATTAAATTCTTAAAAATTGATTTTTAATCAAAATAAATTATAAAAAATATCCTAAAATCCCAATTAAATATATTCTTTACCTTGGTCAAGCCAAATTTTGAAAATTGACCCTTGAAGCCCTAAGATTTTGAAATTAGTGACTATTATGTAAAAATTGAAAATTTAAGGACAATTTTATAAAATAAGCCAAAACTTTGAATCCAAATAATTATATTTTAACTCAAATAACTAATTAAACTTGGTTTTTAACTCTAAAACCCTATTTAAACATTATAAACTTAACTTATTTTTATAATTTTCATTTTTCCTCATTGGAGGTAGTCAATCAATCAACTTTTAAGGTAAAAACCTTTTCTTTTTCATCTAATTTTATTTGGATTAAATTATATAACTTTTTCTTCTTCAAAATCTCTAGTTTTCTCATTGTTTTATCGTTTTAAAACCCGAAAAACAATTGGATCAGTTTTGGAGGTGAGATTTCATCAACCCTCTAAAAATTTAAAGTTTTTTACTAAAATTCTCAACTTCTTGGCTTGGTAAAAACGTTTTTAATCTTTTGTTTTAAAAAATCGATTTTTAGGTCAAAAACCATAAGTTTAGGTATTATTTTAATTAAGAAATGGGTTAAGTTATGGGTTTTATGTATTGGGGCCACATATTTTGGGTAGGTTTGCGAGTTTATATTTGGGCTATGTAATTTAGGTTTGGTATGTTGGGGCCACATATTTTGGGTAGGGTTGCGGGTTACGGTTTGTATTTGGGCTATGTAATTTAGTTTTGGGTCATGTAAATTGGGTATTATTTAGGTTATAATTTGTATGGTGAATATTTTAATTTAATAAATAAACTGTTTTTTGGACTTTTAAATTGAGATTTTATTTATTAGTTTGTTTATTTTAGATTACGGATATTTATATATTTTTTAAGATTTAGGGGATTATGCTTAAAGTTTATCCATTTGGAGTAGGACAAAAATATGATTACAAAAGTGGAGAAAGAACCATAAAAAAAAACGATTTACGCATTCCTTATACCCATCATTAAACCAAATCAAACGGTATCATCATTAAAACAAATTAAATTAAGACATAAAGATAATTTTAACCATTAATGTTTATAATTTTTATCATTTTCACCATCATTTTTTTTAATTAAATTTAACTCTTAACCTATATCTTTTTAACAAATAACTTATTTTTTAAGTGACATAATGATTAGACCGTTAAAAGTTTAACGACATTAACATGTCATATATATGTGATAATATATTTTAAATAACATGATATCTAGTCATTATCGTTAAAATTTTTACGATAATGATAAATATATACATGTAAAATATAATTTTATCCTAACATAAAATATTAAATAATTAAAATTTAAATAAAATATTAAAAATTAATTAAATCTAAAATAAAAGGCTATTAATTTTCAAATCTTAAATATCATTCTACATATATATGACGTATCATTATCGTTAATTTTTTAACTATTTAATCATTATACTAATTAAAAAATAAAATATTTGTCAAAAAAATATAAGTTAAGGGCTATATTTATCCTAAAAATCAATGAGAGCCAAAATGACAAAAATCATAAACGTTAAATGTTAAAATTATCTTTATACCTTAAATTAATTTAAAAGTTACTTTGGAAAATCTTAACAAATTAAATTAATATTTCACAATTCTCTAAACTTAGATCCAACTTTAAACACATTATTCTTCTCTAATCAAAGAAACTGAAGCATCTCAAAAGTTAAGTTTTTAAAGGAGTCTCAGAATTACATCATTAGATGTTCTGAAGTAGGAAATACAATAAGGAATAATGTCATCATCACATTCACATAGGAGGGGGGAAAAAGACAAATCCAGAAATAAGTTTCTAGGAAAGGTAAATTTACTCTCAACGCAATGCTTAACAAACATGCTGAAAGATGAGGTCTTGGTCTTGGGTATGTATGTCATACATTTGAGACATGTTCAGCATTTTGCTGAAACATAACCTTAAACCACTTAGCATGCCAATCTGAGATGAAATGCTTACTCAATTCTTTATTTTCCAATGCGTCCATATACGACAACTTGATGAGCAATGCATGTTCACATACAAATAGGGTAACATACCTGTTGTCGACCAAAGTCAGATATCAGGTCTGATTTCAATTCCCTGGACAATGAGTCCACTCTTCCAATGACCACCTCTTACCTCCATAACACTCATTTCCAGTTCCCCATCACCACATTCATCATTGGAAAACTCACCCAACTCGATCTCCAACCACCCATCTCCCCTTGCCTTTGGGAATTGATCATCATTAGCTGGTGTAGTTGTAGGCACAGGAGTTTGCAACCCGAGGAAATGGGAACGGCCAAATAGCCCAATTCGCCTTGGTACTATATTGTAATGTCGGCGAACACCTCTATCTGCACTCATGTAGACATTTCTCTTACAACCTTCTGTGCCAACAATGCCGAAACTAACCTCTACAGGATGGAAATCAAAACCATAAGATGCAGCGGTTGGCTTGAACACAAGGTACGCCTTGTAGCGCGTCATGGGTGAAAGCATGGAGATTGCAATCTTCCCATGGATTTCGAACCAACATACGTCAATAAGCTCTGCTACCTCTTCAAACCTGACATATTTATCATAAATTGTAAGAGAAAACACTAATGGGGAGGGATTTGTACTACATGGACTAGGATGTGCTGAACACAGAGTATACTACAGATACAAAAATGTTTAATCTCTAAATCCCTACTGTTGAATTCTTGAAAAGCCATATACCATACCCATGACTGGAATCTGGATATGGGTAGAAAAAAGGTACTTTGTAAAAGTAAAAGGTTTGAACAACATTGTTCTCATCATATATCATTTGAATTTATACCACTCAATATACATCTTTAATAGCATATTCCGGTCTAATTCTTCATCTTATTTAAATTATCTATTTCAAGACATCCAATCATAGACATGCTGTGACGGATCAAGTAAGGATCAGGGTAGGTAAGGTCCCACCCTTATATCTATTTCTATCAGTTATCTTACTTAAATTATCTATTTCAAGACATCCAATCATAGACATGCTGTGACGGATCAAGTAAGGATCAGGGTAGGTAAGGTCCCACCCTTATATCTATTTCTATCAGTTAGTTATCCATTTTATTGATTGTCTTAGTCGTAAATGAGACGTGACAAATCATGAGTTACTCGGGTTTGACTCGGTCAAAGCTCGACTAAATTAGACTCAAATTCGGCTTGAATTCTTAATGAGACGAACTAAACTATTCGATACACGAATCGAAAAACTCATAAACTAATCAAAAATATAATATACCAAAATTTTTATTTTTTTAAATTAAAGTGAACTAAAATGTACTACTCATGTTAACTCAGTTGATACTAGACTTGATAGGACTCGAACTCGAACTAGACTCAAGTTCTTAACCAGCCGAGTTAAACTCAAGACTACTCAACTTCTTTACTCCCATAGTACTCACCCACCTACAAATTCATACCGGTATTTCTGAATCCCCCACTAGACACATGCTCTACAAATGTGTAAAAGAACATTAAAAAAATCAATCATATCGTTTCCAATTACACAATTCAATTTGATTCTAACTAAAATACTTTATAATCATTTAGTACAGAATTGTTTGCTTGGGTAACCTGGCTACTTCACCATTAGTGCATTTATCGGTTTAAGAAATATATTTATACAAACACGCTAATACTTTCGTGTTATCATCTTCAATGAATAAATTTGAAAGTACCTGGACTCGGGCATGGGAACCCATCTCCAATAAGAAGGGGTGTCACCCCAAACAATGGATAGCTCCCTGGCAGATAGCATGTAAATTTTCTTCCCACTCCCTCTTTCAAATTGAACACTCTGTTGCATCAAGATCAACACTGTTAAAAACTAGGCCAATACATCCATGAATCAAGAACAAAATCGAACATATTTCGAAACTAATTAAAAAGTTTGAAATTATAGCATAAAGCATCTAAAAGTCAAAAAAATCGGAACAGAAGCATTCAAATTTCATTTAAAATGGGGATTAAATTAACATAAAAGTCAAACCTTCCGACCCCCGTCGATGAGGATAGGATTTTCACAAAGGCTAAAATAAAGTTGTTTCTTGGAAGGGCAACAGATCAACGATGGAATCGAAGCCCGGTGTTCCGACGACAAGAAGCTTTCCCAAACGGCATCGGATTCAGAAGCCGATTTAAACGTAGTCGAGACAAGCGACAACCGACAGGCATCCCGAGGGGAAGTAACAGAAATAACGGCGGCAATGCAATCCTGAGGTAGATCACTAAGGTCAAAGGAGCTACAACCGTTCCCTCCAGCTCCGCCGTCTTCCATATCAGAAACCTCCGATTTCATGAACTCAAAATCAAAATCGCAAAAAGGCAAAACGAAATCGAGGATCAGTGAGTGAAACCAAGAACAAGTAAGTCTTATTTATAAAGCTGAGGAAGCTTAGGGGTTAAGTCTTTGGGTTGGACATGGAAAGGCAGCATTCGACGAAGAAATGAAATCCCTCAAAAAGTAGCTTTGCTTTGCATCTGGAACTGGAACCTCTCCAAGATTCACCGTCACCGCATGTCGGCCACCGTCACCCACACAAATTTCCTGATTATTTTTATTACGCTTATCTGTTCTTTTCCACGTATAAAAACCCTTCACTTTATTTTTTCCGCCATTGAAAGCAACAGCCTGCCAGCTGCATTGGAATTATATTGAAATTTAATATTGTCTTTAATAAAATATTAAGTATATATTATTCATTGACTCATTGCATCATGCTTCAACTCAATGAAAAATATGTTAGTATTAAAAAACTCAATAAAATATGATATAATTATAAATAAATATAGAATTAACATCTTTATCAAATATATAATTTAATCCTAGGAAACTTTTAATCTAATTTGATTAATATTATTTATTTTATAAATAGAAAATACGATCTTATTAAAAAAATTTAAATATAAAAAACTAAATTTATTAAATTATTTTAAATTATAATTAAATTAATAAAATATATCTCGAAGACTAAAATTATTATATTATATTTATTTAATTTTAATGATAAAATAATTTGTTTATCATAAAATTTTAATTAAATAAATTATTTATTTTTAAATATATAATTAAAAAACTTAATTATATGTTTCAAAAAATAATACTATATATTTATAAATTAATAATTAAATGATTCAATTATTACTTTTTAACGGGAAAATAAAGTAAGTTTTACCTTAATACTAAGTAGTTGAAACTTTTGATTTTTTTTCATCCCAAATTATATTCGTTTATTTTTTCTTTATAAAAGAAGGGTAAAGAACTCCTAAAGGAAAACAGGTAGGGAAAACGCTGAGTCATGAATAGGGTTGATAATAAGTTGATCTGCTCATGAGTATTTAGGTTCGGTTCGGTTAAAGTTTAGTTAAAATTTAGCTTGAGTAAATTCGATTAGGGTTTGGGTTCAACTCGAGACCTTAATGAGTCGAGTCGAGCTTACCTAAATTCGGCTCAAAAAGCTCGTGAACAGGCTCAGAATAATTATATTATATATATGCTACATATACATTAAAAATAATCTCTTTAACGAAAGAAAAACAATAAAAGAAAATAGGAGAAATCTATTAAAAATAAATTAAGTATTTTTTTCTCTTTCTCAATATTGAATTTCGTTTCGTTGTTGGTTATGAATAGAATTTTAACGAGATCTTATCTTTTATAGAAAAATATAATAAAATTATTTATTTTTGAGTCAAGACGAACCGAGCATGACAAGCTTCGAGCCCGAGACGAACCCTATAATATTATTTTCGAATTGAACACAGACCTAAAATTCCGAACTCGACGAACCTGAAGCCGAATCTAATAACATTATTTCTGAATCGAGTCTGACTAGACTCAGACACTCGGCTCGTTTTAACCTTAGTCATGAAGGTGGTCTTTTCGCTTAGTGTATACGTACTCCCACAAGCTCTGCACTTTGAATCTACCTCAGGACAAAATGATGACATATTTAGCTTTGGAATAAAATTCTATTATCAATTTGAGAAAATTTAGAAATAATTTAATTTAAAATTAATTTTTAAAATATAAATTTTTAATTATATTTTAAATTTTAAATAATTTTATAATATATGTAACAAAATATTATGTGTATATGATATTATTTTTACAAATGTTAAATAATATATTTTAAAAATAAAAAGCGTTACATGCAGGTGATGTTTTTTTATGTATAATATAATTTTTGATTTGAATTTTAAAATAAAATTTAAAGACCCTATTATCTTAAATAAATTCGCTAAAAACCCTAAATATCCAACGGAGTCTCAAGTTTTGGTGTAGTTGTAGAGATTTTGATTTTTTTCGATTTCATATATTTTGGTGGCGTATAGGTATTAGATGATTAATGAGATTGATCTAAACGATAATTAATATGATATCGTTTAAATAGATTTTAAGTTCGAAGTTTATACATAAAAAGGAATTGTTAGAAGATTTACCTACTAAAATCAAATGAACGATACAGATCGATCTATATTATTTAAAAAAAAAACTAAAAAATCAAAAAAAAAATTAATAAAAAATAGGTGTATAGATAAAATATATTGTAAAAATTGTTTTAATTTTAGTTATATGAGTACGTATCTTATTTAAAACGGTATAAAATATATGCATAATTATATATTTTAAAAAAGAGTTTAAAACTTTAGTCTAAACATATTTTCATAAATTGGAGTAAGAAATTTAGGTGTATTAAAAAAAATTAGGCACGTGAGTACATAGTTTGACGTAGCATATACTTATGGAGTTATTTAAAAAAAATTGATAAATCGATCGCTTCAAAGGCTTACAAGACCATATGCAATGTACAATTTATTAAAATAATTTTTTTAATTTATAATTATTATATTTTGATTTAAATTTTAATTAGTATTTAAATTTAATTTAATTTTAATTTTAGTTGTCGAACATTATTTGGTAATTAGAGTTTATTTTAAAGAATAAATATTTATATTAAGTAAGATATTTTATTGAATAAGTTATTTTAGTAACTAATTGAGGTAAAAATCGAGCGGAACGAGGACGGTCTTGATAAAAAGTGGGTAAATATATATAATCTCTTTTCATTCTAATTTGCTCGACCGTCTTGATTTGTTTCAGATAATATTAGTGTATATTGGTTATTAAATTTAGAAACGACAAAATTATTTGATTCTGACTTGAGACTTTTCGGTATGATTTGGTTATTTTTTTTAATTTTTGGGGATTAGGACCTGACGAAGTTTAAAAATTATTAAATCTATTTATTTTGGATATATGTTTGAAATTTTCCGTCCCATTCAATATATTTTTATTTAGTTTTATATATTTTATTATATTTATAAAAATATCACTATATATAAACATTTTATGGGTTTTAATTTTTTTTACTTTACTTTTTAATGTTTGTTCTTATAATAAAAAATTATTAGATGTTTGTTCGAGTTTTAATATATTCGCTTATATCAGTCAATAATTTAAGTTTATTATTTAAAATATATAATTTAACATGTGGTAATTTAAAATTTATTATATTTTTATATTGATTTAAAGTTACTTAAAATTCATAATTTATGATTATGGTGGAAGATTGATGAAATCTAACATTTATCGTCAACGAAGATGGTTTATATATATATATATATATTTGTGTCGGGTCGAGATTTGATTTAAGGGATAGTATATCTGAGTGAGATGGATCGAATAAATTAATATTTTAATCTAAGACAAACTAAGATTGGGTTTAAAAGTTAATATATTAGATCGAGATCGAATTTAAAAATTAATATATTAAATCAAGATCGGAACGATCAAAAACTCTTCCCGTGGCCACCTTATTATTAATTAATATTTATTTATATATAAATACATCAAAAATATATGATACAATATATATTTATGCATTATGTTATTCACACTTCATTAAAATTAAAAAAAAAATCTGTATAATAACAATTTTAGCTTAAAATTTTGTATAAACTGAAGTTTATATATATATATATATATATATTTTTTTTTATAAAAATAAATATCTAAATTGTAATAAGAATTTACTAGCATAAGTATGAACTAAAAACATAATTTTCACATTTTTCAATAATCATTAATATAAGAAATTACTCACTTTAGATCAATATATGACGGTAAGTAAAGGTTAATACCTCAATCAGCATACTTAAACAAGTGAAAAATATAAACAAATCTGACTATATCAATAAATGAATCATAAAAAAATCAAACTATTAAAAGAGCACTGATAAGGATGAAGTTAAGATTTAATGTTAGGAGGAGTAAAAGTCTATTAAATCTTAAATTTAAAAATTAGGGGAGGTAAAAAACCTTATTTAATTAATATTTAAACTAAAATAAGTTAAAAATATAATTATACCAAAAAAAATTGGAAAGAGCAGTAACCCCTCACAACCTATGCATGACTTCGTCTTTGAGTACTGAGAAATAACCAAATATCATGAAAAATCATCTACAAACACAAATTGTGGATCGAGATTCAATTTGAAGGTTTATAGCATAAAAGATCATCAAGATAATTAAATAAGCATCATCTTAATAAATCGAGACGATATCAAATTAAATTCTAAAAAATAAAATAAAAAATACAAAAAAACACACATATAAAACAAAGAAAATATATCAAAAAAATAAAATTATTTTTAATAAAAATAAATATAAAATATAATAATACAAAAATACTAACAATTAATGATAAATATCTCAATTAATTCCTTCCTAGATGATTAAATAAATTTATATACACTTTTGTAGGGTAATTTTGGGTATAGAGATTTTTAAATTAATATTTAGGATATAGAATGTTTAAAAAAATATTAGAGATATAGACCAAAATAAATAGTGAAACATAGACTACGCCACCTCTTGATGACGAGGTTAACTTTTTTCGCAGAGAACGCCAACAAAAACTGACGAGGTATTCATACCTCTTTTTGTTTCATTTGCTCCTTGCTTTACATTAAAAAAATGTAAAGAAAAATTTGACGATGTGTGCAACGACATGAACACCTCGTCAGCTTTTACTGATATTCTCTGAGAAAAAAAGTTAATTTTGCCATCTTTTGATGACGTGGTCTACGTTTTAATATTCATTTTGACCTATATCCCTAATATTTTTTTAAACATTCTATATTCTAAATTTTAATTTAAAAAATTCTTATACCCAAAATTACCCCCACTTTTGTATATATATTTTTAATTTTTATTCTTTTAATATTAAAACCACCTTGTCTCTCCCCATATTTCTTCCTTTTTTTTTCTTTTCATTAATTAAAAATTCAATTAGACTTTGGGCTCTTATATTCCAAACCCATTTCCTTCCTTCAACTTTGGAGACTGATTGATTAACCTCTCTGGGTATTTCTTAGAATTCCCAAACTCTCTGGTCTTCTCCAAAACCACTGATTTCCAATTCCTAGAATTCATTTTAGATTTCTCTTTCAAAAATGATTAGATTCTATTAATATTTCAGGGTTTCAGAGTTTTCATTCCCCTCGTACAAAATGACACGAGCGATCGTTTCTTCAACTTTATTCGGGTCGTTTCCTGTGGTTTCATCAACTAAAAGTTGCGATTTGGGTAAAGAAAGAATCAAATTTTGTTGTTTCAACGAGAGGAAGGATCAAAGAAGTGTTATCTATGCTTGTATGGCTCCTACTAGAAACCTGGGACGTGAGGGATTCCATGGAACTAAGTTCAATGTAAATATATCTGCAACTTTATGTTTCCTTTAGCTCTTTATTGTATTTATTTGGAAGGATCTTTTATGGAAATTCCTTTAGGTTGACATGGAAATTTGTGCTGTTTGGTTGAATGGAATCTGCTAACCATGTCTTTGCTTATATTATGTACTTATTTTGGCTTCCAAATTGTTTATGTTTTCCTTTTTCTGCTAAACATTTGTTCTTTCATGGTAATTATGGCATCCAATTTATGCTTATCTTGTTCCTTGCTATCGAACTGTGTAAAACTATCTAATTCTTTTGAATTTAGAGATTTTAGTCTCTGTTTCCTTATTGCTATTTGTAACCAAGTGAAGCCTTAGGAATTTGAAAGCTTTATTTATGTCTTGTTTTTAGTTTCTCGGACTCAACATAGTGATTTGCATTTGTTTTTAGGAATCATTTAATTCTGGGAATTTGAACAAGGAAGTGAAGCATGAGAATGATTCTGATGTTCTCATTGAATGTCGAAATGTGTACAAATCATTTGGAGAAAAACACATCTTGCGAGGTGTGAGCTTCAAGGTGATTCTCTTGGCTTTTGATATTGTTTTTGTTATTCTAGCAGTGTTTGGACTACAATTGAATCTCTGTTATCTGATATTTATTAGTTGGACTGGATGAGGGTTATTTCAAGTTATCAGATACTTCCCAAAATCTGTTTGAATATTTTCTCTTGTGGGAAGAGTTGGGAAGTGTAAAGGTGCTCAACAGTTCATTTAGACGAATCATTTCTATATGAAAATGAAACATATTTTGGGGAACGACATATTTTAGAAAAGTAGGTCTTGCATCTCTGCTGAATTCTGTCACATAGTTTCCCAAACAAGTCCATAAAATGACATCAAGTTATGTATTACTATAGTACTTTATGCTTACCAAATTTCATACTGGACTGGGCGAACTTTGCCTTGAATGATTTAAGGACTGCCTACTTTATGAGCTTCCAAAGCACCGTAAGACACACTTTAAGGTTGGCTAAACCATACTAAACACCTATTCATAGACAAATTGAAGTACATAAGTAACATATTTTAGCCATAATTGGGTGACATCTTGAATTGGTTATAACAAGTTTTTATTTACAATTTATGGTCTTAGGCAAACTTTTTCTCCAATGATTTAAGGACTGCCTTCTTTATGAGCATCCAAAGCACCTTAAGACACAAACACTTTAAGGTTGGCCAAAACATGCCAAACACCTAGCCATAGACGAATTGGAGTACATGAGTAACATATCAGCCATAATTAGGTGACATCTTGAATTAGTTATACCAAGTATTTATTTACAATTTATGGTCTTAGATCTATTTCTTGTGTTATATTTCTATACAATGTGTCCATGTACTTGCATCCAAATTTTGGATCATTTTTTTACCAATTCCCCATATCTGTTGATTCTGAACATTTCCCTTGATCAATAGATCAGGCATGGTGAAGCTGTTGGAATTATTGGCCCTTCTGGTACTGGGAAATCAACGATTCTTAAGATTATTGCTGGACTTCTTGCACCAGACAAGGTGAGTAATGCTTATTAAGTCCACTTTCATAGTTTTGGTAAATTGTTTTTGCATAATTATGTTGTGTATTGATTTATTCCTTACATAAAGAATGTATAATTCTTATGTCCAGGGAGAGGTATATATTCGAGGTAAAAAGAGATCGGGTTTGACTGGTGATGATGAGATATCTGGTCTTCGAATTGGATTGGTAAAATTTTATTTAAGCTCTGAATACTATACTGACAGGGTTTTGAGATAATTTTCTGGTGGCATGATCGATTTACTAGTTTACTTATTCGTTAACAGGTTTTCCAGAGTGCAGCGCTTTTTGATTCTTTGACCGTTCGTGAAAATGTTGGTTTCCTTTTGTAAGAAACAGTATAAATTCTTACCTAAGAATACTGTACTCTCTTTCTCCTTAGATTTTAGGGGGTTATCTTGGATTCTAAATTCCTTTTCTCCCGAATAAAGAAATTACTTGAGTTGGTTGATGACTGTGTTTATGCATAGATATGAAAATTCAAGCATGTCCGACGAACAAATTTCACAGCTTGTGACGGAGACCTTGTCTGCTGTTGGTTTAAAGGTATGCTTGCATTTTGACTTTCTTCACCTGGATAGCATACAATGTTAATTAGTTGTCCCCGCTTGGAACTTTCTGGATTGATTCGGGGTTAATATGTAACCAATAACTAAGGTCTTAGCAAAATGTTCCGTTGGGCTTGAGTAAATCAACATAATGAACCTTTGGAACTTGTTTTATGTAGTTAATGCGGAACCTATGTTCTCGTAGACTATCTACTTATCCTGTGTCAAGTGTATGCCTTTACTTTTATCACCTCTTTTTGCACTGTAGGCACCTTAATATTGAAGTTTCCAGCCGAGTAAAAAAATAACAATGCATGTTCTCTTCAGGGAGTTGAAGAAAGGTTACCTTCTGAGTTGTCTGGAGGAATGAAGAAAAGAGTTGCTTTAGCTCGTTCTATAATCTGTGACATTTCCAAAGAATCAATTGAGCCGGAGGTATGGTAATTCACTTTGAAATTAATGGATATGGAGCTTTTGTGATAATCCTGTGCATTATTTTTCCTCCATGGAAAAGTGGGCTTCAACTAGTATCCAGCTGATCCTATTTGATTTCAGATATTAATCCCAAACTATAGGAACTGAGAACATAACATTTAGTTTGCACCCCCAGTTCCCACTTGAGTTTAATCCTACATGACTTTCTTCTTTTTGTTCTAGTTTGGATTGAAATCTTTATTATTAGTATTTTATATCTCACAGCCATGGTGATAATTTATAAAATCAGTTGTCATTTGATTTGTCATTTATTCACTAGAAATTGCTGTATATATTCATCTTCCATTGTCCTTGTTAGGCTCTATTTTTCTATTTGCTTATATAGTTTTGTGTCATTTTAATGACAGGTGCTTTTATATGACGAACCAACAGCCGGGCTTGATCCGATTGCATCAACAGTTGTTGAAGATCTCATCCGTTCTGTCCATATGAAGGGTGAGGATGCATCTGGGAAACAAGGAAACATTGCGTCTTATGTGGTTGTTACTCATCAACATAGTACCATCCGAAGAGCTGTTGACAGGTTTTCTGAGATATATGATGTTTTCATTGGTTTTTGCCATGATGTTGGATGACCTTCTCATTGAATCTGTCCTTTACTTAATAGGTTATTGTTTCTTCATGAGGGGAAGGTTGTTTGGCACGGAATGACAGATGAATTTACAACATCCACCAATCCAATTGTTCGACAGGTAATGACTGCAACTAACTAGTTTGAAAGAGAACACAGTTGGTGGAAACTTGGCCTCCCCCTCCCATCACACACTTTTTCAAATTCCATTTGATTTTTACCTCATAAACCTTTTCTCGTTCGTTTTAGATTTCTTATACATGCATAGGTACGAAGGTACAAACCCTTTGAAGACCCTCCAAATCCCGGGTTTAGACCCAATCCATTACTATTTTGTCCACTATTTCCAAACGGACCCACCTGTAGGTTGTGTAAATCATGCTCATGATGAATAGTGATTTAAGTTTGTATTGAATAGTAATGGATGTGAGCTTGACCCCAAATTCTGCATATGATACACACTTTGAAGTCAGCATAAGTAACACTAGCTTACCTTGTTTGTTTGTCTTTGCATGAGCAGTAAACATGGATATGATATATATATCGAATTTATTTGAAACTTTTTCTGTATGGAAAGTACAATCATATAGATAAATTCGACGGATGAATTGTTAATCTATAGGAGTATTTATGTGCACAGACATGTATGATCTTATTTCATTGTGGACATCGTCCTTGTGTTTTGTTCAGTTTGCATCTGGGAGTCTGGATGGTCCAATCAGATACTAGATAGAGGCACATACAAAGGTTTCAGAAGATGGAATTTTGTCATTCAATTTTCTGGTCAGCAAAATCAAGGCAGATGCCAAATTTCAATTTGGGAGGCCAACCTTTAAACAATGGTGTTCAGCACTGTAGCCTTCTCTCTTTATAAAAATGGAATCAGGATTAAGCCATATGGGATTAGTTGATGTAGAGTACACTTGCTATCAGCTTTGGAGTTAGAATTCTCTGTAACAAAAAATTGAAAGCACCCTGTCAACTTACTATTATTTTTCAGTCTAAAGATGACATTTATTTAAAATAATTTCTATATCGATCTATGCATGAAAACAAATTTAAGCCAAGCCCAGTACTCGTACGCATTTCTAGGGTACCGATACTCTTTCTCAAGTACTGATGCTCAAACTATATTCAAAGATTTCAACCAAGCCTAGTACTAATATGCCTGTATAGCGTATCAGTATGCAATACTGGTACATAGAACCCCATGTACTGATTCTTATCGGTATTGATACACCCACCTTTGAGTATCACTACATGAAAGCTTCCCTCAAGCATTGGAATAATGGTACTAGCATATCGATATGCAAAAATACTACTTAATTTTCCATCAAGCAAGGGGTGTCAACACTCAAGAAGTTATACCGGTACGCTTATTATATTTCAACCCTTTTACTATAGAAGGGTATCGATATTGACCTACCAATATCAGTATGTAAACCTAGAACTCAAGATATGAAGCGTGAAATTTAGCTCAAACACTCCAAAATTGACATGATAAGCCATAAATTTAAACTTAAATTAAACTTACAAGTTATGTGAGGTATTTGGGTTGGTTTCTACTAATTTATAAATTTTCATCAACAATTTCATCTTTTATTATTAGCGTCGAATCATAAACACTTAAATATATTAAACTATCAAATTAATATATAAAGTAATTATCCTTATGATATTTAGGAAATAAGAGAATTGAAAGTGTATTAATCTTTCAATCCACCTTTACTTGCTTGGATGAGAAGAAGAAATGAAGAGAATGTGAAGAAGGCAACAAGACAAGATTGATCTCACTCTTCCAACTTTCTCTGTAGAAATTTATTTCTTTTTCATCCTTTGATGTCAAAATACCATTCTATCCTTCTTATTTGAATCACCTAAACCACATTCAAGCTTAACAACAAACCCAAAATATCGTAATAAGCCCAAATAGGCATTCAAAGCTTGATATTTTGGTCTAAACTCGAAGCTCAAAACCTTAGATTAATTTAATCCTTAAATTCTAAAATTTGAGTCATTAAAAAGATTAACATCGTAACAAACCTCGGATTCTGTAGCTAGGGTTTCTAGTTAATAAATCTGATGTCTTTCGGCGTTTAGGTTTCAAAGCTAGTGATGCGATCCAGATCGCTCGTCACTACAGCCGGCGTTACCGGGAGCTCTCCAAGGCTCGTCTCAGCCTCTCAGGTCAAACATCAACTCGAGTTTATTTTGGCAAATTTTGAAGGTTTGATTTTTTTTAATTCTGTCACTATCAAAGCTAAAAAAAAACAGAAAATGAATAAGATGAGAGAAGAAATTCAGATTCAGATGAGAAAGAAGGAAGAAATTTCAGAGAGTAAAGATGTTTCTGAACATTCATACCCAAAAACTACAAACAGATTAAAGTTAAAACCCCGACTCATAACGCCAACATAAAACGTTGTGTTTCACTTAAAATAACTCAAATAAAATAATAATAATAACAAAGTTTAATGATTTAAACCCAACGGTCAGAAAAATTAAAAAGCCAACTGACAATACTCCCTCATTTTTTATATCTTTGTCCTCAAGGATGAAAGTTTGGAAACCATTGCTGCAAATGCTGTAAACTCTCTCAGGTGGCATCTTCAGGGTAGGTGTTTGTTCACTTCACTAGTACCTCTGTGATTGTTCGGTTTTCCTTTTTATCAATCCTCCTATCAATAATCCTCACTGGTTCCTTAACAATGGTTCCATTAGACCCTACTACTGGGAGCTGGGATTGAGTAATATTCCCTCCACATGTTTCTTAAGTTGAGAAACATGAAAGACTGGGTGAACCTTTGATCTCATAGGTAACTGAAGTTTGTATGCTACACTTTCAACTCGTTCCAGAATCCTATAGGGACTAAACCATTTCGGGATCAACTTCTGGGAACTTCTGGTATGCACTGACTGCTACCTATAGGTCTGCAGCTTCAAATAAATTAAATCCCCTATTCCCCATTCGTAATATGTTCGATACTTATCTGCCTACTGCTTCATACAATTTTGAGCCCTATGCAAATAGAACTTCAACAATTTTATGGTAGCCTCCCTGTTCTGCAAATTTCTGTCAACCATTTCTACCACCGAGTCCCCAGTA
The DNA here is from genome assembly GCA_035048815.1 of Abelmoschus esculentus. Classification (NCBI taxonomy): domain Eukaryota; kingdom Viridiplantae; phylum Streptophyta; class Magnoliopsida; order Malvales; family Malvaceae; genus Abelmoschus; species Abelmoschus esculentus. Next base: position 4,364,031 of record JAUCBN010000063.1, on the reverse strand, counting down.
AAGCAAGGTAGATGTAAAGTTGGCTCCTGTCCATATAGAGCTGCATGGGGAGTAGTGTTTATGGAAGAGTGGTGAGAGATATTATACCACCACTCAGCTAAGTATAACCTATCACTCCAACTCTTAGGATTTTCTCCTGTCATGCACCTCAGATAAGCCTCCACACAATGATTTACTCTCTCTCTGTTTGTCCATCTGTATGTGAATGGTAGACTGTAGAGGGGTTAATATTAGTTCCCAACTTCCTAAATAATTCTTTCTAAAATAAACTCATAAAAACTCTATCCCAATCATAAACTATGTTGTCAGGTATTCCATGAAGTTTAAAAATGTTTTTCATAAAGAGCTGAGCAATACTCACAACAGAATAAAGATGGAAAATGACAGCAAAATGACCATACTTGATTAATCTATCCACCACCACCATGATTTCTACCTTCCCCTTTGAGTTTAGTAGTCTCTCAATAAAATCCATGCTAATGGACTTTCAAACTGTGGCTGATATTGATAGAGGGTGGAGTAATCTTCTAGCTTGCTGTAAATCAGATTTATTTTTTTGACAAGTGGAGTACTTCCTTACTAAATTCCTAGCTTCCTTCTTCAACCTTTTCTAGTACAGCACTAAGGAAATCCTTTGAATAGTCACTTTGGCTCCCGAGTGTCCCTCAGTAGGACCATTATGAAAATACAGTAGTAGCTCTTTCCTCAATTCTGGGTCAGCTCCCACTATCAACTTCCTCTTCCTCCTTAAAGACTCGCACCTTGGCCAGCAGAGGTGAAAAAGCATTGCTCACATTCAAATTACTACAACCAGCAAAAGGGGATTCTTAGGTAGAACATCTGTCATTTTGTTGTGTGTCCCTTTTCTGTACACCATTTCATAATCATATCCTATCATCTTTGCGACCTATTTCTGCTGTGAAGGAGTGATGGTTTGTTTATCTGTCAAGAACTTCAAACTTTGATGGTCGGTTTTGATCTGGAAGTGCCTCCCCAGATATGAGGACCATTTTTTACTGCCATCAATACTGCTAGCATTTCATTTTCATAGATGGACATTGATTCGGTTTTCAAGACTTTTATTATTATTTATAAAATTGGATCGAACCTTCAAATTATTTTAAATATTAAGCTTCAACATTACCATTACAAGTTTACCTTCTTTCAATTTCATCAAATAATAACATTTCTGTCGTTCTTTCTCCCCATCCTTCTCTTCTAACACCTGCTTCAGTTCATTAGATTATATTTGATATAAGTCCTGCATTAAGCCATTTGATTATTTAATGCAGTAAAGGAAGTATACTGTTATTATATCATTGAAACAAAGAGCTGAATAACAAGCATATCACATCTTTCTCACCATCACAGGTGTTAAATCCTTACTCGTATGGATAGTTGTAATGTAAAGGTATAAGTACTGTATGTAACTAATTACTCATCACAACAACGGTATGTATAAAACATGTCCATCACCTTGGAACAGTCGGGGCAAACCATGATACCAGGAACCCGACCCAGAACCGGTAAATGAACTTTGATGCAGCCATGGACATCCCCTGATATCACCCCTTTGTAATGCTTTAAACCTTCCAGGAACCGAAGCCCTGTCGTGTCTTGTCTCCACTTTTGGTAGTTAGACATTATGGTTAGACCTGTTCCGCCGTCCGTCGTCACCATTGTGTCAGGTCCCATTGAGAAAATGGCCCACGGTTCACCTTTTCCGCAGTGGCCTACCACTTTCAGAGCTTCCTGGATCACTATGTCTGTCTTGTAAGCTGTGACTGTCTTCCCGTGTCGGATTTTGGAGTACAGTATGCTCTCGAGTCGAGACCAGAACCGCCATTGGAGTTCGGATTCGATGACGTTGATGTCTCGACTGAGGTCGGTCTTGGATATCCCCAGTTTGGATTTGTTCTTTCCCACGTAAACTAGTTTTAAAGAAACACCGGCGGCGTATGTGGCATACTTGACTTTCTCTGTGAATTCTTGAATCCATGAGATGTCGCCGCCTCCGAACAGGCAAACGAATGACGTTCGATTCTCTACCCATGAACGAATGTCGGGAACGATGAAGTCATCAAGCAGCAAATCAAGCTTCCAACCATTTCGTTCGTCAATGGAATTCCATAGAACCTGTTCAGTTCTGTCACTAAAAGGGAAAGCCATATTACCCCATATCCACAACATAGGCAGAGCATTTTGGCATACAACTTCCCTGGCCGGAGTCACCGACACCGCGATCGCATGCCTAATAAAATTCCACTCTCTCTTCACAGACTCAACCACGTCAACCTCAATCCTCGACGGCTCCACCACCACACTCCATTTCATCAACTGTTTAAGCTCCCAAAACCTTTTCACATCATACGCCGACAAGTCAACGATCGGGAGCCAAACAATCTCGTATGTTCTGTCGGTTCTCTGATACAACCAGTTAAGCACTTTGATCTCTTCAACAGAGATGTCGAGATCCGATATGAGAAACAAAACATGCTTGTTCCTCAGACTTTCGCTCACCTGTTTTTTTGTTTGTGTCGGAGAAGGAAATCATCAATCATCGAGAAACAAAGTTTAAATCAGTAATATTCAATGGAAATCGTAATTAAACTAGTTAATTACCTGCATCCTTACGTAATGCATGATTCTGTCGACGAGTTCCGAAATGCTGATTCTAGGAATAAGTTTGGTAATGTCTTCGTATGGGTGAGGTGCGTACTTTTCTGCATGACATTAGTGTTATGTCACGTCCAAAAGATACGAGAGATGTTAATCCGACATAAAAAAGGAGATCTTGATATATAAAAGCGCTTGCGTTTATAATTTTATAAAAGACTTGCTTACCAGCATCCCTTTGGCAAAGTAGTAGCTTCTCTTGAAGGATATTATTTATAAGGCTAACTTCTTTACCCAACTCAATCAATTCTTGGATTGTGAATTCCAAACTGTCCCTGAAAACAGGACAAGGTTATCTACTTTGCAAATCAAGCTGGAAATTGTTTAGTTTCGGTCTCCAGAAATGCTTACTTCTTTTTGCTTAAAATGTTTGTGATTTGCAAAACAATGCGAAGGATCTTGTAGGAAGCAATGGGAAAACAAGCGATGGCATCTTTGATGGAGTGAACCTCTTTCGGAATACGAGAAATGGAAGGGACCAAGAAGGCCATGTTCGTGTTGACAACGTCGATCATGGCCTTAAAAAGCCCGATGCGTTCAAGCACAGTGAAATCCATGGTGGTGTAATGGTGACCCTTGAGGGTCTCGACGTACTTTGCCATGGGGTCGGTGTTGCGATGCTTCATGAGCATCGACAACTCGCAGATGCTGCAGGCGAAAGCCGCCATAGCCAGCACCACTTTGGCATTCCATGTGTAGTCTTTCAGCCTCTGGAGTAGCTGCATTGTGGTTTCATCCACACCACTTCCTCCTGATGAACAGCATGATATCTGCAGTTTTGTTTTGTTGCAGTCACAATAATCAATATTATTATGATATCTGAAATTCAGAATTATGAATTTACTCCCAACCTTTCAAAATTACATAACTTTTCTTCAGAATTATTTCATTATTATTGAGGAAAGAAGTAAGTCTGTACCTCACAGGAGATACTTCGTACATCTTCCAATGCTTGATGCATGCCGCTCACATTCTCCAGCCGGATGATCATTTCGTTTAACTGTGCATATTGATCCCCACCCTACACCATAAACCATTCATTTAATCATGTATGCATGTATGTTCGTATGTATCTATGCATATATATGTAGACAGATAAAAGAGTAAACCTTGGAAGCAGTGGTGGCAGCATTTTGGAAAATGCAGGCAATGAGGTTAACCAGATGTTGCAGATCAACTTGGTGAGTTTGAAAGGCATTATGGCGACTTAGTATCTGCTCCAACACTCCCTGTGGCACCCAAAACACCTGACTGCTGGATACTGTTGCTGCCATTTTTAGCTGTCAAGTAAGATGCCTGCTCAAACTCTAACTCAAACTGAGAGTGGCAAGTCTCGAGTCCGTAAATCTATTTAAGGATGGGGAAAAGCATGTTCTTGGAGACATGAGTCACAGTTAAAGCATATTCTTTGTGTCCATTACAAGTTAGGAGGAACAATATCTTGCTACCATGCATTTATCATCACCTTCAACACCTTACTTCTTCTTCACCTTTGGTATCACTCACTTTACCTTCTAACATTTTTTAAAATATCGATATCTGAATCGTTAATAGACTAATTTAAATAAAATTTTATAAATACCCGATATAAAAACAACCCTTTTAATTCAATTTTTTCGTCATAATGACCCCACGTTTCATCCCTTTTGCTTTTACTTCTTTATTAAATTGATTAAAGAGCAGCTCTCAGATACATAAATGGAAGACACTTGCTTTTTCCTTTTTCCTTGTTGTAAATTCCTTTTGCCCATCAATTATAGATCTGATGTTTTGTATTCACATGGGTTGGTGTTAATCTACAAATATTATGAATAAATTTTTATAGCTAATCTATAAAATTAAGTTTATGGTTTAAGATTAATATTTAAGGTTAAAATTTGAGGTTGTGTTTATAAAATTAAAGACATATCGTACATTTTTAGTGTTTAGAATTTATGATTTAAAATTTAATATTATGATTTAAAATTCAATTTTTAGTGTTAAAGTATAAAAAAATATAAAAAATTAAAGATTTTAATTCTATTATTATAATCATAAATCATCTCTTTCTAACTCAACTCTAATCATATTCAAATACATTTTGGCTTTATTGATTAATTTATTTAATCTTTCTTAAAAAGAATTAATATTTAATGAATTTAATTTCAACCATAGATGTCAATATCATTTTCTTCTGTTTCTTTTATCATCATCATCTTGTAACTGCAAACTTGTTCATGACAAGAGGGAATTCGTGATTTATATGCTTCTAAAGCTATAGGTTAGTTACTTGGAAATCAAGCCTTCATCTTATTGGCAATTCGCATGTAGAAAGTTACGAAAATTTGAGATCAATATTTTTTTTTTCCTTTTTACGTGTGAAAAGTTTAATCAAATTTATGTTTTAAAAAATTAAATTATATATAAGTTATATTTTGATACATAAATTACGTAAAAAGTTTACATATCCCTTTTATAAAATTTAAAACTTAAATCTTAAATCCTAAAATCTTAAAACCTAAATCTTAAGTACACACTAAATCTTAATACCCTAATCTAAAACTATAAACCTTAAAATTAAAGGGCTAGTGTAAACTAAATGATACACAAGCTTGTGTGAACTTTAGTTTATATAAGTCCTTTATTTTTAGGGTTTAGGGGTTTAGTATGCAGGGTATAGAATTTAAGGTTTAAGATATGAATTTAGGGTTTAAAATCTATAATTTAGAGTGTTAGAGTTTTAAGATTTATGTTTTAAATTTTATAGAAGAGTTGTGTAGAAAAAAATTTACACAATTTGTGTATCAAAATATAATCATTTATCGATCTAGTTTAGAAAAAAATGATATGTAAACTTATTAAATTTAGGGTTTATAGGGTTCTTTAGTTTGATTTAGGGATTTAATTTATAGTGTTTAAAATTTAAGATTTAAGGTTAAAGTTTAGATGTTATGGTCTAGGTTTAGGGTTTAAATTTTAAGATTTTAGATTTATGAATTTTAATTTTAAATTTTAAAGAAACGTTTTACTTTTTTAACATAACTTGCGTATCAAATATAATCCTTTAATTTAAAAGAAAATATCACTTGTATTGGTGGTTGAAATGAAAAGTTTCTACGTTTTAGGATTTATGAATCTAATTTAGGGTTAATGGTTTAAGTATAAGGTTTAAAATTTATAATTTAGAGTTTAAATTTAAAGTTTATGGTCAGAATTTCACATCCTATCAGACATGTTTTTTAGAAAGAGAATAATAATCCCGTGACAAAAATCATAGATCAATTTAAAATTATTCTTTTAAGAGTGACATGTTTAACAACCACTCGAGGACTATTTTATAAACAAACATTCATATTTCTTTTCAATTTTTAATTCCATTGTGACAATGTGATAAAATACTCACTTATTCCGTAGTGTTCAGTTTGGGATCTAAATTAATGGTTTGGAATTAATTCCACAAATTTTGATTATTTTCCATTTTTATTTATTTTAATTCTAGAGTTTTCATAAAATTAAACTGGGAAAGAATCACTATTTTCCAAAAATAAAATACTTTCGATTTTTTTAAAAAAGAATTTAAAACTTCAAAGTTAATTTTAAAATAAAATATTAAAAAAACTAATTTTAATAAAAGTATATATAAATTAGAAAATATAAATTAAACAAAAATAATTATCGCAATTAGATTTAAAGAGATTTTTAATTATTCATAATTAATTCCACTTCTTTGATAAAAAAATAATAAGAGTCCCTTCTTTCACAATAATAAATGTTTGCAGTAAGATGAAAACAAATTTGGAACTCATATGATGGATATCTTCAAATACAAAAAAAAAAAAAATGAAAAATTTGAATATATTCGAGTTAAACAATATTTTCGTACAAAAAAAATTATATCATGGACCACTTCTCGTACCAAACACTTATATCAGAGTCAAAGGAATATAGCAGAAAGGTCTCAGTCAGGCTTGGAAAAGCAACATAAACTGGGGAAAAAATGAACAGTTACTAAGAAATAACCCTTCCCAACCACAATCAGATTAGGGTCTAAATGAGACACTTAAGCTAGCAAGCTGATCAAATTCAATAGGTCATTATCAAGTCGAACCTTGAACAGCAAGTTTCGAGTTAAACTCGAGCTTCTTACTATTCAAACCCGACTCAACTCAATTACAACCTTAAATCAGATAACAACATCAAAGATTTAGGAAGAGAAAGGCATCACCAGATCACAAAATCAGAGATCTACAGATAAAATAACCCTTTGTAATCACCACCAGATAACAACACCAATGATTGATCACATTCTAACATTGCAGAAAAACATAAAAAATCATACAAAAGCATGGATGAACAGGGTAAGCTTACCGAAATGCAGCTTTCGTCTATCCGGTCACACCATAATTCTCTGTCAGCAAGACATGACCTACCACAAAGATCACATTCAAAGCTCTTGAGTAAAATACTATCTACAAAAAATTAAGTTTTGATCAAGAACTGAACATTTCCACACTTGATTACTAACCTATCATAGTAAGCAATAACATAAAATTCATAAATCCAATCTCAGTTGTGTTAAATTAAAACTAATAACAGCAATTCAAAGCATCTGTTCTATCCTGCATCCCATGATAAGTTAACAAAACTAAGACAACCCTGGAAATACACTCTTTTAGCTTCTCTAAATCCCATCTTAGCAGTCCAATCTCTCATTCGTAGGCATAGTCACAGAAATTCAACCTACTTGCTATTGTTCTAAGCTTAGGCAATAATTTTTTGAGTAAGAAACAAGCTCTTGAACCATTAAAACAAACAAACAAAGAAAAACAAGCCTATACTATTTTATGACAAGAATTATATATGCACATTGCAGAAAGATTTCATTAGCATTAAATGAAGAACTATATCATCATCATCATCATAATCAAGACAAAATTGGCATATATATGTATATCATCATCATCACCAAGGGAGATATTATTAAAAAATAACTTTTTTTTACCTGAACCCCCTCTCTTATCTTTACCATCGGAAATGGTTACAAAACAAACGAAAAAGGAAATAAGGAATCAAACCCAGATTTCAAAACATCCCCAAAAGGCAAAAAATTATCCAGAACAACAAATTCATTTATTTTCTAAGGCTACCCCTAACACCAGGACGAGGCTTGGAAGACTCAGCAACATGATCAGCATGACGATTCACAAGCTTCGACTCTTCAAAGGGAATCTTGGGGTGTTTAGCATCATGATGAATCTGCATCGATTTCAAATCTGGAGCCGTTGTTTTGCAATGAGGACACTCGTATTTGGCATGCCCACCTTTCTCCACCCCAGAGCGATCAGCTAATCCGGCTTTTCCGCCGCCACGGTTGGTAGTAGCAGCGTCGACCTTTGCGGCGATTTCCTTGGCCGTGTGCTTCTTGGGCTTGGCTTTTCCTGTCATGACCGATGATAATTACGAAACCGAAGAACCAAAATATCTGAATTATTAGGGGAGCTTTGGCGTTAGAATTATTGCGGGAAAAGTGGGAAAAAGAGTAGGAAAACGTGTGGGGAAAGTGTAGGCTTGTCTTCAGGAAGCGGTGCGTTTGATATTAGGAGTAATAATTTGAACAAAAATTACACTTATTAGACTTTAAAATTTTTCAAATAAATGATGTGCCGTCGTTCAAATCTACAGCAAGATGATCAGGTCTGTGAAGCAGACGCTGGATCAGATGCTTAAGTAGTGAAGATGGAAAATTTATTTTCTGGGTAGCCAAGTAATCACATTTTGATATTCAGCTTCGCCTTCATTTTGATATAACCAAGGAGAGGGAGGGAGCAGACTCATAGGAAAATCCAGCATTTGCTCTATGGAAGATAGCTTCCTCTTTCATGCTCTTGGAACAGAGTCTTAAGATGACGAAAACACGCCTGGGCTGCCCTCGTGTCGTGTCTTTCTCAAATGATTGGCCAGTAAAGACTGAGTGAGGGATGTTGGAGAAGAACACTTTGAAAGGGAAGTGGTCTTGGATAAATGCTGGCTTATCTTCATTACTTGCACACGCAGATGTACATGGAGTAACCAAAAATATCCAGCAGTTTCACAGGGTATACCCGACAGCATCGGGAAGTAGGGATCTTGCAAGCCTCTCCACCTCAATAAGCAATTCCAGCCATTGAACAAGGATTGCTTTCACACGGCCTGGCTACTGAAGTCCAGATCAGTTGCTAGCTCTTGCTCACCCTGTCCAAGACGATGAAGATAAGCCGGCATTTATCCAAGACTAAACAACTTAGAAAATAAGTTTGACGCATGTTTTAAAGCTTTTAAATGTGTTTCAAATGGTTTAAAGGAGCTAAAGAATATAAATATCTTAGCCGTTTCGATACAGTTTGACTATTTTCAAAGAAAATGGTACAAACATTTCGATACAGTCTTAAATCGTTTCGATACGTTTTGTTATTGAAAAAATTAGTTTTGATACCAGCTTTAGGTGTTTCGATAAACCTATAACGATTTTATAAAAAATCCAATGATTTTATAAAACCCCCAACGGCTAGGAGACGTATCGGAACAAGCTTTAATTGTTTCGATATGATGAGCACATGAGTGTTTCGATACGCCTTATAGGAGTTTCGATACTAGTCATTTATTGCAGATCCAATGGCTATTTCCCAAAGTGACAGTATCGAAACGACTACCACGCGTTTCGATACGTCGTTTCGATACTACATGCACTAGAAACAGAAATTTGCCTAGAAATTTACTCTAAACGGCTCTAAATCAATCTCAACGGTCGAAATTGGCCCTAAATACTAAGTCCTAAATCTCCATGTTTAATTTATCTATCTTTTTCTTCCACAACCATCACTCAAGAATCCACTAAACAATTTGATTAAATACATGGAGTTCATCATAATATTTTTTAGTTTCTCAACAGTAGATTTCAACTTTTAATTATATATTTTGATATAAGAACTAATTTTTTTATTTTATTATGTAAAAATATTGATTTTGATATAATAATTGAAAAAATAGTTTTAGATTAATTTGAAAAGGTTTCGAAAATAGTTCTTATGTACAAATAACTTGAAAATAATTTTATGAAGTTTTTGAGAGGTTTTTGAAGTGTTTTAAATGAGTTAAAATTATGCTTTCAACGTACGCATTTCGATACACCACAATGGTGTTTCGATACAGTTCAACACTATCAAAAATTATTCCAATACGCCTTCAAAGGTGTTTCGATACGGGCGTTCCGATATATCTCTTAGGGGTTTTGATACTGTTGAGTTGATCGATCTTGAAGTATGGCCAAGAGGGGGGTGAATTGGCAATTAAAAATTTGGTCGGGAAATTTTCAGTAAAAATGTGAAATTTAAGGACAAACGATTTATAGTGGTTCAAGCTTCGGAACAAGCTCTACATCCACTACCTTAGCTCCCACTAAGGATTTTGAAACCAATTCACTATTGAATTCGACCTTTTTCTCGGTTCAAGGGATAACCGTTACAAACAAATCAATTTTCTACCCAAAATTGATTTGGACCTCACAAGGTAATACAAAGGAATAAAGGCAAATAAAAGATCTCTCACAAGATGAATATTGCCCCAATTACAAATAGACTCTCCCCAAACTCAATTACAATAATCAAAATGAAGTACACAAGTTGGGAGGCTAAAATATGCAATGAAGTGCTTTGAGTTGGATTTTTGTGCTTGGATGTTGCTTGAGGTTCAATAGTTGTTAATGCTGCTTGAACATCTTCATTTTATATGTCCTCATTGATTTCTAACCGTTGTGGTTGTTGGGAAATGAAATAAAGACGTTAGAACCATATCTTCCCACCATAAATGCTCTTCTGCAGGCACATGTATCGATACTCGGGGAACCTATTTCGGAACAGCCTATAAAAAGAAAGAGACGTTGTGCATTTAATAGGGAGGGTATCGAAACAGGTATCGATGCCATTACTACACTGTAATGGTGGATATCGAACCATGTTTCGAAACATCTCAACCATCATTTAAAGTTTCACTGACACCAACGGTCAATTCATTAAATGCTAAAATAGCCGTTGTGACTTAAAGGTTGTATCGATACTGGTATCGATACCTTGAGTCCTATTTTAAAATATTTTTAACACAAATAAAAATACTCGATGTGGTTCGATACGTGGTTCGAAACATGCATTTCCAGTAGCATAATGGTATCGAACCATGTTTCGATACCTGTTCTTAGTTTTAAGAACAAGGCTTTAAAAAAGCAGTAGGGTATCGATACCGGTTCAAATGGTATCGATACTCTCGTATCAAAACACTTAGAAATTTTAATTCAAAGTTCTTGGTTTAACTTAAAATCAAAAGTTTGACTTAAGGACTTCAAAATTTTTTACAAAATAGTCCTTATTCATAATTGTTATATCAAAATCAATTTTGGTTTTACAATCTCCCCCTTTTTGATATAACAAAACCATTATGAATTTTTAAGTTTAAAAACACAATTTTAGGTTCCAAGACTTTGAAAAAAATAAAAAAGAACTCCCCCTTAATAGGTGCATAACTTTAAATTTTAAAGATGGTTTCTTAAAAATATTTCTCCCCCTTTTTGTTAGATCAAAATCAATATGAGGCATAATACATAACAAGCATAGCATTTAAATAAGACTATAATCCATAGCATTAAAATATTCAAATCCAACAAAAATTCCAAAGCAAAGAAACAACATAGGTGCATAAGTTTATATGAAATGAGAATGCAACAAGAACTTAAAGAAAATAACTAGTCCTAAAGCCAAAGCAAAGCAAAGATAAAGCGCTAAGGATCACTCATCGCCCATGCCCGCATCATCATCACCATCCTCATCTTCATCAACCTCATCGTCATCTTCTTCCTCATCATCATCTCCATCTTTGGTAGAGGTGGTTTGCATGTAACGGAGAGCTTCAATGGAGATCCTCATGGAAGTGCTTTGATTCTCCAAGCCCGTCAATCTCGTATCCATAGCATCAAAACGAGAATTGAATTGAGCGGACAAAGAGTCAAACCTTTCATCTAAAGAGTCGAAACGAGCATCCATACTAGCGAAACGAGCATCCAAACTATCAAACCGTGAGGTAAGAAAGTCCATAAGCTTGGCGTTTGGTGCAAGTTGTCGAAGAGGCTCCGGATCAACAACGGGAGGAGGAGGAGGAGGAGGACCGCGAACCCATTCACCATTGGAGGCATATTGAAAGTGAGAACGATTGAGAGAAGTTTCACCTATGGGTTCCTTTACCGATTCCACCTTGTCGTAAGAGCAATCAATTCCCAAATGCAAAAATATAGAACTGAGAATACAAGCATAGGGGAACGACTTGACAAGAGGAGTGACACGATTAGAGATATGCCACACAATGTCGGAGAAAACAATCTGAGCAAGATTTGGTCGACGAGCTTCACGGAAACACTTCAACCAAAAACTATCAACTTGACGAATCCGGGAGTACTTACCGTTTGATGGACGAATCCACCAAGAGATAATGAGGTGCAAGAACCGGTCATGAACGTCAAGCGAGATAACCGACCCGGTAAAGTATCCGAGAGAATCTTCGTCGTCAATGCCCACATCCTCAAGACCAAAAACGTCAACAAAGATGCTGACATCGATTCGGAAAGTACGACCCATAAGGTAAGATTCAATCGCAACAACCTTGCTCTTATCCTTAGATAGAATACACTTAGCATTAGCATAAAAGAGAAGGACAAGAGTTGGAAAGAACTTGCCGGAATGGGTGAGAAAAGGTAAAAACTTCAAATCGATGATTTGATCGTAGTAACGGAAGGGGAACTTGTAGGATGTCATGAAATCAACATCCACACATCTCTCCTTTTTAAGCGAGTAGTCGCGGAAGTTGTTAAAGTTATCAACTCTACCCGGACCATCCAAGCAACAATCAAAAACCACAGGCAAATTTACACGAGGAGCACGAGTAGTAGATGAACTCCCGGCCTCGGTACGAGCACGTTTCTTTGGTGCCATGATCTAGAGATTTAAAAGAATTGGATTAGTTATATTTAAAAACATGTATGCTCTATCAACCTAATTCAATCCTATTAATCTATAATTCAAGGTATTTGAGAGAAAAAATTGCTTGAAAAACCAGTGAAAACTAATACGAGAAAATTGATTTATATTCGAATGAAAAAAAATTTGATATTGAAAAAAATTTCGTAGGATTATGAAAACCCATACAATAAGCATTCAAAATATATTCAAAATCTAAATTTTAACATCCTAAAAATCAACGAAAATAAGGTTTTTCGAAAAATTACCTTGATTATGGATGAGGAAGAATTTGTAGTTTTTGGAGCACTAAAAGTTGATATGATCTTGGCTTTGATATATAGAGTGAAATCCCCAAAGAGAAACGTTGAAATTGTGGTGAAAAATTGATGGATTTAAGGGGTTTATAAAGGGAAAGCCGACTAAGGTTTGAGAGAGAGGTGTTTGGAAAGTTTTAAAATTGAGTAAAATTAGGTTTTTGTGTCTTTTAAAGTAAACTGCAGCCGCGTGTATCGGAACAAGTATCGAAACAGCCTGTTTCGATGCTAGTACCGGTACCCTCGTATCGATGCTGGTATCGATACCAGTTCTTCCCAGAACTTACCTAGATGAATACGATGAACAGGTATTGAAACAGGTGTTAGCTGTATCGATACCCCTTAGCGAGCTTTGCATATTAGGCTTCTAAAATACTAGAAATGAGTCTCTAAAGCCCCTATAAGCATGCAAATGATGTTATGACAAGATTATAGTGCAAAAACAAGTTCATACTCCCTCTAGCAACATGCATAGAAGCAATCAAGATACAAAAACAACATAGGCATGATTTCAATCAGGATTCAAACAAAATGCATAAAAATAAAAAAAAAACACTTAAGAGGTCAAGATAGGCTAGTTAGACCTAACTCTCTCCTAAGGGTCCAAAAACGCTCCTTATCCAAAGGTTTGGTAAAAATGTCCGCTAATTGATTCAAAGTGTCAACAAACTCTAAAACAACATCATTTTTAGACACATGATCTCTAATAAAGTGGTGTCTAATTTCTATGTGTTTGGTTCTAGAGTGTTGAATGGGGTTCTTGGTAAGACATATGGCATTAGTATTATCACACTTAAGAGGTATGGTTTCTACTTTAATGCCATAATCTAAGAGTTGTTGCTTCATCCATAAAACTTGAGCACAACAACTCCCTAAGGATATGTACTCCGCTTCGGTGGTAGATAGAGCTACACTATTTTGTTTCTTAGAGAACCAAGATATGAGCATACTACCTAAGAATTGACATGTTCCGGAAGTACTTTTCCTATCTATCTTACAACCTCCATAATCCGCATCCGAATAAGCATGTAAATCAAAGGATAAGACTTTGGGATACCAAAGACCTAAACAAGGTGTGTCTCTAAGGTACCTAAAAATTCTCTTAATGGCAACTAAGTGTGATTCTCTAGGACTAGCTTGAAACCTAGCACACAAGCAAACACTAAACATGATATCGGGTCTACTTGCGGTAAGGTAAAGCAAAGAACCTATCATGGATCTATACAATTTAGAATCAACACACTTACCTCCTTCATCCTTGTCAAGCTTAGTAGATGAGCTCATAGGAGTAGCTTGAGGTTTCACATTCTGCAAGCCAAACTTCTTGAGCATATCCTTGATGTATTTTGCTTGATTGATGAAGGTGTCATCCTTCCTTTGCTTAATTTGGAGTCCCAAAAAGAATGAGAGCTCCCCCATCATGCTTATCTCGAATTCACCTTGCATTAGCTTAGAAAATTCTTGACAATAACATTCATTAGTAGATCCAAAAATTATATCATCAACATAAATTTGAACTACTAAGATGTCATTTTTAAACCTTTTTATAAAAAGTGTAGTGTCCACCTTCCCTTTTTCAAAATCTTTTTCAATTAAAAAATTTGATAATCTTTCATACCAAGCTCTAGGAGCTTGTTTCAAACCATATAAAGCTTTTGTTAAGTTAAATACATGGTTTGGAAATTTCGGATCTTTAAAACCCAGTGGTTGTTCAACATACACTTCTTCATTTATAAAACCATTTAAGGAAGTACTTTTGACATCCATTTGAAAAAGCTTGAAATCATGATAACATGCAAGTGCAAGTAGCATCCTAATGGCTTCCATTCTAGCTACGGGTGCATAGGTTTCATCAAAATCTATTCCCTCTTCTTGAGTGTAACCTTGAGCAACTAATCTAGCTTTATTTCTCACAATGTTACCACTCTCATCTAGTTTGTTTCTAAAGACCCATTTAGTTCCTATAGTAGATTTATTACTAGGCCTATCAACTAATGTCCACACATTACTTCTCTCAAATTGATTTAACTCTTCTTGCATAGCCAATATCCAATAATCATCACCTAAGGCTTCTTTGATATTTTTAGGCTCTATGCATGAGATAAAAGCAATATGGTTCATTAATCTAAGAGAAAAACGAGTAGTTACCCCCTTAGATGGATCACCCAAGATTTCACCATTTTTGACATAGTTGAACTCCCTTGGGTAGCTTACTTCCCTTTCTTCAAGCTTTACATCTCCTAAAGCTTCTATTGGAGGATCTTGTGTTTCCTCATTGGTTGGAACTCCATCCACCTTTGATGCTTGTCCATCATCAATGGTTTCAATGATTCCTACATCATCATCATCACAAGATTCCTTCCTAGGAAGAAGGTTATCATCGAAAACCACATGTATTGACTCTTCTACAACTAAGGTTCTTTTGTTGAAAACTCTATAAGCCTTTGAATTTAAAGAATATCCAAGAAAAATAGCTTCATCACTTTTTGCATCAAATTTACCTAAATTGTCTTTTCCATTATTCAAAACAAAACACTTGCACCCCAAAGGGTGAAAATAACTAATGTTAGGCTTTTTGGATTTTAAAATCTCATAAGGAGTTTTCTTTAAAATTAGCCTAATCATTACTCGATTTATAATATAACATGAAGTGTTTATGGCTTCCGCCCAAAAATACTTAGGTAAATTATTTTCACAAAGCATGGTCCTAGACATTTCTTCTAAAGTTTTATTTTTCCTCTCAACTATCCCATTTTGTTGAGGAGTGCGAGGAGTCGAAAAATTATGGCTAATCCCATTTTCATTACAAAAATTCTCAAAACCTAAATTTTGAAATTCGGTTTCATGATCACTTCTAATATGAGAAATTCTTTGATCAAGATCATTTTGAGAAATATTTGAAAATGTGATGAATTTTTCTAAGGCTTCATCTTTTGTACTTAAAAATAGAACTCAAGTGTATCTAGAATAATCATCAACAATGACAAATGCATATGATTTTTCACCCAAGCTAGTAGTCCTAATAGGTCCAAAAAGATCCATATGGATCAATTGTAATACTATACTAGTTGAAACATCATTAATGGACTTAAAAGAAACTCTCTTTTGTTTACCCTTAGCACATGCATCACAAATTTTATCTAAGGAGAACTTGAGCTTAGGTAAACCTCTAACTAGATTTTGGGAGGCTAGTTTCTCTAAAACACTTATTCTAGCATGTCCTAGTTTTCTATGCCATAACCATGCATCATTTTCATCACTAACAACTAAGCATGCATCAGAAATGTTTATGTCATCTAAATGCACCATATAAATATTTCCTATGCGATGACCTATGAGCATTGTTCTATTTGATTCTATATCTATTATTTTGCAACCATGTTTATCAAAAAAGAAATAGAAACCTTTATCACACAATTGACTAATGCTCAACAAATTATGCTTAAGACCATTAACAAACAAGCCATTTTCAATTAAAATAGAAGAGTGATTACCAATAGAGCCAATACCCTCAATTTGGCCTTTGGAGTTGTCACCAAAAGTCACTACCCCACCCTTTTTGAGCTCTAACTCCTTAAATCGTCCCTTGTCTCCGGTTATATGCCTTGAGCATCCACTATCAAGGTACCACGTGTTTTGACTTGAAGCTTTGGCCTTGAAGCAACGCTCAACCTACAAACAAAGATTTAGTTTTTGACTTTTATTACCCAAATCATTTTGGGTCCATGAGAGTTAGTTCCCAAAAGCTTGGTTCCCTTAGGAACCCAAGATGCAATGACATTAGTATTATTAGAAATAATGAGTTCCTTAGGAACCCACACACTCCTAATTTTTCTATATCTAGCATGCCTTTGAAAACTTCTTTGTTTGTGGCCATAAAAATTCTTTTTCACATGGTTGGGTTTTGAAGAACTTCCTTCTTCAAAAGTTGAACTACCAACCACTTTGATTTGTTCTTTAAGCTTATTCACCACTTTGTGGTGATTCTCACTCAAGCTAGAAATAAGGTTGTTTAAATCCACATTTTCATTTTGAAAAAACTTTAAATCATCATTTAAAGTAACAACATTTTCTTCCAAATCCAAAATCGTTTTTGTCAAAGAATCGTTTTTTATTTCTAAATTGGAAATAGTTTTCTTGATTTTCAAAATTGATTCTTTGAATTTTAAAACCAACTCATCATAAACATCTTGCAATTCATCATAAGCATCATATAATTCATCATATGTAAGATCATTGCAAGAGGAATCAAGGGTTACCTTAGGCTCATCAAGAGCCATGAGACAAAGGTTGGCTACTTCATTGTCCTCATCGGATGATGACTCCTCATCACTCCATGTGGCAACGTGAGCCTTTTGTTTCTTCTTCTTGTCAAAACCCTTCCTTTTGTATTGTGGGCAATCGGTCCTAATGTGACCGGGCTTCATGCATTCATAACAAATAATTTGATCTTTCTCATCTTCTTTGCCCTTTGACTTAAAATCTTTCTTTCTTTGGAATCTCCTATTCCTATTTGCCCTCATGAGTCTAGTGAATCTTTTGGCTACCATAGCCAATTCTTCTAACTCTTCTTCTTCGCTAGAATCCACTTCTTCTTGTGACATTGAGGCTTTGAGAGCAATCCCTTGCTTCTTCTTCTCAACCTCTCTCTTTTCAATCTTCACCTCTTCCTTCTTCTTTTCTTCTTCTCTTCCTTTCCTCATGATCTCATGGGTGAGAAGAGATCCCACAAGAGCATCAAGCTTTAGAGTCTTCAAATCTTTGGCTTCAATGATAGTCGTTCTCTTGCTATCCCAAGACTCGAGAAGAGAGTAGATGAGCTTTCGAACGAGTTTCTCTTCCGGAATGATCTCACAGAAACCCTTGAGACCATTGATGATCACCGAGAATCTATCAAACATCTTGGTGATGTCTTCATCCGGCTCCATCTTAAAATTCTCGTAGTAGAGATTTAGAAGACCTATCTTTGTCTCCTTGACATCATTTGTGCCCTCATAAGTTGTCTCCAAGGAGTCTCATACTTCTTTGGCACTTGTGCAAGATGACATCTTTGAGTAGATGTCGGGACCAAGTGCACAAAATAGGATGTGAAGAGCTTTGTCGTTTGTGGATCCTTCTTCTTTCTTTATTGGTCATCTCATTTCTCTTCTTAGGCACTTGCCGATCTCCTTCTTGCTTCATAGGAATTGAGGGACCATCTTCGATTATATCCCAAAAGATATAATCATTAGAGTTGATGAACAAACTCATCCTATTCTTCCAATAGGGGTAGTTGTCCCCATTGAAGAAGGGTGGCTTGGTGATGGAATGTGACTCGTTCCATGAACCGGAGGTGGAGGCCATTTGATTCTTCTTGTAGATGTGATCAACACGCCTTGGATTTTCTTTGGTAGATGTGAATCTCTTCAAAGATTAGGCTCTGATACCAATTGTTGAGTTGATCAATCTTGAAGTATGGCCAAGAGGGGGTGAATTGGCAATTCAAAATTTGGTCGGGAAATTTTCGGTAAAAATGTGAAATTTAAGGACAAACGATTTATAGTGGTTCAAGCTTCGGAACAAGCTCTACATCCACTACCTTAGCTCCCACTAAGGATTTTGAAACCAATTCACTATTGAATTCGACCTTTTTCTCGGTTCAAGGAATAACCGTTACAAACAAATCAATTTTCTACCCAAAATTGATTTGGACCTCACAAGGTAATACAAAGGAATAAAGGCAAATAAAAGATCTCTCACAAGATGAATATTGCCCCAATTACAAATAGACTCTCCCCAAACTCAATTACAATAATCAAAATGAAGTACACAAGTTGGGAGGCTAAAATATGCAATGAAGTGCTTTGAGTTGGATTTTTGTGCTTGGATGTTGCTTGAGGTTCAATAGTTGTTAATGCTGCTTGAACATCTTCATTTTATATGTCCTCATTGATTTCTAACCGTTGTGGTTGTTGGGAAATGAAATAAAGACGTTAGAACCATATCTTCCCACCATAAATGCTCTTCTGCAGGCACATGTATCGATACTCGGGGAACCTGTTTCGGAACAGCCTATAAAAAGAAAGAGACGTTGTGCATTTAATAGGGAGGGTATCGAAACAGGTATCGATGCCATTACTACACTGTAATGGTGAGTATCGAACCATGTTTCGAAACATCTCAACCATCATTTAAAGTTTCAACTGACACCAACGGTCAACTCATTAAATGCTAAAATAGCCGTTGGGAATTAAAGGGTGTATCGATACTGGTATCGATACCTTGAGTCCTATTTTAAAATATTTTTAACACAAATAAAAATACTCGATGTGGTTCGATACGTGGTTCGAAACATGCATTTCCAGTAGCATAATGGTATCGAACCATGTTTCGATACCTGTTCTTAGTTTCAAGAACAAGGCTTTAAAAAAGCAGTAGGGTATCGATACCGGTTCAAATGGTATCGATACTCTCGTATCAAAACACTTAGAAATTTTAATTCAAAGTTCTTGGTTTGACTTAAAATTAAAAGTTTGACTTAAGGACTTAAAAATTTATTACAAAATAGTCCTTATTCATAATTGTTATATCAAAATCAATTTTGGTTTTACAGATACAACCCTAACGACTTTACGAAAAACTCAACGGCTAGGAGTCGTATCAAAACAGGCATTAGTCGTTTCGATACGGGGAGTAAAGCATTTCAATACACCTTCAAGGTGTTTCGATACGAGTCTTTTAATGCAATTTCAGCGACTCTTTCTTAAAGGAACTTTATTGATACGAGTACCTCGCGTTTCGATACGTCTAGCACCAGAAAGGGAAATTAGTTTGTGAATCAGCTTCAAATGATTCTAATTTAATCTCAACGATCACCAACGACTACAAACTCAATTGAGACTACAAAATGGACCTCTAAGAATCTAGATAAGACTAATGCTTTAATTGTCAACAATAATATGATTGTAAATTTGTTTTAGAGACAAAAATCTCATTTTTGGGTAGACAAACACTTGTGAACTTAAAAGTTAATATATACTCAAGTGTATTAGGAATTGGGTGAGTGTTTAAGATTACAAACATCAACCTTGAAAGAGGATTTAAGTTTACTTAGATTTTTTATTTGTTTGAGAGGATTCCTAAAGTTCGGTTTGTAAACTTTGGATGCTAGATTCGTAGAATTGAATCTAGGTTGTAAGGTTAACCATTTGACCTCAAAAGATAGTAGATGTAGGTGTTTGTTAGAAGACCGAACAACTCTAAAATTATTGTGTCAAATTTTCTATCTTGTTGCTTCCACCAATTTTCACCCAAACAACATTTTCTCCGCTATTTGACAATTGATCGGTTGGTGCATCGAACCTAACATATTATTTTATATATAAATTATTAATAAAAAGAAAATATTTTAGTAAAAAGAAAAAATAATGAAATTGAAGATTTTTTTCAACTTTTATGCATAATTTACTAATGAAATAAAAATAAGACACTTCATATGCAAAAAATTGGAAATCTTGAAACAGATCTAATAACAAAAGAAAAAAAATAAGACTAATTAAAAGAAAGAAATGAATGCAAATGTTAATTAAATTTAAAAAGCTATCTGTTTACAAATTATAAACAAAGGTAATTAAATTAATTTTAATTAAATTAAAAATTTTGAGCTGGCAGTGATGAGAGATCTTCTAACTTTGTTAATATTATATTAATTAACCTTTTATTAACTAAAGAGAAAACAGATCTAATAATATTTAAGTTAATTATTTAATATCTTTATAATACGAATTAGCTTTTTTTTTAATTCTTTAAAAATATATATTTTAAAATTTTAAATCCATAGATTTTATGTGTGAATTTCTTAGACAACCACCGAACTTTTAGAGTTTTCTGTTAGTATTCAATTTTTTTTCAAACATATATTTTTTTAAATTACCAATAAAAAAATTATAAAATAAATTTAGTTGTTCCCAAATTATCAAATTAAATTGAATATTATTTAACTCGACTTATTAAGATCGAAAACATACATTTTTAGTAAAATTGAAAAGAAGAAAAATAAACTTTAACTGAATTTTTATAAGATGGAGAACATACATTTTTGGTAAAATTGAAAAGACGACAAATAATAATTTAAATTTATTATATTAGTTGTCTATTGATTTTGAGTTAATCTAGAGTTTAAATAATTTTAAAAATATTTATATTAATAGTTTATTGATCTTGGAGGTAATATTAAGGATGATTATTTGATCCAGACTCGACAAGTTCTAAAATTTTTAAAAAAAAATTTAGGTTCGGATTGCGTTCGATTATGATGTTTTTGAGATACTTTTGAATCAATTTGAGTTTAAAATGAAATATAACTAATCCAACTCAAAATAATAGTTTGATAATCAAATTGTTTTTATTATGCTAAGTAAGGATTAGAAGGTTCGGTTTATGTGGGTGAATCGTTCTTGTAATGCAGTGGCCGATAAATTAGCGAAATTGCGAAGGACCTTCCTCTGGATTACTACATGTTCATGGAACCTCCTTTGGATATATTATTGAAGTGTTGCGTAGTGATGTGGGTAATGTTTGATTTTTCTGTGTATTTTGGGGTTCTGTTCTTTGATTGATTGTAATATCGAAATGGATACTCTTTTTCTTTCATTTTAGGATTAATTTTTTTAATAAGATCCATGAAGGTATTATCCCTTCTCTAATAAAAAAAATAATAGTTTGATTTTATTCTAAATATTTAAATATAATTGCTATAATGACCATATTTTTATATATAATTTTCAATCATATTTATATTTTTCTAATAAAATAAAATAATTATTATAATATCTTTATCTATATTTATTTTTTTCAATTTACTTCCTAATTTATCGAATGATAATAAAGTAATATTTTTTATTTATGTCAAACCAAGTTAAGTTCAAACTGAATAGATGTTACGAGTAGGGGTGGGCACGGAACACGAACTCGACGAGGTTCGATCTGACCCGGTTCGATCGGGTTGGATTTTTTGGTGAAAATTTGGGTTTGGGTCGGGTTCATATTTAGGGTGAAAAAATTCAACCCGACCCGATCCGGGACTAATTTTTTAATTTTCTTATATATATTTTAGGGATATTTGCAATAATGGTCCCTCTTTATATATATATATATATATTATACAATTAGATCACTAAAATTAATTTTTTTTTACAATTAGGTCACTAAAATTAAATATTTTTATAATTAGATCCCTAAATCTTATTTTTTTTTACAGTTTAGTCTCTAAAATTTTAATTTTTTAATGATTCGGGTCAGGTCGGGTCAGATTTTAAAACTTAAAAATTAGGTCGGGTCGGGTCAGATTTTTTCACCTTAAAACCGGGTCGGGTCGGATGACGGGTGGGGGTATGATTTTTCGAGTCGGATGCGGGTGGACCGAAAGTCCGACTCACCCGTGTCCATCCCTAGTTACGAGGAGATGTTAAATTTTTATATCAGGTTCGGATCAACAAAAACTTGACCCATAACCATCCCTAAGTTACTCTATAATAAAATGAATTATCAAGCATATTGGGCCTACGCATGAGAAAATTTTAAAATCCGGTCTAGATCTCAACTTGGACCGGCCCATATACAAGCTTTAACGAGAATGGTTGGTTTGGTTTACTTTACTCTATTTCTTGTTCAAAAAGAAAGAGGGACCCTATAAACCGGACATTGTTGAATTTAAAATCCCAAACCCGGTTCAAACATGGCTGTCCTGTACGGCATTATATAGGGCTTGTTTATTTCTTGATTTTATTCTCCATTTCGCTCTTCTAGGTTTTGTCATCTGAATTCTGAAGCTATGGTAAAAATTCATTGCTTTTATTAATTAATTAATACCTTTCCTTTTTTTTTCTCATTTCAGATCTCAAATCTCCATTACCTATATTTCTTTAAATCATCACTGATTTTTTTGTTTGTTTGTTTTCAGGAGGGTAAAAATGTGAATCTGGAGGCGGCGATCGACCAGCTGCTTAATGTTGAAAAACAGATGCGGTTCGCCGGAGATGTGGCCGCTACCAAGAAAGCTGTTACAGAGATTTTGCAGCTTTGCTTTGAGGCTAAGGATTGGAAGTCTCTCAATGAACAGATCGTTAACTTGTCTAAGAAACGGGGTCAACTTAAGCAGGTAACAAGTTTTTTTCCCTGTACTGGATTCTATTATTGTTTTGAAGGCTTCGTGTTTTGATATTTAGGGTTTATGTATCGCTTATTTGCATGTGGATGTGTATCCTGTGTGAGCATTTTTAGGAGGATACATACGTATTTGGTGGTTACAATTACTATTGGAGACGCGGGCTTATTAAAATGCTTGGCTTTTCGTAGTTAAATTTGGCTGAAGTTCATTCTTGCCTCGTCTAAATTTATGATTCTATTCTATTCATGTTAATCAGAATTTGAATGTCTATTTCAATGTTTGTTTCTTTTGAAGTTAGACCCATTGAATAAAACATTATTATAGATGAAAAGCCTTAACTGAACCAAACTGTTGAGTGATGTTCTGGTCTTATCCTTTTGGTTGAGACCCTTAATTTAGTTTTTTTAGCCCTCCTTTTAGTTTTGTAGACTAGTTTTGCCAGGAAGGCATCAGCCATTTGGTTGAGATTTTTCATATCCTTGTTGAAGTTTACTAACTAGTATCAGAACATTTTGTGGGAGTTATGATGTTATCTCTTAAAATAACTGTTTATTTATATTTGATCACAGGCAGTGACTGCAATGGTTCAGCAAGCGATGCAATACATTGATCAGACACCAGATCTTGAAACTCGTATAGAGCTTATCAAGACCCTGAACAGTGTGTCTGCTGGAAAGGCAAGTGTCTGACATTAAAAGTTTTCTTTTTATCCTATATAACTAGTGTAATGTACAACATTTTGTCTAAACAATTTTCTTTCCCTCTGTAGATTTATGTTGAAATCGAGAGAGCAAGATTGATCAGGAGACTTGCAAAGATTAAAGAGGAGCAGGGCCTTATTGCAGAAGCTGCAGATTTAATGCAGGAAGTTGCAGTAAGTTTCATTTGTAATAAGATGATAGCGAGGTGAACTTTGGTGCCATTAAGTTTTCTTTTCTAATTATACCCTTTTTCTAATATTTGATTTGTTTGATCTTCAGGTGGAAACTTTTGGTGCCATGGCAAAAACTGAGAAAATTGCCTTCATTCTTGAACAAGTATGGGCATCATATTTTGATCATTGCCCTTAACTGTTTTTTTAATATTAATGTATCTTTTATATTTTGCAGTATTAATTGTGTCAACTTATCAATTGGCAGGTTCGCCTTTGCTTAGATCGCCATGATTACGTTCGTGCTCAAATTCTGTCAAGGAAGATTAGTCCTAGAGTATTTGATGTTGATCCATCTAAGGAGAAGAAGAAACCCAAGGAAGGTGACAATGTTGTAGAGGAGGCTCCTGCTGATATACCTTCACTATTGGAGTTGAAGCGTATCTACTACGAACTGATGATTCGGTATTTTGCTTTTTTTTCCCCCTTTCTCTAGCATCCATATTTTTATAACTTTTTTTGTGATCTTTTTTCCCCTTTCTCTAGCATCCATGCAATTTGAATGTGCTTCAGTTGTGTTGGCACTTTTTGTGTGATCTTTTGCTTAATCTAGTATTTCTTTCAAAAATGACATCTGCAAAATCAAATGGTGAATGTTTTCTTTCTGTTGGTTGTTACTTCAAATATATTATATGTTGGAAGGTATGATCCTTATGTTTCAACTTTCAAGGTGATGAAAGAAGTTTTTTTCCACACTTTGGGACTAGAGATCTAAAGCTTTTCTGGAAATTTAATGCTGGGGATAAATTCATGCAGCAGAGCTTACATGCTACCGTTACTTAAAAACATGACAGTTAAAATTCTCAATTTTTATTGGAGTTGAGAATGAGAACTGACTTACCATTATAGTTAAGCAACTTAGGAAGAAATATCATATTTACTTCACTGTAAAGTTCCAACTTCCAACCAGCTGTGAAGTGATTGGATGTATATGAATTTCATGAATTATCTTCTCTGCTGCTATTTGGGGGTTTATCGTACTAATGAAGTTTCCTTATATCCGTAGGTACTATTTTCATAACAATGACTACCTTGAAATTTGTCGTTGCTATAAGGCAATATATGAGATTCCATCCATCAGGGAAGACCCTTCTCAGTGGATACCGGTAAAGCACATCTCAGTATATCTCCTTTCCAAGTTCTGTTGGGCTGTTCTCACGTATATAGTTTTACTTGCAGGTCCTGAGAAAAATCTGTTGGTACTTAATCCTTGCCCCACATGATCCAATGCAGTCAAGCCTTCTCAATTCTACATTGGAGGATAAGAATCTGTCTGAGATTCCAAAATTTAAGTAGGTGCTTGATGAATTTAGTACTCATGAATGTTTCAAGCTCTATGTAGGTTGTTTTTTAAACTGTTTTATATCTGATGACGACTTTTGTTTAATCTTGTGTTATAGGCTGCTGTTGAAACAGTTGGTCACGATGGAGGTTATCCAGTGGACGTCCTTGTGGAATTTATACAAGGATGAATTTGAGGATGAGAAGAATATGCTTGGAGGGTCTTTGGGAGACAAAGCTGCAGAAGATTTGAAAATGAGAATTATTGAACATGTAAATCCCCCCCCCCCCCCCTGTCATAAATTTCCATTCACTTTTAATTTCTTAATCATTTTTCACTTGAAACCTATATGATGCCTTTCAGAATATCCTTGTTGTTTCAAAGTACTACTCAAGGATTACGTTGAAGAGACTTGCGGAGTTGTTGTGTCTCACTGTCCAGGTTTGCTCTATTCTTTTTCTTGAGATATTTAGTCAGTAAATACCCAAGACATTGTTTTTGAATATAAAAACAAACGAGTTCCATATTCCACAATGCAATTTCCATGCTAATTAATGATGTTTTTAATCCAGGAAGCTGAGAAGCATCTTTCTGAAATGGTCGTCTCCAAGGCATTGGTGGCAAAGATTGACCGACCAATGGGGATCGTGTGCTTCCAGGTAGCCAAAGATAGCAATGAAGTTCTCAACGCCTGGTCTGTGAACTTGGAGAAACTTCTTGATCTGGTTGAAAAGAGTTGCCACCAGATACACAAAGAAACCATGGTTCACAAAGCTGCTCTTAAATTATGAGAAATGAAGTCTAGGTGGTAGTTTTTCTATTACTTGAATTTGGTAAACCATAGGGAACCTACAGGGTGTTTGCTTTTATATCGTCGGTGGGATTCTTCCTTATTATTATTATGGACCATTTCTGTTCTTTCACATTGTTTGGTAAGTGTATTTTTCTTGGACCACTTCCTCACACTTTAACAAAGCTTCTTTTTATCAGTTTTATTCCATTAACTGCAGCATCTGCAGTGCTGCAGTCTGTCGAAGGCTTGACGGCAAGCCTTTTGGGATTTAGTATCTGGATTTTTTAATTTAAAAAATGATTTTATTGTAAGAAAAGACGATTTTAGGCTAACAGTCAGCTTCATGATGCGTTAAAGCCTGGTGGGCAACAACCAGCTGTATCCTTGGAAACACCGAGGAAAAACCTGACCATCTCTAGGCATCTTGTATTTAAATCCTAAATATGTAGTCTAACCCTACATCAGGAAGTTTTAGGATAAAATAAGATTAAAATAAGGCGAAATTAAAATAATTATAAAAATTTTAGTATTAATTTTTTTTGATATATATTGAATTTTTTATAAAAAAATATAAAGATTTTGATATATACTGATATATTACAAGAGAGTTTAAAATTTTTGAAAGTGTAAGAATTTTGATATAACCAAAAGGTTGAAACCAAAATTTTTATAAGAAATTTGGTTTCGCCTTATTTTAACCTGTTTCATATTAGAAAAATCCTACCAAATCTGTAAATACGAATTTTGAAAATCAAGTATTTTCTTTAAAAAGATTATTTGACCACACGACTACTCAATCCATATTTTTTCTGAATATTCGGGTTAGGTTTGTTTTTTTTTAATTAGGGTAATCACCTCGGTACTTTAAATAGATATATTTTTAATTTTAGATTGTATTTTTATTTTAGATTTTAAAAAAATTAAAGTTACATCTTTAAATTCTTATATATGTATTATGTATTTTTTTAATTTTTGAAAAAATATTTATACTAATTTATGTATTAAATTTTAATAGAGAAATATTTAAGTTTACAATATATGGTAATCCCATTTTCCCTTCGATCTAGTAATGATTATGACTGAAGTAGCTGACATGCATGTGGATCTTGAAGAGTTGTTCTTCCGTCTAATAAATGAGGAGTATTCATGATTTGAACCCAAAATAAAAGCTATTGTTGTGCCTTCATCAAATACCTTCGAAAAACTCTATTTAGAAGAAAACGCCTATGTTAAAACATCGTGGAGCACGGAGTTCCTCCGGTCATTTTTACACCTTCGGATCTATCAATTCATCAATAGATATTACTAGGCTTGGCACGATCTTATCAAACATCACTTTATCTAAAACACCAAAAGGATATAAATACAGTAAAGATCAAACACAAAAACGATTCTTCTATATTGGTTATTGTTTCTCCTCTCCCACATGGCTTCAATCACTCTTTCTACATTGTTTGTGACTCTCATCTCCAAGTCAACAAGATGTGAATTGTCTGATTCTACAGTCAACTACAATTCATTGTGGCTTTCCGCTTGTCCCACAACGGGCGAATCACTCAGCCTTATCCTAAAACTTTTTTTTGACCGTCATCTCTATTGCTTTGTCTAGTATTGTTCAAAATCAACATCAATAATTGATACAGTGAGTGTAAAGATCCTCTCAGCTAAGATAACTAGTCATGATAGTTCTCCTATTCTTGACAACCCTTTATCTCCCCAGTTGATATTCTCGTCGCGTCTTATCTCCACTAATAGTATTAGACCTTGTCTATGCCTACTAAGGTCGTACGATAAATGATTCCTTGAAGGAGGCTCAAATCCCCCCCTATAACACTTTATATCCGGTCTAGAAGAAAACTATATCTAAAATGTTATCAAAAAACAAAAATAAGAGAAATTGGACATTCAAATCAAGTTGTACAAGTTACCGAACATACTTAATCCGTAACAAGTCATCAATTATCAATTATCGGATATTTAAGCCAATTAACCGTGATATTAGTCATTTAGGGAACAAAAATTAAGGACTAAACGTAAATATTTCATGATTAGTGAACTTATCATAATTCATCATTCATCTTATACCTTTTTACTAAATTTATCCTTATTGAATCAAACTCAAATTAATTATTAACCTAACGACCTTAACTTTTATTTAGGGACCAAAACGTAAACTATAAAACATACAATATCATGATTCACAAATCATCTATGTCAACATAAGGTGAACATATGTTTCTTTTCAATGCATGTCATACAAATAATCATGTCAGGTCATATCGAGCTTGTTTTTATGCTTAAGGGTCACCATGCAAGGAATTTGAAGTTTTAGGACCAATCTTTAATTTTATACATTCAACAAATTTTCCATAATTTGACCATGTAATTCATGCCTTATTAGACTCAAATTTCCAAATTATTTAGAGGTCTAGAACTTATTCAATTAACACGTTGGCTAATTAGGGATTAAATTATAATTTTTTGAAAAATCATGGTTTTCTTTAGACATTAAGGAAACATTCTTGAAATTCATGTTAAATCATGCTTGTTAATTTTTAGCTCATTTGGACATTTATAATTCATTCAAATTTATTTAGGTTTAAAACGTAAAGATTACAAAATTGAATTGAATCATACCTGACTTAATTGTCATCTGTATCGATACTGATAGGGAAAAATCATATACAATTATCAGAGTACAAATCATTTATCTTTTAATTGTGTCTCTATTGATGCCTCTATTATTAGTAAGTTTAGGGTTTAATATTAGATTATGTATGGTTATGGTTTAAGAAATTAGGGTATGATTTTTCTAGGACGTAGGATTTAGTATTTAAAATATAAAAAATTATGTTTGAGATTTAGAATTTAATTTTTTAAGATTTTTTAATAGGAATCATGAGAAGAAACATTATTAAACCGATCCATTTATATATACAATTAATATTTTATTTTAAATTGTTTTAAGCATAATAAAATATTTTTTTTATGTTTTGAAAATAAAAATTTGAAGAGGTAACCTTTGAAAATATTAAATTATACTTATATTCACCTTGAGTTTTTTTTATTATGTTTCACTATTATTTCTTTAGCATAATAATATATTATTTAATACTTAAGCATAAAAAAATATTATTATAAAATTAAATAAATCATTGAATGGATAAATCCAATAAAATAATGAATTATACTTTCAATATTTACTTTTACTTCATTTTAATTTAAATTATCATTTCTATTATTATATTACAACTGAATATAAAAATTGATATATATTAAACTATGGTTAAAGTATAGTAGAAGTCCCTCTATTATACCTAAAATTTATTTTCGTCCCTCTACTATAAAAATGAACATTTTAGATCTTGTATTTTTAAAAATTAATATTTTCTCGACAGTAAAAATGAATATTCTATTCCTTATATGTTTGAAAAGATAATATTTAGGTCAAAAATACTACAATTATTAATAGTTGTCTTAAATATTTTAGTTTAAATATCCTTTAAGTCCTTATCAATTTTGAAATTGAACAAATTTATCCCTCTTAATATATTTTAATAATAATAATAATAATTTTTAAACTAGATAATTTATTAATAAATTATAACGTGGTGTATATTTTTTTCTTTTCATAGAAGTTAAATATATAGATGAATAAATTATTTACTTTAATAATAAATGGATTCATAGTATACGTAACTAAATATAAAAATATATAATATTTCCTTTATATCAATATTAAATAAAGTGTTAAAATAAATTGGACAACTTATGAATATATTACTATTTATTATTAATAAAGTATAAATTTTGAAAGTAAATAAATAATATCGATCTATAATGGTCTTTATCCTTTTTTACGATACATGTCCCATGTCCAATTATAATTGATAAATTTTAGATAAAATAAATTAAAATATTATATAAATTTATAATTTTTTATCAAAATACAATTTTATAATATATTTTTGTAACTTTAAAATTTTTAATAAATGTTAAATATTTTTATGATTTTTCTATCATCTTTTTCAATTAAATTCTTACTTTTACTTCGAATTTAAAAATTTTAAGAAAAATAATACGTACACTTTCTAATTAAACATTTAAAATACTTTTTATATTTTTTTTATAATCGTACAAATAAAAATATATTATAAAATAATATAAATAATTAACCCTTTATGTTGAGATAATGATTATTTATATTAATTAAATGATGTATATAATTAATTCATTAACTAATAATGAATATAAAATAGTTTAATTGCTTAATTTTAATAAATAATTACTAAAAGATATAATTAATTATCCACATAGAATTTATTTATTTATTTAAAAAAAGAAATTAATGGATTAGATAAGTTTTCCTTATTTATTTAATGTTTAAAGAGGGGAGAGTTTGTTATTGGTTGTTGCGGTTATTCCTCGCTAATTAGCACCCGCTGCCTCGTCCCTCCCCTTTTATGTTCTTCATTCTCTCTCTAAAACCAGAGCTGCTCTCACTTTCTCTCTCTTAATTCCCTCCATCCCTTGTCTATCTTCACATTCTTTGCTATTCAATTCTTGGATGGATCTTGACCATGGGTTTGATTAGCTTTGCCGTATGGTGTGATTTATAGGACCTTCAATTCTTTCATTTATTTTTTTGACAAATTTGTTAGAAAGGTGGATGCTTTTTGTTGTTGTTGTTGTTGAAGTTTTTGAATTTAGAATTGAAGTTTCAATTCTTTTGAATGCATATGCCTTTTTTTGATTTTTTATTATTTGCTTTCTGATTGGGATAAAAGCCAAATTTGAACTTTCTTTGCTTCTTTTGTTTTTTTGGCTCTGATTCTGAGATTTTTTATTTTATTGGAACTACTTTGTGAGATTGATGTCATCATGAGATTGGAACTGGAAAAGGGTATCTGGAAATTTTGACATTGGATCATTATTTTAGAGATTTGAAGGGAAAATCTAAAAAGGGTTGCTTCAAGATTCGAGTATTATCAATTGGTGAATTGGATTTATGGTTATGAATTGAGAAGAAAAGTTTGAGATTTGGTGGAAAAAAGGAATGTAAAATTGATTGGATTATTTGGTAGATCAATCAAAGCATTATCCAGAATAGGGTTTGTTTAAGGATCCAACTCAACAATCAGCCACGGATCCATCAAAAGACACAAGGAGTTGTTATTGTGTCGCTGGTCTGGAGTGCATATTAAGCATTATCAGGGCCCTTAGAATGGGGTCCTGTTTGTCTGCTGAGAGCAGGAGCCCTCTCCCTGGCTCGCCTTTGTCACCTCAGTTGGTGAATATGAAGAGGAGGAACTCGAAGAAGAGATTCGGGTCTCGGAGTTCTTCCTTTGACTACCGGAAGGATGAACCATTACATAGGATTCCAGGGAGGTTGTTCTTGAATGGGTCCAGTGATGTTGCATCACTCTTTAGTCAACAGGGCAAGAAAGGGACCAACCAGGATGCCATGATTGTTTGGGAGGTTAGCTCATTTTATCCATTTTACACATGCTTGTTTACTTTTTTTTTTCTTGTTACATTCTTGTTTCAATCGAACAGTGATCATTTTATACATGTTACTTTATGTGTCATGTTTTCTTGTGTAGCTTTGAGCCTTTGAAAGTAATCATGACTGAACTGTTTTCCAACCCCATGGTGTTTTATCATGATTTGTTGGTATCTTTACATGTTTCTTTTACTTGTCTACCTATGTACCAAAATTATTGATAATGTTCAAAATAGAACATAGTGGTCAATATTATCCATGTAGGCTAGCTGATCTAGATGCTGGGAACATCGCTATTGGTAATACTTGTGGACTGGGTGATAGAAAAGGTTATTAAACTCTTATTCTATGGATGAATATTTGTTGTTGAAGAAGGCTTAGATGTTAAATCCATTTTTAGTCCTGTCATATTTATTCTCTATTTTTATTATAAAGGGTAAGGGGTAAAATAATGATATATCTATTAAGCAAATCACTAATTTCTCCCGGTACTAAATAGTATTACTAATGTTGTTTGTCTGTGCTAACGTTCCATTTCTCATTATCAATGGTGGCCTTTTCCCAGAATTTTGGTTCAAAAACAGATACAGTATTTTGTGGTGTTTTTGATGGCCATGGTCCGTACGGTCATTTGGTTGCAAAGAGAGTTAGAGACCATCTTCCCTTAAAACTGAGTGCTCACTGGGATTCTAATACATCCAGCAAGGATGTTTCCGGTTTGAACACTGCTGGAAGCATGAACTCTGAAGCTATGGATGTTTTGTTGGTTGATGAGGAATCTAGGGCTTCTGAAGATCTTAAAGAAACAGAGAAGCACCCAGAGATCTTTGAGAGGCTTAAAGAGTCTTTTCTCAAGGCTTTCAAAGCGATGGACAAGGAACTTAGAACGCATCCGAGTATTGATTGCTTCTGCAGTGGGACAACAGCTGTAACTTTGGTCAAACAGGTATACATATACAGCAGCATTTTTGAAAGCTTCATTTGAAATTTTATGTTACAATATGTTTCGTAGTTAACCATAATTGTCTCGGCTCATTTTATAGGGTCAGTATCTTGTCATTGAAATGTTGGGGACTCGAGAGCTGTGCTGGCTACAAGAGACAAAAACAATTCACTTACTGCAGTTCAGTTAACTGTGGATCTTAAACCGAATCTTCCAGGTGATTTTTTAGTCATACACAAGTGCATGCATATCAGCAACTGCGGTAATGATTTATATAATCTTGTTTTCTACTGAGTTATAAAATCTATGATTTGTGAAAGCAACGATGATTCTATCTTCGGAATTATTGCACATCCACACATGTAGAGATATTTCCCGTCTCCTATAGCATTTCTCGTGCCATCTCATCCTGTTTGCACAACAGGTCGTGCTTTGTGCTGCCTGCTGGTTGGGACACCTTAATTGGTTGACATAACAGAGTATTAATTCTAGTCCTAATTGGTTTGCCACTACGTATGCGATTTTTGAAAATTTAGATGAAGTTGAGATTTTGCAGTTGATGGGAAATACGCTTTAGTTACCTTTTATACTTTCTCATGCTAAACATTAATATATTTTCTTCCCTCTTTACAGAGGAAGCAGAGAGAATTCGAAAATGTAAAGGTCGTGTTTTTGCTCTTGCTGATGAACCCGAGGTGACCCGAGTTTGGCTGCCAAACAATGATTCACCTGGCCTTGCTATGGCACGGGCGCTTGGAGATTTTTGCCTCAAGGATTTTGGCCTGATCTCTGTGCCTGAAGTATCTTACTGGCACCTATCGGAGAAAGATGAATTTGTTGTCTTGGCCACAGATGGGGTAATAGAGCCAGCATGAATTCTTATTCAAAATATCAAACTGCATTTGAGCATTGTCTCCTTTTCTAAGGCTTGCTTCAATATTATGCAGGTATGGGATGTTCTTTCAAATCAAGAAGTGGTTGATATTATAGCGTCTGCCCCGGCTCGTTCATCTGCGGCTCGAGCATTAGTTGAGGTAGCCGTCCAATCTTGGAGATATAAGTACTCAACTTCAAAAGTCGATGATTGTGCTGTTGTTTGCCTCTTCCTTGATTCAAATTTGAACAATTTGTCCATTGCTTCTGATGGCAAGACGAAAGTGCAGCCAGGTTTGAAGAACGAAGTTGACAATGACAATGAGAAAGAAAATTTCGATGTATTGACCCCTCTCATTCGATCCAGGAGCATTGAAGAAGGCAATGAAGAAGGCTCAAAACATGAGGAAATGAATTCGGACGTAGGAACGGATTGGTCCGCCCTGGAAGGAGTGTCTCGTGTGAATACCCTTGTGAATCTCCCAAGGTTTGTTCCTGGAAAGGAGGATGAGGAGGGTCTTCTGAAGTAAGCAAGGTCCGTTTTGTATCTTTTCCTTGCCCTCCAGCGTGTGATAGAAATGGAAATTTTTGTAAATCCATCCAGCTCTATCTATTTTTTGTTCTTATATTTTATTCTTCACGTTTCATGTGTGATATTTGCAACAAAAGATGATGATTTTCTCAAGTTGAATATCTTTCGGTAGAAAGATGTGAATGTTATGTTTGCAGCTATAAAAATGAAATGATGATGTTTGATTTAAAGTAATTTTTAAAAATAATAACCCGAATTTTTTTCCCTCTTATTTCTTTAGTATTTTATTCTGATTAATGTTGAATTTATCGTACACTTAATTTTAATAAATGAATTTTTCAATAATTTTTTTTTTTTGTATACATAAGGTTAGATCTATATAAGTGATACCAAACTATCATTTTTTTTTATACGGAGGAAGTACAACAAAAACTTTTACAAGTGTCTTGGTTTAGGATATAGAGTTTAAGTGTAGGAATTTATGATTAAAATTTAGGGTAAGAATTTAAAGTTTAAAAGTAAGGGTTCATGTTTTAGGATAACCTATATAAACCATAAATTTTAACTCTAAAACATAAATTTAAGTCACACTACTTAAATTCAAAACTCTTACACTTAATTCCCTAAACGAGGTCTTTAGACCTTAAAATTAAAAGATTTATAAAAAAAAATTATTAATAAAGGAGAATACTATTATAAGCCTTGTTGAAAACCTCTCTAATTTAATTGAAAGGAAAGAATACTCATAGTAGTATTTTACAAAAAATTGGAGATCAACTCACAAAACAAACATAAAAAAATAAACCTAATCACAACGTCATTTTTAAGTGATCAAATATTTTTAAAAACAATAATATAAGTGATCAAAATATAAAATTTTTAAAATTGGTGGCTAAAGGTGTACATTTACTAAGCGTAAGTGATTATCTTAGTAGTTTACCTTTAATAAAAAAGATAAATTATGTAAATCATCACTAAATTTTACTCTTAAACCTATTTTGATCATTGAAGTTTTAAAATATTTAATATACTCAATGAAGTTCAGACATTGAACGCATAGTCACTAAAGTTTAGACATTGAACATTTTTAGTTATTTTTAAACCTAAACGATTATAGGTAGTGATTGTTCGGTCTAAAATTTCGTCTTAACCCTCTAAATCTGAATTTTACATTCATTTTGTCATAAAGTGTTTCAAAATTTACGAATCGAAAAAAAAATCTTTTAATTTCTCTCTTGTGTCGATCTTCCTTCTCCACCATTAGATAAAACTTGTTTCTCAGTTTATTGCTTATCTTGTACTGATAATGTTTTTTATCGTTCGAATCTTAAAATTTTATCACTCGTTGATAAAATAGACATCATCAAAAAATTAACAAATTAGTGACTAAAAACACCGATATCTAAACTTTAGTAACTAAAGTAGCTTTAAAAGTAAAGTTCAATGATGATTATATAATTTGCCCGAATAAAAATAATATTTTATAATAAAAAATAATAAAATAATTTATACAATTAAAGAGTAAAAAAAATTTAATGTCTAAACTTCAATGAGTAAATTGAATATCTTAAAAATTTTAATGACTGAAACATGTCGGTAAGTAAAATTTAGTGATGATTTACATAATTTATTATTTGATATAAAATATTTATTTTGTTTAATTAAAATTATCATTTTATGTTTTAAAATTATCGCACTTAAACTATTGCTTTAATTTTTATAATACATTCATTTTTCTATAATTTATAATTTATAATTTTTTATTGTTAACTTTTTAAGGATAACGTAGTTATTTAAATTATTTTATGTAACATATTTTATATATATATTTTTAAAAAATCTATAAAAAATTAACATGTGAAGAAAAAATTAAGAAAAAATATTTAAAAAAATGCTTAAAAGGAAGTCGTCGAGGGAGGGAGCAGATGTAACTGATGGTGTAGCCATAAAAGAAAAAAGGGGTTTATTGGGAGTGAAAAAAATATAATAAATTAATTGTAAATAAATATTTTAAAATGACACGTTATCTTTTTAACGATGATCAGGGTAAAATACATTTTAGATTACTTAATTATAATTTTGATAATAAATATATATATTTTTTAAAAGTTACAAACATGTCACTCAGTTAAAATGTTATTACAAATAAGTTAATAATCGATAAATATGAGAAGGGTAGTGACAAGACCTATAATAATAATAATAATAATAATAATAATAATAATAATAATAATAATAAATCTCAAAATTTATATAATCTATTAATTTGATCTTAATTTAATAAATTTAATTTTTTATATTTAATTTTTTTATTATTTTAATATTTCATCTTCTAAACCGATTGTCCTCCTAGAGACGCTATACTACTTTACTATAACTTTCCTAGTATAATATCAGTTTAATGATAACTTATTGTTTTACGACACGATATAATTACAAACAATAAATTGATGATATTTTTAAATATAAAAGATTATTTTTTAATTATTTTAAATTTGGATAAAATTAATAGAATATATAAGTTTTTAGACTAAAAATATTATTATATCAGGCTGTATTATAAGTTTGTTTCAATTTTAACAATCGAGTGATCAGTTTGTAAGAATATTTTAATTTATTTATTTATAATTTTTAGAAGAAAAATAACATATTTGTTACCCAATTCGACCTAAATAAAAGTATCTATAATAAGTTTGCATGATTGGTTCCAAACTCCATCTAAGGTCTGGTAAAGTGCATGAACTGAGTTGCCATGAACACTAATATTAGACTTCCCCCCATAGTAAGAGTAGATGTTGAACTAATAGTATTTGCACCAACCATGTACTCTGTCCCTGTTTTGGCATCCTTCACATTCACGTGGGAACTGCCTATAATGAAACATAATAACTACTGATTCAGAGCTGTTCTTGATATAAGAATTAAAAAATTAGATCATAATATTAAATAATATAAAAAATCGGGCATTAGACGTAGGGCTATAAATGAGACGAGATAGATCGCGAGTTATTTGAATTCGACTCGGTCAAAGTTCGATCAAAGCTCGACTTGATTGAACTCGGCTCGAATTTTAAACGAGTCGAGCCAAGCTATTTGATACTCGACTTAAAAAACTCACGAACTACTCGAAAATATAATATATTATTTTTTATAAACCCTAAAATTAACATGTTTGAATTTACACAACTTGTGTATCAAAAAAATTATTCATTAGGTTTTAAATGAGACGTGATAGATAAGAGTTACTCGAGTTTAACACGGTCAAAGATCGCTTAATATTTAACTCGATTAGGTTCGAATAAATCTCAAACTCGACTTGAGTTCTTAACGAGCCGAGTCGAGATCAAATTTTTCAAACTCATTTAAAATTATTCAAACTCGAACTCAACTTTTAACGAATTGAACCGAACTGAGCAGTACTCAAACTCAAACTCAAATCGACTCGTTTATACCCTACTTATACGGACACCCCTCCTACTCATGAGTCATGACATTGAGTACCATATTAGGAGCTTAATAGCAATGTTAACGAATTGTAGCAAAAAAGTAATCACCCCAGAGCATACTCACAATTGTATTCAGCCCATCCCAGGGTCTGGTTTTCCAGATCATATATAACCAACTTATTTGAAAGCACCAAATCTGCAGTTGTAAACTGATGAAATAAATAATTTGATATGGTTTGGAAAATATAATAATTTATATTATATTTCGTAAATATTTATTATAAAATAATCTTTACGATCCAATTTTTTAAAAAATGTTAAATAAATCGGTCAACATATAGATGCACTCTACCTCCCAAAAGAATGATATCATCTTCTTCATTCTTGGCTCCATTAGGCTGCCAACCTATACACCTCATATCATCCTAAAAAAACCAATGAAAATGATATTTTAAGGCAAAACCTAGGAAGAAACAAATTATGTAGGAGAGAAACCATTTATAGGATCATAATAATACTTACGCTATATTTGATTAGATAATCATGTGGATAAACGGTTAAAATAAGAGAATCTTTGAAATAAAATTTTATGACCGGAAATTGATCATCAACACTGCAAACAATAATAGATCAACTTGTTAAAAATCAAACAACAACATTTTACGAAAACTAACGAATCATGTAGCCATTTTTTCTAAAACAAGTTTGGTTTAGATGAACCATATTGATTTTAAAATATTCGAGACATTTTTGTTCCAGTCGTTAAAATTTTTAAATTAGATAATTATGGGTTCAAATCACTTCAGATCTAGGTCAATTTAGATTAATTTTGATTGTTGACAATGAAATCTAGTTTTGGTTTGAATCAACCGAGTCAAATTTTTGACTATTTGTTTACATTCATTGGATGATTCAGAATTAGGGTAAAACTTTTTGGGTTTTAGATATTGTAAGTAGATTTTAACTCGTTTTATAATATATAAGATAACATCAATTTATATAGTGTAAAACTAAGTTTTACACGTATTTTGGATCGTTTGATGACTGAAACAGATGACTCAGATTAACTCTTTACTTTTTTCTTAAACGATAATCTTCACATAACCGACTATTAATCTAATCCATCCGTTTAAATCGTCCAACTATCCGAAAAACGTAAGAGTTTTATGTTGTATAACTTGATATAACACCAAATTATGAGAGCAATTGCAATGTCTTACTTTTTTTCATACTTGAAGCAAGAAAATCGTCCTTCAACTTTTTCTATTTTCAATGACTTTCCGGAGGTAATCTAATTAACAAAGAATAAAATATGATTAGCACTAGATAATCTAAAAACCCAAATAAATTAGTGAATAATCCTTGCCTTTTCCACTATTTGATCATTAATCTTTGTTGGGAGATAGGATAAGGTGGTGCCAGTATCAATTATGGCTGCATTTTCATCAACACCACCAAAAAAGCTTGTTTCTAGCTTTATAATGGTATCTCCAATGTGGATTTCCTTCATTGTGATCTTGTAATGTATCCTAA
Organism: Abelmoschus esculentus; assembly: GCA_035048815.1. Lineage (NCBI taxonomy): Eukaryota > Viridiplantae > Streptophyta > Magnoliopsida > Malvales > Malvaceae > Abelmoschus > Abelmoschus esculentus. The sequence continues at coordinate 4,325,042 of JAUCBN010000063.1, read as the reverse complement.
CATTGGTAATAAAAATACAGTTAATCAGACAAAGATTGTACACCGGTAAGGATTGAACGGTTCAGTGTCTGTAATGAAAATGGACATAGAGGAGAGGACTTACTGTTTAGGGACCATAGGTGTTCTTTTGATTTGTGGTGCCACCACTTCTCCAATGGCGAAGATTCCACCTCCTTCCACACTATCCAAACAATGTGCAAATTTCTTACGAACTTTCCCACTTGCAGCTAATTGTGAAATAACAGATGAATTTGCTTGTCCGAATCCAATGAGTCCGTTCACTGCTTCGCTCGACGTATCCAAGTCCCCGGTTCGATTAGAAGCGCACCTATTGTGGAAAAAGAATGCTTAAGTTTCGGTTTAACTGATTGAATCGAAATTCTAAACTTAGACATCCTACTGACCCGAATACGATAGTCCCGTTTGTCGGAGCGGTTTGAAGGTTTCCGGTCACTTGTTGAAGTTGTACGGTGTCCTTTACGAAGTATCCACCATTCCCGCTACCGTCGCCGTAAAGAATGTAATATTCACACCGACTATCGGACTTGCAGTGTTCGAGTTTCCCATCATGTGCTGCAGAACAGAACTCATCTTTGCAATAAACCAGACTTGAAGTGGAAGACTTGTCGGGGTCATATGGTTTTTGTTCTAACTGTTCAATTCACAAGTATTGAAGTCTGAAACCAAAAGTTTGTCCTAATTGACAAGAAATGAATATATTAAAGGAAATGGAACATACCCCAAGACTACTTTCCTTGGGGCACTTGTCACAACCAACACAATTCAGCCATAGAAGGTCACTTCCTGTGTCAACTTGAACATGATATTCTTGTAATGGATTTCCTATTAGGAGTTTTGCAAAGTACAGCCTACAGATTATTACAAGTTATCAGCAACAGAAACCGAACATAAATAGAGAGACAGAAGATTTTTGTTCCGGAAACGGAAATAATTCATCATCATCAGAACTAACCCAGCTCCTGTAGCATCACCGTCTCCACCTAAAGGTACATCAATGTCTACAGTCGAGAGAAGTCTAGCATGACGACGCATATCATGAGATTTCATATCCCTTAAGCTTCTTTGCTGACCTGCAAATTTATATTTTACATTCAAAGTGACGACGTTTCCAAAGCTGCACCTGAAGTCATTCAGAATCATGACCATGGCAAATGCTACTCTCCATTGTTTCATCATCCTTAACAATCAATAATTCCTCCTCTCTATCTCTCGAGCTTTGGTTTTTGTTTTAAAAATCAGAGGTTGACGGTGAGTCAGAGAGATAGAGAGGAGGAAGGTGAGGCAAAGGACGAATCCCATGAAGAAGGGGGAAATACAGAAATACGCTTCTTTTACGCAGAATTATGTGTTTGCATTGTAAACGCTACATCTAAAGTAAATTTTGCTCTTCAAACTACAACAAAGTTAACGTTTTTATTATTTTCTAATCTTTGCCAAAATTAGGGACGTTTAATGAGTCGAGCAATTCATGAGCTGTTCGAATTCGATTTGGTCAAAATTCGAAAAACATTTGATTCAGATTGATTCAACTCGAATTCGATTCAAGATCTTAACGAGTTTAATCGAGCAAAGTCTAACTTGATTCAATAAGTTCGCAAGTAACTCGTTATTTAAAAAAAATATTTTTTAATAATTATTACTTTAAAATTATTTCATTCAAAAAAATAAATGTAAATAATAATAAATAATTTGGGGATTGTTATTTTAATTTTAACATGTTAGTTAATGTATTTGTTGATTGTTTGCTTGAAATTTAGACTTTAAAAATGTTTTATACACTCTTTTGATTTTTTCGATTAAATATTTATCAATTTATGTTAATATTAAGCATTTTATAGTATTATTAAATTTTATTTTTAGTTAAAAAATAAGACTAAGTTTTTAGTGAGTTTAACTAGCAACAATTCATGCTTAACGAGCAACGAGTTGAGTTGAGCAACAAAATATTTTAATGAGCACGAGTCAAACACAATTTTAATGAGCTTAACGAGCAACAAGTCGAGCAATAAATTTTTTTATCGAGAACAAGTCGAGCACTACCCAACTTACGATCGACTCGTTCGATAAGCACCCCTAATCAAAATTAAAGCATGAGTAAACTGTGTAAATAGTTACTCAATTATAATAATTTTTTTGTTGAGTCCCCTAACTATAAAAAAGTTACAAGATGGTCACGAACTTAAAAAATCACAAGTTTATAGTTAACGACATGACAATTAATAAAAAGTGACATAATAATATATTTAATCTTTATATTTATATATTTAATTAATTTAATCATAATTAAAAAATAATAATATATTTAATTATATTTATTTATTCTATTAATTTAACTATTTTTATTCTATCAAATCAGATTAGAGGGCATAGGACCGTCTAACAAGGTGTTGGTGTGTAGGATCAGCGATGTTATAGCGTGCAAGTGAGGTGGAGGGACAAGCACCGAAGGTTTCTGACTTGTCTGACAAGCGAGGAAAAAATTATATCATGGTCAGTCCCACCACTTATCTATAGGACCAACTAATAAAAATTGCTTACTTCATCAATTTTTTCGTGTCATATTTTTTCTTAAGTAAATCTTTACTTGAAAAATTAAAAAATAATGAGGTGGACATTTTTTATTGATTAGTCTCATAAATAACGTGGTGGAACTGACCCATGATATAATTTCTCCGAGCTAGGATAGGATGAAAGGGTCAACGGACAGAATGCAAGTGGTCTCAGAGTAGAGGGTTAATTAATTTGATATAATTAATAAATAAAGACGATTAAATTTATTGATTTTTCTAAATTAAAATTAATTGATAAAATTTATAAATATAGAGTACTAAATATATTATTTTTTCGACTTATGTTAAATCCCATGTCACCATCCCTTAAATTTTTAAAGATGTTAGACCAATTTATTACTTTTTAAGTTAATAACCATTTTATAATTTTTTATATTTAGGGGACTCAACAAAAAGTATCTTATAATATAAGGACTATTTATGTAGTTTACTCTTATGGTTCACAAAATATAAAATAACCTCTCGATTAGATTTCTCAAAATGTAACATTACGTGACATATTACTAAAAACATTATATTATATTATTTGATTTATTTGATAAAAAGTAAGATTAATATGTTTGATTGAAAGAATATAAAATTAATCTTAAAATAAATTTTATCAAATTATTCATGTGTTAAATTTTCTTTTTAACATGTAAAACTTTGGATATTAAATCAAAAATATCTTCATAAATTTAAGCTTATACCTTTAAGTTTAGTGATTTTTCATGTAAAAGATGAATATAAATAAAGTTCACTAAAACTTTACGCATTCGAATTAAAAAAATTACAGTGAAAAATAAACAAATAGATTTATAAGAATTTGACAAATTAACCGTAGGAAGATTAGATATGTGCTTAAATGCTTTAAAATTGTTAACTTAAATTTATTATTGAGAGCAATAACTATAACCATTCTTAGTGTACAATCCTATAAGTTCAATTTATTAACGTTGACCATAGATAAAATCATAATTTTATTCTATAAGTCATAAGTGGTCTTTAATAAAACATTATACTACCTAAATTAAATGAAAATCTCATAATCAAAAACAACTTTAATTTAGTTTGTGTCATAATTTTTTTATTTCACGACATCTTAATAAATGTAAGACATAAAAAATATTAGTCTTATATCATTCTATCTTTAGTTTCTTGATGTCCAATTGAACTGACTAAACAAATGGCATTATTTATATCAATTCATTTGAGCACGTGCATGTATTTTAGTTTCAATTATCGAGGGATCTAGAGAAATTTCTCTTATGTTAAGATGGATAAATTTCATCTTGATAACTCATATCTCATTACTAGGGATGTAAACGAGCCGAGTCGAGCTCGAGTAGTGCTAAGCTCGGTTCGGCTCGTTAAGATTTCGAGTCGAGTTCGAGCTTGAGTAATTTTAAACGAGACTGAAATATCTGAGCTCGGCTCGGCTCGTTAAGAACTCGAGTCGGGTTTGAGCTTTTTTCGAGCCTAATCGAGCCAAGTATTGATCGATCTTTGACCGTGTTAGACTCGAGTAACTCTTATCTCTTACGTCTCATTTAAAGCCTAATGGAGAAAAAACTTTGATACACAAGTTGTGTAAACTCAAGCTTGTTAATTTTAGGTTTTAGTATGTTAATTTAGGGTTTAAGACTTATGTTTAAGGTTAGATTTTAGGGTTTTAAGTTTAAAAATTTAGATTTTAAATTATAAAAAATAAAAAAATAGTATATCTATGTTTTCGTGTAGCTCGTGAACTTTTCAAGTTGAGTATCATGTAGCTCGGCTCGGCTCGGCAAGAACTCGAGCCGAGTTCGAGCTCGAGTCGAGCTTTGACCGAGTCTAACTCGAATAACTCGCGATCTGTCTCATCTCATTTACGCCCTACTCACTATATATTTTTTATTATGTTAAGATGGATATATTTTAGATTTTAATAATTACGTATCTTAGTATATATTATATATCTGCTAGTGCATTATTTTCTTTTTTTTTTTTCATATGACAATTGATATTTCATGTTTATTATTTTTTTAATAGACTTAGGGTGAAACGATTAACTACGGATACTAAAGAATTTTTTTTGACAGAAAATATTGAAATAGATGAGTTTATTTAGGAAATGATTTTATCCTTTAAAAATAAAGATTACAATTTTATCAAATTAACTCGTTGACCAGCTGTGTTATACATAGGCATGCGCACGGGTCGGGTCGGGTCAGGTCGGATTTTCGGCCCACCCGCACCCGCCCTGAAAAATACACCTTCCACCCGCTACCCGACCCGACTCTAGTTTAGGGTAAAAAAATCCGACCCGACCCGACCCGATTTTTAAGCTTTAAAATTCGACCCAACCCGACCCGAATCATTAAAAAAAAATAAAATTTTAGGGACTAAACTGTAAAAAAATAAAATTTAGGGATCTAATTGTAAAAATATTTAATTCTAGTGACCTAATTGTAAAAAAATTTTAATTTTAGTGATCTAATTGTATAAAATATATATAAAGAGAGATCATTATTGCAAATATCCCTAAAATATATATGGAAAAATTATACTATTAGTCCCGGTCGGGTCAGATTTTTTTACCCTAAATCCGAACCCGACCCGACCCGACCCCAAATTTTTCACCAAAAAATTCGACCCGACCAGACCGGGTTGGATCGAAACCCGTTAGGTTCGGGTTCCGTGCCCATCCCTAGTTATACACATATAAAGTTTCATCTTGGTTAAATTAAGATATTGTTATCGACGGAGACAATACTATTCTTTAAATATGCTCATAATAAAATCAATGTTAAATAGTTATTAAAAATTATCTTAATTAGTATAAAATTCGAACATGTCTTACCAACGTTTACCATTCATTCAAATATTTTAACTTTTTAATTTAATATATTATAACTTTTAAGTATTTGATTTAAATGTAATTTAATTATTTGAATGATGTATATTTTAACTAAATTGATTCGAGATTTAATTTTATTTAATCTATTTATTAATTTTATTTAGTTTGAACCTGATATATTATTGACCTAAACTGATGTTGACCTGACATGTTTGTTTAGATGTTTTACCCAACATGTGCATAAACGAAGCTACATCAGTGGCAGTGCACAAACCTTATTTTGGTTGTATTGGTAAAACATAATACACTGTTAAGAACATTTAGTTTCAAACCTTATTTTGGTCTAATTTTTATATATTCATCATCTAATTGATATTAAATCGAGATATATTTTTGATCCTGTTGAGTCAAATAAGATTCTTGTATCTTTTAATTTTTAGATTAAATACTTAATTGATTCATATCTATATTTAATTTTAACTTCGTCCCTGTAACAAGTTGTGACCTTTAAATATCTTTCACCCAATTTAATAATCGTAAATCCTTAAAAGATGATGATAATTCCCTCCGGCTAAAATACGAGATTAGAACTCAAATAATCAAAGATTTGCTCTTTATGAAGAAGAAAGATGGGGAAAAGTTGGAAACAATATGTCTGTCACAAGAGCCAAAATTCAATACCTCTTTAGGCCTACCGTCACCAGCTTGTTCCCCGTCGGAAAAGCTTCATGCCTCAAACGCCAATAAAATAATCTTATTTTAGGCAGCGTTGGCAATTTCTTTTGGTTATGTTCTGCCTGCGATGAAGGACCTTGGACTTAAAAGACGATGTAAAATTTTATGTTAGTGGTGAACTTATAAATTTTTAGAGGGTGAATTTATAAAGACAAAAATAATTTTTAATACAAAACATGAAAAAATCATAATTTTTTAAAATTATATAAGAATTTTAAATTGTTAGGAGGGATGACCGCACCTTCCCATCCTCCTCAGTTCATCCATGTTTGTAGCGAACAATAGCTAGAGTTGGTCGAGCGGGATGTTGAGACAACAATTAGGAGTGTATTCGATTTAGATTTGGGTTTGGTTTAATTCGATAAACTGTTTTAGTAACAAATAATTTTCAGTTTGGTTAATCGTGGTTTTTGATTTTTCTATATTAACGTTAATTTTTAAAATTCGATTAATTACAATTTCTTAAATTTATAAACCATAAATCGTCTAAATACCTCAGTTCGATTTTGGTTTTAGGTTAACCATGGTCGGCCTAAACTTGTTCGAGTATACTCCAGATGTCACATGTTCTATCATATTGGTTTGGAGCTATAAGGCAATGCATAATATTTCTGACATCCTTTGTAGTAAAAAAACTGTCAAAGGAGGCCTTCGTTCCATTTAATTTTGATATAATGGGGCTAAATAATTTTGGTTTACTTTTAATTTTGATTAAAACATTAAGAAAATTCAATAACCCAATCAATGGACAAGGACTTGAATGAAAACTTTAAAACTTTATGGGGTTTTAAATTATTTATGTTCAAAATTATAAGTATGTTTTAGCAATTTTCCCGAAAAGCTAAAACATAAGTGATTGTCTGAATATATCTGTTGGTTTGGATTCGGAATCCAATAAATCAAGGGAATTTGTTGCTTCGTTTGGGATCTAATTGTTAAAATGTGAAACTACAGGGGGCGTATTGGAAAATTGTAAAATCAAGTTAAAAATGCAAATGGGCTAGAAAAGTTCGGGACAGGTGGAGGGCATCTATTGGTTGGAGCATAGAAATAACAGTGGTAACAGGCACAGATGCAAAATAGACGAAAGTTCTGATTTATTATAACCCTACTGAAGAAGTAAAAGATCTCTCACTGATCTCTTCTCTCTCCGTATCCCGGCCGTCACCGCCACCATCGAAGCCATCACATCCCGACGACGCAGCCACCGGAAGCTGCTTTTCAAGCCGTGGTTGGTTTTTCTCTATCTTTTTATATATATTTTTTTATATATTTTTACGCGTGTTTTCTTTTGCGTTTCCTTTGATAAAAACAAAAGCGAATCTCACAGCACGTTTATGGCTTAAAAATGACAATGGGTCAGTCTTGTTTTAGCTTATCTATAGCTAGGAACTAAAACTCATCTTGAATTCGTGGGGTGAGCTGGTTTTTCATTTATTAATTTTATTTGTTTTGGGTTTGCTTTAACTTACCTCTCAAAGAAACAGTGTTAGGGAGATATTTTCTTTCTTAGTTTTAAGCTTTCGGCTACGCAAACTTTGCTTTAATTGTTTTCATCCGTTAATCTGGAATTTGTATTTAGTTATTGTTTTGGGTCGTTGTTATTGATTAATTTTGTTAGGGAAGGCTTTGAATGCAGTCAATTTTGATTTGGCTAGTCAGTGTGCTTCTGAGAATTCATTTTGCGGCCTTGCTTCTAGTTAGCTGTTTTGGTTTGTTTGGTGCAGTTAAGCAAAAATGGTGTTTTCCTAGAATGAGGAAGTAATTTTTAGAGTAGGTGATTTTCAAGATGGATGAAGTGTATGTAACATGAGTGCTGGTGTTTCTATTTTTTTTTTAATATTTCCATACAAAGATCTTATAATACCTGTTAGCCGTTAGGTGGAGTAATTGTTTCTAGAGTTGAGTATTTCTGCATAGATAGAGCAAATTTGGATAAAATAGTCATATCATATCTGGTGCATATTTGGTCACCCAATGGATCACTGAATGCATGGTATTCTTTGTGAGTGTGTTATGTTTTTTCTTGTCAAGAATTATGATATCAAGTTTCAGACTTGACATTGTGTAGATACTATTACTAGTTATTTCTGTTGAACCAATTTGACAGTTGCATTCATTTTGCTAAAAGTAGTTGCATGTTGTTGATGACTGCCAACAAGTAATGAAGTTTTTGGAGCTAAACTTGAGATGTTGTAATACTCATATTTTGAGGAATATTCTGCTTGAGTTCCATTCCCATCGAATGCAAGGAGTGCCGTCTTTGTAGGGAACGGTGAGGTAAAAATTAGAGCAGAAATTGAAAGCATTTTCTGAAATAACGTATTTAAGGCCTTAGAAGACAAGTGAGATTTTAGCTGTAAAAGGGGTCCTTCATTCTCCATCTAAATTTAATTCTTCTAAGGCCATCTATGTTTGGTCTATGTTTTTGGCATGCACTTGAGTTGGCTAGTTTGTAACTCAAAGTTATGTTGGATTTATATTGATTTGAAGAATCTTGTTTGGTGGAGTAGATAACATTTTAGGATGCTGCATTAGTTTTGAAAAGAGTTGGATAGGGAGAGAAATAGTTCAGTTTATAGGAAAAGAAGGAGCATCACAAAATTGTAATCTTTGGTATTTCTGTAATCTATGCATATATTGTTCTAATACCACAAATAGAAATTAATAGGATCTTTTTTTAAATATTTGTGTTGCATCTAACTTTAAGCTGTATTTATTCTACTCTTCTTTGTTTTGTTGGTTTGGCGCTTCACCCCCTTGTGCTAGTTTTGTGTGTTGGGGCATGTACTTTTTTATTTGAGCTTGATTGAGAATAATTACTTGCTAGGTAGATGTACCTTGGTTGTGACTCATGTCTCTCCTCAAAGGGGTTCCAATTGATCTTTGGAAGTCTTGCATGTGAGTTTCTTGGCTACTCTCCTATGTCAAGAGAGCTTGGCTATCAGTCCTTTCTCTTCAAAATAAAAATGAAGAGGAAAATATTATTTGACTGTGAATTGAGGTGATTCATAATTGTATTGAATAATGGAACCTAAACTTTGATTTAGATGAACTAGAGCGAATTGGAAAGTTGATTCAAGGTTTTTAACAACAAATCATGTGGTTTGCGATGTAGTATGGTGCATAGGAAGTGATTGTTGTGCGTCTGTTCTGTTTGTATCAATATATTTTAATTCTTTGTTGTGAAGTGTGAACAGTAAGCCATTTTTGAATTTTATGAATCGCTGACAAATGTGAACTAATGTTTTCGATTGTCCATGCTTTCTAAAATTGATTATTATTTTCTTGTACTCTTCTAATTCTTTTTTTTTTCTTTTGGTTCCCCCCCACAGCTATTTCGCATGCAAAATATGATTTAAGTATTCAACAACATAATGGCTTCTAAAGGATTGAAGTCTAAGTTTGAACATGAGACAAAAGCTAGACGTCAGAAGGTACTAGTATCTAATTCTTTTGTAGCTCTCTTTTCTGGTCTCATATATTGTTACCCTTGTTAGTATCATCATACATTGTCCACCACCGTTCTTATGCTTAAATGTAAATAAGCTAAAAGGTGAAATTTCAGTGGGAGATCAATGCATTTTAGGTTGAATTTATATATATGTGCTTAACTGTCATGGAACTTTTGTTGTATTTCACTTTCTAATTCACTTTTGGATGAAGTTAAATCTTTGTTATTTTGTGACAAACTGTATCAAATTGATAATTTTGTAATCTAATGGAATCTAGAAATAAAATGTTTTATCTAATAACTGCCTTAGTTTTAAGAGGTGTTAAGCGTTCCGAGGCGTAAAAGGTCTCTGAAGTCGAGGCGCTAGGTGAAGGCGTGTGCCTTTCGTAGTCGAGATGCTATAAATTAATTTTATATTATATTTTGTATGTGGAACAATATGATAATAATTTTATATATCTTTAATGATCAAATTGTATTAAAATATTTTATATCATTGTATTTAGAAAATAAAAACCTATGAAACCTATGAGAAAAAAAAAAGATACAAATAGTGTTCCCCAAGATTAAGTAAAGATTCCAGAACTAAAAGTATAAGGAACAAGCAATTTTCAAATGCATCTCGATTTTTTTTCTTTTCAATCAAACAACCAAAGCCTTTGATTCTCTAGTAGATGAAGAAATAAATGCCTGAATAGGCTGCAAAACCTAATAGCAGAATTGAAACCATGTGTAATGAATGTATATATTTCTCTATCTTCAAGAATAATGTGTGGTAGGCTTTCACCATATCCCATTGATTTTCACAATACGTTATATGCTGTTGCATACCCATTTTTATTTAAGAGAAAATTTAAGAAGTTTCAATAAAGGCTTTTTGCCAGAATTACTTGAATAACATAAAGCCATAAATCAACCACTATATTTACATTTTAAACAATAGAGTGGATGCAGAAAGTAATTCCTTTAACTTTAAGCCGTACACTGCGATATCTTCTTTTGAAGATAAAACTTTCGGTATTTGGGTGATATGGATGTACTGAATGATTGTTGCATGTAGGAGTCTGTATTCTGCTAAAGATGACATCTCTCTTAAATTATGCATGTTGACATTCATGGATTTAGTTAGTTAAGAATACTGAATGACTGTCCTGATTTTGTATCTCATGTGGAGAAACCTCCAGATTTAACTTCAGGTTGATTAGATTTTACAGTAAGAGATTGTGTTGCTAGCATGTGTTCTAGTATTGATTATTTTTTGTTTTAACTTGATATTAGGCACTTGAAGCGCATAGAGAGCCCCAACGTCCTAAAACTCACTGGGATCATGTTTTAGAAGAGATGATTTGGTTATCGAAGGTATTTGACTAACTTTTTCCATTGAATGTTTTCAGTTTTCAATGCATAAATCTAAAATGTTATTGTTATATTTTGTGCTTTGTATCTGGATGTCTTGTTATTTACCTGGATGCTTCTCTCTACACCAGAACGTGAAACAGTTGTCATGCTGTCCTCTCTTGCTAACTAAATTGGATTTTAACAGGATTTTGAGTCAGAGAGGAAATGGAAATTGGCTCAGGCAAAGAAGGTTGCATTAAGAGCTAGCAAGGGCATGTTGGATCAGGCCACCAGAGGAGAAAAGAAGTTGAAGGTTTCTTTTTCTCTTATTAACTAGAAAAGTAGTAGTTCTTTTAACATATCATTTACTAAGGATGGAGTTTTGGTTGTATTAGAAAATGTTTAATAGGAATTTTGATACGATTGAGGTCACATCGGTCTACCCTTGTTAATTTTGTTAAATCTAGTATGCCATTGTGATCAGGAGGAGGAACAACGGTTGCGGAAAGTTGCACTTAATATTTCCAAGGACGTGAAGAAATTTTGGATGAAAATAGAGAAACTGGCAAGTCATTATCAGTTGATCTAATCTGAATGCTTTCTGGTTGCTTAGCATCAAGAATCTTATTCTCCATTTAAATTTGTTATTCTAGGTGCTTTACAAGCATCAAATGGAGCTTGATGAGAAAAAGAAAAAGACACTGGATAAACAACTTGAATTTCTTTTAGGGCAAACTGAGAGGTTGTTTTTTTTACCCTAAATTTCATTATCTTTCATCAATGAAAGTGAACTTATATTTGTTTTGTACTTTAGGTACTCAACAATGTTAGCAGAAAATTTAGTGGACCCGTCCAAACCTGTGCAACAACGTCCTGCTCAAAACCAAATAAACTCTCCTGGTAAAGCAGATATGAATGAGACTGGTGAACCCTTGGACTTGAATACAGGTAATCATATTCTCATAGATTCATCATTACTTGTTCTTGCCTCATCAATGCCATATCAATCAAAGTAATTTAAATGCCTTCCTCATGGAACCTCTCCCAATATAATTGCAGATGCTGACGAAGATTTTGACGTACACTCTGAAGAAGAATCTGTAAGTATTTTTCTTTTAATTAAGAACTTTTTATCTTCATTTTATTTGTTATATAAACCTTTTTTGTAAGTTCTCCCATAAAAGAACACTGTTATGTTGTTCCTATTATACTGTCATTTTTAATCAATGACCAAAATTTGCCATTGCGATAGGATGTTGAATAGTGTCAGTAGTGACATATTCTGATTTTTTATATATTTTCTTTTGAGAGAAAAAGGAAAAGAAAAGAAAAGTATAGTTCTGTTGGACTTGCAGAAGTTATTTGGTATCGGACATGTAAACAGAAAATTTCTACGAAATTCTTTTACATAAGTATGTTCTTGTTTTTCCTTGTAAATTGTCAAGTTGTTTTACTATGTTATTTTTTTCTTACAAAGAAGTTTTTTATGCTGACCCTGTTAGACTATCTCATTTCTAATCGATGACAAATGTTTACTACTGCAATGGGTGGTCGAATCGTGTCAGTATTTAGACATATGCTGTTATATATATAATTTATATTCTTTTGAGAAAAAACGTGAAAAAGGAAAAGAAAAATATAGGTCTGTTGGACTTGCAGAAGTTGCTTGGTATTTGTGTAGGCCTTGGTCACCCAGCCCGGAATGAGTAGACTTTTAGCATGTGGCCCGCCTGGTCCCAATATAATTTAAATAATTGAAAACATATATCTTATTTAAATCTAATTGTGAAATATATAAATCAATTTTATTTTCTATATAAAAATGAGTAGTTTAGCTGAGATGTCGGGGAAGTTTTTGGAATTTTGCCTTGTCCCAGCTCAGCCCATGTCTACTTCTAATTATTGGGTATTTAAACAGAAAGCTTCTATGAATTTTTTGTATTTTAGTACTGTTCTAATTTTTGCTTGTAAGTTTCCAAGCTATGTGGTTTGATCTTCAATAGATTCTGAAGGAGAATCAGTGAAAATTTTCATAAAGATTTCCTTTTTATCTTTTCTTTCATGTCAGACAATGTACCCTGTAATATTGTGTCATTGGGAGAGTAATGGAAAAAACTTACGAATGTGATGTATAGTATATGCTGGAGTTTATATATTTTTTTTTACTAATTATCTACTTTATTTAGAGAAAATAGTGAAAAGGAAAAGAAATAGATTATGGGTGTAAACCTAAAATTGTAATAGAAATCAAAGCTTTTGTGATCAGAGCATGCGGCAATATTTTTCATGATGATCTTGTTTTAGGAAGATGATGAGCAAACACTAGAGGAAGATGAGGCTCTTATTACTGCTGAAGAAAGGCAAGAAGAATTGGCAGCTTTGCACAGTGAAATAGATCTACCACTTGAGGATCTCCTCAGGCGTTATGCTGTGGAAACAGGTTACATATTACCTTTATAAGTTTTTACTGGGGGAGGGGTGATGATTCTTCTGATTTTCATTTTATGTGGAAAGTCATGTTATGATATGAATTAGTGCCTGCATTGTTAGTCATGTTTCCTTTTTTGAATTATGGTGATATAAATGAGAAGTATGTCATGTGTGTCCTGCCATCCATGTAATTTACATCCTTATTTTTCCATGCTTGCATTTTGGTTAGAATGTAGTATGCTGATCAATGTAAGTTTTCACAGCCGATGGAGAAGGTAGTCCAGAAAAGAGGGAGGATGGAAATGAGTCGATATCCGTGAATGATGATAGTAGTAAGGGTGATAATTTGTTTATAACTTTTGTTACTTGTGTGGTATGTCAAAAATTGATCTGTTTAAAGTTCTGAAAATTTTAATTTTCACAGGTAATGGAAACCTTGTTTCTGCCTCCAGTAAAGTTGAGACAAACAATTTGCCTGTTCGTCGTTCTGTAAGTTGTATGTGTTTGTGGTTGTTCTTGTCAATTACAAAGGAAGTACACGACTCAGAATAATGTTTATTTTCTTATTATAGAATGAAAGCAATGGTAGCTTGTCCAAGCTAGAAAACTACTCTCCAGACATTGAGTCATCTTCGCCCAGAATTCTGTCAGAAAGCTCTGGGGAACTACCTGAAGACATTCCTTATGATTTCAGTGACGAAAAGGTTAAACAGTTCCTTTTATTATTTTGTTTCTTTTGATTGTGTCCGTCTTCTTTTTATCAAATGCTAATCTTCTGTTTGGTTTTTATTTCATGATCTGCAGGAGGATGGTGATTTTACCCTTGCCGGAGAAGAGACAATACATCATATGGTATTTCTTTCCCCGGTTATGTATTTTGTTTTCTGTTCCGGTGCCTAAGGCAGCTTTTTTAACATACCTTGATACATTGTGGGTTTTTCAATGTAGATGATAAACGTTTATTTCAATTTCATTCAATAGATGTCCTAGTGGGCTAACTGTACTGATCTTTTGTCAATTTGAATGCTTTTCGCTTATTGATTTCTTATGTGGTACCAAGCTATTTGGGAGTTTCCTTAATTGGTGGTGTTGGCATTATTGTGTTCATTTGAATTCACTGCTTCCACTTTTTGTCAGTTGAGGGAAGATTATTATTCCTCCTCCTCTTCTGAGTCGATGGTCTTTATGTTATGTTGTTTGTTTAGTGCTGGATGCCGGTTATATAAAGGTTACTAGTCTTGGTCATATGCTTCATATTTCTGTATATAACAGTCATCAAGTTGAGGGTGGCCTTTATTTTATTTTGTTTGTTTAGTGCTGGATGCCTTCCATAAAAAGGTTTCTAGTCTTGGTCATTTTCTTCGTATTTCTCTGTATATAACATTCAACAAGTTGTGGGTTTCAATTGCATGGATATGATGCGTTGCAATTATTCCAAAGGAATATGAGACTAGATTATCGGTGATCTGCCGCATGCTATTTTTTATTAGATTGTTTGTTTGTTTTAAAAGAAATTATGACTTGCCAGAGTGTCCTTGAAAATAAAGGATTTCTGCCTTCAAGTATGCGTTCTGATTGCATTTTTCTAATAGGCACCTAAAGTATTTTTTGGCTGTCTAAAGTTTTATTTTTGGCTGAAATAAGTACCTCAGTTGACTTTAAAACAAGCCCAAAATTATACTTTTGGAACCTAGTTTTGCCAAAAAATACTTTAGGCATCTTTTGCAAAAAAGAGATATAGTTTGGACACTTATTTTATAGTTAAGCCTTTAATATTTTGTCTGAATTGTTGTGATGTCTGTGTTTGTACATGGGAGGGGCTAGATTGGTCTAGTTGGGGAAAGATAATTTTTTTATTAGGTGTTTTAACTGTTTGTTAGGCTTGATGCACCAACCGATTTGATTGCCAAGTACCGAAGAAGAGGTTGTTTGGGTGAAATTTGGTGGAAGCAAAAAGATAGAAAATTGACACAATGATCGTAGAGTGGTTCGGTTTTTTAACAAGCCCCTACATCCATTATCTTAGTTTCCCATTAATGATTTTCTAAGTTCACTATGAATTTCTTTCTTTTGAGGCCAATGGGTTAACCTTACGACTTATATGCAATACCCCAAATTTAACATCCAAAGTTTTACAAACCGAATTTTGGGAATTTTCTCAAACAAAGAAAAATCTAAACAAACTAGAAATCCTCTCTCAAGGTTGATGTTTGCAATCTTAATGTCACGGACTTAATTCTCTCAAACTAATCCGTGCGGCGCTAACACGTCCCGATCGATGTTAGCAAGCCTTGCTTACACGCAACCTGGTGGCTAAACAAGAAAGACAAGAGAAGGCAAAGGAATTTAAAGGAAAGCTTTTGTATTAAGCTTTAAGAGAATGTGTACAAGAGTGCTCAACTTCTCAGGTTGTTTACAAAATGAAGGGTGTGGCCCTATTTATAGGCTCCCACCTCTCGAATGGACGGTTATGATTCATTTGATCGGACGGTTCATATTTTGCCTCCTAAAATATCTACAATAACCTATGTTATTCTAGAGACATCTACATGTATCTATACATGTCTATAATTATCTATAATGTTCTAGAGAACTCTAGAGACTTCTAGAGTAGTCTTGATCTTTCTAGGGTCTTCTAGAACATTCTTGATCCTTCTAGAATGTTCTAGCATCTTCTTCGTCCTTCTAGAATGTTCTAGAACCTTCGAGAATTATCTAGAGTCTTCTAGAATCTTCTCAAACCTTCTAGACGTGTCTAGATCTCGATGGAACCTCCTGGAACATTCTAGAACGTGATGGAATCCTTGAGATGGATATAGGTCGTTCTAGGTAATTCTGGAAGCTTCCTTGGTGCATGGATTCCTCAAGAATGCCCAAGGATGATTTATTAACCTCATTGTTGCTGGCGGGTCGTGACATTAAGCTCACAAGTCTTTGTCTACCCAAAGATGCTTTAGATCTAAGACAAATTTACAATCATATTGTTGTTGACAATTAAAGTATTAGTCTTTCCTTGATGTTTGGAGGTCCGTTTTGTAATTCCAATTGAGTTTGTAGCCGTTGGTGATCATTGAGATTGAATTGGAGTCGTTTGGAGCTGATTCCCAGACCAATTTCCTTTTTTGGTGCTAGGCATATCGAAACGCGGGGTACCGTTTTGACACAAGTACTTTGGGAAAGAGTCGTTGAACCTGCATTAAAAGACTCGTATCGAAATATCTTGAAGGTGTATTGAAACATCTTGCTCCCCGTATTGAAACGGCTAATGCCTGTTTCAATACGACTCCTAGTCATTGGGATTTTCATAAAGCCGTTGGGGTTATATCGAAACACCTAAGAGGTGTAACGGAACGTATGTATCGAAACACCTTTGAAGGCGTATCGGAACGTTTATTGACAGTGTTGAACTGTATCGAAACACCCCTAGGGTGTACCGAAACGCATACGTTGAATGAACAATTTTGACTCATTCAAAACACTTCAAACACTTCCAAAACCCCTCAAAAACTTAAAATATTTTCAAGTTGTTTGGATATAAGAATCATTTTTGAACCTTTTTAAATTAGTTTAAAACTATTTTTTAATTATTATATCAAAATTAATATTTCTACACTGTTTTAGTGGTACCATCGGTTCTCTTTGGATTCTTGTAAATTGCTTTGCATTCTAGATAAACTGCCGTATTCTGTAACAGCAGCAAGGCGCAGTGAGTCTTTACTCTTTAGTACTGTTCATAATTGGTCATTTTCCCTAGATTTATTGTCATGAAGTTTTTTCTGTGTTGAAATATATGTTGGTATTCTCTTCTCCATACATAAAATCTTTCATAATTCATAATACTTGAATCACATTTAGTTCTGTCTTCTTCCATTTTATATTTTTGAGGCACTGTGTTATTCATGCTTTTTAAATTGTGTTGTGCACTCTGATTCATTAGTTAAAGTCAGAATGGTAGTAAATTACCTTGTTGTGATCAATTGATTTAATGTGTGTATTCTTGTTTTGTCAGGTATGCATGCATATGTATGTATGCATAAATGCATGCATGCATACATGCGTCTTTTCCCTCCTTTTTTCATTGTCATTTTCTAGAAAAACTAGAACTTTGGGTGGTGTTTCTTGGTCAGAACAATTATTAGTTGGTTATCACTGTCTTTCCTTGGCCACAATTGATTAAAATTTTATTTTTCCATTTATTGGTTGTTTGATAAGAGTTTGATTCTCATGTCACATCTTTCTGTTTTTTTACTTCCAATGGCTAGGATGATGAGACAACGCTGTCGGAGGAGGAGGAACTGGCAAAAGCAGATTCTAGCAATCCTATGGATGAGGTAATGGGCATAACATGGCTTGTATTTCTATGTAACAATTTCCTGACCTTCTGGAGTTGTTTATTCCCCAATTTGGTTGTAGAAGTTCTTGTCCTAGTTCTATGCTGTTAAACATTGCAGCTCTTATGCAGATTGCCTTACTGCAAAAGGAGAGTGAAATTCCCGTGGAAGAATTGCTTCAAATGTATAAAAAGGTAGGTTAAACTGTTGTTTCTTCATTTTTCTGGATATTATATTACTATTTTTTGCATCTAATTTCTTCTTGATCATCTACATTTATCAAATAGGACATCAGTGCTGATGGTGTGTCAGGAGATGAATCAGATTATGCCTCAGCTTTATCAGAGGACCACTTGGATTCATCAACACAACAAAATGTTGAGGTAAGGGAGGGTGGTGTTTCTAAAGATGAAAATCTTGAATCCAGTGCACCCCAGAGAGGCGTGGATCCTCCTGCAGAGGAGGTAGCAAGCCCTGATAGAAAGTCTGAAGACGGAAAGGAAGGCGAAGATAGAATTGCCGATGCTGCTGCTGCTGCAAGATCAGCACAACCAACTGGCAATACATTCTCAACTACTAATGTTCGTACAAAGTTCCCTTTTCTTCTCAAACACCCCCTTCGTGAATATCAGCATATTGGCTTGGACTGGCTTGTTACTATGTATGAGAAAAGGCTAAATGGAATTCTAGCTGATGAAATGGGGCTTGGAAAGACAATCATGACAATTGCTCTTCTTGCACATCTAGCTTGTGAAAAGGGAATATGGGGTCCTCATCTAATTGTGGTTCCTACAAGTGTGATGCTTAACTGGGAAACTGAGTTTCTTAGATGGTGTCCTGCTTTCAAAATCCTGACATACTTCGGAAGTGCTAAAGAGCGCAAATTTAAGAGGCAAGGCTGGATGAAACCAAATTCATTTCATGTATGCATAACTACGTACAGACTTGTTATACAAGATTCTAAGGCCTTCAAGCGAAAGAAGTGGAAATACTTGATATTGGATGAAGCTCATCTTATTAAAAACTGGAAGTCACAAAGATGGCAAACTCTTTTGAACTTCAATTCAAAACGACGGATCTTGCTGACTGGTACACCACTTCAGAATGATCTCATGGAACTTTGGTCACTAATGCATTTTCTGATGCCCCACATTTTTCAGTCACATCAAGAATTCAAGGATTGGTTCTGTAATCCTATATCAGGTATGATAGAAGGACAAGAAAGAGTCAACAAAGAGGTTGTTGACCGTTTGCATAATGTCCTCCGTCCATTTATACTGCGCCGATTGAAAAGGGATGTCGAAAAGCAGCTTCCAATGAAACATGAGCATGTCATATATTGTAGGCTTTCAAGAAGGCAGCGTAACTTGTATGAAGACTTTATTGCCAGCTCAGAGACGCAAGCTACTCTTGCTAGTGCTAATTTTTTTGGGATGATCAGTGTGATCATGCAGCTTCGAAAAGTCTGTAATCATCCTGACTTATTTGAGGGACGACCAATTGTGAGTTCCTTTGATATGGGTGGTATTAATATCCAGTTGAGTAGTTCTATTTGTTCAATTCTTTCACGTGGTCCATTTTCAACTGTAGATCTTAAGGGTTTGGGAATTTTATTTACTGATCTGAATTTTAGCATGACATCTTGGGAGGGTGATGAAGTAGAAACACTGGTTACTCCAAAAAGTTTAATAGAAGAACGTGTTGACCAGGATGATCTTGAGGAAATAAGACCCTTGTCTAGACATAAGGATAACTTGCAAGGGACTCATATATTTGAAGAGATTAGAAAGGCTTTAAGAGAAGAGAGGCTAAGAGAAGCAAAAGAACGAGCTGCATCAGTTGCTTGGTGGAATTCTTTGAGATGCCGGAAAAAACCAATTTACCCGACAACATTATGTGAACTGCTCACTGTGAAGCACCCTGCATTTGATATTCACCAACAAAAAGCAGATGGCCGATCCTACTTGTACTCCTCTAAGCTTGCTGAGATTGTTCTGTCTCCAGTTGAACGCTTTCAGAAAATGATTCATCTGGTTGAGTCCTTCATGTTCGCAATCCCTGCAGCAAGGGCCCCAGCTCCTGTTTGTTGGTGCAGCAAAACGAGGACTTCTGTATTTCTGCATCCAACTTATATAGAAAAATGTGCTGAAAATCTGTTTTCCCTTTTAACACCTATTAGACCTGCAATTGTCCGGCGGCAGGTATATTTTCCGGACAGGCGATTGATACAGTTTGACTGTGGTAAGTTGCAGGAGCTTGAGGTTTTGTTACGAAGATTGAAGTCTGAAGGTCATCGAGCATTGATATTTACCCAGATGACCAAGATGCTTGACATATTGGAGGCTTTCATAAATATATATGGATATACTTACATGCGTCTGGATGGGTCTACTCAACCTGAGGAGAGGCAAACATTAATGCAAAGATTCAACACTAATCCTAAAATTTTTCTTTTCATCTTATCAACCCGTAGTGGAGGAGTTGGTATTAACCTTGTTGGGGCAGATACAGTTATATTTTATGATAGTGATTGGAATCCTGCCATGGATCAGCAAGCTCAAGATCGCTGTCATCGAATAGGACAGACTCGTGAAGTGCATATCTATCGTCTAATCAGTGAGAGCACCATTGAAGAAAACATTTTGAAGAAAGCAAATCAGAAGCGTGCCCTTGATGATCTAGTTATACAGAGTGGAGGGTATAATACTGAATTCTTCAAGAAGCTCGATCCCATGGAATTGTTTTCGGGTCATAGGACTCTTACTGTTAGGAGTCAGGAAGAGAAAAATCACAACAATGGCATCAAGGACTCTGTATCTAATGCTGATGTAGAAGCTGCTTTGAAATATGCGGAAGATGAAGCAGATTACATGGCATTGAAGAAAGTGGAACAGGAAGAGGCTGTTGACAACCAGGAGTTTACAGAGGAAGCCATGAGCAAACTGGAAGACGATGAGTTTGCAAATGAGGATGATATCAGGGCTGATGAGTCAACTGATCAAGCTGGATGTATGGTTACATCAAATAAAGATAACGGGCTGATGTTGAATGCCGATGATCCTATTGAAGAAAAAGCTCTTATTCTTGCTAGCAAAGAAGATGATGTTGATATGCTGGCTGATGTTAAGAAGATGGCAGCTGCAGCAGGGGGACAAGCTATCTCATCGGTTGAGAATCAGTTAAGACCAATTGATCGATATGCAGTCCGTTTTCTAGAATTATGGGACCCCATTATAGACAAGGGAGTAACGGAACCTGAGTTTATGTTTGAAGAGGCAGAATGGGAACTTGAGCGCATTGAGAAGTACAAGGAGGAAATGGAAGCTGAGATTGATGATGATGAGGAGCCTCTAGTGTATGAGAGTAAGTGTCTTTTCGTTTTCAGTGTAAACTCTTTTGTTTTGCTTGGCATGTTATCTTATTATGAGAAGCTATACGCTTTTAAAAGGATCAGTGGCTAAATTAGGTCAATTACATTGTTTAGTTTTATTCCTCAGCAAGGAACAATTTTTTTGTCTCAAATGATTTGCATACCTTTAAAGTTATTAATCATACAAAACCAGGGAATGCTCCTACAGTTTCACTTTATACATAAATATTTGAAGTAAGCAAATAAATTTATGACCTTAGTTGTGTCTATCCTGAAGTAACATGTTGCTATCAACCCTTTTCAGAATGGGATGCTGATTTTGCTACAGAAGCATATCGTCAGCAAGTTGCTTTGGCTCAACACCAGGTGAGTAAATTTCTGTATACCGCCATTTAAACTATTTGTTATCATGTTTATGTTGTAGTTTTTTCCGGCATCTATTTTTTATTATTTTCGTAATTTTTTACATTGTAGTTAATGGAAGAACTAGAATATGAAGCCAAAGAGAAGGAAGAGGCAGATGAAGCAAAATTGGATGCTATGTAAGATATCTGTTAACTCTTAAACCCAAAACTTTTATGCTAGCACTTTTATGTTCTTTTTATTCCTGTTATCACACATTAAGAATGGAACTGCATTATTTCATGTTAGCAAATCTAAAAAGCCAAGACTTTAACACAAATAAGTAATAACTCTTAACCGTAGTGGTAACTGCTTAATTATCTACTTTGTAGCGGATGATGGATTATCATATAGGAATCTCATCGACAGCTTTAAGAAAAAGGTTGGATGTGCTAGGCTTTAGAATGTATTGCATGATTTTTTGTGCCTAAAGATGATGGTGGTTACATAAAAAATGAGCTTGTATTTGATTTTCTATCAGCTAAAACTTCTGCAACCTTCTAAATATATATTCTAACTAGGATTTAGGGATGAATTAGGACATTCTTTATCCATAATAAGGTGTTCTAAGAAAAGCACTTACAGTACAAATTGATGATTCATGTCACTGAAATATGAGAAGTAGATTTTCTGATGGAATGAGTCAATTCCTTGTACATATAGCTTTTGGATCAAAATTTCAATTATAACTTGTTATATGTTTACAGGAATGAAATGACCAGTGAACCTAAGTCAAAATCTAAGAAGAAGAAGAAGCCAAAGAAAGCCAAGTTTAAGTCTCTTAAGAAGGGGTCTTTAAATTCTGAAGTGAAACCTGCAAAACAGGGAGCAAAAGCAGAACCTATGTCCACAGATGATGATGTCGACTCACCTGAAGAGCTCTCTTATTCTGATATCATGTCACCATCTTCAAATATGCAGAAAAAGCGTAAGAAGGTCGAGATAGCGCATGATGGTGATGAAGTGAAGAGCTCAAAGAAGAAGCCCAAAAAACTTAAAAGGCCCGCTGAGCTACATCCTGGAGAATTGGAACCAAATGCAGTTCGTAAGAGGAATGGTGATTGCGCAGAGGTAAAACCATGTGAGAGCATTTCTGTTGAGCTTGAGCAGAAACCTGCTAGCAGGAGCAAATCGGGAGGCAAATTTTCCATTTCATCCATGCCCATGAAACGAGTCCTAATGATAAGACCAGAGAAATTAAAGAAGGGCAATATCTGGTCTAAAGATTGTGTTCCATCACCTGATTCTTGGTTGGCCCGGGAAGATGCTATTTTATGTGCAGTTGTGCATGAATATGGCTCAAATTGGAGTTTGGTTAGTGACGCTCTCTACAGTATGACTGCTGGTGGCTTTTACAGGGGTAGATATCGACATCCAGTTCATTGTTGTGAGAGGTTCAGGGAACTAATTCAAAGACATGTTTTGGCTGCACCAGACAGTTCGGGTAATGAAAAGATCAGCTATGCAGGCTCTGGAAAAGCTCTTCTGAAAGTAACAGAGGTATGTTTTTCTTGTTTATTTTAGTTGGTGAGGAGGATAAAAGTAAGAAATAATATTTCCCGTGACATTGTTCTTACTGGTAAAGTTTGAAGATCACCTGATATAAGGTTTCCTGCCCATTTAGTAGCAACCAAGTTAGTTTAGTCTATCTTTATCTATTAAGTCGCTTGGGCTTCATCTGCCTAAACTACAATGATTCACATATCATATGTTTATTATGTATTCATCTTTTGGAAAATGTCTTGGCAAATATTTATTGTGGTTCCCACCACCAGGTTATTTTTGTAAAGCAAATTCTGTTACCACAGTTTCCCCATCCCCATTCCCCTTGGTTCCTCCTCTCTTTTGTCCCCTATTTACCAGTGTTTCAGTGCTGGTGACTTGATATATGCATATTTTGATGGTGATGTGTCCATAGATATTAATTACGTTGTATGAATTAATTTTTGGAAGATAGTCAATGAAGCAAGAAGCCTTATCCATCAATAATATATCATGGCAGGATAACATGCGAATGCTGTTAAACTTTGCTGTTGCACAGCCAGACCATGAGTTACTTCTTCAAAAGCACTTTACCGCCTTACTTTCATCTGTGTGGAGGGTGACATGTTGCCAACATCGACAAAATGTCTCATCATCTCGGAATGGCCTTTGTTTTGGGGGAAGGTTTCTCAGTCCGTTTCTTGGCCACACGCCTCCGCGTTCTTCGAAGGATACGACACCGAGGATGAAATTTTCAAATTTGCAGGAGTGTAGCAAGTTGTTGTCAGCTGCATTCCACGATGCCAGCGATAAACAGTCGGATAAAGCAGTTTCCCTCTCTGATAGAGAGGATTCACAGGTGATTGAAGAAAGTTTAGAGATAACACTGGAAATCCAGAGGGAGAGTGATGATTCTATGATTCTGTTACCACCGTTAATGAATTTATCAATATATGGCCCAAATCCTGTTACATCTACAAACAAGACTGCTGCAGAAGACCCTCACCCTCATCTCAAAGCTTCAAATGTTTTGGCTGAGAACCGTTTCAGGTATAGCTGCTTATTTTAGTTAAAAATTAGGTACGATACTTACTGAATCATTGGCTAGGAGTTATTGTTAGCCTGAAAGAGGCATTGTCCTTGTGAATCTCTTGCATGCTGGTTCATATCATAGCTCTAACTCTTATTCCTTTTTTATATAATATCAAAATGGGATGATTATAATTTCTGGTTATTGTTTTGTTGGGCATGAGATTACATTGGTTGATAGATTGGTCATGTGTAGAACTGTGTATTGTTTCACATTTGCATGTACCCAGATTATGTTATGTTGATTGCTAACCAAGTAGAGTGGCATTTTTCTCAGGGAAGCGACTATGGCTGGTGTCGAAGGTGGTCTGCATTGGGCTTCAGCTGCCTTCCCAGCTAATGATCCCAGGTCACGGTCAGGAATGAAATTCTCTTTGGGGAAGCACAAGCTGCCTGTATCTGATACGGCCAGACCTAAATCAAAACTGAAGAAGGCTTCAATGGAGCATGGTGATGTATCCACCTTACTTGCTGAACAAGTGTTTCAACCAGCAGCTGGCATAGCACCCAATGATCTCAACTTAAGATGTGATCCAGCATTTGTGAATAAGGACGACATAGATAGTAATTTCTGTTCAAGCATGGATGAGGCTTTCACATCGGAATTAGAGTTCTTTGACGTGGTTCCACACAATTATACCCCTGGCATTATTTCAGGCCTTGATGATTGTTCGATGCTACTAACGGACTATACTGACATCGGATAGGGCTAATCTTATAGCACCCAACTGGTTACATTCCTGGTTGAAGCTATTAGTATTAATGTTTGAGCAAAATCCAGATCCTCCAGCTTTTTTGCTATGAGGTCTGCTGGGGGATATTAGTTTTGGGTGGCATATGAGAAGAGGCTAGGTTAGGCACTATATATATATAATTTAATTTTTGTAATTAATGGGAATTGGGGTTAATAGTTATCGTTGGGGGGATTTTTTTTTGTTGGAACCTTTAGAAAGCTAGTATTAGTGAAGTAACAAAGTAGATTTCTTTCAAATTCTTCATCTATGGTTACCATTCATTCCACCACTTATATCTTTTAGTTGTTTTGAAATTCATTTTTGAAGATTAGAACTGTCAGGAAATTGCACAAGAAAAGAAACCATGTCTGTATGTGTTCTTGGTGGAGCCATAGTAGAGTGGCCAATTGATAGAAACCCTATTGATCCATTGGCTGTCTGCATGTCCACTGTAGTTCCTTTCAATCCTGTTGAATTGCATGTAGGTGAGAGCTGTGTCGTGTGATATAATAGCACTGTTCATTCTCTGTTATGTTGCACTGAGCTGTGTAGGGTCATCTTCCATTTCATGATTATTTAACTCCCAGTTTTTGATATCGACCATACTGCCCTTCAACCAAATTTATCCTGGAAAGTTGTACATTGTTCTGCATGAGTTTCCTCAACAAGATGATCCACAAAGGAGCTGCAGATGTGAATGTCTCAGGGACCTTCTTCACCTGTCCAGTTCAATTAAGAACACATCACTACTTAATTATAATCAAAGTAATCAGACTTTATAGCTATATATATACTTTGTATAATCTTCTCCGAGGTTAAACAAAGTAATCGTACTTTATAGATTTAATTTCATTCAATGTTGTAACAGGAACTAGATTATAATTTGAGGTCAAGGTAAAAACATAAATATTTAAAAGTAGAGGATAAATTAATAAATAAACTATTTTAAAAATAAAGTGTGTTTGAAATATTAAATTAAATGTTTAAACTAATAAAATGATATAAATTCTTTTTTCGATGTCATTCTTTATGTCTAACACTAAAAAAATAAATTTTAAGCCTCAACCTTAAATTTTATATCATAAATTCTAAACACTTCACCCATACCTTAAACTTTAATCTTAAATCATAATTCTAAATTCTAAATCTATTTTTTTATTGTTGGTAGTACTAAAAGGGGTAAAAAAAATAGTTTTCTCTTGGGACTCCCAAATTTTTTGGAACGACCCTATAGAAGGATAAAATAATTTATTTTTGACACATTATTAGAGTTGTTTTTAAGGTTCCAATATTAGTTAACTTCAAATTTTTTAATGCATCTTGAAACGCTTCAATTAAACATCAAAAATTAAAAATATAATTAGCAAAGCTAGAACATGCAGAAAATTATATTCGTTTTAAGTAATTTAGGTTCATATTTATTATTTATTTAAAAATTTAGAATGGATTTAATTAATTAAGACCACAAATAATATAATGAACAAGATTCATCTAATAATTTTTGGGTTAAAGGTTCACCTCCTTATACTCAAAATTAATCAATTTTGAATTTTCTTCTTCCTCTCATTTTATTTATTTACTTTTATGAAATTTCAATCCATCTCTTTTTCTATTCCGAAATCTCAAGTTTTTATATTTTATTCGATTTAAGAAACTTGTATATCAAAATATTTTTTATAAATTGATATATATATATATTTAAGATTTTTGAAGCCTATTTATAGGTATTCTTCTTGGATAAAATTCACAATATATCAAATTAATATTTTTAAGAATTATTTTGTGTTTAAGATTTTTATCTCACTCTTGTTTCGACTGTTGAGATATTCTTTATCGTTCATGTTGCATACGCAAAATTTCTCTGGATGGATCGAAATTCATCTATCTTGACTCGAAATTGAAGTTTAGATTATTAAGATAATATATTTTTAGATGATCAAATGCTATATTCACACGAATATATATATATATCATTATATTCAATTTATTTTCCTATTTTTTGTTTATTTTCTAAAAAATATTTTATTTAAAAATCTATGCTAAGCATCAAATCTAACATTACGAGTAAAGGGAGTGTTTTAAGTACTACAATTTGAACTTTTAACTCAAATAAGATAATATTTCTATGAAACTGAAGTTTAGTAACTCCAAAGAATGTGTAAGTTTATTGAGATCAGTTACCTAAATTCTCTAATAAATTTATTTTTTAAATTATAAAAACAATTAATTTTACTAAATAAATAAAAAAATATACAATAAAACCATAATTTAAATAAAATCTAGATTATACTAATCATATTAAAATCAAATAATTTGAGAAAATATAACATGAACAAATATTATTTTTAACAATAAAAAAAACATCTTTAACGATAACATTAAAAATAACATAAAGAAGATGACATGTTGACACTTATATAAACTGTTGCAAGTATTTATTAAGAATACTTGATAGAACAATAATCTAACCTGATATAATAATAATTTTAGTCTTAAAATTTTATATATTTTATCATTTTAATCCTAATTTAAAATCAATAAATCTTAATATTTTATTCTTTTCATCTTAATAATTTTAAGCTTTTTATATTTTAAATTTATATTATTAAAATTATTTAATTAAAATTTTAATAATTTTTATAAGTTAGATTTCTTTTTCTATTTTTGGTTAGTTTATAATATTAATTTATCCTAAAAAACATTTTTTATGTCCAATATTAACGGGTATTTATTTGTTGCAGGAAAGTGAGAAAAAATTGAGTTATTATTAATCTGATACAATGTTGATTCAAGTGAAAATTTGTTTAATGAATGATAATACTCAGTTTGACGAAGTTAAAGACTTTTTTATTATAAAATGTTTAATTTTTAATACTTTATATAATTTTTTAAAATTTTGTATTTATATTTTATTATTTTATAATTTCTAATATATTTTTTATTTTTATTTTTAATATTTTTTGAATATTTTATTTACTTTATTAAGTTTATGAATTTTTATAAAAAAAAAACTGAATATTTTAATTTTTTATTAGAACTCTCGCTTCAATCACTTTTAAAATTATCAAGGACCCAAATATATTTACGCACATTTGTTATTGATATTTTATATTTTATTTATAAAAATTCAACTTGAAAAAAATTAAATTATTTATCTAAAATAAAATGATAAATCGATTAAATTAACTTAGAATATAAATAAATTATTTATCTAATTTTAATATTTAGAAAATTTTAGTAATTTCCTAAAATTTAATTTTTTAACTTAAATATTAAATAAATTATCGAACTTTCAATTAAAATTATGTCCTTGAACTTGACAAAAAAAATTCAATATACCCTCGAAAATTAATTCAACCTTTCTACCACATTATCACTCTATTTATATTATCACATCATCATCATTGACCGTCAATATCGATATTATTAATTGTTTAAATCAATAATGTAACAATCAATATCGATCAAAAGATTAATTTAATATAATTTATGAGTAATTTAATATAATTTATGAGTTGAAAAGCTTAATCGGATGTTTTCAAAGGGTAAAATTCGAGTTCAAAAATATCCTTTTTAACTTATTTGAAGTAATATAAATGTTACTTTTCTATGCATAATATTATTGTTGTTGTTGTTTCTTTAAAAACTTTTAAAATATTATAATATATGTAATGTTTATTTATATTTTTATTAACTTTTTAATTAGTATACACCTTTTACACATAAAATTGATTAAATTTATTTTCATAAAACGTATAATTTTTAATTAAAAATCTGAAACCACTAGTTAAGTCAAACGTTATTGATTTTGTTTTTAATGTGGGTTGTTTTGATTGCTTGGTCTGAGAGCTATTTAGGGGACAGAGTTTCGAGAAATTATATCATAGGTCCGATTATCACGTTAATCATAGTCTCGTTCAATTATAGTCATCTATTTTATCGTTAATCTAGTAATTTTTTACTTATTTTTTTTCAACCAATGAATCTTTACTCATATTTTTCATGTCATTTTAAAAATATAATTTCTAAAAATTGGATGAGTCTACAACGGGCGTCGAACACCGCTGAATATCATTAATGTTGAACATCGTTGAACATTATTAAATTAATTTATAAAGAATAAAAATCTAAAGGACTAATCGTATAATTATTAATTATATGTTAAATTTATTACTCTTTTATTAATTACGTATTGAGTCCTTGAGATTTTAAATTTTTATTAATTAATTTAATAGTGTTCAACAATATTCAATGTTAGTGGTGTTCAACAGTCCATTGTAGAATTTTCCCTGAAAATTATATTAATTATATGGTTGATTAGTGATAGAATGAGTGATTTTTATTGATTAGGGATCACGATTGACGTAATGAACCGGACTTATGATATAATTTCTATGGAGTTTATCAGATAAAGTCCAGTTGTGTCATTCAATATCTTCCAACTAATATATCTGCCGCATTTATCAGCTGCTCTCACGTAATTTTCGTGAATTATGAAGCAAATAATTCGGTGCAAACAAGTTGTTTCAAGACCATAATTAGGGAATTCGATCTAATCGAATCGAATTTTAATGAAAAATTAAGTTTAGATCAAGTATTTTTTAGAGTAATATCGGGTCGGATTTGAGTTGAAGATGTAAAATATTTAAAACTAAATATATAATTATAAATTTTTAGAGATATTTATAATAATAATCTTCTATCTATATATCTTTTATAATTAACTTCAAAAATTTATTATTTCTTAAAAACTATAATTTTTTATAATTAATTCCTTTAAATTTATTTTTTCTTCAGATTGAAGTTTAGGATATGCTGAATTGTAAAAATTATACAGAAATATCTAAAATTACCACTTAATTATCTCAAATATAAGTAATAATTGAAGTAAAAGTAGTATATAGTATATGACTATTACACGCTTATCAGCTAATCAACACCAATAAGATGAATAACAACAGGATCAATAACATGTACAACATCATAATTGCATCTTAAATCATGTTTCAACAATACTCGCAATAACTTAATTCTTTGAATCGATATGTAAATATAAATACGCAAATTTTCAATTAACACCGTCAATAATAAATAATTAATATCCTCTAACATGGTCAATAAAACCAAAACCAACCCATCTTATCAACATCACCCAATCGTTAATCTCAAAGATCTAGTGCACTAAAGCATCACTAGAAAAAGTGAAAGTCGGAGGCTAAAATAATTGAAAGTGTAAAAGCTGTCGTGTTTGGTTCTTGATACCTAAAAGTGGAAAGTCAGAAACCTCTCCTTGCTTACTACATCAATTGTTGATGCCTAAAACTGGTAAAGGTCAAGCAAGAAAGATTGAGAAGAAGACCGCAATGGCTGATGGCACTTTCATTGATTTATCCTATAGATTTGGACGAAGACTAACAAATAGTATGGTGGTCGAAATAGAGAAAAAAGAATAAGATGAAAGAGAGATGTTTTTGTTCATTGTTTGTTTTATCTCGTTCTTCTTATGATTATTGATGAACTGACAGAATAAATATAATTATCAATATTATTATTTCAAAGTGTGACAATTAAATATTAAAAGCGATTCAAAGAATAGAAACTTTGAAAAATTTAATACAAAGATTTAAAATTGAGAGATAAGTCTTTCGACGAGGTAAATATTAAATGTATAAAAATAAAATATATCTTAAATAAATATTTAACTTCCTTTGATTTTCAAGATAATTAAAAGATTTAAATGCGAGATAAACTCTATTTTATCATCTTCCTAACCCGCCAGACGCCTATAAATGCACATGTTAGGTTAAATTTTTTTATAGTATCTTTTATTAAGAAAAAAAATATTACACTTGTCAGTTTATTTTTAAACTTGTATTATTATTATTATTATTATTATTATTATTATTATTATATTTTGATTGTGGATTTTGTTTTAAATTTTGTGAATTCAAACAACCTTAGTTATATGTTTTATTTATTTAGACATTAAGTAGATTAGGGCAGCTTATGGAAATAAAATAGCTCTACCATCATTATATCAAATACATCAACAAGAGTCAAACATGATAAATCAAAACCTATATTTATCTAAATGCATTAAAACGTTTTAGGTGGTGTATGAATTTGGTTTGTTGTAAAAGATTAGGGACTCATTTAACATATAATTAGGTCATTATAATTTTTATAATTAACTGATTAAATTATATTGAATATTATAAAGGTTCAGTATAAGACAACTTACACTTCATATTTTAAATTTTAATCTTAAATTTTAATAATCATAAATAGATGCTTACCAGCGGGTATCCAACCACTTTGTCAGTTCTTTTCTTCTCAACTAACTTATCGACCTTTGTTTTCTTCTCTTTACTTCTTTCCTCCCTTTGTCTGATTTTATTGCCTCATCATCCTTCTCAACTACCTCTGCCATCGCCATGAAAGACCTGACTCTCAGGACTCTCAGAACATTAAATCCAACCACCTTCTTAATTACACACCCACAGCTAGAAAAAAGTTATAATTCTTTTAGACCATTCTAAAATTTATATATATCTTTTGATACAATATACTTATTTTGTATACAACACAATATTAGGAGTGAGAAAAACTCGAGTACATTTAAAAAATAAAATAAAAGTTTTGATTCGATTCAAGGCGAAAAAAATTGATTCGAAAAAATTTTAAATAAAGTTTGAATTATAAAATAGAAATTTGAATAATTTAATTTTTTTTAGTAATTAGTAGATTTATTTTTAAGTTTGAGCCTAGTCTCTTAATTTTTCCTGATATACATATATATATATATATATATAAGATGAAGAAACATGTCACATATGAAAAATATGATAAAATATATACATATCTTATATGATTAAAAAATCATTTAAATTAGAATAAAACTACACTATAACATGATAAATAATTACAATTAAATATATTTAGGAAATTGAAAACTCAACTTGAACTCGACTCAAATTTTATAAACTTTAATCGAATAAAAAACCAAATCAAATTTAAATTATAAAATATGATGCTTCAACTCTAATAACTCAAAAATTTTTAACTCGACTCAATCAAATACTTATTATTACCGACTCAATGATAAAAAAATAATTAACAAAAAAAATTAAGATAAAATCAAAATAATTTATAACCAATAGGTCTAAATAGGTAAGTATATATCTATATATATTTTCAACAAGTAATCAAGATCGTTCATTTCTAAATAACTACCTAATAATTATCCACCCACTACTTACATGTAAAAAAAAGATGATGATTCACCTCAAAAAAAATTGAGATGGACAAATCTGATTGATTCGGACCATAAATAACATGATGAACAAGATTCACCTAATAATTTCTCTATGACAAAAACTAAAAAGGAACTGTTTTTAATTTTATATAATTGAGACTATAATTAAACCAATTTTAAATTTTCAATTTTAATAGATATTTTTACCATTTGGTCGATTAATAAAAGTCATAAATAAAATAAATTTGAAAGCTTCGATTAATATATCTCAATTAATTAATAGATCTTACCAATAATATTAGCATCATTAATTCGTTGCTCTCAATTAATTGAGCAGAGGGCCAATTTAAAATTTCAATTTTAATGTTCAAAAAGGCTTCAATCGAGGGGTTTGATTTATGAGATGAATTTATATTTTCGTTAATAATAGGGTAAAGAGATGCACAAATTAATTTGAGACATAGGGATTGGTTTTTAATTTGACTTTATTTATTTGGTTGCGCCATTAATAATTATATAGCTGTCCACATAGTCATCATATTATTATTTTATTAATTTTTCATATATTAATGTTTAGTATATTAATAAAGGGTATATAAATATATAAGTATAAAATTAAAAGGAGGTTTCAATGTTTGATTTGTTAATTATTTTAGTATCTATTTTTTTATTACAAACAATCATTTAATATTTTATTTTTATTTAATATTCATCGTCGATAAATGAAAATTAATAGTAAATTAACAGTTAATATTCTTTATTGATGTGGCGATATAATGTCTATGTATGAGAGATTATATCATAGGCTCGGCTCATTACGTCAACCGTGATCCCTAACTAATGAAAACAACCAATTTCACTACTAATCAACCATGTAATTAATATAATTTTCAGAAATTATATTTTTAAAATGACATGAAAAATATGAGTGAAGATTCATTGGTGGAAAAAAATGAACTGAAATTAGTGGTGAAGTGAGTGATTATAATTGAATGAGACCACGACTGACGTGGTGAACTGGACTCATGATATAATTTCTCAACTATATTGACGCAATATTTTAGTGACTTGGTATCATATTTTTTTAAAAATAATTATTTTTATATTAATTATTGGTTCTAAAGCAAAACTCTACAAATATGCTTGGTGGGATTTAAACTTGGGTCATTTAGATGAATAACTCATCACACCATAACCAACCTAATCTACTGTATTGTTATATTTTCCTCATTCATTTTATTCATTCATTACTTTATTTGTTTAAAAGTAAAAAAATTAATTATAATATTCATTAATCTTAAAATTTTAAATCTCAAACTCTAAATACTAAAACTCCAAACTCTAAAACGTAAAGCACTAAAAATCTAAACCCTAAAACCCAAAATCATAAATCCGAAAACATAAATTCGTAAACCCAAAATCATAAAGTCCTAAACCTAAAACTTAAAATCCAAAACCTTACGACTTAAACCCTAAACCATAAAATTCAAGACTCAAACCATAAAACAAAAATCCTAAACTCTAAACCTTAAATCCTCGGACAATAAACATATAAACCCTAAACTAAATAAAGTAATGAATATTTTAAAATTTAAGATTTATGGGTTTAGGGTTTATAGTTTTAGGATTTTTAATTTTAGGGTTTCAAATTTTGGATTTTAAGATGTATCACTAATATTACCTTCAAACAAATAAAATAATAAATAAATAAAATAAGTGATAGAAATATAACAACATATAATAAAACATTGTGGCTTTGCATTAAGTCATTCATCTAAAATATCCAAGTTTAAATCTCACCAATCACGTTTGTTGAATTTTTTTAACTTCTTAATCGTGAATGAAATATACGTGTTCGTCATATTTAGAGAAGATAATAAAGTGGCCGATAGACTTACTATCTTGAGTCGTGGTGCACCCGTTAGTACTTTGGAGTTTACTACAGCACCGGATATGATAGTAAACTTGGTGAATATAGAATTTGATATTAATTATTATCTTCGCACTCAAATCTGTATTAGAAAAAAAAAATAATGAAATCGTTTTATTGGTTAAAAAATTATTATAAAAAAATTATGATGTCACATCAATATCTTCAATAAAGAGTATTTTGATTAATAATTTTTATCTATTAAAAATAAATTTTGAATAAAAATAAAATATTAAATAATTATTTATAAAAAAATAAATGTTAAATAATAAAAAATTCAAACGTTAAACTACTTTTTAACTTTATTCTTGCTATATATATAACTCTCTAAAATGTTTGCTTTTATTATTTTGGTATTAAATAAATTTGTTTTATCATTTTGATAATTAAAATTGTAAAATTTATCAATGTTAATTCATGAGTAACACAATAACTGATTTGGTGTGATAAGAAACTGTCCTGTGGTAAAATATTTTTAAAATAATAAAAAATAAAATACAAAATGATTGAAAAAATTATTAGTAAAGAAAATTATTTTATTTTTTGTACTAAAATATTATTTTGATAAAAAAAATTATTGATGTTATATATATTTTTTTATTTTGATCATCTGTCATTAAAATTTTATAAAAAAAATAATATTTTAATGATCAAAACAAAAAAGAAACAATAGATTAATGAACAAAATAAAAAAAGAGTAGTATTAGTGATTACAACATCATAAAAAATATAACATTTTATGATGATTTTGTAAAAATAATAATTTAATAACTTAAATAAGAAAACAAGAATAATTTAGTCACCGATAAAGTTATTTACTCTAACCAATATACGACCTCACTATATATATCCTGTTAGCAAAGTCTACATTTCAGCACATATTTGTTGTAAACCACCAGAAAAGTTTTAATCCATGGGCACCGTCGGCACCGAGCCTCCAACACTTCTCCAAGACCTCAACATCACTGTCAAAGACCTTTCCCTCATATTCCCACCACAGAAAACACTCACAAAACCAGCATTCTTATCAAACATTGACAAAGTGCTGAATTTCCCAGTAGAAACACTCCACTTCTTCCCATACAACAAAGACTTCCCGACGCATGTAGTGGCCGAGAAGCTGAAAACAACGTTATCAGAGCTACTGGTGCACTACGACTTCCTGGCTGGAAGGTTGACGGTGAACCCTGAAACGGGTCGGCTTGAGATCGACTGTAACTCTGCCGGAATCGGTTTCGCGGTGGCTTCCAGTGATTATGCGTTGGACGATATTGGTGACTTGGTTTACCCTAATCCTGCTTTTGGCCAGCTGATTTGTAAGAGCGTGGATAGCTTGGAGAAAGATAATCAACCACTCTGTATTGTCCAGGTAACAAAAGATCTCTTGTTTAGAGTAAATTTTATTTGGTATAAATTATTTTAAATTTATTTTACAGTAAATATTAATAAATATTTATTTGATAAAAAATAAAATAAAATAATTAATAAAATAAATATATTTAATTAGTTAGTTTTAAAAATAATATGATGAGAATAATGTATGATATAATTTCTTTTGTTACAAAATGATTTATTTACAATTATACCTTCCAAAAATATATAGATTCTAAAGAGAAATTATATCATATATTATTCTCATCATATTATTTACGAGACCAATTAATCAAATATATTTATTTTATTTTCTATCAAGTGAATCTTCACTAATATTTTCTACAAAATAAATTTAAAATAATTTTTATCAAATAAAATTTATTTAATAAAAAGATGAAATAAAAAAATAATAAAATAAATATAATTGACTGATAGATCTCATAAATAACGTGATAAAAATGATCGCTATAATTTCTCGACTTAAAGACTGTATTAATTATTGAAAGTGTTTTTTAAGGAACTGTTAAAAGTGATCGTTGACATGATAATTGGGGAAGGGTAATTATACCGTGTACTGTAGTGAAAATATTTTTATTTTCATAAATATTTTAATTTTAGGATTAGGAATTTAGTTTAAGGTTTATAGTTTAAAGGTATATGTTAATTTATTTAGAATTTAGGGGTTTATGATTTAAATTTAAAGTTTAGAATTATAATTTAAGGGTTATAGGTAAAACTGAATTCCTTAACGTATTACCTACAAATAAAAAAACTGACTTCTAAACTTCAAATTCTAATTATAAATTTTAAGTTTTAACCATAACCCTAATTTTTAACCCCTAAATTATAAATTTAAATCTTAAATTGGATCCTTAACTCCTAAAATTAGAGCATTTGCGGAAAAAATTCCATACAACGCATGGGATATTTTCTTATTGAGGAATTTATTGATACATATACCGAGTAAAAGAAATAAAAAAAAAAACTAATTATCTAATTTTAGGGTAACATACTTTTATATTTCGTAAAATTTTTAAGTTTTATGTATTTTTAAATTGTTAAATAATAATAAATAGATTATTAATATTAATAGTAAGAATATATGAGATTTTTTTAAAAAAAATTAAAAAAAAAGTGATTTCATTCGTCCATTTATTCTCAATTAACCGTCGAAATATATAAACCAAAGATTTTATGTGTAATGAATCTTAACCCTTAAATTTATTATTATTTATAAATAATTTTAACTTTATATTAGATTTGATGAGATTATTTTAAAAGGTTATAATTTATTTTGTTTGTATTAGCATGATCATATTGAATATAAGTAGTTATAAAAATAATTATTTGAATGTTAGGTAAAATTATTTTTCGAAGTACTTAGTAAATGTAAGGTAAAAATAATTTTCTAACTTTTAATAAAAAATCACTTATGCTCATTTAATTAAAATTTTAAATACTCTTATTTTATATATTTTATAAATTAAATAAATAATTATTTAATTATTTTTTTAATCTTAAACGATAGGGGAAATATAATAATTTTAGTCATTAGATAAAGACGTGTCCATTGCATTCAGACAAATGGTCCACGTTAATTAATTATGCTATAAATCTAAGTAATAAAGTATTCTGCTCTTATTGGCGAATGACACATCGTTGTCACATTTCATTTCAACTAGTAATTAGGGTTCTGAACTAGAAATACGGCTAATTATAAATTTATATTAATTATCATCGGTTGTATATATTATTTTCATTTTTATTGAAGTATTAGTTAAGAATTTTTTAATTAGAATACCATTACTACACTCATAATAAATTATTTTAAATTTAAAAATAAATAAATATTTTAATTATATGCATTTAAAACAAAAACATGCAGACTAAGAAACAGTTGTGTTTTTTGACAGGTGACATCGTTTAAATGTGGTGGCTTTGCAATGGGCATAGTTACTAGCCATGTGACTTTTGATGGATTAAGCTTCAAAATCTTCTTAGACAACTTAGCTGCATTGGCTGCCGGAAAACCCCTTGCTTTCACCCCATGTAATGATCGACAACTCCTCGCCGCTCGATCACCGCCGTGTGTCAGCTTTCCCCACCTCGAGTTGGCGAAATTCCACGACTCAAACCCTCCCGTCATTGATCCCACTTCCGAAGTTTTAGACTTCAAAGTTTTCCGGCTCACCTCCGAGGACATAGCCAACTTAAAGGATAAGGCCAAAGCCTCTAGCGGAGCACACACCGATGCACGGATCACCGGGTTCAATGTCGTGACGGCGCTTATATGGTACTGTAAAGCCTTATCATGGGACAAACCGGACCCCGAAAGGGTCTCCACGTTGCTATACGCGGTTAACATAAGGCCTAGGCTAGTCCCACCATTGCCAATATCGTACACCGGGAACGCAGTGTTAACGGCCTACGGGAGGGCCAAGTCCAAGGAGATAGCAGAAGCCCCGTTTGCACGACTTGTGGAGCTGGTGACGGAGGGCGCGAAGCGAATGACGGACGAGTACGCGAGGTCGGCAATAGACTGGGGAGAGATATACCAAGGCTTCCCTGACGGGGAGTTCTTAGTGTCTTCATGGTGGAAACTAGGTTTTGAAGAGGTTGATTATCCATGGGGGAGGCCTAGGTACAGTTGCCCTGTGGTGTTCCAAAGGAAGGACATAATCTTGCTGTTCCCTGACATTGAAGATAAAAATGGTGTCAATGTCTTGGTGTCCCTGCCCAGCAAGGAGATGAGCAAGTTTGAGAACCTCTTTCGCAAGTACATGCCTTGATAACAACACAAAACCCTCATCAGTAGGTGTGTTGTAATAATGAATTACTTGCTGTGTTTGTATTTGGAATTATAATGTTTGAGATTGTGTCTATATATGATTATGAGTACTCAGACTTATGAAAGTATAGTATTAGTTTGTGATGGTATATATAGATCATGGGGGATTAGGGATGTTAAGTTAAAATAATATATAAATGGGTAAAATATATTAATAACCTTTCGATTATAAATATTTTTTTATCGAGTTCCTTGATTATAAATATATAAAATAATCATTCGATTACAAAAATATAATAAGTTAATTATATTTCATTAATAATGAATAATATGATAGTTAATAAAATTGATATAATATTAAATTTAGAATTCAGATAAATCGTAAGAAATGATGATCTGTTGTTGCCCTCAAAATCTGAGAGTTGATATTTAAAGCTTGTCTTGGTGATTACGATAATTTTTTTAATGTGTCTCTCAAAATGTGATAATGAGTTAAATGTGAATTGGATTAGTTAATTACATATAAAATATATTTTTATAAATAATAAAATAATAATTAATTTATTAGTATATTAATTTAAATTATATAATACAATGAAATAATTATTTTAATCTAATTTATTCCCACAAGTATTGTATTAACTTTTGAATTATGTGCAAATTTATAAGTTGGAGAAGCCTTTGATTTATTTGACTCTTACTACTTTTCTGGATTATGCTGTTTTTTATATATACAAAGAAGCCTTAACTTACGATACAAAACTTTAACTGATGCAGTTTAAGATATATTTACAAATTTAATAAGATTACTCGATATAAATTTTATTTGGAAGAACCCAGAAAAGGTTATTAATTTTTTTTCAAATTGTTATGTCACCCAATTTAATAATGATTAGGGGTTTAATGACCATTTTATAATAAAATCAATAATTTTAGTGATAATTTATAATAATTAAAATTTTGGTGGCCAAAATTAATATTAAGATATAGTTTAGTGACTATTTAAAAACTTTACCATTTTTAAGCAAAGATTAGTGCCAATGGGGTCAATTTTTTTAAAAGAATGGGCTCACATGAGGGTGGACTTTAGATGATACCCATCAAAATATAACAACTAAAAAACAACGTATTATTACAAAAAGATTCATCTGTAATAATATTATTATCAAAATAAAGTGTTTAATATTTCTCTAAGGATATAAAACGAATTATAAAGTTCATAAATGATAGTTCCAACTTCGTACGTGAATAAATAAGAATTAAGCTTTTGTAATCCAGGTTTTGCTACATGCCTTTGATGAAATTATTTGTAATGTTATTTCATGTCTTGTGAGTATTTATTTTATGAGATACAGATATTTAGTTCCGTGTTGCAACACCATAATAAGTTACGAGTTTGAGTTCATCAATATTAAATGACTCGAGCCTCGTTTGTATGTTCTAGAAGAATGTTTTCAAGTAGGGTGTAAGAATCAATTCTATGTGAACCGATCTCACACAGGTTGTATATTTCGATGTTATGTGGTCTAGCCTTACCTCGAGTGTTGTGTCGATGCTATGTGACCCGATCTCACTCTCTTATGATATGGTATATTGGATCTTGAGATCTCTTGATTTATGGTTGATTATTGATTATGGTTATTACATGCGTTTAGGTGATCAGAGTAGCGCTACATGGATTCATGTTTATTTATTATCTTATGACTACTTGTTTATGCTTATGATCTTCATGAAGCATGGTAGAATATAGATGTATTCACTGAGCTTTTAAGCTCAACATTTGAAATTATTATTTCTTTATGTAAGTCTCTAGGTTGTTACGTGCTTGTAAGGAACTCATCGAAGTTGGACTCAGTGCAATATTAGTACTTGAATTTGTTGGAGAATTATTTTCATAGGATCCTCATATTTTATAACTGTAATTCCTTTAAATTATTGTTCATCTAGAATGCTTTTAAATTCATGTATTTTAATTTGGAGCTCCCAAAAAATATATAATTATTTTTTAAATTTATTTAACTATGTTTGATTTATGAAACTTATGGATTTGGGCAAAACAATTTAAATAAAAAATTTATATGGGTTTGAGTTTGAGGCCCAATGTGATATCAATTTCTTATATTAAATGATGATCGATTAAAAATTCGACCCATAATCACCTATATTTAAAATGTTTAGAGAGCTCCGATTCAACTGAGGGCACATCAAGCTATATTCTAAATACAATATTTATATGTAAAAGTGATTTTATAAATATATTTGTCCATAGAAAGTTATGTTTATAAATCTTTTTAGGCTTAACTATAAAAATTATTTTAAAATTTATATTTTTGATAATAGGTGTCTAAATATTTTGTTTAAGTAGATATTTAATATTTTATCTCATTATCATTTTCAGAAAAAATTAACGAATGTTAAAAGATTATTACCCAATTAAAACTTCATGTGCAAACCTAATTTACTTTTAAATATATATTTTTAATTTTATAAAGAGAAAATTATAAAAAAATTAATAAATATTTCATAATTCCAACAAAAAAAAATCTTTAAATTCGAATAAAAAAATCTAAAAATCGAATAAGTTATGAAACTCAATGTGCTTTTAAAGTACAGATAAAAAAATAATAAAACATGATATATAAATGATGTTACATGTATAGCACAAATCTTAATTATATCGTCACCAATTGAAATAAAAAATTCCTAAAATTTTCTCTTACAACGTCACTAAAAATCCGAGAATAATCTTAAGACGATGAATAAGACGATGAATCATTGTTCATTTTTTATGTTGTTGTTGGTGCAACTGTGGTACAAACAATGGGTGGGAAGGGTATCGACTAACATGAAATAGGAAGGGTGATTTTGGTGGGTGTAAATCGTTTATATTTTTTTTATGTTTTTATCTGTGCCTCTGTTTTAAATTAGAGGATTTAGAGTTTAAGGTTTAAGGTTTTAGGTTAGGGGATGTGGTTAGGGTTTAGAAAATTAAGGGTAGAGTGTAATTTTTATGGTGTAAGGTTTAAGGTTTAAATATAAAAAATAAGTGTTAGAATTTAAAAATTAATTTTTTTAAAAATTTTAACAAGAGAGATGAATGGAGGCATAATAAAAAGGTAGAGAATTTCTACTCGATTTTGGTGCCTAAGAAAATGAAAGTTTTGTTTATTTTTAAAATTAATAATTTTATGATTTTTACAAATTAAAAAATAGTTTGTGTGATGCAATGATTAGTTTAAGAAAATGAAA
Source organism: Abelmoschus esculentus (assembly GCA_035048815.1). Classification (NCBI taxonomy): domain Eukaryota; kingdom Viridiplantae; phylum Streptophyta; class Magnoliopsida; order Malvales; family Malvaceae; genus Abelmoschus; species Abelmoschus esculentus. The sequence continues at coordinate 4,283,672 of JAUCBN010000063.1, read as the reverse complement.
TAAACTTACGTATGAGATGACGAAAACTGCTTCAAAGGTTATTTTTTGTGTCATCGATTCCTCTTCCCCTGAGATTTTATTACTTCTTTATAATGATTATGTCCAGCTTTATCTGTTCCATTGAAATCTTTTTTTAGCTTTATCTGTTATTCTTCCCGGCAACCTAAGCTTGAAATCTATTACTTTTGATCAAGATAAGAAAGCTTATATTCCTTCATGCAATTTTTCAGCCTTGTATCTGTATATGCTTTGTTCCTACTCATCTAGGAAAAGGAACCAGGATAAAGGAACATACATTCCCTTGGTTAGGACTTATGATTAGAGAAAAATTCACTTGTTGCTAGTATATGTTAATGCATATTTTTAAGTTTTTAAAATTATACATTTATCTCATAGACAGAGGTAAAACAATTAAATTTAAGATTTTTAAGATGAATATTATTTACTTTTTAAATTTAGAATATTTATTAGATTTCTCATTTCTATTCAAAAATAGTTCTGAGGATGTACGTCATGTACAACTGCATAGAGCCTTCGAAAAACAAGATCATGAAAGAAGTTATTGTATATAATTATTTTTTAAAATATCTATTATCTTAATTTAACAACATTAGGTATTTTAAAAAATTAATGAGATGAATAAGACGTGTGAGTATATATGAGTGTGTCACGTCCGTAGAGTTTTATTTCCATAGAACTCGGCTACTCGTCTGGAATGTGTGGCCTTAGACGCTTCATGACGCTACTTGATCCGATCTTAGTGATTAAGTCAGCCTTCAACTAGCCTTACGAGAACTCTAGCTCGACAAAGGCCTGCACAAGCCCTTAAGGCTTCGATGGATGCGAAAGCATAATGGCACTAGGGTGGCTACTCATAGCCACTCGAGAGGTAACAAGAACAAAGAGCTAAGGAAAGAACAAGGAAGAATAGAGTAAATGCCTCAGAGCTTTATTACTCTTCTCAAAGAGAGAATGAATGGAACTAAGTGATTACAAATGGTGGTGGAAGCTCTCTATTTATAGCTCTCATTCAATCATTGGTCAAGATCAATTTATACGGATGACCAGGATTAGCCCGTAATAAATATAAAATCAGCTATCTATGAAAATTCTATCCAATCCTATCTAATTACATCAATTCATAGGAAAGTTTCACTGGATAGTTGATCTTTCATGGAAAGATTCTTCCTTATCTTTATCTGATAAGTTGTCTCTTGCTATATTCGAAATGGGTTCTCTAGCATTTTTCAAGTGTTGGGCCAAGTTCGGTGGTTTTTTCAAGCCCGATGAAACCTTGTTGTCGGATTTGTACGCGACTATCACGAACCCCAATGTGCGGGACATGACAAGTACCTATCGAAAAAAATAATAAGACGATTATCTAAATTTTATATTTTCTAAAATTTTTCTTTAATTGTATACATATTTACTTTTTAGAATATAAATGTTTATTAATTTTATTTTAACTAGATATATTTTTATCAACGATTAAATAGTAAAATTGCTTTAAGCAAATTCACAATAATTTCTTAAAAGTTTCACACAAATTCTTAAAGATATAAACAGCTAATTCGTAAGTGCAAACCAATCTGCGTTTTGCTAAAGAATATAGTTTTGGAGGATTTCTAAGAAATGTCCGGAGCCCTTAAAGCCAAGTATTTTATCCTTCCGTAAAATGTTGATTAGGGAGAATAATTCCTCCATTAGCCAAGGAAAATTTGTCAAATTAAACTTCTGTATATATGTATTTTTCTGGTTGTCCTTTCGGATTTTTAAGGTTTTGATCTGATTCATTCGAATATACCCGTATCGCACACTTAATTTTAGTGGATGAATCTCTCAGTAAAAGATATTTTTACATACACAAAACCTTAAACTTCAAATCTGTTTAAATGATGTCAAACTGCTTAATACTTGAACCAACCTCCTTTATAAGAGTATATATTTTGATATTTGGTTCAAAGTTTAATTCCATCCCTAAATTTTTCTTCGACTAGGTGTCTGGATTTGACTTCTTGATTCTAATTGTTATGAGTAATTGAAAATGTGCAATACGAACAAACGCATAGGACTCTAAAGAAAAAAATGCTCAAAATGAGTTAACTATTTATAAAAAAAAAATTGAATCTTGTTATACTTATTTTTTATTTAAAAATTAATATATCACGCACATAATAAATAAAAAATATTTTAATTTTTAAATTTAAATGTTTGATCTTAGAATCTTCTAAATCTTAAAACCGATTGTCATATAAATTTAATTTTTTGGTTTCAAAATATTACTTTATGAATTTTAACCAATTTGAAGTGAAAAGATAAATTCATATACCTAATTAGACTCAGAAGATAAAAAAAATAAAGTTAAACTAAATCTTAAAATTAAATTTAAGTCCCAAAATTATTAAACTTTTAAAAAACTATGATCTAATTAAATTAAAATTTTCAGAAGCTCTTTACAATTAATGTCGGCAATCATCATGGTTGTTGGTTATAATAATTCAATTAATTCGATAATTAAAAATAAAAAATAATTAAATATTTTTCAAACCAAATTCTAGTATCTTAAGATAACATTTTTTTCGATTACATCCTTGAAAATGGGCGTGCTAGATGTCCTAGTCTAAGAATACAAGATAACGTCCAACGAAGGTCTAATCAAAGGAGATTTTATAAGGGGAGACATAACATTCCCGACCAAATTACTGCGTCTAAATGACTGATAAATTGAGCAACCAAATGGGTTTATTCTTCCCTCCACTACCAAAGGCATTGGGGGGTATGAATGCCGATCACTTGGCTCGCATTCCTCCCTTTGACCGAATCAAAGATGCCCAAAAGAAAGGATGGGGAAAGGTAATGCTAAAGCAAAGCAACCCCTTCTTGTGGTTAAAACGGAGGCTGTCGTTCATTGGAATCACAGCTCTTGGGGTGTAGGCGTGTTGCAGCCCTCCTCTTCACTTACTGCCAATCTGTCTATTTGTCTGTGGACTCAACCAACAGTGATACTCGATACTTTAAACCACCTACCCCACGGATATTTCTCAGGGTTTCCTTCTGATGCCCATTCTCACAATGAATTTGGTCCACTTCTCAACATAAAGTTATAATCACTTTGTTGATACCTAAACGATGAGACACCAGATAAAGAAAGTAGAGAAAAAGATTGAGTGATTCAAAGCGGTTTTAAGTATTTCAGTACTCCTATAGATTTGAGAAGGAGAACCATAGTTAATATGGTGGTTGGAGCTGAAGGAAGGATGAGAAGGGTAATGTCCTCTTGGTTTGACCTACCTTTTCTCTTCGGTTGCATGTACATTTATAATCCTTAGAATTGATGATGATTGGATGGTACCAGGTATAACATCTTTAGTTTTCATGTCTTATCCGTTGAAGAGCAATTTAAAGTTAAAACAGGACACGACTAGGTACTTGTGAAACTTAACTTGGGGCACACTAATAGACTAATTAATTACGATTCGAATCCAACCCAGTTAAGCTGGATCCGAAGAGGGTCTAAAAAGGAAGGGTGAGGAATGGCAATGTTAAAGGCAATACGTTTCTGTGGTTAAAATTGAGGCTGTCGTTCATTGGAATCACAGCTCTTGGGTGTAGGCGTGTTGTATGTTGCAACTTATTACCAATCTATCTATTTGTCTGTAAACTCACCCAACAGTGAGATTCCATGCTTTAAACCACCTTCCCCGACGGATACTTCACAGTTATATTTTAATACTATACTTATTTTGTCTATATAATTTCACAATACTTAAGGTACCTTTTCCATATCCAGAGGTGGAAGCCTATCGGAGTTAAAAGAGAATAAACTTACGTATGTATGTAATGAAATTATAAATATTCGAAAGTATGAGTCACCTTATTGTCCCACAGGAAGAAAGAGAAAAAAGTAGAGTAAATTAAATGCCAGACGTGGATCGGGGTAAGGGAATCACAGAAAGGGCAACAGAAATCCTAAGCAAGCATGTGGCTACAATGGCGTCAGTCATTTCTAGTAGATTTGACAGACTCCTTTATGAATGCTTTCTCTATTTATATTATACTCAACAAGATCGCACTCGCCTTCCAGGGCCGGTGATTAGCAATCCGATCTTGGCTGGGGGGGGGGGGGGGGGGCTGAACCGAATAATTCTTTTATCGAAGAAAACAAAAAAAAGAAAAGAACTGATATTGACACATTGTACCATGATGGGATGCTGTGAAATCGTTGCCCCTTGCTGACTCTTGAACTCGTTTTATAGTTCGAGGTTTCACCATTGGTTTGTATATTCATGATTCACCAACGATATCATTGCTGCCCAAATTATATTCGTGATAAAAACAAGACCAGATTCTGTTGATGCTACAAAAGCAGATACCACCCACTCCTATATAAATACAACCCGGGTGTAGCTTGTTCTCATCGGTAAACTCGAGCAAAAATTTCTGCAGTTAAGCCACTTTCTTGTCTTCCAGCAGCAGCAGCAACATGCCTAGAGACAGAGACCCCCTGGTTGTTGGTAGGATTATAGGAGATGTTTTGGACTCTTTTACCAGGTCTATTTCTCTCCGGGTATCCTACCCTACTAGGGGGGTTAACAATGGCGTCGAGCTCAAACCTTCCCAAGTTGTGAACCAGCCAAGGGTTGATGTCGGTGGGGATGATCTCAGGACTTTCTACACTTTGGTAACTTCCTTTTATCCTTTATATATATATACACAAACACTCACTCTAGTGGATTAGGGTTTTCAGCTTCTTATAATGATCTAGTCTGGCTGGTGCAGGTTATGGTGGATCCTGATGCCCCCAGCCCAAGTGACCCCAATCTCAGGGAATACTTGCACTGGTGAGTTCTCCCTCTATATGTTATTTCCTCCCCTTCTCCCTCTCCCTCTCTCTCTCTGTCTCTCTTTGTGTTGCATACTGAAACACGCCTACAAAGAGAAGTGAGGAAAGCATACGCTAAGTTCTTGTACTTTGCATGGATTTGAAAAACCTCAAGACAGACCAATGGACATTCTAACCAAAGAGTCATACATCAGCCTTACTACTTACCAGGACTAGAGTCAGCTACAGTTGCTCAATCATCAGTTTTTCTATTTGTTTTACTTGATGATGTGATTGGTCATCCAGTAGTAGTTATAGGGGTATGCATAATGGACAAAATCCTTATATTCCAGCAGACATGTTGTAGTTTTAGTTCATTGGTATTATACATGCTAACCCTTGGCATCAAAATCAAACTTTTCAGGTTGGTAACTGATATCCCGGCCACAACAGGCGCAGGCTTTGGTTAGTGCCTTCTTTGCAGCTTTTATTACATATGTGTATATCTTTTGCTTTGGTTTAAGATAAATTAACCCTAAACCCTAATTTAGAGTCTAATAAAACCCTAAACCAGTTAGTGGTAGGGGTAGCCATTGTGAGTTGATAGAAACACCAGTAATTGTCGACATTTTCCTTGAGACCCACAATTACCACTACAACAAAATAAGTTTATAGCGTCGTTTTTAAAGATATATAGCGGCGTTTATTAGCGTCACCAAAAATTCTTACGGCGCTTAATAAAACGCCGTTAAAAACGCTGCTACAGTCGCCGCTATAAAACAACTCTGGTGTAGTGTACTCATCATCTCTGAAACCAACAACACTCAACACTGTTGACATCACGCATACATGTCTAAGTTATCGGCGCGGTTTAAAGATTTCATGGGCCATGTGCAATTTATTAAAATGAGGCATTAGTTTATAGTAAGAAAATATATATATGTTTTTTTTAGAGTTTCTTAATACAAAAATATTAGATTATGCAACATAAAAATGACTTACAAACATCTAAAAGCCTAACATTTTCACTTAAAAAAATAATGTTATTCTTATATATTTTTAGCAAAATCAACTATAACGCTTTCAATATTTATTTCTTTCAAAATATCATTCTCAATTGCTATGAAAATGTTTTAAAAACTTTAATAAATCCATTGCTTTTTTTTCAGCTCAAGTAATTTTAATTCAACAAATAACTATTTTCATCATCATATAATTTATTTTTCTAAGATCATTTTTTCATAAATATTACAATAAAAATTGAAATTAAGGTTGTCAAATAAATATAATTTATCGGAATAAAATGAGTAGCCATCAAATTACAAACTAAAAATTATAAGTTTATTTATAGGTAAAATTAGTGTATACTCATACATGTAAAAGAAGATTAAGCCTCCAATTTTACTATTTAATAGTTGATATAAAAATCCAACCATTAAAATAAAATTAATAAGCATTTATACTTTACATGTTTCAAAATTTGGTTTTAATTTTCATGTTTTTATAATTTTTTATTTTATCATTAAAAAAAAATTAATGAGTTGTAGCCATGGAAACAAAATTAATAAAGCTTTTAGAAAATATGAAATTAAGGTAACCATTCTATTAATTTTTCAATTGGTACCATATATATTGACGCAAATCTTATCCATTTTATTAATTTTTTAAAATATCTAATATCATTAAATCAAAATTTACTAATACTTTTTAAAAATAATTATATACAATAATTTATTTCAAAACATTCTTTTTCAAGACCCTATACAGTGGCGGATGCAAATGGAGGGAAAGGTGAATCCGTGCTCACCCTAAACTTTTTAAAATTTATATTTTTAATTTTGATTTTTAAAATTTTTATGAATTAGTCCTTAATTTTTTTAAAAAATTTTTATGATTTGTACCCACCCTGAAATTTTTATATTTTATGATTTGTTTCCACCCTAAAAGATATTTAAATTTGTGCCCATCCTCACAAATATTTTTAGATCCATCATTGTCCTTATATGCAGGGACAAAGCTGTATAGTACTGGGGAGGGACAATTGCCCCCCGAAGAAATTTTTTTCACTTTTGTCTCCCCGTTTAAATTTTTTAAAATTATTTTTTTATGAATTTGCTCCTTTATTTTTAAAAATTTATGTTTTATCCCCTCAACCCCAAATCCTAGTTTCATCCCTACATCTCATATAAAGCACCTGCCCAAAACCGCCCCTCCTTATTAATTTTGGGCAAATACTACACTTCCCAAAATAAAGTTCGGCGCTGCCTAAGCTATAAATTGCCGGTGCATGTTTGTGATTTGAACCGAGTTTCATTGATTGTATTGCATAGCACTAGAGCTGGAGCCACAAAATATCTTTCAGTTTCACTTTTTCTTACAGTTTTTCAATGTTGTTTATATGTAAATGTCTTGTGTTTGGTCCTTCCCACAGGGCAAGAAATCGTGTGCTATGAGAGCCCGCGACCAACCGTCGGTATCCACCGCTTCGTGTTCGTATTGTTTCGACAACTGGGAAGGCAGACAGTGTACGCACCAGGGTGGCGCCAGAACTTCAACACCAGAGACTTTGCTGAGCTTTACAACCTCGGTCTGCCAGTGGCTGCCGTTTACTTCAACTGTCAGAGAGAGAGTGGCTCCGGTGGCCGCAGGACACAATAATAGACTCATCACTTAGCTTCATAATAATAATACCAAAACCTACTACGTTAATCTGAAGGAGCAATAGCCAATAGCCAATAGCCAGCTCCATTAATTACTATTGTATTGTCTGAGCCATGTAATATCTGTGTTATTAATAAAGAGAATGTGATTTATACTTTTTAAAGACACCTTCAAAAGTGTTTTTCAAAGGTATATCATATCACATATATTAATATTAATAGTAGATCCAAATGGAACTTTATTTTTAGTTATACTAATTCTTTGCATTTATAAAATTATAACCATAATTTTTTTAAACACGTTTGATAATCCTAAATTAAATTTTTTTTTTCATTTTTAATGAAATACGAAAAATAATAAATAGATAAGACCGACTTATCATGTAATGAAGAATATTTCCAACATGTTTTATTTTTATTCTTTTTAATATATTATTATTTAAAATTTATATTCATTAAACAATTTATTCATATTTTTTTACTAATAAAGGAGTACTATTTTAGGCCTTATTAAATATCTCCTTAACCTAATGAAGAAAAAGAATGCCCAAAGTAGTATTTAACAGAAACCTAGAGATTAACTCACATAACAAGCGAACAAAACCATAACCACAACAGTGAATCAATTAACACCATCATGTTGTAGTAGGGATAACACCCCAACCAAAGGAGACATATGACAAATTAAATCATCACAAATTGTAAGAATCCTTAATTTGACTACTTACCATTGTGTTAAAATATGTTATCTGAATATCAAAATTCCAACAATCAAGTGCACTTAAGACATGAAAAATCATTATACAAGCATACAACCCTACATTTTCTACCACATATAAACATGTATGTCGATTATCAAATTTTTTACACGTTTTGATCAAGTATAGTCTTCGAATTATTAGCTTAGATGTTTATCAAAACCAACAATAACCTAATATCGATATAGGTTCAACTTATAATAATACTCAAATCTAAAACTTCGAATTTAAAGCTCAAAAACCTTTCCAAGGGGATCCCTAAACAATTCTAACACAACCCCAATGGATCCTACATGTTATGAGAAAAGTTATAGGTTATTCTCTATTAATATTACATGTTTTAATAATAAATTTAAATTTTAGCATTTTAAGGCTTTAAGCAATTAAATGTCAAAATCATCAAAATAACATACAAGGCATCATTTGTGTGATGTCCATAAAAACTAAAAAGGTTAGAAGTGTACTAATCTTACTTTTACAATTGAGAACGAAACTCCTAACCTAAACTTTCAAGCTTTCTTCTTCTCTTGATCATTTGAATGAATTTTTAACTCTCATTACAAGAAAGTATTGTAAAATGAGTTGCAACATTATTAAAAATTAAAAAAGATACTAAAAAAGAATTCTACAACAAAAAGTGGAGTTGAATCTTTCATTCTCGTTCTTCTTTCTCAGTCCCCACCAAAACTCATTTTTCTTTGCTCTTCATTATTTTCTTCTATTCTTACCTTATTAGATGGATCCTTAAATGTTGCTAACTTTCTCACGACCACAAATCTAAGATTCTTCCATGGAAGGGTAAAATTTATACTTTTTACTTAGCTTATTTGAGAGAAGATAAGAAAAAAGATGAAGAACAACAAATGAATAAGGTGATATCATCGGTGACAAATTCAAAGATTTATTTGAGGACACCCTCAGTTATTTAGAGAATTTCCATTGTTTAGAGTTTGGTTACTCCTCGTGGTGATCAAAATCTGTTTTTCGTTTTGGATAGACCAAAATGTCCATGGCTGAAAGGGTTTCAGTTATAAAATCTTCACCATCGAAAGCCACAGGATGATTTGAGACATTAGCTCCAACTTCACACAACTGTACCTTCTCTCCAACGTAAACGTCTGGCCTTTAGAGTTGAATTTCTTAAGTATCTCACTTTTCTTCTATTTATCCAAGGTACAACCGTCACTATGTTGGGGAATTCTAAAAAACAACAAGGTTAAAAAAATGATATATTTTTTTTAAAAAAATGATATATTCCGAATGTTTATACTGAAATTTTTATATTTTTTTTAAATTTGATACAACCGCTTTTTAGTCGTTTTTTAACCTAACATGGTTTAGAGAAACCCTACTAGCTAGTTTTAATCAATAGAGTAAAGGGTTTTCTAAAATGGGACTATCGAAATTCTTATATTTTTCAAAAAATTTGGTATGCACCGAAATCTTTACACTTAATGTACGAAATTCAATATATACTAAAAAATCGATACCGAAATTTTCACAACTTTTATAACAATTTCAATACAATCTCATCTTAGTCTCATTTTAACCTGCCATCCCATGTAGCAAAAGAACATTTGATTAAAGACCATTTGCTTTTAGCTCCGCTTCTCAAATTTGAGCTCCAAGTTCATGTCGAACTAGGACTCCCTCTGAGAACTCAATCATATCCCAAACATGAAGAAATTGATAAGAGTAGGATTATGAAACGAAATAAGCAGCAAAATTGATCACTAGGATACCAAAAATCTATTTTGCAAGTGACTGAAATTTCCTACACCTATCACTTGTTGCAACATTGCCAATTACAATCTATGACAGTAATAACATTAGACCTATGCTAGTTTACATTCTCTCTCATCAGCAGCCACCACCGGAACTGATGCATCTCCCTTGGGGGAGGGGGGGACCAATTTTTGAGCTGAAGCCATACATCTTACATGATTTACTTTTTAGTTTTACAGTGGGTGAGGTATGGACACAGACCATGATATCGGGCTTAAAATGATAGGGCGTTGTTTCTTATGCCTTCTAAACTTGGGACTTATCAGGCTTCCGAGAGACCTCTTTCTCTGCAAAATGAAGCAATCTTCTGAGTCTCAAAACCATATCAGTGTGAAACGGCAGTGCAGTTCGGCGATCTAAAAATCCAGGACTAACTGTCATCCATGACAGAGCATGAAGCTCTGATGCAATAGATGCCAAAATCAAATGGTTATCAACTTCGAAATCTCTAGGTTCAGAGCTCGGTGTCCTTCCTGCCTGCTTTGTAATTCCTCGGATTACTTTATCTTGGCCAACCTTGTTACCTCCATAATAATCAATGAGACTGACGGAAAGAACTGAAGGCCATTCCTCTTTTGGGTAATTTCTGTTGTCCTTTCTCATAGACGGTACAGCCTTTGAAACCACAAAACCAGTTGAAAGAGGGATCGCAGAGCCTTTGCTGTGGAGAAGATGTGCAAGCGGTGGTGACTCCGCAGTTAGACATGTTGGCAGTTGAAGAGGTGTTGGAGGTAGGAACCTCATGCTGGGTGATGGGATTAACATGTATGAAGCAGATGTTGAACCGAGAGATTTGACAGGAGTGAACCCTTCTATGTAGCCTGATTGACCCGGACCACTACCTCCCACCATGAGTTCCTGGTACAAGATGAAATGGTCTAAAGTAAATACTTAACGAATAATACATAACTACAAACAGATCTCATTTTCACTTTTCTTAAATGTAAAAGTGAAAACAGATGAATGACTTGATGGTTAGGTTAGTTCCTGGATGACAAGTCAGCAGGCTCAGTAAGATCTGTCTCCAGCCTACAAGTGTTCATAGAGCCAGATCAGGGCCATCCCTCTGAACAGTGGGACCCAGTGAGATACCATTATTCTCTAGGAAAGTTATTGGCTGGCACTAGATCTAGTGCCTATCCCATTGAACCGCATAGACATGAAATCCTCCATCTCCTTCTTTTAACAATCTTCCCCTATGTTAAGCCTCTTTTCTTTTGTCCCTAGTTTGCCTAGAAGTGGGAGTTAGTCAATAAAGGGTGCTTAAAATCCTGCCAGCTATTGTATCAGCCAATTCGTAGACTCCAAATCTTGTTTTCATAATTAAAGGTCTACACTTGAGCACCGCAATAGCACAGTTAAGGATTTAGTATTAACAGTTACTACTTTTACTGGACTGCAAAATGCACAAACAATAAGAGGACTTGAATAAGAGACTACGGTGACCAAGACAGGTACCCCTAAGGTTATAATTTAATCAAAACAATTCATGTGGTGTAGTGGAAATGAAATAAAAACATTTAGAGCATCATTTACAGTATGAAAAAGAGAATTAACCCAAAGGGTGACTGATAGCTCACCAGGAGACGCTGAATCTGCTTGCAACACCAGATGTAAAGAATGGTCAACTGAAACTGAAACAAAACTGATACTCTGCACCCACTGAAGCAATCCCCTGGAGTTGTCAACTAATGTTTGTCCACTCAAAAGCTGCTTTCTTGCAGCAGGTTGTCCTAAACCACCTTTCATAAAGCTGGCCTTTGTATGCGGACTGTACAGTGGACTGGGTGAGGAAGGCAGTGTTCTCTCTTGAATCAAACTCATCTCTTGCTGATCCAGTAAAGTCCCATTTGTGCTAGCAGGCATGCCATCAGGCACAGATCTGCGCAACTGAAGAGGCCACTTCTTCACCTCAGATCCATCAACTGAATAGATGGCTTTTTGCCACTCTAGTCACAATGCAAAAACAAAAACAGTATTAATGCCACGTAAACAGAAAATGAAAACAAAATAGTGAATTTTAGTATATTAGCATACAGCAGCCTTAGAGGCTTGAGACTAATAGGCTAAACAGATTATAATTGCAAGTATAAAAACAGCATACGAAAAGCAGAAGAATTGTCAATTCAAAAGCAACAAATGCATAGCATGGCCTATTCATTCAATGATATTGCACAAGACAACCTAAATTGCTAGAGAGAAAAATAAATAAATAAAATATTAACAAGGAAACATACGGATGTACCAAGGTATTCAAGCTCATAGAAACTTCCGATGCGTGTGATCACAAAGTCTCTAGGCTTGACAACACCAGTATCAGATGAAGCGCATGTCTGAAGTATTTGACAGCCTTGCTGCAGAACTTGAACAAAAAGGCACTGTAGACCTTTTGTGTCCTGTCTACTACTAATTCCACCAAAAGGGAATATGTTGCAGTCAAGCAATTCCCCCCTTGCATCTGTCCAGATGCATACCAGCCACCGCCAATCTTCTGTCCATCCATAGCAACAGTGTAAGCTTGGGATCTTTTGGTTACTAGAATCAAGACCATCAGGTTCCAACCCAGCAAGCTGAGAGCCTGAGCCAGGATCAGTACTTCCTACTGAATTGGCAGTCTGCATGAAGCCACTACTACTTTCATCTGAAACTATCTTTGAAATTTCAGAGGTTGAATTACCAAAAGCTGTAGGTGAAACTCCATTCTCCAAAGAACCAGACTCTGCGAGAATAAAAAGGGGCTCAAACATGTAATGAACTTCATCGGGACAGATGAAATCTCCATTTCTATTTGAGTCACAACTTAATCCTCCTGTCCTTGTTGTCTGCCATGAATTTTCCCAAGCACCACCCCTCAAGCTGGAATCAATTTCACCCTCTCGAGGAATAGAAGACCCTGGGATTCGAGAACCGACAGAATCCTTCCACATTGTGGGTATAGATGTCACAGGAGTTGAAACAGAATGAGATCTGCTAGATAATGATGATGACAGACCTAGATCATTCATGGATCCTTGCGAAATTCGCCGAGCTTTGTTGTATACAGTGAAAGCCATCTCCTTCAGAATGACAAATTCATTAAAAGGTGGGCTTGTAACCTTAAAAATGGCATCCACTGTTACAATCTGAAGAACCACTTTTGGAACACTAAACCCAGAAACTACAGGAATATTTGATACCGATGTTTCATCTGCAGCTGCTTAATGCCTTCCCCACCTGACTGTGCAGCAGTGATCTCCGATCCCTATCTGAGGGCAGAATATTTGATCCAACAGCAATAGAAGATTCAGTGACAGTTTTTAGGACTGCAGTAGGCTCAGGGAAGGGGCAAACCACATATATCACCTAAATACAAGAAACCAACACAATAGGTAATGACAACATGGTTAGATCACATTAAGCAATACTAAATCAAGTTTATGAAGCAGTCTGAAAATGGAATGTCTAAATTACAGATGGCCATGCACCACAACAAGAACTCTGCTTAAGAGCGGATTTTGTATTTATTTAAATAAATTATCTTAATTTATGTATTACAGAGTGAGATAGCAATTGTATATAATATAAATTCTTCGAAATTATAACTCTCTCCCCCCCTCTGAAATGTAACTTCTATCTTAGTTGCACTATAGAACTTCTATGCAGAAATTTCTGTACCCTTAAATCTTAACAAGCTACTCCAATACTTTTTTTATGAGAAAAGGTATAATGCTAGGGGAAAACTGTAGATTGATGAAAGTTAGGGAATTACATTTCCTAATTTCTAGCAGCTGAAATTAAGTGATTTATCTATAATTAGGTGCAGATTTAGCTATTGATTTTATGTAATTCTTCCTAGATTAGGTACTTTTATATACTATAAATATATGCTATTCTTATCAATAAAAGTCATGAAACAGAGAACAGTTTTCTCTACCTCTAAATCTCTATTATTCTACATGGTATCCGAGATAGGAAAATCTCTATTATTTCCTGTTTAATGGTTCTATCTTAGCCAATGTAAAAGGTAGGGAAGGGTTATATTTTAGCCTTGAAAAAAAAACTATATGGTTCTATCTTAGCCATCCATTGTAAAAAATAGGAGAAGAGGTTCTAGTTTAGCCTAAAAAAACTAGATAATATTGTCCAATGGTGACAGATTTCATCTAGGAAAGTAGGGAAAACCCAAATTTTGCATCAAAAATTTCAATCAGGAACTGCTTCAATTTCTAGTCATAATATTCCAATTGATGCATCAACTATCTCAAACATACCAAATGTTGAATGGCAACAACTATTCCTAGACCGTGAATGGAAGAGGAAAGCTGGAAGACATCTCAAGAGGTATGCAAAGAGATGTAGAAACCAGCAACAAAAGCTGCATTTTATAACAATGGCTGAGCAAGAACAACATGCTTTTGTCCTGATTGTTCAAATCAATGACTCCCGAAAAAGGAGAGCATTTTTCTCTAATGGAACAACACATGAAATTTGAGTTGCTGTCAAGGAGACTATTTCCAGAAAAGATGCTGATCTATTTGCATTTGAATGTAAAATCTTAGACCTCCATCTCAGAGAAGGTCATCAATGGAGCAAATTTTCTCCCACAAAAAAGGCATCATCTAAGATCCAAGTTGGTGCTTTACTATGTTTACTCACCAGCTAGAGGGGAGTGTAGATTATAGATTGATGAAAGTTAGGGAATTACATTTCCTAATTTCTAACAACCGAAATTTAGGGATTTATCTATAATTAGGTGCAGATTTAGCTACTAATTTATGGAATTCTTCTTAGATTAGGTACTTTTATATACTATAAATATGTGCTATTCTTATCAATAAAAGTCGGGAAATATAGAACAGTTTTCTCTACCTCAAAATCTCTATTATTTTACAAAAACATGTGAAATCAACGCAGGCAATTTTTTTTTTAATAAATGCTTTTCAAACATGATCAAATACCAAATGAAAGTGTATTTTAAATCGTCCAACCTTCTAATAATGATATAGATAACTTAATTGAATGCCATAAAAATGCCTATAAAAGTAATCAATAACAGGAAGGAGCTTGCGTATTACATGTACCATCAAGTAAAGGACAACTAAACTATGGTCTAACCTAGACACCATATGCTCTAAAAATAACAAGGAATACAGACAAAAAACACAGTTACAGTGAGAAAGCATCCAACTGTAGCATTTAATATTGAATAAACACTATGTATCTTTTAGGAACAAATCAAGCACTTTGTAGATTAGAACTAATATTGATTATAGATGGATCTTGACAATCAGCAAAATATAAAGCCAAAGATAATACACAGATGTAACATTTAAGATGAATGAATTATTGAGCCTAGACTAATGAATTGTTTCTCATAATTAATAAATCAGTGGGAATAATTAATAAATATGGTCCATCCATCATCAAACAAAGAAAATGTAGCGAGAGAACCACTTCCGTATAAGACATACAAGGAACATCATACTTACCATGCAAGGACTGCTTACTCCTTCCTTTTGGTTTGTGAACAAAAATTGGCCAATTTTCAAAGCTCTAAGAGCCTTAGAAAGAGATTTGAGATAGCAGGTCAAGTCCCAACCATTTGACAGGGACAGAAAAAAATCACTTATCGATCCCAGGAGAGATGCATTACTACTTTCTATCTTCATTGATTGGGGACAATCAAGTAGGACAAAACCAGAAGAAAACCATTTCCCTGAATCAATCTCCATCTGGTTTCCCAAACTCTGAGGTGAGTGAGTTCCCAGTTTGCATGTCTCATATACTGAAAAATAAACAATAAGATCAAATTATCAAATAACTATGCTTTCACTTCACAAATATAAAATGATAACCAGAACACGAAACAAACTGTATTGATGATTGCCGCCAATATTTTCACTAGTATTAATTGGAAGGAAGTCATAGGGAACTTGTAGGGTTTCTGCCCCATTTACCATCACTATAACCAGAGTTTTGGTGAAACCTGACGCGGTAAGTTGTAAAAAGTAACATTTAAAGACAAAGATGAGCAAACAAAGAAGACATCCTTCTTAAAAAGCTATTTCTATTTAGATCAAAGGACAGGGAGATTTAAGGATCAAACATCTGGGAAAAGTCAATACAGCTCCAAAACTTTTCATTTCTTCCAATCAACAATTATGAGATTCTGCTTCCCACCATAATCCCTGTCGGGTTGACAAAACATACCAGAAGAAACATATAACCTTTTCTTTCTCACTAGGTATGCATCAAAAGTACAGTACTCGGGCTAAATTGAATTACTATGAGATTATGCTTCCTACAAAATCTCCATTGGATTGAGACAACCATACTGAAAGAAACATGTAACCTTCTCTTTCTCACTAGGTATGTATCAAAAGTACAGTACTCCAACTAAATTGAATTACTATGAGATTATGCTTCTACATAATCTCCGTTGGGTTGAGAGTTGAGACAACCATACTGAAAGAAACATGTAACCTTTTGTTCCTCACTTGGTATGCATAAAAAAGACTTCAAACTCAAGAAAACAAGTAATGCATCAAAACCCCATACCAGTTCCTAGTTGTTGGAAAAAATCAGCAGCGGCAGAAGTAAGGGGATCAATATCGGGGCATATTACAGAATAATTTATCTGCAAGCCAAAAGTTCAGATTATGAACAAAACGCAGTTTCTAAAATCAGATCAGCCCAATAAATAGTCTGTTTTAGCTGCAGCAAGACATGCAAAGAATCTTACAGGTTTTGGTAGAGCATATGGTTCAAGAGGAGCCTTTTCCCACAGCTGCAAAGCGTTTCCTGAAGTTTTAAGCCAATCATCCTGGTACCTACAAGTAAACATTTGCACTTATCTGTTTGAATGTCATAATTTAAAGACAGCAAACTACAAAGACTGACTAATGTATCAACTTCATTTTAAAAATGGCCTACTTGGCTTACATTTATACCTTATATTTATCTTCACATGCAAAAACTGTACAAACTATTAATTGCTAGTCATTTCATGCTATGCATGTAATTGACATTATAAAAAAGTAAGCTATACATATGGAGAAAATCAGTTGATCTACTCTAATCTTAATAGATCAAAGGGTGTGTTATTGTAATAGATTTCTACACTGTTTCTTTCCCTCTGGCAATTGCGTATCAACCCAACGGATCACAGGTTTGAGTAGTTAGCAGTGCAATCCTTAACTTCCTCTTTCCTGTTTAGAAAATAAAGTTTCATGCACCTCCAGAAGAAAAGTTACCATCACTCTATAAACTAAATATCCTGCAACCCATGAAAAGGAGATAGCCAGATAGGTGAAGATAACAAGGAGTCAAAGACCAAAATTCTCTATTAACAAATACTCTGTATTTTGTGTCTTTTCTTTACTTTTTTCTTGTTATTTTATTTTATACAAGTCTCCACAAGTTTATACCAACAGGTTATATTCATGTCTATTAAATATTGGAAATCAGAATATGAACTTTTCAGAGAAAGTAAAATGACTGAGTAACACTCATTCTAGCAGCAGTGCAAGGGACACATAGAATTGTTGAAACTTTAAACATTATTGTTAGGCCATTTGCCATTGACTTGAGCAAACTTGTAATTGTATGTGAAATAACAAATGGAGGACACTTACCCAACAAGTATTGCAGGTGATGGGAGAACAAAAAGTGTTGGTCTTAGCCGACTGCGTTGTTGTTGCTCCAACTCAGAACCAGAAGTTTCTTGGTTCAATCTCCTTTGGCTAGTCTCATCAACTTTACCTCCATCTGTTGCACCAGTCATTGCATCAATGAGGAAAACCCCTTTGGCATGTCAAGTTTCTTCAAAAATCCCATAAATATTGCATAGTAGCATGTAAACATACCTTTATGGAAAGATGACCCACCAACAGAAGTTTGTGATGGGCTCATGGCTTCTCCCACTGTTACAGTACTTGAAGAATCTCGGCGTTCACTTACATTGGACTCTGTGGATGATCCATCAGCAGAGGCTCCAACATCACCTGATTGACTGCGACCTCTGCACCAGTCAGTGACAGACAAAGGACCATCCAAACTGCCGAATGCAGATTTTAAGGCTGACTTGATGTCAGAATGCAGCAAACTGACTACTGAAGAAGCATGAATCTGAAAGAAAATATTCTTCGCATGAGAGTTGTTATATGAAAAAGTCAAAAGTTCCCTGGTCCATTAAATCCACACAAACACACATGGTTTGAGAGTGAAAAGTAACAGACTTCAATATTATTTGACTTGATAACTATCAGAGAGATCTCAGGGAATTCACTCCTAATTGTTTATTGGACCCCTAGATATTAGTGTAATTGGTAATCTGGAAATATGAAGAGAATCTCACATTAGCAGAAAGTGGATCTACTAACTCCACGCCAGCAATGTCCAGGGAATGACAAGAAGCCAAAGTCCCACCACAGCCTGCATGAACCATGGATGGCCCGCAACAAAATCCTCGCCTCCAATGCTCTTGTAATGCAAGCCAGCCGTAAGGACAGTCGCCAGCATCAGCATCCAACGGCAAATCAACAAAGGAAGTAGCTTGTTGGACCAGTAATGGAATGCCATCAAGAAGTTCCTGAAGTGGTTGACTTTGCCCGTAAGAGAGCATACTTTCGTCATTAAACAAATTATGGGTTAATGATGGACTAGCTTCAACACTTTGGGAAGCAAGCTTTGAAACTTTTGGAGTTCCAACAGTGCGCCATACACCTACAGGAGCATTAAGGTGCCCATCTAGCATTGCTCCATCAATATCACCAGCACTTTTGAAAGGCATACATTCTTTCTTGTTCACCTCATACCGGCTAGATAGATTGTCTGTCATGGTACTAGGGTCATCAGGAAGCTGGTTTAAAACAGAACTGGCTGTAGGCCTACTCAAGTTAATAGTTGCGGGACTAGTGGGAGACAATAGTATGTGTCGCATCCTTAGCATTGAAGCTTGGAACATAGCACATTCCGCTTCAGTTCCAAGCACAGTCCTCATAGATAGAAGGATACGCTCCCCACCAAATATGCCTTGTGTCATTTTCCTGCCTGCAAAACTATCTGAATTGACTGAATATAAATTACCATACTGAGATGTTCCAGACATCTCATTTGTAGCACTGCCATCATTACGAGTGAGCAGCCTCCTATCAAATTTCTCTTCCCTTGTTTCCACGTGAGTATAATATTTATTCAATTGGAGTATGGCATTTAAATCATGCCCTCCAGGATGAGCCTTCAGATGCATAGGCATGCCAGTCTTTTCATCTGATCCACCAAAGCAAGGAAACAAGGGTAGTGTTGCAGCATATTTGTAATTACTTTGGCTTGAATCAGAACTCTCAGTTTTACGAGATTTAGGGAGATAAGGGTTTCTGAAAATTGATGAGGAATCACTTTCAGGAGTTTCTACTGCACCATATTCAACTGCAAACGTCATCAGCGCTTCAGCTTTCATTAAATGATCAAATTCGCCAGTGGAAGAAGCTGGAGTTTGGTTTGATGGACCAGATGTCACAGCACTGTTTGTTACCTCTTGACTTTTGGTAAAAAATTCCTCTGTGGAAACTGGAAGAGGTGGATTAAAGCTATCAAAAGAAGGAAGACCTACAGGCAAAAGCATCTGATCTGAAGTATCCATCGCCCCAATCGGACTGCTTCCTACATCTCCACAATCTGAAGCACCAAACATAATGGCCGACGACTCTGCAGTTCCTGGGGGCTTCAGAAAAGAAAGACCATAATAAGATCAATTAAAGCTGAACCGTGTCAAGGCAAACCATGTGCAAATAACAAGACTAAATACTAAATGCAGGCAAATACCATCTGTAGCTTCCTATACTTAGCAAAGAAAGAGGTGTTAAAAAAACAATCATAAAGTTCACTGAAAAGAACTAGTTCTATCCATCGTAACAAATTTATATGAATTCCACATGCACCATTTAGAAACCTCCCTTCTCTAAACAAAGTACATTTGGAGGGGGGATTTTTGAAATGAAAGACATTTTTATGCATCAACTCAAAAAAAAAGTTTGCACTGTTTTGGTAAATATTTTTTAGAATGACTATTGGAATTTGATAAGACTAGAAGCAAAAGATTACTATAAAAGAATAATGATATTACAGGTAGAAAATATTTAAAAAAATTCAATATGGGGATCATCACAATAGTAAAAATGTATAGTTTTATTGATAATATTTTGAGTAATCAAATATTAATTTTGTGTTTTGCATTCTATAGGAAGTAATGTGAGAGATTTGGAGGAATTTTGATTAACCACCTTTTCAGGTGGGCTTTCCAAGAGGGAAATTGAGACGCTCAAATTCCCTCTTTAAATACTTTAGCAATTGGATTGTAATGAACAATCCGAACAGACCCCAACAATGCACTTGGACGAGGAATTTTAAAATTTTGTAGAAATGTAAGATAAAGATATTTTAAAATGATCATTTTAAATGCTAGTATTTGTAACTATTTTGTTTGGATAAATATTTTTGAAGTTATTTGAAATTCATGAGAAATAAAAAATAATGATATTAAAAAAATATAGGCATTAAAAATATGCAATATGGTTATCACTAGATTCATAAATATATATATCAATATTCATAATATAAAATATGAAATATATATACATTTTAGAGTTAAATAAAATGATATTTTGTAGGTTAAATTTTTATAGTAGGACCATGCGAGTTAAATATGTATCAAAGAAATTTTTAATGAAATTTGAAAAACCATCTCAGCAGGTCGTATTTGAAAAAGAATTTGGGTTGTTAAAATCCCCTTCTGAAATTCCTTGTAAATTTTGAATGAATTTTGAAAATATTGATAGAAATGAATCCTTCCTCTAAATCCCTCATCCAAACACACTCCAAGATGTTTAAGCCAAAATGATACAAATATCGAATAAATTGCACCATTTATAATAGTATATATGGAAGGATAAGACAATACCTCCCCAAATGGCAGTACATCATTTTCGAAGAAGTCACCAAAGTCTCCAAATTCAGATAGAAGAGATTGGATATCCATGACAATTCCTCTGTCGTCGTCATCCCAATCCCAGTTAGACCCAATTTGGTCATTTCCGACACCTGAAATCACTAACCTGTTAACTTCCATGGAACCGATATTAGACTTATATGTATCTTGAGTTGGAGCATTAGTAACTATACCTGTTTGACCATAATTCTCTGTCATACTCATCCCAATTCGAGGACGCTTGGAACCCTACATAACTATTAATTTCAGTAAACAAACAAAATTTTATGAATTTAAGAAGAATAAACTAAGGGACATGTTATTGACTTTTAAATTCAAATAGTCAAAATGGTTTCAAAAGTCATGCACAAGTCATTGTTATTTCCAGACTAAAAACTAAATACAGCAAGAAAAGGGCTAATTTCAGTACCCCTATACGAGTGAAAAAGATACCAAGATATTACAATTCAGGAGAAAATCTAAACCCCACTTTTTGGGCTTCAAGCATGTTTAGTCAACTCAGAAGAACGCTGCAGTACTCTCCATCCAAATGGGTAAGGAAAGACTTTTCCCAATACAATGAATTTATGGTTAGACAAATAAAAGATGAAAAAACAAGCGTAGCCTATAAAGGTTTTCGCATTACTCTCTTTTTCCAAGTTTAAAAAATATATAACAGAAGAATATATTTGTTAGTGCATTAGAGTGGATATTTTATGATCGCAATCATAAAACTCTCCAACCAGAATTGACACACGTATGGATTCATCAACAGCACATAAAAATTAAGGGTAACTAAAAAATAGATAAAAGAGACACCAGTTTGAGGCAATCAGTTTCCATCTGATCATTAGAAGATAAGCCAGACTGTCTACATGATGAATCTGCATCAGCCTCCAGGTCACGAGCTCCTGTGGTCACACTTTCACTGGAACTACTACTTATAGAACTTATGCTACTATTGTTACTGTTGCTGCTGCTGTTATAGCAGTGCTGTGCAAGTATTCCACTGAATTCAATCCAGGATTTTTCCACGAAATCTATATTGCCATCACTGCAAAAATTAATAACAGGATAAGAGGAGGTAACGATTCAAGGAACTAATCAGGATGTTAAAAAGCTACAAATTACTTGCAACCAAGGTCAACTATGGTCCACGTATTTTTAGTCATTGTCGATAATGATTCACCATATCACTACAATAGTCAAGTCTGGATGCTTTGTGACGAGTGCATGTTGTATAGGGATGCCTGCAAGTCCCTTCAAGACACCTAAGGAAAAGAATGCAACACCTATTGCATTCATCTATTATATTTGCAAGGAAAATGGGAAAGAACCAAGGATTTTTTCTTTACCACAACTAAAATGAAATGCAACTATAAAACAACTATGTGCAAAACAATATGTTCTTCAATTATGGTATGAAGTAAAGAACAGATACGTCATGAATGTCAGGATCACATATGTAGTTTTCCTCCACTTGAATAAATAAGTGAAGTTTACAGTCATGTCTGTTCAATGTTTAAGTGAATGTGTTGAAATATGAGAGCCTGATTGTGATATTGCAAATTTGGCTAGAGAAGATAACAGGGAGCTTTTATGCATCATTTAAATTCTTCATCTAGAATGGTCATTTCATGCATTTTTTGCAGGGTTTTTTCTTTTGATTGTGAATTCATTGATTCACAGTTCTTATGCTTAAATATTTAAATGAGTACCACAAGAACGCAAAGCATGAAAGTTAACAAACAAATAATATAATGAGGTGGTAGGGAGGGCAGAGAGAGAGAGAGAGAGAATACTAACAAATGCCTAAAAAAGGATGAACCAGCCAATGAGGGTCCTATCCAATTTTGTAGCCAGAATCTGCAAAATCACATATAAGCTTTAGCAAGTGAGTCACACAGAAGAGTTTACAAGACGAAAAAGTAATATGGTTGCTAACATCAATTCATTTTTATAAAGTGTAACCAAAAAACAGTATGAAATGTCTTGAAAAGGATTCTGCTTTATATATCACAAAAAAGCTAGATACCACCTGCTTGAAAATGTTGGCCTTGCTAGTTTTCAAGCTAGATCATTGTGCACAAATCAACACTTGCACCAAATATATTACCACAGAATTCAAATATACCTTCTCAAAGAGGATCTAGCAAATGATGTTTGCAAAACGGGGACAAGCACAGCCTCAGGTGGATAGATAAATGTTTTCTCATATACTGATAAGGGATCAAGTGATCCCTTTTGGTCACCTCTTCCCATTGTATATGCATCAGTAGACTGGTGCTTGGGTAAATTCCTGATATGACCAGGATTTGGGTTCAGTGACTTATCACTTCTATATTTTGAGTATCCAAGACTAATTTTAACATAGCAGTTTTGGCCTCTCAACTGGCAACCAGAACTTTGAGAAGTATGATATGGCAGACCAATTTTTCCAGAGTTGCTGAAAAACAAGAAATTTAACAGAAAGAAAATATTAATCCAAGCATGATCAGTATAGGGGGATGAGTAAGTTGCAAACAACCTAGAGGAAGGCGATAGTGCAAAAAGTACAAATGAACAGATTATAAATAAAGTCCACCTGAAATAGACTTGCTTGACAAGATCATTTGGACAACATCCTGTGAACCTTCCACACATTCCATGAGGGGAAATTATCACTATAACCAAAAATCAAAATAAACAAAATCACAAAGCTTCTCAATGCAGCAAAATTGCATAGCAGACCTCTTAAAATCAGATTGACA
This sequence comes from Abelmoschus esculentus, assembly GCA_035048815.1. NCBI lineage: Eukaryota > Viridiplantae > Streptophyta > Magnoliopsida > Malvales > Malvaceae > Abelmoschus > Abelmoschus esculentus. Next base: position 4,259,931 of record JAUCBN010000063.1, on the reverse strand, counting down.
TAATGAATAACCTGGTATTCTAAAAAGTAAGAAATTTAACTAACAAATCATACAAGATAGCATGATCAGTTTTATCAGCTTGATCACACATGTTTACAGTCAACATGACATCTCTCTCACTCTTACACATGCAAAAGCACGAGCAGAAACCTCTTTAAAATCATCTTTAAAAACTACAATCGAGAAGGGAATAAACAAACCAGGAAGCAGGTAACCGGTATTATTAGAAGAATGCTCCAACACTTTTTCAATATCACCAGTTGAAAGTGTCCGGATATGCCTGAAAATAGAATTAAAATGGTATCAGAGCATATTAGAGGGGAACTCACAAAGCTACTCAAACACAATCCGCTAGAAAAGTAAGATGTCAGGCTTCACAAACTTTGAGGATATTATAGCATGTACAAAAATAGATTCTTCTGTAGCAGAGAAGATGAACTCAATTGTAGGCTGTGCTCTCCTGCAAAATAAAAATATATATCATTCCATAAATGAAGAATAGCCGGAAGAAAAATACAACTAGCTGCTAAGTTAAGAAACAAAATTTTTGCAGTTTTTCTGTTCATCTGCTTTTCCCTCAATTTTTCATGAAGGGTAAAGAAGCCCATGAACTTTTTCCAAAAAAATCAATTAAACCTCTCTTATTTTTTGCACCCAATTGAGCCCTCCAACCCAAGATTCTCATCAAGTTGGCCCTTTGACCAACAGAAAACATTATTAAACGTTAAAATTTAACAGTCTTGTCCAAGTGGCAGTTAACCAAGTTTTACTTTGAAAGTTTGGTCCAACTGACATGCCACATGTTTTATGATGCTGACATGATAATTTTCAAAAACAAATCTTTTGCTGAATAGGATTAATAAATCTAATTAAACGATCATATTATTTAAAGTTAAAAAAAAAAAACATTCGATTTTCAGATATTTCCAACAATTCGCAGCTAACCCAAGTATCCCAAATCTTTCACTCACACTATTTCACACTGCCAAAGCCACCATCAAAATAATTCATACCCTTCCACCACCACCATTTCCAATCTTTCACTCACACTGCTATCACATGCAATTCACTATTCAAATTGAATCAGATTCTTATTGTTGTCTACAGTATGACTCAAAGAAATTGATTGACATGGATATAACCATTTTTCCATAGAATGGATCATTGTTGTAGAATGCTTATGATAAAACAATTCAAATTGAATCAGATTCTTATTGGTGTCTACGGATAATCATAAAACATGAGTAATTCCAACAGAAATTAAAATGCAGAATGCTTTAAACTGACATTAAACAATTCAAATTGCATCAGACTCTTATACCCATAAGGCCATAACAATGATACCCATAGCAGCATAGCAAGTCGTCACATACATAACCATTAAATTATTTATTTATTTATTTATTTTATATGTTAATGTGATAGTAGTAACCATGACCTTTTGAGCCGCACAATATCTACTTGTAAAAAATAAATTAGCACCAATTGACAATACATATAAACATACCTAATAGATTCTTCAATTTGTTGAGGATGATACCTTGAAAATACATCACCAAATCTCATGTAGGAGAGTCCCAGAAAACCCCTGTAAAGTTTAAATTAGCCATGAACAAGAATAGACAAATCCATGGGCTGGGACAGGCCTATTAAAGTTTAAAGTGGCAGGGTTGACTATTAAAGTTTCTTGCCAAAGGCTCAGGCTGATCCATCAAGCCCAAAATTCCCGTTTGACTATTAAAATTACTCCTATTAACTAAATACTAATTTAGGTCAGACTCAGGCCTCAATCAGGTCCAAGTTCTGGTTTGATGCGGACAAGTCTAGTCAAGACTTATACAAGACAGCATACTGCTTATGGTTAGGAAAGGGATAAAAAAACCTTTCTATGCAATTCCTTAAAGCCTGAGAAAGGGCAGCTGCAATCTCTTCTGAATCACCAGGAGCCAACCAAATCCCAGAAGCAACAACTTCAACAAAATAAATAGATGAGTAAAAATAGTGCATTCATACTGTAAGTACAGCATAAGTGCCACGTGGATGACAAAAGGAAACTTGGTAAAGAAAAGTACAACTCTAATCTAGAAAGCCCCTAGTAAACAAGTGCTAAATACATATAACTAAAGAAAAGAAAAGAACTAAGTCAACAGTAAAGACTCGGGGCTATGTGATACCTCTTAACCTAGACACTGCAGAGTCCACAACAGAAGCATGGCGTCCCGGGATGAAAAGCCATAGCTTAATTTTCTCATCTATACAAATAAAAAAACTCCACCAGATATTAAAAAAAAAGGTCAGTGTATCTTATCTCTTTTTTTCAAAGTTAAAACACAGAAAAGCTCATTGTCACAGTCTCACAGAGCAAAGATTCCTAACCTGGATTGTGCAGGCCTTGAGATGGATCCCAGGGACCGACAAAGGAATTGGTCCATGCACTAAGAAATCCCTCCTTCTGCAGCTGCAGATGGGATGTGAGAACTAACAATGTAGCGGCATCTTTCTGCTCTACTTTTATTCTGTGCAACCACAAGAACAAATTATAAATAACAGGTTGTTTTCACAGTAACTCTGATAATTTACTTCTTAAAAGCTTCAAGTGAAGTGTAGAAAGATAAGAAGAAACAGATGCCCTGGTTACTAACCTTTTGTCTGTAAGAGAATTTAATTCAGATTCAACAGGGAGAAACTGGAACCAAGATACTTGACTGAGACCTCCCTGCAGAAATAGTCCATGTTCCAAGTAAAAGAAATGGTTTAATCTTCTGGGTACTAAAATTCAAAATCTTTGTTAAATACAAACTTCGCAGCAACATTATAAAAATGCTTAAAAAGTCAAGCATATGCTCATATGATGATCAGTCCCTGTAAAACGAAGTACGTAATCCTATTATTAGTGAGCCGGAAGGATTGCCAATCCTTTAATATAACTTAAAGTTTCTTTATCACCTTCAAAATTTTGCACAGCGTTTTTCAATGCATTGATAAAACAAATAAAGTAAAACGAAATTGAGAGTTAAAATGCCTAACTAGTAACTACTACTCCGGAAATAAGTTAGCTAGAATGTAAACCTTAAGCAACTTCAAACTAGTTCGATCAAGAAATCATTCTCTAGTTCGCCAATGAATTATAGAATTAAACAGCACAAAAAGAAAAGAAAAAAACTAGTTCAACCAGGAGAAAAGAAATTTACGACAAAAACAAGGAAACTAAAAGAGAAACGAAAGAAGCGACATACGATTTTAAAAACATTCGTCCACATGACTTGATAATAACTGCAAGGAAGCAATCTCTCTCACTCTCTTATGCTTCTTCTTCAGTTTGACGGGAATTGAAATTGGTTTCCCCCCAAATTATCAGCCATTTTGCAGGGGGGACACCGATGGAATAAGGTTTCTAAGGTTCCGCTTTCCTGTGTCAACTTTCAACTGCACGCCAACTCGCCGTCCATCCAAAATTAATTCAGTTTATTTCACTTATTATTTATCAGGCGAACACAATTACAAACTTTATGGTTAGTATAGACCCAGATAAATGTAGATCCAGGACGAGGATGAAACAAAAATCATGTTTAAAAAAGAAACGGTTTTTAGGTGAAAAAAAATATATAGCTCGGAATAATCAATAAATTAATAGGAGTAAAATTGTTGTCTAAGATATTTAATAGTATACGTTTGTCTAACTTAAGTTAATGTTGTCTACTAATTAAATATAAGCTCCAACCATATTACATCGATGATTAAAGGAATGATTTTTTTTAGAAATTACGAGTTGATATTTGTAGCACAGTTATTAAATAATCAATCTTAATTGAAAGTATATTACAAAACAGATATTATATAGACTCACTGTAACAGATTCAAAAGAAAATAATTAAATATAAAAAATTATTTAAAAAATCTATATCATTAAATATCTTACTAAACCCTAAATTATAACTTTAAAACTCTAAACTAAAGCAATTGTATTTTATGTTACAAAAATTAAAATACATATTTAATTTAATTAAAGTTTAAAGTGTACCTACCTTTTATTTTAAAATTCATTTAAAAAAGAAAATTTAGAAAAAAAACTTATATTTTAAAAAACTTTAAAGTTATTATCAGTCGTTCTAATAAATTAGATATCATTAAAATAAGATCAAAGATTCAAAAATTTTGATTTTGAAAGCTAATAATAGATGAAGAAAGATTATCACCCACACCACTCAAAATTACAACTTTAGAGTAATATCAATTTTTAGGTTAAAATAATGATTAAATTAAAATTTAGTTATAATTACAAGTAAATTTTAAAGACTTTGTTATTCGAGAATAAATATCCAACAGTCATCCCACGTCTAGTGCTAATCTCATTTACTTACGAATAAAATAGTATTGTATTAACAATCAATATATCGAATATATATTTAATAATATGATAAAATAAAATGAAAACATAAATACATATATAAAGATTAATCAAAGAGACACATAATAATATGATGTTAAATAGAAAAACTAATATATAAAATAGGTACAATACTACATAATATATATAAATTACCCACGATACTTTTAATATACAAAACGTGATAAAACCATGTATTATAATACATAGAAATCATATATTATATACAAAAATAATTTAATATATAAAATTATGGGTAAAATACATAAATGGCCCCTTGACTACACTTTAATTATCTTTTACATCCTTTGACTATCAAATGTTATAAATTGGTCGATTGATTAACTTTTTTGATACAAAGTGGTCCTGTGTTGTTGAAAATTTGGCAGGAAACTGATGTGGACGTTAACATGCTGACTTGAATTATAGAGATTGGGAATGTCACATGGTTATCCATGTCAGCATGTTAACGTCCACATCAGTTTCCCATCAAATTTTTAACGGTATATGACCACTTTGTATCAAAAAAGTTAGTCAATTGACCAATTTGTAATATTTGATAGTCAAAAGATATAAAAGATAACTGAGATATAATTAAGGGACCATTTATATAATTTATCCTAAAATTATAAGCAACATCAATGTTTAATAAGCATACACTAATAAAAACATAGTATACATATATATATACTAAATATGACAAATAAAAGTATAATGTAATAAATTAGGCACATATATTTAATATATATTTAATCTTTTATTCACTCGTATTTATATTAAAAACGAAAATTTGACATCATTTTAGAAGGAATAAATTAAGAGAGCACAGGAAATAGACTCGAAAACTTAGCATTTGGACATATATACAATTATAGAGGAAAAGAAAATCCGGTTTAAAATTATAGGAAGTTCTTTTAGTAGTTATTTAAAAATTATTTTATTTAAAAATTAAATTTAAATAATGGATTTTTTATTTTAATTTTAATATGATAGTTTGGTGTATTTGTGGATTGTTAGTTTAAAATTTTAATCTTAAAAGTGTTTTATACACTCTTTTGATATTTTTGATTAAATTTATTAATTTATGTTAATATTAATTCTTATATTGTATTATTAAATTTTATTTTTAGTTAAAAATAAGGTAAATTTGTTAGTAAGTTTAACGAGCAATGAATCAAGCTTAACGAGCAACGAATCGAGTTGAGCAACAAAATATTTTAACGAGCACGAGTTGAGTACAATTTTAACGAGTTTAATGAGTAACGAGTTGAGTTAAGCAATAAATTTTTTTAACGAGCACGAATTAAGTACTATCTTAAAAAAAAAATCTTATTTAAGACAACCTAAGAAAGCTGATTCACCAATTATATTCCTTAATTAAAATTCAAAGAAAAATCAACCATTGGTTAAATTTATTTTTCAAAATTTGCGTTTAAATAGATTTAAGCATGATTATTTTGTATTTAAGAAAAATAAAAATAAAGAAAGAGATTTAAACATCCTGATTTGAACAATCTAATTTTTTATTTCTAAAAAAACAATTTTTTTTATCGCGGTAAAGATTTTTGCGCGACTCCTTTGTTCGTTGCTTCAATTTTCTATATACTCTGCTATCTATCGATCGATTGACAAGATTTATTTTTCTCTTTCTGGATGCAGCTTCATTATCGGTGGGTATAAGCTGTCCACCTTCTGTTTGTGTTTTTTCCTACGCCATTCTGAAACTACATTTTACTGGGATGCCTTTTCTTTCCTTTATGTATCGGGAATCTCCAGATTTGGTGGGTAATTTGTGCTAGTTACGTTAATTGAAGTTTGATGCAAACATATAAATTAAACAAGGCGTTGGGAACTAGTTTCTCTATCTAAAGACACGGTTTTTGGTGACATATACCCTGCACAAGCACCACCGGCTGAAGGGGGACGGGGAAAGTTAAAGGCCCTTGCCAGAGTTTATTTATTTATTTTATTTCTTTCTGGAGAAAAAAAAATGGAATCAGAGGCAATATCAGAGGAGTTGCGAAACATTGAGACCGAGATTCATGATGTTGAAGGTGATAATTAATCAATTTACGTGGAAGTAATTTTTCATGTCTTTGTTTATGGCATTATGGATGAGGGTGTTTGTTAATTGAGTGATTTCAATAATGCTACAGTCCAAATTCGGGAGTTATTAGCGAAGAAAGAGAATTTGCACGAGAGGCGATCGAAACTGCAAGCTTTGGTGGGAACATGTCCTATAGATGTCAAAGATGCCTACGCTACGGCCACCGTTGAAGATTGGTCAGGGGCATTTGATTGGGATTCTCGAGCAGATGATATAAGGTTCAATGTTTTTGGTATATCTTCATACCGTCCAAATCAGCGAGAGGTAAGTTGCTTAGTTCTGTTATGTTTGATCACCTTTTTTTTTCTTTTGGGATATGATATGTTGTTTTTTCGTGAAAGTAAAGATGGGATTGTACTTAATTTAATGGTTTTGTAGATCATAAATGCTGTGATGAGTGGAAGAGATGTTCTGGTGATAATGGCTGCAGGTGGTGGCAAGAGCCTTTGCTACCAGCTTCCTGCTATCCTTCGTCCAGGAATTGCTATTGTAGTCAGTCCTTTGCTCTCTTTAATACAAGATCAGGTCTTTCTTTTTTCCGTCTTTAATTAGTTTGAATATCAGATACTAATTATTAGTTTTTCCCCCTTCAAAATGTTGACTGTTTGCTAAGTGTTGATAACAATTCAGGTAATGGGTTTGGTTGCCTCTGGCATTCCAGCAAATATGCTCACATCAACCACAAGTAAAGAAGATGAGAAGTCCATATACCAGGCCCTGGAGAACGGTGAAAAAGACTTAAAATTATTATATGTCACACCTGAGAAAGTATCCAAAAGCAAAAGATTTATGTCCAAACTTGAAAAGTGCAATCATGCTGGTCGTCTCTCTCTTATTTCCATAGATGTCAGTCTTCATTTTCTCTACATCTTCTTTTGTCTTCATTTTGATGCATATATCTTTGTTCATTCTTTTTCTTATTTTAATTTCTCATTCTTTTTACGCATGCATGATTCCTTTTTATTAATATTGTTATGAATTTTATCATAAATATTAGATTATTAGAGCTGTGAGGGCTATAATATACTGAAATTGCCACTTTACTAGTTTCTTCTGGATTTGAACCCAACTTTATGAGAATAGGAAGTAGCTGGAGGTTATGAACCAATAGGAACATTGTACTATACTTTTGTATGTTTAATTCTATATTAGACAGTCTAGGTTTGATGTATATAAATTGTCAAGTTCTTTCGAAATGTGTAGTACTATTGGTTGTACAAAGTAAACATAATTTGCTAGAAAGTGGCACATGTCAAACAGCTTTAATGTTATTAACCCTCAGGATAAACTATTTATAATAAATGTATTTTGTGTGTATTATTGTTATTATTATTATTATTTTGTTTTGGTGACTTCGGTCTTTACATTTAATAGTTTGCATTAGCTGATGATACTTTTATGTTGGTTATTTCACAGGAGGCTCATTGTTGTAGTCAATGGGGTCATGATTTTCGCCCTGATTACAAAAATCTTGGTATACTCAAGACTCAGTTTCCAAATGTACCTGTTGCAGCTTTAACCGTATGTGGTTCCTTGCTCCTTAACATTCAAATGCTTTTGTATATTTGCTGTTTTGTTGGCTGTAATTTTCAGCTAAATGTATGATCTTACTTTTTAGATCTATTTTACAGGCAACCGCTACAATGAAAGTCCAGAATGATCTGATTGGGATGCTGCATATTCCAAGATGCGTAAAGTTTGTCAGCACTGTCAACAGGCCAAATCTGTTTTATATGGTAATTTGTACAATTATCAGTAATGCCCATTTCACTGTTAAGAGTTTCTATCTGAACTTTGTTATTAAATAAAAGAATTTTCTTAAATTGTAGGTCCGAGAGAAGTCATCTGTTGGAAAGACGGTTATTGATGAAATAGCTAATTATATAACAGAATCCTATCCAAATAAGGAATCCGGCATAGTTTATTGCTTTTCCAGAAAAGAATGTGAGCAGGTATGAGCTTTTTCGACGCTTGAGTTGCCTCACACATCGCTAGACCCATAAGAAAACGATTCATGGCTTTACTGTTTGCCATTGTTGTCCTCATTCTAGGAGCATCTTAGTTGGAGGTTGTTTGACGACATGATTATTGTTTATAGTTCATAGTTCTATTCCTAGGAAGAATTTTCTGCTTAGTTTAGTTCCAAGTCAAAATTATGGAGATATGCACAGAAAAAATAACCTTTAAGTGGTTAATAAATGCTCTTGGCAACATGCCATCATATGTTAACTTATTTCATTCTATGTTTCATTGTCACGATCAATGAGCATGTTATTTGCCTTGTCATGCTGCATCCTCAAACATCTTAAATGTCCATTTAATTCTTGTCTTCCATAACCAGTAGATTATGTTCTGCTCTAATTGTATCATGAGTTAAAACAACAAGTTCATCTGTTGGTTGTCAAGTTATTAAGTCTAACTTGTATGATATCAGTATCTAGTTTCTCAATTTACAATGAGTGCATAAATATGTACTATTTATTCTTTTCACTCTGCCAAGAGATGTAGGTTGCAAGTGAGTTATGTGAGAGGGGAATTTCAGCTGATTATTACCATGCTGACATGGATGTAAATTCCCGTGAGAAAGTTCACATGCGGTAAGCTCAACTATTCTAACTTCTAAGAGTAATCCTTTTTGCTTTTAAACCTGTATGCTCAGAGTAAGCTTTTTCTTAACTTTCCAGATTTTCACCTCATACATGGAAGCGATTAATCGCTGCATTATAAATTATACAATACATATACATTATATTAAAGGGTGTGATACTTTTGTGATAACCATACGGGTTTATATTTGATGCACAGGGTAAGTGATATACACTATCAATGATCATAAGATGGCACATTGTTTCTAAAACTTAAGTGCTCAAGTCCTTTTAAATTATTATTTTAAATTTAAAAAGATATTTAGATTTTATTAAATTTCATTTTAAATTATTATTTCAGTCATCGAACACAGCGCCTGAAACAGCCAAGATTCTTCACCTTTTACCATAGAGGGAGATGAAATTCCCTTATACTCCTTGAAATTAAATTTTAATTAATTTATTTAGGTTTAATTAGATTTTAATTAAAATTATTCAGTCATCAAATGCATAGCTCCTAAAACAGTAATCTTCACCTTTTGCCACAGAGGGAGATGACCATCCATCATTCTCTCCCTCCAGTTGCATAACATATCAATAGCATAAAACCAAGCATGTTCCAAATGATTGAACTTAGGTACTTATATTTAAACCTAAAAACTACCAGTTATACCCTAATGCCTACTCTGTAGAAGTAAAATTCTAATGGATGTAAAATACTCTAAAGATTCTTAATAACCCTAGACAATGTAAAGATTGCAATCAAACCCATAAGATATTGAATAAAACCTAGATAAGTTAAATATTTGAACTCACATTTTCATTTTTCATCTGCCTCTTACATGTGTTTCATGATGTAGATGGAGCAAAAACAATTTGCAGGTCATTGTTGGTACAGTAAGTGTATCATCAACTTATTTCTAGATTTCTTTTTTGTTCTCAGTTTTCTGTTGTTATATCTTCACTTGTATGACAGGTTGCATTTGGAATGGGAATCAACAAACCTGATGGTAAGTAAGATTAATTGTACTTACTGGTGAAAGAAAGGTGTTTTAGGCATCCTGATGTGCATTGATATGGTCATAGAACTTGCAGAAGTTAGCTTTTATAGTTTTTACATGTATTTCTTAATTGAATATGACAATTACCATTACAGTTTTCTGGAGGGACAGAACAATACTTATTCCCTGAATTTGACAACTCTTCCCAACTTTTTGGTCCACATTAGTCCCGGAACTTGGCAATGTTTCCCAACTTGGTCCCTAAACTTGGATTCCAGCACACCCTCTAGTCCTTAACAGAAGTTAGGTACCAAGTTGGGAAAAGTTGTAAAGTTTTGGGACTAATGTGGACCAAAAAGAATTTTAGGGGTCAATTTGGGAAAAGTTGTTTAGGGACTAATGTGGACCAAAAATTTCAGGGGTCAAGTTTAGGGACTAAAGTTTTATCTTTTTTTTTTCTTTCTTTCTGGAAATTCCCTCTTCCTGAAGCATCCTTAGCTATAGATCTTGGCATTCTCCATATTTTATAGAAAAATTGATCATTATATATTTTGAAAGATAAAACTAGTAGGAACTTAGAAAAGCATTTTTGTGGACATTCCTATCTTATTTCCCTTCTCTATTGTCTAGCCACCAAGCTTCCTAATAGGTTTATGCTATGAAGTATAATTTATATCTGCTTCTCTTATATCTAACACTTTTTTTTCTATTTGATACTGTACTGCTTGTAGTTAGGTTTGTCATCCATCATAGCCTGAGTAAATCAATGGAAACATATTACCAGGTTTTTGGCCTTCCCTCTGATTTTTTCCTTCATACATTCTCTTTTTCTCTTATTTTAATTTGCTACAGGAAAGTGGCCGAGCAGGAAGAGATGGACTCCCGTCTGAGTGTTTGCTCTTTTTCAGGCACGGTGATGTTCCTAGGCAGGTATATTTTGTGCCTTTTTTAATTGTCATGTTTGCTTCAGAGTTCAGACATTGTATTGATTGTGATCTTTGTTTGAACAGAGTGCTATGGTCTTCCATGAAAACTCTGGATTGCAGAACCTTTATGACATAGTACGATATTGTCAGGTATACTTATCTGTTTTTGATCTCTGTCATGTATGTATACATATGTTCTGAAGTGGCTCAATAATGGTGCTTGTTGTTTATACACTAGGGAGTTTGAAAAAATGAGTTTATTAATCAGACATAACAGATGGGTTTTACTCTTTGCATCTTATTTGTTGCTTACTGCTGGTTATTTTTTAACCTTAAGCTATCTGTAATGTAAGAAATGAGGAAAATGAAAGGAAGACCGTGTTTAAGATGAAGCCTGCACATAGCAATTTCCCCCCTCACAAATGGGTTCAATGCCTCCTACAACTTTTTACCCTTTATAGAGCTTAGAAAACTGATGTCAAGGCACATGCCTAGGTGAGCAGGCACAGCCACCAAAAGGGGGGAAATTGCTTCAGAATCTCCCATACGAGTGCCTTTTGTGCTTTTTGCTTCGGAAAGCAAGCTTCAGTTAGCTTGGCAATTACCCATCCCCCGCAATTTTGAAAGTTAAAAGGCCATATTTAGGCGTGATTTTCATTATTATAAACCCTGCTACCAATTTGATTAGGTTATAACGCACAACCATATATCTTTTCTTTTTTCCCTCTTCTAAAGCATACTTCTATTGTTTAGAAACAGAGAGGTTGCTCTGTTTTAGTTTTAAAAACAGTCTATTCTATCGCTGATTTAAACTGTCTTTTCATATTATTATTTTTCTTTACTTTTATAATCTGTCTCTGGCATGAAAGTGAAGGAAAGTTTAGGCTGGCTTAATTACATGTGTATCACTGAATGAATTATTATTAGACTTGAGCAATAACACTTGAATTTATAAAACTAATTATATTAAAATTTATCATGCTGGTTATTATTTATTTATATTTACAGATTATATATTTTATATAAAATTATTTACATTTATCTGCCTTATTTTACCTGGGCGAGAGTTTTTTTGTGCCATGTGCCATGTGCTATGTGCTATGTGCCTCATGCTATATAGAGATCTTAGTGCTTAGAGTGTGCCTAGCGCCCTTGACAACAGCAGGTTAGAAGAGGGAAGACCTGGTTTAAGATGGAAAAGATACCAATATGAGAATTTCTTTCACACAAAATGGGTTTGGTAACTCCTACTACAAATCCTTATGTTTTTAGGGTTTAAAAGAATCAATGCTTGATTTATATCATTGAGTTCTCGCCTGTTAGTTTCAGTGCCAGTTGTCCCGCAGTTTTTGTTTAAGAATTGATAGTTATTGCATTTGGATTTGATCACGTACTGTTAGTCTGCATGTGAAATATCCTTTATTTCAAGAGAGCTACTAAGTATCACTTTTTTCTTCTTGTTGTAGTCTAAAAGACAATGTCGCCGAAGTGCCTTTTTCCGGCATTTTGCTGAGCCATTACAAGAGTGCAATGGTATTATGCTTTTACTTTGTATTATTTTTTCCCAATTTTGGTCAATATAATCTAAATTTCATATTATGTCAGGGATGTGTGACAACTGTGTATTCTCAAGTGAGATTAAGGAAGTGGATGCTTCAGGTATGTTTATTTGACCTGTATTCATCGAAGTTATTTTTTCCGTATTTAAAATTTATCTTTCAATTCATCTTCTCTTCACCTTTCTTTTCAACTCAAATTTTCTGCCGTTCTAGCTCAGCCATCTTGTTTTGGTTGTTCTCTTCCTTTAATTTATTCTGTGGCTAAACTTTTCTGTGGTGTGAGGTATTTGTCTTCCCTATGCAATGAGTAAACAAATTGTGTCTTGCCTATATTATTACAGGGTGAAAAGCAAATATATTTTATGGAAGCACCCATTATTCTCCACTAATATGTCTGTAGACTTTTCAATAAAATCTAAATAAGATTTTTTTTTCTTATTTAGTTTTGTTCTAGAAGAAGACTGTCTTCATTTTAGCTTCTTGAACAGATTGTTGATTTCCTAGACTTTTCTGGTCCATGAGTTGGCTATGGATCTTATTATTTAATTCCCTAGTTAGCCAGCCACATGTAGTTTAAAATGAAGCTTAGACTTTTCATTTGAGAAAAATTACGGAAAATGAGACGCATTCTATTTACAGATTTCAAATTATCATTTGTTTACCTCTAGGTACTTAGATTTTTATCTTTCTTCTACGTTTTCCACCTTCCCCCTCTTTTATTGCAGATCTTAGGGTTTTCTTAGAAAAAAAATGTAAACAAAAATAGGGAGAACTGACCCCCTTTAAATCTCACCTAGGGTTTTTATTTGCAGTTACACCAGACATGTTGGCTCTAACACCTTCATGAAGATGACACTTCTGAAAGCAAATTGTGTTTTACAGTATGTCAGAACACCTGTTGTATGTGATAAAATATCTATACATATGTATTTGTATGCAAGATAACTACATGATAAACACTCAAGTTTGCATGTTGGTTATCAGTCATAAATAGTTTCATGGGTCCATGTTAAAGCTTGCAAACTGGAACCAGTTGTTATGCTTTTATACCCTTCATCTGTCATCGCTCGAACTTCAATAGGGGTAGAAGTAGAGAGGTCAAAGAAGAAACAGTTTACTCAAGGTGCGGTCAAGTGATTAACAATTTAAAATTCCAGAAATAAGAGAGATCATGTTTTTACTCTTCTTGTTCCAATTTTCAAGTCTCTTTTAGAGAAAACTGAAAGTCTCCCTTATATTAAACTCATTTTAGTTTGTAAAATATTTGTTGTATCAGGAATTATCTGTTGTATTATTAATTTTGTTTGGATAAATAAAATGGTAATTGCTTCATATGATCATTCTTTGCAGGTCAGGCAAAACTCGTGATTTCTCTGCTGCAAGCTATGCAAGATGTAGATCAAAGAATGACAATGTTGCAGTTGGTGGAGAGATTGAAAAATAAGCAAAAACAACTAGGTTAATCCATCTCTTCTTGTACTACATCTAATAAGCATGGATAGGATAAATCTATTTGCCATTATAGATGCCAATTTATACTTGCATTTCTATCTATAACTTCTGCCATGCTTTGAACTTTTTGCTTCCTATCTAGTAAGGCATAAGATAAGCAAAAGGATGATTTTTGTACGTGTGCGAGAGAGCATAACATTCAATGGTGTAAAGTATAAGCATAAAATTATAACCTCTAGAGGGTGGTAGGTATGTACTCCTCTCTCTTGGTGCATGAAAATAATGTCACTGCTGAAATTATAACCTCTAGAGAGTGATGGGCATGTATTGCTCTCTATTGGTGCATGAAAATAATGGCACTCTTAAGAGACATGTATCTTGTATAACATGGTTAAGAATAACTCAAGGGATGACTTGGAATGTGGTTATTCATAGAGGCATTTATGCCCTCCCCAGTGTACCCTCAAAATTCACCAAGCTAAGAACATTGTATTAAGATGTTCTCTGCCATTGAAGCTTTTTATACTTCTTATCGGTAGTGTTTGGGATGAATATTCTCCATAAATCATATCTAATGTAATATTTAAAATATGGGCTACATAAATCTGCTTCTCTTTATGAAAGATTAAAGTCATACTTCTTTTATTCTCTTGCATTCAGTATCATTAAGGTAATGTAAGTTCTTGACAGTTCCCATTTATTGTATTGTAGCCCCATAAACATATATATTATTTTATGAATTTACCAGATTTTGAACTAAAGAGGGAAGAGATGGAACAACTCATAGTACAGCTTATAATAGACCGTGTTTTGGTAAGAATCACATAGTTTGTGGACCATGAATCTGGTGTGACTCATGATATATTATCTAATCTGGCTGCTAGTGCTACATGAGAATTCTGTAACATGTGTTGGTGGTTGAGATATTTTTGAATTTTTTACTTACAATTATGCATGATATAAACTTTAATAGTTATTTCCCCAAACATACTCCACAGCTGCAATTGCTCAGTCTGTCCGGAGTTGCTGCTTTGGGTGTGCTGAATTACATTAGGAAATCATGTGCTGTGTGATTTAAACGTAAACTACTGTACCTTCAAATCTGTGCAAAATGACTGGTGTAAAATGTGGGATAAGCAGTTATTATATCAGTATCTCAAGTTTATCATGGCTAAAACCTACAAAGTTCTTTCAAGAGGGTATTTAAAGGAATGATTACTTCAGTAGAAGTTATATTGCTCTTTATAATTGGAAATATTCAGGCATACACGTGTGCTTCCCTTTTATCTGATTTATTGTGATTATGAAGTGACATTTTCATGCTCTAGTTATATGGGGAGAAAAAGGAATAGACAATAAACACTGTTATTAGGAAGAAAACCTGACAACTCCCACCTTAATTAAAAGTCATAGTTTTCAATGTAGGAAATTTTCTTGTTAGGGTGCTTCTCTGGTTCTGAATGTCAAGACTTTGCTTTTAAATGCAATTTTATAATTTTGGTCTGTTTTCACTTCTCTTTGCCGCTTTCCATCATGCAGGTGGAAGAATTTCAGCATTCAGCTTATTCTACAAATGCTTATGTTAAAGTAGGGCCAACAGCGAATCAAGTCGTGCAAGGTCTGTGTGTGTCTCCTCTAGAATGCATGCTGTTCATTTTCTTCCTACAGTTGAACACTTGATAGGATAGCATCATGTTCGATCCAGGACGTGGTCTTTTGTTCATTTGTGTGGAGATCATACTCATTTGATTAAATATTATATATGTTGCCCCCCCCCCCCTCCCCACACACACACAAAGCATGGTTGATTTACAATTGAGCATGCAGGGAACAAAACCATTAAGATGGAAGTCGCTACCACATTGAAAGGCATGGATGAATACCGGAAATCCATTAAGCATGGTTTCACATCGGGTTTGGAGTCTAAGCTAGATGAGCTGAGGAAGGAACTTGCTTCACAGGATGAGAAAATATTCCCTCATTCCGTATTGTCCAGCCAACAGATCAGCAGCATAAGTCTCAAGATGCCAAATTCAATCAAAGAGGCAAGTCTAAAACTTGTTTCTTACATGCATCCTATGCTTACCAATAACCATTGGTAGAACACAAATCTTGTTTGAAGATGTTGTGTTCCAATTCTGATAATTTTGCATAACTTTGTGTGAGCACGTGTTGCAGTTGGAAAAGATTATTGGGAAGTTAAAGACAGACAAGTATGGGGAGAGAATTCTTGAAGAAGTGAAAAAGTATGGTGGTTATGCAGACAATGAAGACGACGACGGACATCCGAGAAAGAAGCTGAAGACCTAGAAACATGTTATTGTGGTTAACAGCAGGCATGTTGAAGCTGAAGGGTGAAACTGACGACTGCACTATAACCTTGTCTACCGAACCTGCATTTCAGGTTTGTTACCAACATACGTGCTATCAGGGACCATTTCCTCCCTTTTGGTTGATACAAAGGAATACCTAAGCTTTTTGCTAATCGGAACTGTTACATTAAACTAAAATTACCTTTCTTTCTGTCTCTCCCTTGTATATATTACTTTCTTAAGCAGCATAAGACACTGTATTTTTAATTGATTTTTCTTTATTATAAAAGAGATGGGCAAATAAATGTTCAAATTATATATTATTATTTTTGATAGATGTTTAAAATAGGTGTTTAATATTTTCAAAGTTACCATTTAAGTGTTTATCATTAATAATATTTAAAAAGTTGTTAACAAATAAAAACATGATATATTTTATTTTATTTTTAAAATATATAATTTTTAAAAATATTCTAAATATTTTAATTTTTAAAATAATCCCTAAATTTTGAATTTTCGAGTCTCAAATCTCAATTGTAGTCATTGATATTGTCAATTGTTGATGATAAGCATACTATTTCCATCAATAAATCCCATGATCATTTTTCTCATCTTTCCACTGCGATAGTTGACGGACAATATGTTTATAGTTTATATAAAATCAAACTTGTAAAAAATGATAACGAAAAACGACAATCGATCAATTGAGTTTGAATCTTGTTGTAAGAGAAATTTTTTTTATTACATCACCGTTAATGTGATGAACAATGATTAGATTTAAAAATTTAGAGAAATTAATATAAAGATATATTTTTAAAATTAAGTTAAAGGTAATAAAAAATTTTAAAATCAGACTTAAAAATATGATGAATAATGATAAGATTTCGTAATTTAAAGAAATTAATACAAGGATAATTTTTTAAAATTAAGTTAAATAAAATAAAAAATGAGTTGTGTGTCTTATTTTTTTTAAATGATCGTTAATAACTAAAAACTTAGATAACGTTAAAAATTTTAAACATTTTTTTAATCTGAAAATGTTTTTAACACCTATATAAAAAGTATAATTTATATATTTATTTAATATTTAAGTAAAAAAAAAAAAATTCTTCCACCGATATACACTAGATTTTACGCATCCAAGCAACAAATTTCAACGTCATAATATCAACGAGGGTTGAGCATCCTAAATTGAAGATCGAACAAGAATGCTTAGATGCTTTATACTTTACGTATCAATTTGCAACAAAATGAAAAACATATTAGATGCTTTATAATTTACGTATCAATTTGGTGACTAAAATAAATATATACAAATAGTTTGGTGGCCAATTGTGTAGTTTATCCAAATCTAATTTATTGCAAGAAACTTCTAGGCTTCGGCTTCCTACACTAAAAGGGTAATTTAAATTTCCCAAATTCGACGTTTGTCGAACAGGTTGATTCTGGAGTTAACTGGAGACCTGTAAATTGGAAGAGCATAATAATTCTTCCCTTTGTTGTTTCCCTGTGGTTAGGTCTTATTTTGATTCCCCGAGCGCCGAGCCCAACCCGCAGCGGAAGTGAACCGGAGAGGAGTCGATGAATGGCAAAGGCAAGAGGCAGAGAAGACCAGTGGAAGAAGACGACAGGGGTTTTATTTGGAAACTTCCGCAGCTTAAACTCAAGGATGTGGGCAAGGTTGGTCCTGCTTTCGGACTCGGCGCTGGCTGCGGTCTCGGCTTTGGTGCCGGTCTCATTGGAGGTATTTCATTACTAATCATATTCATTTCCCCAGATTTAGAGATGAAATGGCCATTATATTAGAAACATATAAAGTCTTTTACTAATTGGAGTACAAAATATTCTCTCTATAATTGAAGAAAAAAACAGTTGTTGAATAAGCGAATAATTACATAGATGCTAGTTAACTATGTGATTTTGGAAGATCGAAAATCACTTGCCTACTGCTAAATTCTCTTTAATTTGTCAATGATCATGTGCTGATATACTCTTAATTGCTTAGCGAAGTGTTGAATGGTTTTTTTGTCACTAGGTGCTGGCTTAGGACCTGGAATTCCTGGCTTGCAAGTTGGCTTTGGTTTTGGTGCTGGTTGCGGGGTTGGTTTAGGATTTGGCTATGGTGTTGGTAGGGGTGTCGCTCATGATGAGAACCGCACATATTCTAATGTTAAAAGCTTATTTGGAAACCAGCATCTTCCTTTGCAGTGAGTATTTATGTTTTCTATGTATATATGTATTTGTTTCTGCTTTATCATTCTAAGTTCTTTATTTTTGTAGAAATAAGAATTAACTTCACTGAAGCTTTTGCTCAGATTTTACATGTATGTTTTGCTGATGGGAAATAGTTAACTTTACTACCCTACTTTCTAGCATAGCGAGATAAAACTTGATTAAATTACACCTCCACATTGTACATTGACAGTAACACCTTGACAATGTCGAAGCCAGATCTGCTTGGAATACTTATGTCATGCATGAGCATGGATGAGTAACTTACCCTAGTGTTCACATAACCATCTAGAAACTTAAGATAGTATGGTCAGGTGTTTTCCTTTGAACCCCCCAATTGTCTTCCTCATAATATCCTAAAAACTCATTTAGGTTCAAGTAAAGCAGTAGTTTAGATGTTTTGCAATATATTGGATAGATATAAGGTTGATAGACAATTTCAGGACATGCAACACATTCCTCAGGATTAAGGATTGTCCCATGAGAATGTCTTGCTTGCACTCGGTTACTGTTATTTAGGAAACATTGGTTACAGTAATATTTTTAATTTATAGGACGTGGGTTGTAAGTTGAAAAAGTGTGATTAGCAATAGCAAGTCGTGGATGATTGCTCCGGAATGTATGACCCAAGAGCCGAGTGAGGATCTCTAAGCATATGGAGAAGGAAACATGAAACTTTTAGCATCTCAATGATTGTAGAGTTCGATTTCGATGTTAAAACTGTATAGTAACCAGTGATGTTTGCATTTTGCTTGTACTTGGACCATGTCAGTAATCAGTACCAAATGTGTATTTGTTTTGTGTGCATGTTGTTCTTACCAGGGATGAACTTAGTGGCCTAATTGATGACCTTGTGATTAATACCAAGAAGGTAGCTGTAGCTGCTACTAGGGAAATTGAGAAGTGGAGAAGATGATTGACCTTGTAAGATGGATATCTCATTTGTGACTGTTGAATAGGAAAGCACTCTTCTTGTGTAGTATAGTCATAGTGCTGCATGAAATCCTATATGGAAATGTATTCTGATTATTATAAGTTTAATAATTAATATATGTTCCTGTTTATATTTATTAGAGTATCTACACATATTTGGGTGAGAACGAGTAAATTGCCATTTAGATTAAAGCCGTTTGTTTTATTTATGTTAGGGTATAAATTCTAATACCATAGTTTTTCTTTTGCTTTAAGTAGAGAGATATTATAATAAATATTGAAATTCGAGTTTATATAAAATATAATAATATTATCATCTTTAAACACTAATTAATCAATGAATCTCAATACCATAGTTAAGCATATCATGCAATTTATTCCACTTCGTAAGTATATATGTTGTATCCCATGGTATCAAGCATCGAGTGCACAACTGTCATTTACGCACCAATTGGATCATTTGATGCAAAAATGAAGTTGATGTAGCTTTTTTTTTTCTTCAGAAACTTGCTATAATAACGCTTATAGATAAATTTCTACTTCAGCTTTCCATTTTTAGTAATCATATTAGGCCGGTTGATTTGATTGTTCATCTTATAGATAAAATGTTGATTTTTTAGTAATCATGTTTTAGTATATATGTTGTGGCAGTAATGTCTTTTACATTTTTTTCGTTGTTGTTGTTGCGTGGATATGAATTGTGTCGATGATTAGATTTATTATTCGACTAAAATTTAATTAATTGATTAAATTAATTCGGTTAAACAATCGATCATCAAAATTTGTTTGATCAAAAAATGATTAAAGAATTTTTGAAGTTTAGTTGTCGGTTAGTTCGATTTAAAAATACTTAATTAATCAAATTAACCAAATAACCGAAAAATATTAAATATTAAAGGAAAAATATTTCAAGTATTGGTCGTGGAAATGAAAAGTTCTTATAAATACCTTAGTAGTTTTAGTGTTTATAGACTTAGGTTTATGAATTTAAGTGTATGGTTTTAAAATTTAGGGTTTAGGGTTAGAATTTAGAATTTAAATGTTACTATTTATGTTTTGGATAATAAGGTTAGAGATTTAGATTTTAACCTATAAACCCTAAATTTTAACCATAAACCCTAAATTTTAACCACAACCCTTAAATTTAAAAGTATTACACTTAAACCCCTAAACCCTAAATAGAATCTTTAAACCCTAAAATTAAGATAATTATCCAATATTCAATACATATTACATTTACGTACATAATTTTAAACCTATACACATTAAAATTTTAAGACCTAACTAATATCCAACCTAAATTTAAAAATTATTATCCAAAAGTACCTAGCAAAAGTAAAAAAAATAAATAAAAAAAGCCTAAATTATTTTTTACTTTTACTTATAAAAAATTTGATTAATTCTAAAATGGATTGAATTAGTCAAAAATTATTCAATGGTTAAAAATTTAAAATTGTTAATTAATTTAATTTTAAATAATTGAATTTGATTACCGATTAATTAATCATTTGAATAATGTTTTATGGTTATTATACTTGTTGTGTGGCGATAATACATGGTATGCTCATGTCCATCTACTTATATTTAATTATTTGGAGCCATTTACAATTTAAATCATTGAACTTTCTCTCAAATTTCGTATAGGTCACAAACCTTTGATTTAATCAGATTAAATCATTAAACTTTTATTATTAACAAATTAAATCATTCACACTAACACCGTTAATTATTTTAACGGAAAAGCTGACTCAATAATTCTACTACATATATTTTTCCATGTCAGCAAGTTAATATTAATTAAAATTAAAAAAAAATATTTAAAATCTTTTTTTACGTTAAATTATTAAAGAAATTGTATTATTCTTCCTAATTTAACGTAAAAAAATAGATTTTAAATATTTTTTCTTCATTTTTAATTAATATTAACTTGCTGATATGGAAAAATATCTCTAATAGGATTATTGAGTCAGCTTTTTCGTTAAAATAATTAACGGTGTTAGTTTGAATGATTTAATTTGTTAATAATAAAAGTTTAATGATTTAATCTGATTAAATCAAAGGTTTGTGATCTATACGAAAGTTGAGGGTAAGTTTAATGATTTAAATTGTAAATGGCTCTAATTATTTGTGTTTATGAACCTTATAAAATATGGTAGACTAAATGTATATATCATAAAATTTTATAAGATCAACGTTTAGATTAATAAACACTTTAATGATTTAAGTATAATGTCTCGAATTATTTAAACTGAATTTAGGTGTTAGAGATTAATAAATACTTTTAATAAATTAGATTTTTTTTTATCGTGGACTCACCTAAACTTTTGTTTGCATTCACAAAAGTCTTGTGTTTGTTTCACATTTACTAATCGATTTGATTTAATTAAAATAATTTTAAATTAATTGTCTCAAATGCCATGCGGCACATGATCCTAAATTAAAATAATTTAGTGAACGCAACGGGATAGGATGGGATGGTTAAAACTTAATTCAAAAAATTAAAATATTTGTTTTAATTTTTATTCGACTTAAATTTAATATTATTTTTTAATTTCATCCTATTCAACGTAATAAAAATTATAATTTAATTTGATTAATCTCGATATTTTAATAAAAAAATTAACTAAACTCGATCCAACCTAAAAAAATATATTATATATTAAATATAAAAATATAATAACAATATATAAATATATCTATCAGATCGGATAATTTTTATTCTAAACCTGACTTCGGTCCAACTTATTTTTTTAAATAACTTAACCCAAAAAATTCGATTTTTTAATAAAAGAATTCATCTTTATCGAATCAGATTGAGACTCGACGATTTTAGAATAAATTAACATCCCTAAATTAAGCATCAAATCTTGTAGAATATCAGTCGGCCGGCCGGCAATTTTATCTATTTAAATACTCGTTTATGCTTATAATATTTTAGAGGTAGTTCATTTTAATTTAAAAAACTGAATTATTTGCATTTAAATATGTCTCCGGCTCCGCAGCCCTACGTAACAGCGCACACACCCATGCATATTCATAAAGCTCAACAAACATTACTGACCATGATGAACTGAAACCTAATAATTTGTTGTTATTTTCCATCCAACACTGCAGATTCATATGTCCAAAAATCCGAATTCCATGTTCCAAGACGTGTCGTGGACACGGCGGTTTTATCGGTCCATGCTTGGCTTCGGTGTCCGCTTCTCTGGTCGCTCCGATGGCACCATCAACCGCTGCATCATGAACCTATTCGATCTCAAAGCTCCTCTCTCCAAAAATCCATGTGTCGGTGTCAGAACCACTGACATCATCGTCGACGCCACTCGCAACCTCTACTTCCGTCTCTTTGTTCCTTCGGTTGATGGAGACGGCAATATGCCTGTCATTATCTACTTTCATGGTGGCGGTTTCGCGTATCTGCAAGCAAATTCCATAGTTTGCGACGATCTATGTCGAAGACTTTGTAAGAAAACCGGCGCAGTCATTATATCCGTCAACTACCGGTTAACCCCGGAGCATGAATATCCATGTCAATACGAGGACGGATTCGACGTCGTGAAGTTCATCGACGACAATGCGAATACCAACTCGGGGAATCTAAACCTTCCCTCGAACGCAAACTTAAAGCAGTGTTTCATCGCCGGGGACAGTGCCGGCGGCAACTTGGCGCACCACGTGGCCGTGAAAGCGTGCGAGTATGAGTTGAGAAACGTGGAGCTGATAGGGCTAATAGCAATACAACCGTTCTTTGGTGGGGAGGAAAGAACTGATTCCGAGATCAGATTGGCCGACGGGCCGGTGTTGTCGTTGAAGGGTACGGACCGGTTGTGGAAGATGTTTTTGCCGGAAGGATCAGACCGCGACCATCCGGCTTGCAATGTGTTCGGGCCGAAATCAGTTGATAATAACATATCTAGATTGAAGTTTCCGGCAACGATGGTGGTTGCCGGAGGTGTTGATCCGTTGCATGATTGGCAAATCAAGTACTACGAGGGGATGAAGAAGTGTGGTAAAGAAGTGTATTTGATTGATTATCCGAATGCTTTCCACTCTTTCTATACTGTTCCTGAAGTGGAAGACTCTGGTTTGGCAATGGAGGAAATCAAGAATTTCGTATGGAAATTAATTAATTAATTAAGGTGTTTTTTTTCCTCAGAAAATGGTTACAAAATTGATTAAAACTTATGATATTTTATGTATTTGAATTAATGTTTCGTGTAATTTTGTTATTATATAAAACACTACAAAGTTGTAATAAGATAATATTTTGTGTATCGTGATGTTATTAAACAAACTAATTTTAATATTAAATACAACTAATATTTAATAAATTATGTATTTTACTAAAACTTCCAAAGTTTAACATTAATTCAAGGATTATATAATGACTGAGCTGGGTAATAACTAGTTATTCTATATCCTCTGCATCTGCTACTTCGGATGAAATCTCGGATCGAATTTTTCAAAAAAATTTCAAATTGAGGTTAAATTTAGAGTATTTATATTTAGATTAAATTTAGATAAATTAAAAAATTGATTTGACCCAGCTTGTATTTATCTCTATTTTCGCTCGTTATTGATAACGGCTAAAAAATTCTAAGCGATTGCAATGAAGCATCCACCTTTTGCCAATTTCTTATTTTTTTAATAAGGGAAGTGGGGATGCCAACTTGAGGCTTAACCACTTATTTCAACATTTATCGATATATGTATGTACATTATTAAAGAGTTAAGAATATATCTAAATAAATACTGTCTCATAATCACATTAAAACTATTAAAAAAATAATCAAATATCTTAAAACAAATGTTATGCAATACCAAAATTTAGTTAAATTAAAACACTGTGAAAAAAATAAGTTAGAGTTGTAACTTAAATTCTTTTACGAATTTATTTAAATTTCTTTTATTTTAATTAATCAAAAGTAAAAATATATATATATATATTAAATATAATTATTTTCTATGCAAGTTTTTTTTTAATATTTAGACATAATACAACAAATAGATCACGTAGAGTTAAGACATAAATCACTTGTAATAAAGGTGAAATATAAAAAGGGACGGGTACATATGATTAGGGGAAAAAAATTTTATTCTTTATTATTCTAAAACATCATAGGACTATGTTCCTTGGATACACTTTATTACAATTACCAACCAAAGGCAGAACATGGGATCAGAACAAGGAAACATCCATCATCACTATAATAAAGTAAAAAAAAACACCCAAAGTTTAAACTTAATTTAACTCCATTTTTATCATACGGAGAACCATATCTTTGCCCTATTTGATCTTTCTGCAATCAAGCCTGATCTGTCCATGCTACCGGTCAAGGGGCTTATGTTCCCCATCTTTATCATGGCCTTAGCAAAGCTAGCGAAGAACTGGCTTTGAATGCTTGCGAACCTGTTGACAACGGCCACAGTCTCAGCCCCATTACTCGAGAACAGCTCTTGATCGGACTGAAGGAGTCCCCGACCGTTTTGGAGGTTCAGAAAGTACTTGTTGTCAAAGGAAAGGGAAGTTTGTTCGTCAAGATCGATCAAACTGGTGGCGTCTCCACCTTCAGGACACCGTTGCTGAAGTGCTTTCGCGTAAGTAACGTTGAGGGTCAGGTCGATTTTCCCGGACACCTTATTGAAATTGTAGAGGCGGTCCATGAAAGCAGAGCATTGAGCCCTTCCAAATGTGTGAACACCTGTAAAATTTTAACTCTGATGTGATTTTATCTGCCCAAGAATACTAGCTATGAAAGTCTTTTGAAAATAAGATTTCTTGATGGTCAAGTAATTACCGTACAAAGCGACAAGATCAGTAGAATCAAGTCCCACGCTCTTGAATCTGGCTGCAACCTTGGCGAGGCTATCATGGGCAAACGGGATGCCTCCGATTCCTTCTCGGTGTGCCGTCAGACCATCCCTTCTCCCAGTGGGACTTTCCATGTTGGACCTCCACCCTGCAACCGGAAAATATAGTCTTTAACATTGTTCTACTTCTAACATGGAATACAAAAGATTTAATTGCAGTAATACTTATAATAAAAGTATACCAGGGAAACAGAAACTAGAGCAGCAAGGGCCAAAATATCGGCACACGAGACAACACGAGGGCAAGCTTTCTCTAACGGCTAACGCCGTTTTGATATCATCGATCACATCATATCCTTCCGTTGAAAGGTTTGGTGGAGCTGTTTTTTCACTGACCGTACCATTCAGCAACAGTGACGCATCACCACCCTGCATGCATACGTATATTAATGCATGTAAGTACTAAGTAACTCTACGTATATCTACATTTCGGTACTTATATCTACATTTTGTTGGGCTTGCTGCATCCTGCAGGACACTGCGAACAACACTGGACACATTCGGGCAGGTTTTGGCGTAAAAAAATGGCACTAAGTTGAGCATTGGATTCCCCAAGCATCATCGCAGCTAGCAGAAAAAGGGTTTTAATCATTTGAAACCAAGCCATTTTTTGAAAGAAAATTTAGAGATTGTACTGAACTGATCCTATAGACGATCCTTTAGAGGGATTGCCATAGCTGGGGGTTTCAACTTGCAAGTTGTCGATTTTAGCATTATCTGCCTAGGAAAAAATTATTAGGTGAACCATGTTTATCACGTCATCTATAGTCTCAAGCAATCAAGACCGTTTATCTCAATTTTCTTAAAGTGAATCATCACCTCTTTTCTACATGTAATTAGTGGATAGATAGTTATTTAAGATGAGCGATTCTAATTGTTTGGACCATAAATAACGTGGTAAATAAGATTCACCTGATAATCTCTACTTATGCATAATATTCATTTTGTATATTGGAGTTATTTTTATTTTGGAGTGAGATCATTTCAATTGTTGAAAAGTACAATCTTTATTAGAAACTTAAAGAAGTATATAACTGTACGGGTATAGTTAAAAGAAATATTCTAATTTATTAGATATGTTTAGTTGAGATAGTATTATTAGATCTTATTTTTACGTATCATCATTATAATAAAATAGATTTTTAACGGGGATTTTAGTATTATAGTGACACTTTTAACAAAAAAAAAAAAAAAACACGAAAAATGCAGCTTAAATCAACGACAAAAACATTAACGGCATTTGTGTATAAGAAACACTATAAATGTTCTTGTTTTTTTTAGTGACGTTTTTATTATAAGCGTCGCTAAACTTACTTTTTTTGTCAAGCAACATTTTTAAATATTTAATACCCAAATTTATCCTGTAATATTATCTAATAATATCAAAATTTAAAAAATAATTATAAAAAATTAAGTATAAATACTTAACATCAAAAATAAATCAACCGTCTATAACATTAAAGTAAAATGTAGTTCAATATTGTTCAATAGAATAAAAAAAAAATATGAACCTAAGAAATTAATTAAGATGATAAATTCTATGGTTGATTCTACTTTATGATCACCGTTACTTTTTGAAATTAATTTTAGAGATTTTAAAATATTGTTTCTTTCTTTATTTTTTTCGTGTCAATTTCGATTTTAAATTGAGAAAATTTTGTATTCATCTATTTTAATTGTTTTTTAAAAAATTAACTTTTATCTAAAAAGTCTGATTCTATAACAACATATACTAAAATAACCTAAATCCAAAATATTTTATTAAACTAAAGAATGACCCTTACCAACAAACTCGACCATATCTTTTAAGACCCAGAATATCAAACAATAACTTGACTTTTAATCCCATCCACATTAATAGAACAACTACTTGAAGTCGTAGCTTCATATTGCATCCTTTTATCCCTCAATTTTGCCTCAATCAATCAATATATAACAAATTCAAATTTTACTTAAAATAAAAATATTATACTATTGATATAAATATAACATAATTTAAATTTTGTATCCAGTAAATATATCATAATTTCTATAACTTCAGTAGTCATAGGAGAGTTACCTATTTTGTGTGTAACGTTAAAGTTTTATTCCGCCAACGTTACTACCAGTAATACATTGCTACAATGTATAACAGAAATTAGTAATTACAAAATATAATAAATTAAAAATTAATCGATAATTAAAAATTAATACTTTATCAGTAGTTACTATATCGTCAATAGTTTAATTTTTAATATAATTAGACCGATTTATTAAACAGGATTATTCGAAAAACTTATTTATAACTTCTTATAATCAGATACTTAATAAAAATTTAAATCATAATCAAAAAATTATTTAAATAGTTTATCCTTAAGTTAAATATTATTTTTGTCAACAATGTAACAATTCATTAATTTAGTGCAAAGGTCATATGTTAAACCTTTGTATAAACATGTAGGTAATTATTTTTTATCAATCAGAATATATGACGTGTAAATAATTAAGCATAAGAATCAAGACATCACATGTAGCATAACTAATTTATGTGTTCTTCAATTTGAGTGATCAAAATGCAAAAATTTTAAAATTTGATGACTACCGATGTAGTTTAACCCACAAAAAGGAAAGTAAAATGACTGGGTATAAAGTCAATTTGGGAAAGAGGCAGAGCAGAAGCCCATCACTCCACGCACCGACACCAAGATGTTGAAACAATGGTGCTCTTTGCTCTCCAGGTTTTTATTTTATTTTTTGAAAAGCTTACATTCAAAAACCCTAATTAGATTGTTTGACCTAAAAGATGCATGCTGATTGAGAAATCAGAATCGAAATGGCTATTCTATTACATTCTATACTCTGCTTTGATCATTTTCTTTTTTACTTTATAAAACCTCAACTAAGCCCTAACGTCGTCGTCTTCCTCTACCCCCAAAAAATAATTTTTCAAACTTCTTTTGAGGTTCTGATTTTTGGGTATATTTTGATTTTCAAGGGTTTTCTTCACTGTTTGAGCAATGATTTTTTTTTTTTCGTTCTGCAAAAAAAAGAAAGACTAGTATTGCTTCCTTAGTCTTAACATACATAAATATACCGGCATTGAACCCTTTCGACTTGTTTTTGTAATAATGTTTTCACTGCAAACAGGAACCTTTCTTCCAAAACACTGCTGCCTGGACAATGGGGTGATGCTAGAGGTGCTTTGTGTCCACATGGCTTTGAACCTCGAGCAGCCTTTTCAACTTCTATATATGATTTTTATGCTACAGGTATCAAATTCCCTTCTTTATTTTCATTGTTTCAGAAATGGTCCCTAATAATAACAACTTGTTTTTCATATGTCTGCAGGAAATTCCAGTGCCAATTCTCGCTTGTTCGCTCCTATTAAGATATACAAGGGAAAAGCTGCACTCTCTGTTGATCCTCTTCTGCCGACTTTCAGTAAGATAAATGTATGCTCCCATTGCCTTTACCAAATATTTGTAGTTGTGTTTCCCTTGCGTGGTTTTCATTCTAATGAATGATGCTTTTCATTTTGCATTGTGTTCATAGTCTGGCACAGGCGGCCTTAGAGTTGATCGATGTGGTGTCATCATGTTGACTTTCTGCCCTGCTATTGCTGAGCGCAAGTATGATTGGGAGAAGCGGCAGGTAAGTATTTCCATCTCGTTTCCCTATTTAACATTTAGTGCATTGATAAATAAAGCACAAAACCATGTGAACTTCATTTTTCTGAATCAGCCGATTGGACGGGAATTTAGCATACTCTTAGCTGGATATAGTTGGTTTATGATAACATTACCCCTCGATCTCTGTCACCGCCTTGTTGCTCTTGGTCTCCCCTTAGCATTTAGGCGTACTGATTTTGTTATTGTCTTGCAGAAATTTGCTTTGTCGCCAACGGAAGTTGGATCTTTGATAAGCATGGGTGCTCATGGTGCCTCTGAATTCTATCATGACCCTTCAATGAAATCTAGGTTTGTTTTTGCACTTGTTTCTTCTCCATATTCATTTAGTTAGAAGCAATTATAGCTTCTATTAACACTTATATATGTATATATAAGTTGGCAAATAATTTCTACTGCAGCAATGCTGGTCAAGTAAGCAAGAAGTTATCTATTAAGGCACTTGATGGTGGAAATGGCTACATGATTTCTTTAAGTAAGTACTATATCTCTAATTAATTTCTTTGTTTTAAACTTTATTGTTGCTCTCTCTCAAAGAAACATTGCAGCTTTATTATTGTGGCTTTTTATTTATTTGTTTGTGTAAGAGCTGGACGTTACTTGCAAACTATTTGCGAGAGAGTGGAATTACTGTAAAGAGCATATTTTGTAGCCAGCAATTTAGGGATCTTTCATCACCACTGGTAAGTTGGCATTTTGATGAGATTAGATTGATCTTGGTGAGATCTCTGTCCCTAGATCACCAACCATGGATTATATGATTCAGAAACTTGGTGTGCCTCGACGGGGAAAATAAGATTTATGTAAAACCTACTGTGAAACCCGGTGATTGTAGTGAACCAGTTGATCAATTTCTATTGCAGGTCAAGAGAAGATGTTCTTAATTTCTTGATATATTTTTTGTTTCTTGGCTAAGTACTTCATTACTCGTCTCCAGCACTCATGTTGGTCATATTTTTAGACATGAATATGGTAATATGGCCCTCCAAGATGGAAAAACTTATTGGACATACTTGTATCCGATACTACACTTAATTCCGATTAGCATTGGCTGGGAATAGGCTTTTTGAATTTAAAATTTACAAATTGTGAATGGGGACAATTGGCGTTATGTCTAGATTCCCTAAATAAATTAGAATGTAAAGGGCAGGATGAAACATATGGTATCATTGGTCTGTTATAAAGATCTAGACCGTGGAGCTCAACTTGTCTGTCAATATTGCTCCATATAATGAACCTATTTTCATAATAGAAGGCATGAAAGCATGCTACTTGGATGCTTGACGACACTGATTTTTTTCCAAAAGAGATCAAGTTAGATTTTGGTGCATTTTTGAAAGGTTGGTTAGTGTCGAGTTAATATTTTCTAGAATAATCTGTGCAGGGTAGGTATAGGAATCGAGAACGTGATTGTCTTGGACAATGCTAATAATCTTTGTCACTGCTTCACTAAGATTGCTTAAAAGGATAATGGTCGACTGAAAGAGATTGTTGCAGAATGGGGACATTTGTGGGAACAGAAACATTTGCTATTCTGGAGCAGTTCTGAGATTTTCTTGGACCAAATGTCTGTCATCTTGGTCATAAGAAAGACATAGGGCTGACTTTTTCTGAAAATATGAAAGTTTAATCTCTGTTGGCTTTGATGTCCTCTTGGATTCAACCAGCATCCTTTCAGTTTTTAAAAGGGAAAAAGATGATGCTTATTTCTTGGACAATGCCATTGAAATTGAAATGCTTCTCATCTTTTGCTATTGCTGCTTTAGCCGAAAGCACATATAGGTGTTCAGGCATTGTGAGGTGTAAGAATGGAACAAAAATCCTTTGTCCGCTAACTATGCCCCACACTAAAAAACACTTAAAAATTAAATTCTAAACCCTAACCCTAATTTCCACATTATAAACCCTAAACACTATACCAAAAACTACACCATACACTTAATTCCCTAAACCCTAAACCTACTATTTTAAAGTGGAGACACCAAAGGAGGTATGGTCAAGGGCAGGCGATTTCCATCCGTGAGAATGCACCTAAGAGCCCTCTAGAAGAGCAATTTAAGCAAGGCCCTTCCCTTGTATACCTTGTTTAGTTTCTCAAATGCTATTTATGCAATGTAGCAGCTTAGCTTCTTTTAGTTTTCTCAACAATGTCAATTTTTCCTTTAGGGATATCATAATGTGTATGTTTAATTTTTTAAGATTTGTCTTTTCCTAATAAAAGTAAAGTCAACTAATACTTGAAAGAGTAATAAATCGTGTGTCCTTAGGTATGTTTCAATGCTTTGTTACGCCTTTTGAAGAAATAAGAGACTATAAATTGGGAAGTATAGAACAAATCATTAGTTCATTTCATTTTCCGTCTATACTGTTTCCAGACTGTTACACAACTATTATTCTTTTATTTCTGAGTAAGGTAATCTACAGTAACAAATGGTAATTGGTATTTAACTTATTTCTGCTAGGGTGTTCTATGCAACTGCAAGTTTTAATTTCCTCAGTGATTTCTCTGCAGCTGTCACCAACAACATTCTAAAATCAACTGAGCGCCTTAATATACCTGTTACAACAGCTGAATTTGCAGTGTTGAAGACGGCATGCAGTGTATGATGCAACAACTGACTCAACTTTATATATATATATATATGAACGAGATTAGCTTAGCAGTCTTTAATTTACCTTAGTAATCAGTAATTAGGACAAGAATCCCATTTTAATGTGATATTTGACTTGCACTATAGGATGTTCATCTTGTCATTTCAATGCTAGAGTAGACATGGTGTTTAAGAGCTATGGGATTTATATGTCTCTTAAAGTAGTTTAATAAGTTTTTAATATGTTAATTTACTGGATATACTTGAAAAAACGGGATAAATTTGACTAGGTAATAGGTTCAATAGGTTTTTTAGCAGTGCAAGATAAAATGTGTGAAGTTTATTTGTTGGATCACTCTATTTCATCAATATCAAGCATGATTTTAGTTCAGACTGAAATGTTATATTGGTGATGACCATAAATGATTAAGAATAAGCCTTTTTCTTGACCATTTTTTTAATGTCGGTTGGTTTAATGATGTGAGGAATGAAATTGTTCCTGGTTTCCCAATGTTGCCCAGTTTGCATTGCCCCACATCATCGGATGGGATCGGTTGACAAATCAGTCGCCTAAAGGCATTGAGGGCAGCCCTTCAAAGGTGAACACGAAGCAGCATCTCGATTCGGAGTGGGATAGATGAAGTGTAAGTAAAATCTATGTAAAAGGTTTTTGGCACTGCTTCCACATAGGATGCAAATATGAACATGCTGAACTCTATTCTGTTTAGTATTTTATTTTAATTTTGATGGGCAGTGCTAATATCTGTTGTGTTTAAGCTAGAACTAGATTTGGCATATATATATGCTGAACTCCATATTTAGTTTAAAAGCTGAAATAAATATCATGATAAATGTCATCTGGAGAGGTAATATCGAATTCAATCTCGAGAACATGATTTGTCTAAGGGACAAATATAGTTACAACAAACATGATGCTGAGCAACAACTAGTTTAGTACTTTTATTGCAAATGGTTTTAGAAAACATACAGATACATCTGCAGAGTTTAACCATTCCACCTAAATTTCATTGTTAAGCTTACAATATTTAGGTATACAGGCATTAAATTACAAACCTGACAGCCTCTCTTGTAATTATGAGTTGTGTTCTTTTTTGTCTGCTGAGCTGCTGAACTTGGGGACAAGGAACTTGAAAATGGGCAAAAATACAAGGTAGAGTGTGCCCAAAATAATGGGTGCCGCAACCAACCATCCCAATAACTGCACCACCAATCATTCCACATGTGAATTATGTCTGAACCAAGCTTCGTTTGTGTAATAAAATTACACCACTTTACAGTGGCATCTTTATCACCATAGATATGGGGTTTTGCATATTTCAGTATTATGTTTAATAAGGTACACAACCTCTTCACTATGACAGCTAGTCTATCTTTTTATTCGAAGAGTGTTCGAAATAATAAACGGTTGGTTATAAAATATATTTCATATGTATGAACCTCCAACCATATCCTTAGAGGAGACATGATATGTCTAAAGTCTAAAGCTAAATCATATGCTATGTATAAAGTAACCAAAGCAGAGCAGAGCAGAGCCTGTGAACTTACAGCCCTGCCAATGCTGAAGAGTAGTTGAGATGAAGCTTGTCCTGTAATCACTTTGTTTAAAGCATCCGATGTTAATTCAAATGGCTCTCCACCCGTAAGGGTTTCTCCAAACCTCAGGAAAGGAACCATCAGGCTGAACAGGACCAGTCAGCAAACGTTATAACCACATCAAGCATTAGTAATAACACCCCCTACTAGATTTGTATTATACACACAGGGACAGAGTCATAAATAATCTGTCAATGATTTTAATAATATAATTAAAGGTTTAATAGATTTTTGTTTTTCGCAATGTTTGATTCAAACTTATTTTCTAATTATACAATATTGTTTCTTTTTCTCGGAATTATATATATTTTTGAAACCACTTATTTATTATTTATTTGTTTGAATAAATAAATTATCAAACTTATTTTCTAATTATACAATATTGTTTCTTTTTCTCGGAATTATATATATTTTTGAAACCACTTATTTATTATTTATTTGTTTGAATAAATAAATTATCTAGTTACGATTCCTCTACATATAAAAATTGTTAATCAACTAATAACAAACAACTTGAAATGACTTAATAAAATAATATGTACGTATTTTATAATGATTTTATAAAATAATTTTTTGACTGTTGTGATATTATTTCAAGTCAAATCTTTTATTTATATGATATTATCACGTCAACGTACTGTAGATATATAGATTAAAATGACTATTAAATTAAACTTTGAAACTTTTTCAGGTTTATGCCTAAAAATTTCTCTAGGAAACATCATAATCAGGGTACCTCAATTCCATTGGAGTAGCAAGAAAGTTAGCCAGCATAACTGCTGGAGCATTGGCCAATGATCCCAACACTGCAATTGCCATCCCACACAGCAACACAGTTACCCCTGCAATGATTATTTTCATTCATTCTTATTATTTAGTTTCTTCACCATATAATATATATCCAATAAAAAAAAAAATTACCACATATTGGAAATACCCCCAAAGTGAATCCCAAAGCTATAGAGAATGCCAATTGCTTGGGTTCTGCTCCCCTGCAAGTGCATTTCATACGTATAAACATGCTCTTCTTTTACCTATAATAAATAATTTCATGGAAAATAAAATTACTTTTTTATGATTTGGACCATAGGATCAACAATCTTGTCATTCAACCAAACCTTCACAGACATGGCTAGTGGCTAGTTCAATTCAATGGAACACAAAGTATCTGCAGATTTTATGCATCTCTTAAGCTTAAATTTAAAAAATATGGATGTAAGAGGTGAAAAAAAAAACTATAAATAGATTCGGCCGATTAATATGGATCGGATTTTTAAAATATATAAATTATTTTTTTATAAATATTAAACAAAATTTCTAACTTGAGGAGGTAATTGAAGCCTTAAATGTTAAATCTTAGTCTTAGTTCTTAAATTTAAAATAGTAAATTTAGATCTTTAACCTTTAAATTCGACCGCGTATATATAATTTTCTTGACATAATATTTTTTAGCCATAAAGATATTTTTCACTCCTAATGTTTATAGTTTTTGTCATTTTGGCCCCTATTCTTTTTTGGGATAAATTTAACCCTTGACCTATGTCTTTTTAACAAATAACTCATTTTTTAACTACTATAATAACTGAACCGTTAAAATTTAATAATGATAATATGTCATATATATGTGATAATATATTTTAAATGATATAGAATCTAACCTATTAAATATATGTATATATATATATAGAATATAATTTTATTTCAGTATAAAATATAAAACAATTAAAATTTAAATGAAATATTAAAAATTAATTAAATCTAAAAAAATTTACTAAATATTCTCAACCCTAACTAAATTAAAATATCTTTATAAAACCCTAAAACTTCGATTTAGATTAAAACTAAAATACCTAAATCCTAAACTAAAATAATAAAAATCCAATTGATTATTATCAAAATCCTTTATTTTTGATTCACCGGTAACAAACTATACAAAACCCTTTCTTTTCAAATTATGTTCATACCTTTTAGATAAAATTTTAATTTTACTATAATTAAGGTTGAGAATGCTTAGTAACCTTTTATTTTAGATTTAATTATTTTTTAATGAATAAAAAATTATTTTTCAATATTTTATTTGAATTTTAATTGTTTTATATTTTTAGATTGGAATAAAACTATATTTCGCACGTATGTATTTGATATACTAGATGTTAAGTCATTTAAAATATATTATTACATATATATGACATGTCATCGTTATTAAGTTTAACAATTCAGTTATCATGATAGTTAAAAAATGAGCTATTTGTTAAAAAGACATAGGTCAAAGGCTAAATTTATCCCAAAAAAGAATATGAGCCAAAATGACAAAAATTATAAACGTTAAGGGTGGAAATTATCTTTATACATATTTTTTATATTATATGTGAATCCAAATGGAAAACAATATTACTTACCTTCCTTGGTCTTAAATTGACATTTTTAATGTGAAGCCAGTTAAATATAGTATAATCGAAATTGTTATAAAATTTATAAGAATTTTAATATTAATTTTTTCTATACATTAAAATTCATATACTTTTAAAATTTTTAAATTTTTTATAATAAATTCGATATATATTAATATTTTTATTTTTTTATAAAAATTTAATATATACTAAAAAAATAATACTAAAATTTTTATATTTTTATAATAATTTTAATTTTTTTTAATTTTAACTGATTTTACCCTAAAATTTTTGCCAAAAATTTAATTTCTCTTGTTGCTTGCTTTTGGCATGCAAAAGCAATTGATTGTTTGACCGTTGACCTCCCGCGTGTTTATAATATAATCTCCTTTCTCCCAAATTCCCTCCCGTTCCCATAAATTCCCCGTTCCGTTTTTACCACTCCTGACATTCCAGCTCATACCTGCAAACAGATGTGGTACATCTCGTAGTTACTGTTAAAGTACGAGTCTAATATAGTCATTTCGTTCCTTCACTAAAAATAATATAGGTACAGCTAGGCGCACGTAATAATTCAGCATTTATTTATGCACATTTTCAGAAGTGGCGCGTGGAAGACCATTCCCTAGAATTAGTTTTTTTTGTTTGTTTTTTTAAATCTTAATTTTAACCGCTGTTTGTGATTAAAATTTTGTGTGTTATTTTGATGTGATCTTAGGTATGGATAGATTTTATGTGTCATGTATAATAGTTTGTATACCGAAAATATGTGTTTAAGTGATTATTGTTGGTATTATATATTTATTTATTTTTATTGTTCGTGCTAGTTTATATGTTTATATTTATAATTAGTATGAAGTATTGTAAAGTAGATATGTGTTACGTAGTTTTGTAAGTTCAACGCTTAAAATCATTGTTTTTGTGTATAGGTTGATAGATCGATCGAGAGTTCAATAAGCATTATAAATCCGGGATTCCAATAAATGGTGATTGCCAGAGTATGATACTTTTTATTTAGTTGGATTTAAATGTTTCAAATATAGTACTTCGGATCGAGATTAGGGTGTTACATAAAATGTAAAAACAAATAAAAAAAAAGAAAGTCGACAAACAAGCTTATAAATAAGTCAATAAATGACTCAATAAGCGAGTTTGTTCATGAACATATAAACAAACTAAACACACATCTATTTGTTTTTTTTTTTTCATTTATTAAATGAATATAATTTTTTTGTTCATACTCATTTATTTTACTTGATAAACGAATATAAATAAACGTTATATGAACGATGATATTGAGAAGATTATTGTACTTTCCTGATGATTTAACTGTGATTTAAAACAAAAACAAAGTGAAGTCATTAGAAAGGTGATTCTAAAAAACATCTTTAAAAAAGGCTGAAAAACAGCAGTACCGTTTTTCTTACAAAATTTTTAAGAATTTCGGTACACACTTTTCGGTATATACCGTTTTTCATAAAAAATTTATAAGAATTTCAGTACAAACCAAAAAGTGTGTATCGAATTTTTTATAACTTTTATAAAAAAAATAATACTATCGTTTTAACCTTTTTTTAAGACTGTCATTTCGTAGAACCACCCATCATTAGAAGGAATGACAAATTGACAACTTTTCAATATTATCGAAAACACATAAGAACTCCGACAATTATAGTAAAAACGAGTCTAATTCATGATTAATCGTTGGTTAAGCATTAAGAAAGAGTCACTAACTATTGATAGGGGTAAAAAAACCTTGATTACTCGGTTTCGGTTTTGGACTTGATTATACCTGATAGATTTTTATTTGATATTGATTTTGGTGAGACTGAGATTAGATCCAAAATTTAAGTCCCGATTAAAGTCGGGACCGATACTGGATTTTGATTTTTTGGATTCAATACCCAGTGGGTACCTAATAGAACTGGGACCAATACCAAGTACCAGCACTTATTTTATTACTTGTAATAGATAATATTCTTTTCTTTATTTTTTCTTATCAAACTTTCTTTTTATGTATGAACTATGAATATTATGAGTATGACTCATTTTAAAACTTTAATTTTCAAACCTATAATATTTTAATTTTATTATTTAATATTATTATTGGTGGTTGAATTTTTCTATTCTTCAGACTTTCTTAATAATACATAATATTGATATCGATTTCCACTAATTATGAGACTGGATCCTAGAATTTAGGATCCAATATGACCAAAACCGAGATTGACTCCAATTTTTAAAAATTAATAATTATTAAAACCATAACTAATTTTAATCAAATTGACTGAGTATCTGATCTTACCTACCCTAATTTTTAACGCCTTCTTAAATACATTCTTCATTATTTTCCTTTAATTGTACTAAAAAACATATACCTTTTGCATTAAGACGTAACTTATAAGTTAATTATTATAATATTTAGGTTAACCGGGAATACTCTTCACTGAAACCCACACTAAGTTTTTTTAATAAATCTTGAACTATATATTTTCCTATTTTTTCAAGTACATTATTTCATTAAATTTACTCATATTATGTATTTAAAATAAATATTGTTTGGTTGCTCTCTCAATTCCTTAGGATTTTTTAGCTAATTTGGACTGAATTATGTTA
Source organism: Abelmoschus esculentus (assembly GCA_035048815.1). Lineage (NCBI taxonomy): Eukaryota > Viridiplantae > Streptophyta > Magnoliopsida > Malvales > Malvaceae > Abelmoschus > Abelmoschus esculentus. Next base: position 4,221,687 of record JAUCBN010000063.1, on the reverse strand, counting down.
ATATTCTTGATTTTGGTGGTTGAATATTTTAATAAAAAATTTTATATATATAAAAATTTAAACTCGAAATTTCCTTAAACAATATAAAATTAAAATTGCTAACAACCAGGGAAGTGTAAAAAACTTGAAAAGTCAATCAATTTGGAAACCCATAAAAATTGAACCAAAAAATTCTAGTTTAGTTTGTTTGTTTGTTTTTTCAAAAGGAAATCAAATCGATTATGATTTATGATACCGGGAGAAATTAGGTAATCAAATTGATCGGTTATATAATAAATATTATTATATTAAAAAAATAGATTTTCTTTTCTTTTTTCCTTCCCAAAAGTGAAATCAAAATTTTATTTTATAAAATTTAAGGGTATAACTTGCTAGTAGTAAAAGGATACCAACATTATATATCAATTTTTAAAAATTTATGATTTTTTCTAACATATTACTAAAATTTATATTTTTACTAAATAAAATAAAAAAGCGTTTCTCAAATTTAATTGGATATTTTAATTAATAAAACAATTGATTAATTAAATAATTACAATTTAAGATAAAAATTAAATAATTTAAACTTATCGATTAATTAAAATAATTTATTAATAATTAATAAACCTAATTTTACATATTCTTACTTATCACTGAGACAAACCTGCTTGGTTTAAGATAAATACTTCATAAAATTTAGGGATAAAAATCATTTGTCTCTATATCATGTTCTCTGTTCAAAATTTCTAAAAAATTGAATTTTAAATAAAAAATAAAAAATTAAATTTTAAACCCTAACCCTTATTTTTTATATTCTAAACCTTATCTCCTACACCTTAAAAAATACATCATACTCTTAATTTCTTAAACTCCAACTAAAATTTCTAACCTTGAATTCTAAATCTTATACTTTCTATTTTAAAATAGAGATACAAATGAAGATAAAGATAGGAGAAAGAAGCAACGATTTCCATCCAAAATTTAAGTTTTAATGGAGTGTAAAAAGTAGGCGCGTGAAAGAAGCATTGGGGTTATGTTGTGTTGTATAATTGATGTCCGTATCATGAGACCGAGAATGTGTGTTCCTCCTTACTTTTCCTTTCACTTTCTTCCCACCATTTCTCTTTCATTTTGTTTGCTTTCCTACCTTAAAAGACACACCAACAAACTCACACTTCTCATTCCAAAGCTACAAAATTATCCCATTACAGCTTCTTCTGAAAACAAGGATCATAAGTTGATCTTCATTGGATCATATACAGAGAAAGAATGGGTGGGCAATTCGGTGATAACACTTTCACCAAGGTGTTCGTTGGAGGGCTGGCGTGGGAAACCCAGAAAGATACAATGAGGAACTACTTTGAGCAATTCGGAGATATCTTGGAGGCAGTAGTCATCACTGATAAGGCCACGGGAAGATCTAAAGGATATGGATTTGTATGATCTAATATCCTCAGTCTTCATATACACTGTTTTCTTTTGTTTTTTTTTTGTTTATCAGGAGATAGATTCTTGGAGTAAAATGGAAGATCTAGTGAGTTATAGTGATGGGTTTTATGTTAAATGGAAATTTGATCATTTTTTTACATATGTATGTATTAATATAGGTGACATTTCGTGAACCGGAAGCAGCCATGAGAGCTTGCGTTGATGCAGCTCCAGTGATCGATGGGAGAAGGGCTAACTGCAACCTTGGTTGTTTGGGTGTTCAAAGATCCAAACCTTCTACTCCCAAACATGGTCACTTTGCTTTCCCTACCCTGTTTATTCCCTTTGGGAAGCATGTGGTTGCTTTACTACTTTATGAATTAAGGGTTTGGGTCTTACATCATTGCATTTGCATGAACATTTGCACATATATTGTTTAAGCATTAAGCAAGTCTCTGGTTTAAAGCTTTGTATATGTAAAGAATTTGTTACAAATTACAAGTCAATCTACATTAAGACAAAACCTTAAAAACGATAAAAAAAAATGCCTAAACAGAAGGTTGATAAGTATTTTTAATGAATGTTGGGTTGTTAATAGCAGATATTACACACGTTGGTGGTGCATTCATATATATATATAGGTTATAATACTAGGTGAGTTTCTTGTCAGGCTGAATGCTTTATGTATTGTTAGTAAATTATATGATGGTATAATTAATATTTAATTTATTAATGATGTATAAGATTATATTTTATGTATTATCAAATATTAACCCTTGCATTTAAGTAGCAAATAATAATAGTAGGACTTGGTGCAGGAGGAAGGAATTCAAGGGGAGTGAAATGTTTCCCGACAGCAACAGCTTTTTCTTCAGCAGCAACCTTCCCACCTAATTATTATGCCATCCAACAAGGATTTCCTTTTAATCTCTATGGGTATGCTTTGTCCTTTTTCTAGAAATTTGTAAAATAAATACAGAGATTATTAATATTAAACTGCGACTTTCAACTATGAATTTCCCTGATTGTATTTCTCTTTTGCACTCTTACAGCTACTCTCCATGCTCCCCTGATTACTCTAATTACCCCACGGTTTGTACACTATATGATTTACATACATGCATGCATGCATACATTCATACTTTGTTTACATTGCCAGAGACCACATTTATAGAGAAATATGCATCCTATTCCTAACTGTTGTGAATTGTGTCTTTATGGTTCAGAACTACTATAATGTGTACGGAGGAGCCAGTAATGGCCAGTATCCAGTGTATGGTGGTGGCTTGATGACTGGTACCGGAGCAGCATTCTACCCCTATCTTTTCGGAGAGGGGATGGCCGGTGCCGTCTACCCTTGCGGCCAAGGATACGGTATCCATTTTCCGCATCATCTGTTTCACTACTCAACCGGAAGCTATCCACAGCACTACAGTGCACCCATGGCTCTTGCGCCTACTCCACCCTTGCAATAAGGTTCAAATTGTACTAATATAAAAAACACATTTCCTCGAGCTTAACAACTAGGTTTGCATTTTTATTATGTATATTTGCTGTGCCACAGGTGTGACAAACAATGTCTCTTCATCCTAGAAGATTCATTCCAAGCTAGCTTCAACTGCTCCAAAGTCTCAACCTTGGGCCTAACCATGGTTCTCTTTTCTCCCTCTATTCGAATCTAACTCGAACCTCCAAAAACTGGAGAATCATTGCATGTTTTGCATCTTTATTTTATCAACAACGGTTCCTTGAAGAGAACCAAAGCATTTTTATCCAAATGCCAACTTCAGCTAATTGGATCAGCTAAGTTGGGAAAACTTTTTGCACCATTAGCCCCAGGAAAGGCTAATTAAACCAGATTGTTTTCTTTTTTGTCTAACTTTTAGCCTAGGCAAAGGCTAACAAAAGAAAACCGATGTGCAAATTTTGCATATCCAGCTACAAAGAGAGCAAGCCACTCATTTTCGATTTTTGTTTTGAAATGGCTAATCACCTTTCTTTGTGCATTAGCATCTAGTTTTTAGGGTTTAAAAACTAGGACCATGTAGTCATAAACATTTTTGAAAATGCTTTTGATCTTAATGTAATAATATATGTAAAACAAACACCATCTTCCCCAAGGGAAAGGGAAGGTAATGTTTACTTAAAAAAACTAACCCTAGCTTGTTTTGTTTTGTAAATTCATATAAATGGCTAAACTTTGGGAGTATTAGCCCCTTTCTTATTGACCTGCATGTAGCTTTTCTTTTTTACTCCTATTTTCATCAAGAACTCCATGAATGGATGGGAGGTCAAAGCATTTGCATGGAACCCTAGGGAGATATTTTGGTTCCTTGGGGTTCTTCTTCTCTTCTAACATTCCGACAACCATGGTTAGGACTTGGGTAATCCTCAACACGAATCGTCACTTGGAACATGTTGCTATATATATATATATATATGGTATGGATTGTATGCAGGGAGTGATTCATTCTCCATCCAAGGTGGATGATTGAGAATGGACTTACTTCTATATTTGCTTTAATTTTCAGACTTTTATGCCATTTGATCATTAAACTATAATGTACTGGTTTCAATTTTTCTCTCCAAATGAACAACTCTCAACTTTCTTTGGAATTCGTTGAGATGTTTTAATAGAAAAGGGAATGTTGTGTTAATGGGTTCTGGACAAACATAATAGGAACGATCACATAAGATCTTCAAAAGAGAGAGTCCAAAATAAAAAATTAAATTAAATATTTATATAAAAAAATATAAATATATAATTATGTTTATATGTATAAAATTATCTAAAACTTAAAACATAAAAAAAAAATCACTTTTTAAGGTGAAAAATAGAGATTTTGATTATAGATATTTAATATTTAATTTTTTATTGTTTAAGATGATAATCTAATAATATTTTTTTTCTATTAAGATATTGTTTTAAAAGAAAAAAAAAATTTATAAATCTAACTGATTATAAAGTAAGATCCTCGTTTCAATAAATTGCACAAGACTCCTAAAATCTTTGAACCGCCACTAATTGTCATCTCTAAAAGATATATTTTTGTGTACATGTGTGTATATTTTCAAAGGATTAAGATTAAAAACAAATACTATGATATAACCGCTCTAGATCAATCTTCGGACTTGAATCTTCCCAAGTCATGTTATCACTAAATCAATAGTTTCTTGTTTTGTCTGTTTAATTCTATTCTTCCATGATCTAAATGAAGCTGTCTGTATTCGAGAAGATGATTGTGTTATGCTTAAGACATCACAGTCTGCTTCTGCCGCTGTGTCGATGGTGTCAGCATCTGTTGGTCGTCGAGGACCTCCGGGATTTAGGTCTGTATTTTGTTGATTGAAGTAACAGTTCTGTCGACCCAACATCTACAAAGTGGACAAGTAGAGTTTGAGTGCATGCATTCCATGTTTACAGGATGGTAGTTGGAGCAAGTCCTCTTTCATATCAAAGTCACCTAAGCAAACGCTGGCTGTACATAGATTTTAAAAAAGTGTGAAACAGTGAAAGGGATGCATTTTAGTACAAGACCAAGACATTGTACAGGTAATTATTCACCTAAGACTTGAATCAATACTTACCTCACACGAGTATTTGAAAAGAAATTCAGCATGGGATTGACTCCCTTTGTGGGAAATAAAAATTACTTGAATGATGAAAAACATTAAATTCTGGAAATTAAGAAATTTCTTAAAGTCATCATCTAGGCATTTTCAGACCACACTTTACTGATGGTCAATTTTCTATGATTCCTCAGGAGCACAGGGTGTAGCCGTGTAGGGCATATTGGATTATTAGACAACTATGATGTCACACAATGTAGTTCCAGAGGAATTAGAATTTTACAAGGTTAAAATAAGATTTTACGGTTGATTTACCTTAATATATTTATTACCAATCCGACATAATAAAAACTATAATTAAACTTCGATATTTTAATAAAAAATCAATTAAACTTCATCCGACCCTAAAACATAAAAAATATAATAAATATATCGAGATATAGAATTTTTACCCTAAATCCAATTCAGACTTTAATTTTTTTTCAATATTCAACCCTGATATTTTTAATAAAAAATATAGTTCTATAAGATTAGATAAAGACCCAACGATCTTATGTCAAATTGTCCCTGACCCCCTACAGTAATATAAACATCATCAAAATAATATTAAAAAAATCAGAAAATGTTGGTCTGATTATGCCCACTGTCCTTGTATCCTTTGGATCTTTGAAATCTAGTCGCTACTGTTAATTGATGTCCACTGAATTTAACGTGTTTTCAATTGAAAAGTCTGAGAGTCGAGTGACTAAATGCATAATTAAACAAAAGAAATGATACTCCAAATACCAGAACTTACTGCGTATCCCTTGTCCTTAACTCTTCATCAAATAACCCCGTTGGCAACTTATCTGTAATCTCCCTCTTCAAACTCAGTTCACCAGGCTGCATGCATGGTAATTAATTCCAAGCAAAAGCAGTAAATGCAAAAGTTACCAAACGAAGTAAATAAAGAGTAGTTACCGAGGGGTTAAAACGGGGCAGAATAGGTCGAGAGTTTCAAAGATTTGAGTCTCTTCTCTTTAGGTAAAACAAGTAAAACAAATAGGAAGAGACTGATTGAGAAGAGGATTGGGATTCAGAATATGAATGCTTGGTAGAGTTTGAGCTGAAGTGCTTGAGGATAAAGGTGAGGAGACGGCGCCGGCGGTAGCTGAGTTTGAGGAACACCCATCGCCCTATGTATACTGATGCTGAAAGGAGGGGGGAAAGAGCACTTGATTCTTGAAGACAAAGAAGACTACATGATGATAAAATTTAAATAAATAAATTTTGCCTACACTGAGTAACTTTAAATATAATTTTGTTATTTTAAGTTGTTTTTTTATCTAAATTCAAATTAAATAATAAATTTTAAATTAAGGTCACGACGATTTTTAAACAAGGTTGATAGTTTGAATCCAGACGTTATAAACATAAACAGATCTTGACAATAAAATTTGAGAAAGTCCACTTGAATTTTTTAAAATTTTTGAAAGTCTAAGTTAAAATTTTCGATTGTTGAAGCGTTTAATTTTAATTTTTTTAAGAAAGTGTTCAACTAAAATTTAAAAAGTTTGAGACTTAGTGAGAAATTAAAAAATATATATATTTTTAAATAGTTAAATATAATAAGAATTTTTAAATTTTATAGGGGTCGAATTAAAATTCTAAATTTTTAAAAGGTTAAATTGGGGGCAGGGCTAGCCTTCCCCTCGTAACCATCCACCCTTTGCTGTTGGAAAAAATTGGGTTAAAAAATTATTTTTATGTTAAACTTTTATAAAATTTAATTTAGATTAATTGATTAATAAATTAAAATATTAATAATTAAGCCGAAATATATAAGTAATAATATTAGTATAAAAAGAATTTTTATTATTTTATTAATAGATAAATAACGAGACACATCATCAACATAAGTCTAATAATACAAAAGTGCTTAAAATTTATTTTTCTACTCGCACGTATATTTATTATACACAAATTTTAAATTTTAAACTTTATACACTAAATTTTAATTAATAAATTTAAATTTAAATCTCTATACCTAAACTAAACCTCTATCTTCTAAAACTAAAAGACCTATATAAACTAAATCTTACATAATTTGTATATTAATATTTTTTTCCTAAAATTAATACAAATAATTAGTGTTTATGTGATACAAATTTATATTGTACTATAATTTATTAAAATATAAAATATTTTAAAGTATAATAATTATAACACTAAAAAATACTCTATTTATTTATCCTTTGATTAGGATGTAGGTGACAATCCCATCTAAAGATGGGTAAGGGTAGGGTCGGACTTTCGACCCACTTACACCCGATCTGAAAAATCATACCCGTTACCTAACTCGACTCGGATTTAGGGTAAAAGAATTCGACCTCACCTGACCCGATTTTTAAGCATTAAAATCTGACCCGACCTAAATCATTAAAAAAATTAAATTTTAGGGACTTAATTGTAAAAAAACAGTGACCTAATTGTATAAAAATATATATAAAGAGGGATCATTATTGTAAATATCTCTAAAATATATATGGGAAAATTATACTATTAATCCCGGGTCGGGTGAAATTTTTTCCACACTAAAACCGACCCCGATCTAAGATCACCCTTAAAAAAAATCTAACCCGACCTGATTCGAACCCAGACTTTTTTACCAAAAATCCGATCCAATTTAATTGGATTAGAATAAAATCTATCGAATTCGTGTTCCGTGTTCATCCCTATCCCACCCCTCTCCACTTAAAAACTGTGTAGGGCCCCCTTCATTCTCACGCTCACATCTTCTGAAGTAGTAAACATGAATGAATACTTTTCATGTGTTAAACAAATCTTACACTATTCATGCCAAAAAAATAAATGAATTAAAAAACATTATTCTATAAAAATAAAAAAAAAATATAAATATAAATGTATATTACATATGAGTAAAATTTTTCAAAAATATTATATTCTTTTTAATATTCTCTCGATTTATCTGATCCTACTTCAACCCTGATTATATTTAACCCACTTTAGTCGTAGAAACTACAATGTATGAACCCCTGAGTGGTTGATCATATATATGCTTTTTAGTCATGGTTCTCTGTTTCAATTCAAAGTTAATACGTACACTAAGGGAAGAAGTTAAAATATCAAATTCAGAAGAAAAAACTTAAACACATTTTAAAATTGAGAGGTTATTTATAATTACTATAGGAAATTTTAAATTTATTATATAGATTGAAGGGGAAATAGGTGAAAATGGAGGTCACAACCCCTTTTACGTACTAAATTAGGTGTTTAAAAATATTCGATTCGATCTATCTGATCTGAAAATTTGGATATTCGATTCAGTTTTTATTTTTAGAACGAATATCTGATACGATTTTAAGTTTTCTTAATCGGATGTGGATAATAATATTTCAAGTTTCGGATTATCCGAAATTCCGAAAATCCAAAATTTCTAATTTTCGTTAATATTAATCTTGTTATATTTAACAATTTAGTGATTGTTATATTCAAAATTTTAAAAATTGAAACTTTTATAAATGTGAATATTGTTGTATTTAGCAATTTTTTGTTTATTATATATATTCGAAATTCTAAAATTTTCATAAATACAATCCTTAAATTCAAAAAATTAGTTTAAGCAAATTATATTTTTGGATAATTGGATATTTGATTCTTCGATTCGAATATTTGATATCCGAATATGTGGATATCCGTTTTTTTCTGAATCGGATACAAATCAATATATCATCAATCCGAAAATTCGGATATCCAAAAAAATCGAATCTGATCCGCTATCCAACAATGAACGCCGCTATACTAAATAGATTCGTCCTTGTTTACACATTTGAGAAAATCAATACGAGATTAACAGATACAAATTGTTTGTCTCTTAATCGTGTTTTATTGGTGCTCTCACTTTAAATTAGTGGGTTAAGGGATTAAGGTTAAGGGTTGTAGTTAGAGTTTAGAAAATTAGGGGTAAGATATATTTTTAAGATATAGAGTTTATATTCTAGTAAAAAATTAAAATTACGATTTATAATTTAAACTTTAAAAAAAATTAAAAAAAAAATGAAATGAGTCGTAATGTAAAAGATTTCTACTTGAAATTAACTAACAGTAACATTTGGTTCATGTTTAATTATAGATATAATGTTTTTATCATTTAAATTGTGATTGTACGTGTAAAGGACAAAGCAATTTAGTGGATGAAAAACATTGTTTTTTTTTACTTTTAGTATAATAATATTTTAAGTTTTTTAAAATTAAATATTAATTAAATAAAAAATTTATTTATTTTAATTTCAAATTTAAAGATTTAATATATTTATCTTCTTATAATATTTAATCTTAATTATATCCTTGATACGAATTATATTTACTTGTGTTTGATTTAATTTTATATTATTTTTTTTTCATTTGATTTTTTTCTTTCAATCATCAATATCTTGATTAATTAGTTTATTAATTCAAATAAAATTATATAAAAATCTATTTTAAAAATAATAATCTCAATTTAATTTTTTATTCACACTATTAAAATTCAAACATAATTTTATTATAAAAATATATAAATAATAAATTTCTGATTTTTCATATGATTTTATCATTTAAATTGTGATTAAAACTATTATTTTCTTTTTAAAAATATAATGTAATGTAATGTATTGGTGACAAGACCTGAGATATGATGAGTGTCTCACAAAGTGGGAATAATGAGATAAGATCTGAAACTGCTACACTCCATCAGATTCTATACATATGATAAAAGGGAAAGAAAAAAACACAAATTGAAAGTGTTGCTGTGCTTTGGGAGTTTAAAATTATTTGATCCGAATGATTTAATTTAATGATTTTAAAAAATATTAAATATTTTTTTTAATAATCTTTTAAATAGATATCTATCAACACGGTTGTCACGTGATCCCACACTACATAACCTTCAAAAGTAGGAGAAAAGAAACAGAGAATAAAAATAAACACAAAAAATGGCAAAACATTGGTTTTCCAGTTGGATCCCCAACTTCAAATTATTATATTTCTATTGTATGTTCATAAAGCATTCTGGGGAGGAGAATCTTACAAGAACAAAAATGTTGGTCTCTTGGAGAGAATGGCTTTCCAGCAGCAGAGATGTTAGACATGGGCGCGGGTTTAACGTCGTACATAACCACAAGTTTACAGGTTTCAGAAAGAGACCTGCTACTATAATTACTAATGCTATCACAAACTGAAAACTATAACATAATAACTATAGAAACCGAAAATAGAATATCAGCAAACAAGGGGAACTATACAGCAATACTCTTGATCCACAAAGTTGCAGAGGACACCAATATGAAACACTCGAAAACCTAGCAGAGAACAAACAGAGTTTGAGCAATAGTCTTCTTAACTATCTCTATCTTTTTTTGCTTTCTCAATTGATTCCATGGCTGCTTCAAATGATTTCTGGGTAAAAAATTGAGATCAGTAGTGTTCTGAAGCAAATCTCAATCGAGTAAATATCGTCTGGTATCCAACAACATTATAGGTCACATCATTCAAACATAATTTCCTGTTACTTTGGGTTTACTAGTACAGTTATGTTGAAGGTAAGGCTTTACTATACAAGACAATGTAATAAACATAGACAAGATTGGAGAGAACATATAAGAGAACTTGGCATATGTATTGTTTACAACTATTTCAAAAACAATAAAACAATAAAAAGATATGAAATGGGAATGGATACAGACGAATACGAATCCAAGCATTGAAATTGTGCAATCTAACAACTTCAAATCTATAACTTAGAGCACCTGGGCATTTGCTTCAGTGATTGGTGTATAATCCCCTATTCCCTTTATTTACAAGAGCAGGGTCTAAGCATGTCAGATATCTAAATCCTTAGACTATGCTTAAAATGACAAAGATGCCGAAAAGGATAATATTCAAAAAAGAAAGAAAATACCTATGAAGGGCTAAGAATGCTCAAGCTAAATGATGCAGCTTCTATAAAAAAACGGAAGATTTCACTTTATGCACACATTGGACCATAATGGGCGGAACCCAAAGAAATTACTTCACTTCGTATGGTTTTCTTATTTTGTTGTACTTTATAGGCTTCATCAAATTGCCATTAATCTAGAATCTATATTTCTTCGAGTTAAGATTCCTATTTATTTTTATTTTATTGAGTTTCAAGTGTCAAGATTCTTTTCCCAACTTTCTGGTTTGCTGGAAGTTCGACGCTGTGTTTAGAATCTTAATCCAAGTTTAGCTTATGTAAACGGGCTTGTTTTTAAGTTCTGTATTTGGAGTATTAAGTTAAATGATAGAATCATGTTAAGAAAAAAATCTAGAGATGTGAGGATTAGGAAATTAGGAGGCTAAATAAATCAATGTACTCTTTCTATTAAGATATAGAATATTATCAATATTTTTTTAAGCATTCATGCACTCTGGTTATCTGATGAGTCAACTCGTAAGACACTCTAGGTAAGAAGCTTCATGCTATCTTCTGTTACATCAATTACATTTTCCTATGTTCTTCGATCCTCAAGGATTCACGGGAATTTTGCTTGGATAGTGGTATTGTGAAAAAGAATCTCTCAAGTGGGATGAGGGGAAAACTATTTCACCAAGTAGTGATGTTGGTACAGTGAATGGAGTAGTATCCGGGAAGACATGGCGACTTTCGAGTAGCCAGGAAGAGATGAAGACTGTGGAATATTTTTCAATTGAAACTCCAATGTCATCAGTCACTTCCCAGTGACTTCACTATTCACTGTAGCAACATCACTACTTGTGAAATAATTTTCCCCCCACTCCAACTTCATGAAATCACCCTTATCCAAGCAAAATTCCCAGAATTCACATTACAAACATGCCATCAAAATTACCCTCCTAGTTCCTCCCCATAGCATAATACACCCCAAAAGTTTCTACTTTTTAACAATAGAAAAATGTAGTATTACAGATTATATAGTGAACAATCCTGGAAGACAAGCTGTCATAAACGAAATGAACAGACTCAAAAGAGCAACAGTGGAAAAGAGAAAGGACAGAGCAAAATATACATACCCCAGGATTATGCATTTTCCATAGAGCTTCTCCGCTGTTATCAATTGCAACAAATCCACCATACAAAGCACTGCAGTGGAGGTCCTAAATAAGTCATTCATTTCTAAATAACCCAGTTCGGCATTGAGCAGAATTCATACTAAGGTCTAATTATCACTTTAATCTGTCTATTATGCTGAAATATAGAATTAATCTCTCTACCATAATTTGTATTCTGGCATAATTTGATTTTGATCCCCCACCCACACTTTTATAATCTTATCAGCAAGTCCAAACTAATAACACTGACATTTTTGCTGATCACTTTCTTGAGTATCTCAGATATTTTTTTAACAGTATTATCAATTTGGACTTAGAAGATCAAATCACGTAAAGAGGAACTAAATCGGGGATTAAAACCATAATTAGACTAATTCTTAATAAAATTAAAATTGAAAGGAAAACAATGGAAGAAGCAAGGAGATTACCCGGCAAAGACGAGATTGAGAAGGAAGGCGCGCGTGGAGAAAAATCGAAGCGAAATATGCCAGAAATTAGTGGTGGAACTTTGATGAGTATTTTTATAAGAATAAGAATTGGAAGAAGCGTATCCGGAGGCGGGCCGGCCGGCGTTTGTGTATTGGTGGGAATAATTATGATTATAAAATGCGGAGGAGGAGGAGGAAAGATTGTATTGAGCGCGCTTGCGGTCGTCGCTGAGTACCTCGTAGGCCTCGGAGACTTGCTTGAATCGGAGGATGGCGGAGTCTCGTACGGTTTGGGGCGAATGGGAGTGCTTGTCCGGGTGATATTTCACCGCCATCTTCCGAAACGCTTCCTTGATTTCGTCTTTGTTGGCGCTCCGATTCACGCCCAACACCTTGTAAAGATCCATTCTCTGTTGTGTTCGATTTGGCCTCCCTCTCTCTCAGTCTCGTAAATTTTCTTTCTGAAATTCCTTTTCCTTTTCTTCATCCACCATATTCCATACCATCGGCGTCGTGGCTCGCCCCTGTCCTTTCATCTTAATCCTCATGTATTTGTTTGCATCACACTCCTCAATCCATTTTAGGGATGGGCATTTTATCAGCCGATCGAGCTTCAATCTGATCCGGCTCGATCGAATCAAATTTTTTATAAAAAATTTAGGTTTGAGTTCAGACCAGAAGGTAAATTTTTTAAAGTAATATTAAATCGATTTTTTTTTATAAAAAATCCATTCTCATCATTAAAATAAAGTCAAACAATAAAGATAAATATCTTTATGTATTATAATATATAATATTTTCTTTTAAATTACTTTAATTAAATATTAATATAAGTTATCTACATTTAATATGAAATATATATATTTAAGTTTTATAAAAAAATAAATAATGAAAACGAGGAACTTGACTAGAATTCTCTCAAGAAATATTGAATATCACTGTCAAGTATCATGTATGGATTTTTAATTATTTTATCTGTAAAATCCTTCGTTTAAAAACTATGAATGTTAAATATATCCTAATTTTTACTTTGTTTTTGTTAATAGTTAATAAAATATTCTTAGAAAAATCGTAGACGAATATAAGAATAATTAATTATCGTAAAGATTATTTATTTATATTAATACAAATTTATAAATATTAAAAAAATATTTTATAAATGATTTACAACAATATCTCATATTTACAACAATATTAATAAAATATTCTTAGAAAAAAATAATTTACAACAATATCTCATATGTTCAAAATAATTGAGTAATAAATGAGAAATCGATGTTCAAAGTGATGTAGTTGTGAATTGAATAAGTGAAACCCTTTATTTTATATTGATGGGATAACTAAAGTGAAAAGTATTTATATATACTTACCCGTATTATAATTATTGAATGACTTGAATAAATATCGTACCTGTGTGCAAATATAAAGGGGAAGATTGAACCCATTTAAGTTATGATTTACTTATATGACGTGGGTAATATGAATATTTAGATTGATTAAGCCCTTTATAAATTTACAGATATTTTATTCATGTCAAGATAATTTTTAAGGATAATTTATGATTTTATTTAAATTTAATATTAAAAGATAATATATACAATTTACTAAAATATATCCGATTAAATATAATATTAAAATAAAAATTTTCTATTTTATTCTCACATTTAACATTTATCATTCCCCTATAAATAAAATGTTATTTTTTGCACAACTCAGAAATTTACAAATCTCTCTGGAATTTTCACAATTTTTCAGTGATGATAGAAAGATATTACTATGTTCATCGACCATCATTTTTAGCGGTTAGTTAACCAAAATCAGTTAGCTTACGTAAACTAAACAACTTGTAAAATCCAACTATTATATCAATTAACGGCAACTATTCATTTTATACATTATTATCTATAACTCATGATCCAAGAAAATATGAGATAACAAAAATAAATTTAAAAAATAGATAAATAGTTTATCAACCGACCTAATATACTTCATCAAAAATTTCAAAATTAAATATGAACCAAAAATATATACAACATGAAAATTGAGGTAAGGTAATTCCAAATAATATACAATTTTTTGAATTATCATTTTTATATCGATTAATTACGCATGGGTAATATAATTGTTTGTTTGTCTCAGCAATGATGTCAATTAAAGTTTTATGTGAAATTTTAAGCTGGTCCAAAATTTATTGTAATAAATACGTTGCTGGAGCTCTGATCTAATCTCTTGACCGAACTGAATTGTGTTTCCATTCCTCAATTCCAAAAGACCTGCTTCATTCGTTATAGCTGCCCTGTTCTCACTGTTTCAGTTCAAAAACCATGAATTTAAAAGCATCAGCTTATCAAGAAATTGTGTAAATTGGAGTCTAAAGACTAATACAACATACGCAGTTGTGGTCTGGAAGACAGAGTGTCCTAAATTCGGAGCATTCGATATCCCTAAGACGGGGCACCGAGGTATGAAGCAAGACGCAAAATGTCACTGAATACTCCACCAGCTGTTACTTGTGCACCGGCGCCTGGACCACGGACTATCAATGGTTGCTCCTTGTACCTTGTAGTTGTGAATGCTATGATGTTATCGGATCCCGAAAGCTGTGCGAACGGGTGAGTTTTGCTGTATCGTCGCAGCTCCACAACTCCCTTTTGATTAATGGCATCCACCACTCCAACATATCTTAGGACCTGCCAAAGAATGATTTGAATTTTGAAATCGCCTATGGAGAAATACCAGACATTGTATATAGTACACACAGGCAACAAAAAAGAACAATAGACTGTTTGTTCTCTAATGCAAATCCTAATCCACAAAAGTATGGTAATTTTCATGCTTTTCGGCAGTTTGAGGGGAAAGGTATATTTCCTACTACAATGAGCTTCAAAAGGTTCTCTAATGCATGCATTCATCTCCTTAGAATCAATTTTACTAACCCTAAATTAGTAAATAAACATGTACAACATAACAGAATATCTGCCCATCGAAATTCAGTCGAGAAATAGGCCAACATTCCTTTGTGCTTCACACTAACTTCTGCCCCTGGTTTTGTGTGACTCAAAATAGAAAGAAATTCTTTCATAAACGTCCCTTTCTTTTATCCACAAGATTCCTAGTCACCTTGCATTAAGGCACAATCTCAAAGCAGGCCTTTCTATTGCATTTTTAAGAGTTATATCCGGACTTACAGGCACAGTTGAAAAGTTTGGCGTGGTGTTATTATACAAGTACAACGTAGGGAAAACAATGAAATAGAAACTGAATACTCACTTCCCCCGATTTTTCAGCATCCTGTCTCTCCTTGGCTATATCATTGTCAAACTGAGGTAATTGCTTCATAAAATCCTCAGCAGATGCAGTAGCCTGCAAAGGCAGACGAAAGTACCATTGTCTTTTAGGTATCGAAAACATTACTCTTTAGTAACTCTGTAACACAGAAAGTTATCCCTTACTCTTAGTGGTTCTGGAACCAGGGTTTGAACAGGTATATCAGAAAGCGCCAACTTCAAGCCAGATTCTCTGGCAAGAATTATCACCTACAAAATGCAAATTAACATACGAACCTAATCTCATCGAAATGCGGTGAGCATAAAGCAGGAGCAGTTAAAACATGCAAGAAATGACAGTTCAACTTCAAGCCATCACAGTTATTACTAGCACTAATTTTAGGAATGATTTTTAACATTGATTTTTAGGACTGATTTCTAGAAGATTTTTCTTGATAGTTTCAATGTTTTCCCTGGTGGTATATAAAATACACAGGCTTGTACTAATGTAGTAATGTTACATGCAACTGCAAGTTATGTTCTTTTTATACTAACAAAAGGTATCACATTCCATTTCATGCCTGTTGGTCTATACATCCTTCTGCAAGTGGCAACTAGAAAGATGCTACAAACAGGAAAAAAACGATATAGAGAGATTCTACGACTAACTCAAGAGTTAGAATGGGAAAGAAACAACATAATCCCAACACGATCCAAAATGATTTGATAACAAAAACTTGAGAATTCAAACCCAACACACTCGAGTTTAAATTGAATAACATTTGAACTATCTTTTAAATATCAATTCGATATAAAAACAATAAATATAACACTGACCATTAGTCTATTAATAACCTGACCAATTACCTTAATCGCATATACAACTAAAGGAGCATAGAAAGATTGAACACTTACCTTTCTTCCAACATCAGTTCCAGACAGATCATCCCTGGGATCAGGTTCAGTATAACCTGCTTCTTTTGCCTCGGCTACCACCTCACTAAAGGTTCTAGTACCAGTGAAGTTGTTGAAAATATAACTCAAAGTACCGCTGCAAGTGAAAATACAGTATGTCAAAGTCAAACAATGCAAATTAGGAGATATAAAATTACATGAAAATATGACTAGCCTGAAAATGCCCTCAATGCGCAATATTCTGTCCCCAGTTTCAAGGAGTCCTCGTAAAGTGCTAATAATTGGAAGACCTGCTCCTACAGTTGCTTCATAAAAGTAATGTGTGTAGGACTGTCGCTGAAGAGCTCTCAACTTTAGGTACTGTATTCCACAAAATAAAAGCATATCAACAAAGCAGAAGGAAAAGTCCAGTAATACAAAATGTAATTAGAGAAATAATCAGAGATGCAATCAGATAGAAAGTGTCGGCAGAAACAAATTGCATCAAGCAAGATCACTAAGATAAACATTTTTCGTATAACATATACATATCAATACCGACACAAACATCATTCAAATACCATTTCAGTGAGGATGAACAGTAATAAATTAAAGGAAGATTGCAGCAATTGATCAGTAAAGAAAACAACGAAAATTGAACTTTTACAAGTTCTAATAGCCAAAATTACTAAAATTGATATTACCTTATCGAGCGGTCCAGAATTGGCCTTTTTGTTTGGAGTAATCACATGAATCCCTTTACGCAACCAGTCATGGTAACAGCTTGCAACGTTAGAGTCTGCAGTACAATCTACCAGAGCAGTATTTGGAATAAAGTGATTCCCATGCACATGTTGAGTAAATTTTTCTAGATCAGCAACTTGTCCTTTTTGCTTCAGAAGTTCCCTCCATCTTGACAAGTCAATACCACTGCAGCAACAGACGGATGAGTCAATTGTCGGAACATAATTCAGAATGGAAAAACATGTAATATCCTCTGGGTTTGGTAGAGTTCTATGCAGCTAGATCAGGGATTTCAAAATTTTTAGAATCGATCTGGTCGGATCAGTTTAGACTAACTGTGGAATCGGATTGCAAATTAGTATCTGATTGGCTAGTTGGAACTGTGGACCCCCCTGTAGCTTTCTTCAATCTGGTTCATGAGCTAAAGGAGCTAGTAGGTAATAAAGGCATTGTTATTAGACATATATCCAGGGTCTGTAACATTGAGGCTTGTGAGAAAAGGGCCATGGTGGCCGTAGATGCAACGGATGATGGTGATTTGTATGTGATCAGTGGTTAGGGATTTATTATTTGAATAGGATGTAAAAGATATTTTCCAGAGAGAACAATGTGTTTCTCTGTATTTTCTTATTATTGTTCAATATCAAATGATTACAGAATAAGCCTTTAAATAGGCTAAAATAGAGTTTTAATATAACTAAAATTATACTTTATCTCTAATTTAAATAATATTTATTACTAATGTAAATAAAACTTCTAATAAATCTAAACTACTAATTAGGAATAAATTCTAATTAAATATTAAATAAAAACTCTAGCACTTCGTTAACTTAGACTTCTCCTCAAGCTCTAACACTTGGATAACTAACACTCCCCCCCCCCCCCTCAAGCTGGTGAACAAACGTAGTAAAACACCAGCTAGAATCTTGGATGTGATGCCCTACTCTTTTTTCTTTTGTTGTTTCTTCGAGAAAAATACTCCCTGTTCTCAGGTTAGGAGTCTTTGATTTAGATGCTCCAACACGCGGTTCTTGACTTCTCCTTGTTCTCAGGTTAGGAGTCTTTGATTTAGATGCTTCAGCACGCGGTTCTTAATTAAAAAATTTGATATGAATGATGTACGAAGTGATCAAAAGAAACTACACTCCCCCTCAAGCTGATAGTTACACAGACTAGATTTTCAGCTTGGATCTTTAATGTAGAATACGTAAAGAATATTATCTAGTTTTCAAAGCTAAACTATAACTTTTTCATCTATCTTTTTGGATGGATGGCTAAGATAAAACCAAATAGTTTTTAAGGCTAAACTATAACCTTTTTCCTATCTTTTGGAATTGATGGCTAAGATAGAACCAAATAGTTTTTAAAGCTAAACTATAACATTTTCATCTATCTTTATAATTGGCTAAGATAGAACCGTTAAATAAAGAACCAACAAAATTAAGCGAGTAAAAATTTCACCATAAATGTAAGGCTTTCACGAGAGAGAAGCCAATGAACGAGTGTGGTCTAATGATAGCAGCGGAAAAAATGATCTGTATCTGAAAAATCAAATCATTGATTTGTTTCTGATTACAAATGGCAACAATGGTGACAACATCAAGACCGTTATTGGCTCTGATACCATGTGAGAAAGGGGCCATGGTGGCCGTAGATGCAACGGATGATGGTGATTTGTATGTGATCAGTGGTTAGGGATTTATTATTTGAATAGGATGTAAAAGATATTTTCCAAAGAGAACAATGTGTTTCTCTGTATTTTTTTATTATTGTTCAATATCAAATGATTATAAAATAAACCTTTAAATAGGTTAAAATAGAGTTTTAATATAACTAAAATTATATTTTATCTCTAATTTAAATAATATTTATTCCTAATGTAAATAAGACTTCTAATAAATCTAAACTACTAATTAGGAATAAATTCTAATTAAATATTAAATAAAAACTCTAACACTCCTCGTTAACTTAGACTTCTCCTCAAGCTCTAACACTTGGATAACTAACAAGGCTAATAGGCAGCCAAGTAGGGAATCAGGTAATTGTTTTCACTGCAGGTTGGGGCTCTTTTCAAGCTGTTAGATTGGGTACTCTTTTCCCCCCTTTAATAGGAAGGTTTTTTGAATGACGTCCACTTACCTTTCAAAAAAAACTTCTAAATTATAAAAACAGTTCATCAACAAGTACCAACTGTCAAATTAAAGGAGAAAACAGTGAGTTCAATGGTGAAAACTGTAGAAAACAGAGGAAAAATACTCTGTTATACTTGATATTTTATTGATAAAATAGTACCTATTTATAGGTTACAAAGAGAGTCTAATCAAGGAAAAAATCACACAAAATCAACAATTACAAATTCCTAAAAATTAGCAGCTAGATATTAGGAAATATAATTCTCTAATTTAAACTACTTAATAAGATCAAATAAAGATAAAATATAATTCCTATTTTATCTAAAACTCCTACAATATAAAGTTGTACATACTAACTAACACTCCCCCTCAAACTGTGTATATGTTGTATATACCCAGTTTAGATGTGAACTCATCAAAATTCACTCTTGGAAGTGCCTTAGTGAAATGTCAGCAATCTGGCTTCTGGTAGGAATATAGTTTAGTTGTGCAATATATTCACTTTCTCATAGATAAAAGAGCCTATCTATTTCAATGTGTTTGGTTCTGTCATGTTGCACTGGATTCTTAGCAATACTCATCGTTGATTAGCTATCACTATATATTTCGAAACCAGTCTTTTCATCCAACTACAGTTCTTTGAGAAGTCTCTTTATCCACATTCTTTCACATATTCTAAGAGCTAATGCTCTAAATTCTGCCTCGACACTACTCCTTGATACCACAACTTGGTTTTGCTCCTCCAAGTAACTAGATTGCCCCAAACATACGCACAGTAACCACTAATTGACCTCCTATCAATAAGCTCACCATCCCAACTTGAATCAGTGTAAACTTTCACTGTTCTGTCAAGATTCTCCTTGAAAATTAACCCGACACCAGGTGTGAACTTTAGGTGCCTTAGAATTCTATATTTCTATTAATTACCTCCAAATGTTCTTCTCGAGGATCCTCATGTGTTGACTTGTAATACTCATTGAGTATGAAATATCAGGCAGGTTTCTTTGTCAACTAGATTACAAGTTACTTCTTTGTTGAACCTTAATTTTGGATCCATAAGGGTCTCGGTTGGCTTGCATCCAAGCATCTCAGTTCCTGTAAGAAGGTCTAGGATGTACTTCCTTTGATTGATGATTAATCCTTCACTTGATTATAACAGTTCTAAGCCTTTCAAAAATTTAATTTCGTAACAAGAGTAAACAAGATGGTTTCTTCCTAAATATCATTTTAACAATATATCTGATATATATGACTATTTCTATGAATGCTCAAGACTTACACTTCACTTAAAAGCATTGTCCTTGAGCCAGTAATCCCATAACACGCAAATCAATGTTAAATTCTTCCTTGAGAACTGCCGCCTGCACAAAAAAATCGACCACTCATTTAAGTTCAATAAGATCAGAAATGACCAAAATTTCATCCCTAGCCAATACTACTGCCACCAGAGCAAACCCACAGATGCCCAGGTCAAAACGATTGAAAAGTTCTGTTCAAAGAATCCCAAGTTTGGCATGGATGTATGCGATGGTAGTTTAATTTCACTAGGGGTCTAAGGAAACCAAATTGAGATGTCCTGGGAATTACTTAAACTTGACTAAAGCTTGATTGTATTTTATTTCTCATACTGGAGTTTGGCTTTATATGCAAGCTAATCTGGTTACTCAATGCTGCTAACTCAGGTAAAAACAACTGGCAAGTCAACTGAGTAACTAGCAACCGACTCAATTCAATTACATTAGTATTTTTTTCAAAATGATTGATCAATCACAAGAATATTCACAAAGGTTAACCCAAAGACCAACCACCACACAAAAATGATTTGCACATGTTACTGCATCTTTATATTTACTTCTGCAATGTGTTTATAGAAGAGATAGTAATAAAACAAGATTATTGAATGTTCAAACACAAATATTTGCAAGAAACAGAAGAAAAATAAATAACTAATACTTCTTCTGCTACCACACCTGATCCCTCAACTGATCGAGTAACGTCGCACCAATCAATCCAGGTCCAACGATTCCCATTGCTATGGTTGTCCTTGAAAGGTAAAACCTTGAATGCACAGCTCTTAAAGCCCTTATACAATCTTCACTCTTGAGAACTACTGTGATATTGTACTCGGAACAACCTTGAGCTATAGCACGGATGTTAATATTAGCCTGTATTGTGATATGAGATGGGGAAAAAGGAAATAGTAAGTTATAACGTGAGTATTAAATATAAACATATAAGAATACAAAGTATTTGTCTGAAAGGATCTATAAGGAACTTTCTACCTTTGCCAGAGCATTGAAAAGAGTTGCACTGACTCCAGGAGTGCTAGCCATTTTCTGGCCAACTGTTGCTAATATACTACAGTTAGGAATGACTGCAACCTGAGAAGGACCACTTATTTGAGAAAATAAACTAGACAAATAGGATCATATTAATGTAGCAAAAAGGTAACTGAATCCAAAATAAATAACACTGGACCCTTTTTCCATCTATAATCAATATATATAGCAGCCAAGAACAGATTTTGAGTTGAAACAGAAGCAAAGTTTTACCCATGCTGACAATTAGATACACAGGTTAGCAATGTTTAATCAAGCCTGATGCTGTGCTGCGACCAACACACTAGATATTGCCCAGAACAGCAGACATGAAGATAGCTTATATTAGAAATATTAGCAAGGTTTTAAATACACTGTTATGCATATTCCGAATTCAACCTACAAAATGAGTTTTGAACTAGTACAATTTTGTTTCCATGACTCAAATTATAATGCCAGAGTCCCAGGACCTAGACAAACCCAAATGATTTCTCAGCAAATTGACTCTTCACAAGTTTCTCTGCTAATTACTAATTAGACCAATTGTTTCCTATGATAAATACCAAAAGCCAAATTACATCAATAATCCAAAACCTATACAGTCTTTCAAAAAAATTGAAAAAACTATATATGATGGTTTGCACAACGGTACTAGTTTTAGGAAAAATTTACTGATTTTGAAATGATTGTAACAAGCTTGCGACAAGGATGAGTACTCAAAAATAGGAAAGAAGTTACACAGGTGTTTATATTTTCCATATTTTTGAGAATGAGACTTATCCAATTTTTACTCGTTTTTTTCAGTAATCAAGTATTTTAGTAAGAAAAGAATACAGACTTGTATGAGACAAATTTCAAGTTTAAAACAGTGTATCTATATGCATTGTGAATCTCTTATCTATCTTATCTCTATTGATACAAGGAACGGAAAGCCCAGAAAGCTAGGAACTAAGGGTTTCCCTGAAACATTAAAAGTGTAACAGTAGCCTTCTCACAAAATTATATATTTTAGTTGAGAGATTAAATTATTTAAGACTATTTCATATTATATTTCATGGGTTTATTTGTAACAGTTATTTATATTTTAGAACATTGGTTATTTAATATAAACTTGTAATTTACATCTTTTTATCTGGTTCTGAATTTAGTTATAAACACCTAAGTTATTTCAGTTTGAATTAGGTTTTGGATGATTAATATTAGGGATATTATGATATTGAACATTCAATTTCTCTCGATTGACTTGCTAGTTTTCTCCCCTAGTTCTCTTTCTATAAAAATCTCCTTTGTTTCTCTTTTGTTGCTTCCATCTTTTTCTTTCCCCTCTAGATCTTATATTTACTGCATTTGCCTTACTTCTGGAACATCAGTTATGCTTGTCTAATAACGAAGTCCATATGTATGTTTAAACTAAAATAAGCACCTGTGAAAGACGTCCAGCATCCAAAGCTTGGCGGAATCTAGACTGCAAAGCCTCAGCAACTGCTTTTACCTCCTTCTCAGGCACAGCAAAACAGACCGAATGCTCACTACTAGCCTGCATCAATAGTGAGAAATAAGCATCCTATGCATAACAAGAATAGCAATAACTGGAATTAGAGAATGTAGGCACCTGGGATATCATAATGACATTAGCCCCCACATCTTTCACCACACTAAAAATGGCATTAGCTGTACCAGGAACACCGGCCATACCAGTTCTACCAAAAGAAAATTAAAGGTGCAGCATAAATATGACAACAAGAAATAATGCAGCAGAACATGACATTCATGCAGAAAATCGTACAGGAAACATACCCTTCAACATTTACAAGAGCCAAATTATCAATAGTTGCAAACCCCTTGACTGGAGAATCTAGGTTTTGACCATCTACATCTTCACTTGCAGTACGGCAGATAGTTGTTCCAGGAGCAGAGAGATTGAAAATATTCCTTATCACAATTGGAATATCATATCGCATCACAGGTATAATGGTACGAGGATGCAAAACATTAGCCCCAAAATATGACTGCATAGTTACATTAATTTATCTTAGAAATATAACTAGAAAGTTATGACACTTCATCAGGTAACAAAAAAGAGCCGTGAGGCCTACCATTTCCCATGCCTCTTGATAAGACAATTTCCTTAATATCACAGCTTCACTAACTGCAAGAGAAAAATTGTTCTTTACCATTACAGTCAAACCTCAATTTATATTGTATTTAAAGGGAATATAATTGTAAGGAACCCCTGACAATAGTAAATTGAGGATCGCATCTAGCCTAATTCATTGTGTCTAAATCAGTATTTTATTAAAAAAATTAGATGAAAGAAATACATGTGTTAGCATCTTCCATCAATATTTTATGAAAATTTAAACAAAAAAGAGATCCCAACGAAACTAATATCCTTTTTATTTAAAAGTAATTCAAAATATATATTTCCCCCTCTAAAGAATTCATTTGATGCATGTTAAAAGTTAGTGGCTGATATGCTAAGCTGAACTCACGCAGGGGTGCCAGTTTGGATGTTAGCTGCTACTGGTTACATAAAGGTTGAATAGGATTTGCTTTTAGTAGTCAGATAAGTCATTAATGATAGTTAAGCATGTACTAAAGACAAAATACAGCAATAAACAAGTATCTCGCTTTCTCAATCTTTTTCTTTTTCTTCTTCTTGTTGTGTTGTTAAGAAAACACTAACAGGATCATGTCATGGGGCAATTGACAGGGAAGCCTATGTCAATAGTCTTCCCTTTACCTCAACCCCTGTAACGACCCATTCCCATTGGCAATTCAACTCTTGAAAGGAAGATTGAAACCTTAAGACTCCTTACAGAGAGTCCCAGAGCTTTAAGGTTTATTCTTCCATATGTAAGGACCACTCCTATAACATAAATAAGAAACCTATTCTAAAAAGGAAATAAATCAACAGAAATCAAAATCAAGGAACCTAAGCCTTAATTAGAGATTCCATAACATTACCCCCTCCAGCAGAAAGAGCTTGTACTCACACTTGAAGTCAGGATAACTTAACGACATAAACAAACCACTTAAACAAATAAGATCTAAAACATTCTCTATAAACAATCCCAAAGGATGAGAGGTAATGAGACTGAATGCACACAAATGGCCAATAGCCTACCTTTTCGAGGGTCTGCACTATAGACACCATCAACATCTGTCCATATTGTAACTTGGCGAGCCCTAAACAGAGCACCCATTATTGCAGCAGAGAAGTCACTTCCATCCCTCTTTAAAGTTGTAGGAATATTCTGAGGTGTACTGGCAATGAATCCAGTAGCAATAATTATCTTAGATGGACTCTGTGAAAACCATTTTTCCAGTTTTCTTTCGGATTCCAAGAAATCAGGATCGACCTGGTTAGAGTTGGTGGGATTTACAATAAGGACCTCCCTTGTATCCATCCATTTGCAATCTAGCCCATTCTGTACCAAAATTCATTTCATAATTCATCAGATAGCAACCTCAAAAGTTATAATTAACCAAAACATAGAAACACATACCTTTCTAACAACATAAGATAACATTTGAGCAGACCATAACTCCCCATGTCCAACAACAAAATCTGAGAAAGATTCCGTGACATGACCAGCTGAAACGGAGGAAAAGATAAGCATATAAGTTTACATGACAAGAAATACTCCATTAGAAGAAATATGACTGAGAAACAGAATAAAAAATACCACAAAACTGCCAAGAGGTCAAACTATGGCATGGATAACTCAACAAAAGTAACAAGAATTAGAATCTAGAACTCGACCTGAAAATGAAGTTAACACAATTATTTGACTAACTAAACTCATGAATTTAGCTAGTGAAAGGGAAAACAACTTAATAAGTGCATCACAACAATGACAGGAAATATATGTTTCTTTTCATCCTCCTCTCCTGGAAACAGAGACTGATGATAAGGTTATTTGAGCTGAGCAGTAAACATAAAGCCAAATCTTAGAGTCTGAACAAAGTACGAAGTTGAAACAATAAATGCAAAAGGAAAAGCCAAAACTGAAACTCTGGTAAAAGTAACCAACCCATTTAAAATAATGCCAACCATGTCAAACAAATTCTTTGTTTTGCTAATCATATACCTGAACTGAATTTCATATAATTATTTCCAGGAACACGTTAAAACTTGCAACTAAATACAAAAAATGTAAAACACTAAGGGAGAGAGAAAAGAAAAATCTAGCATTAAGATTCAAGTAAGCAAAGCTGTTTCAATATAATTACTTGGAATAGAAAAATATGAGCCACATTATCCGCATAAATTTTGAAGATGTTTTTAGCTTTTAATTATTGTTGTTGGACCAGGCTGAAAACTCTATCATTACTAAACCAACAAGAACCCGATTCTGCCGCCCATTCACATGTCATGTTTTACAACGAATCTAAGAAAAAAATTAAGTAAAGTATCAAGAAATTACTCAAATCTTAGGATCACCATTTTATTGAAATAAACATTTATGAGACAGAAAAACAAGGTTAACCTAAAGAATATAAATTTTTGCCATTACGAACTTCAAAAGAATGATGTTTAAGGTGGGACATAAGGTCAAGATAGATTAAATACATAATTACCTGTTCAAGTGATATGGAGGTTATGTGATTTTAAAATGTTATAAACAATTAGTACAAACCATTTTCTATAACCAAACTAACCGATGGATTAATTGATTGTTGGAAAACCCATGAAAGAAATGAAAAAAAATAACAATGAGAACAAGTTTTATATATGGCATTTTGAATGCAATTGATTAACTCCTAAAGAACAGGTTAACATTTCGATTGGATGCTATAAAATATTGACGTCCTTGGCTAAGAGGGACAGAATGAGGTGGGAAGGAAAAGAAAATCACAATGACTACAGCAAATGCACTTGGTAAATTTACAAATTTAACTGCTTCTGGTTCGAAAATAAATTGAGCAGCCATCAGCACCACTAGTGGCTTTTTTCAACTCCTATGAACAAAGACAAAGTAACAATCGATTTAAACTTGTCTTTTGATGATTTGTTAGATATTTTCCAAGAAAAATATATTTAATATAGCCTATGAAAAACACATTTATCAGCACATTAACAACACTGTCCTCGTTTAAGCTAAATTAGCAAGCAAACATACAAAAATGCACTAATCACCCAACTCATTTTGGTCTATAAGTGATGTCAACAGAGGTCAGAGAGAGTGTTCTCCTACCTATATATATTGCACGAAGCATTGCTTTGAGGTTACTAACATCATGATGCAGTTGAGATAAGAAAGTAGCAAGATCATCTCCGTCAAGCAAATCACGTGCTGTAGAATTATGCTTTTCTAAGACAGCATCCAATGCAGAAATGTAGGAATCATCTCTTGATTGTGCCTTGTTGATAAGGTCATACATCATATCTGTCACCTTAGACATGGCTGATACCACTACCAACTTTCTTTCTGAAGCGTCACTAACAATTATATCCGCAACATTCTTGATCCTCTGGGAAGTTCCAACACAAGTGCCCCCAAACTTATGGACAGCCCACATGTCTCCCTTGGGTAGATTTACTTTATCCGTTGATTTCTCTACAGAGATATCTGTAAATGAGAGGGGAAATAAAAATGTAACTTTTAAATGTCCATAACCAGTACTAAATAACCTACAAACTTTTTGATTAAGCTAATATGCCAAGCATGACATCAGGCCAACCTTAATTACAGTGTTCATCACAGAAGATATTTTCTATTGGTTGAAGAGGCGAACTAGTCATTGCACTAGATCAAATAACATATTAAAGTCAAACCATGTAGTTTTATTTCAGAAATTTAGTCTCAACATTTGTTGGAGTTGAATTGAACAAATTGCATACAATGACGAAATTTAAAACATAGGTTCAAGTTAAGTATTATTAAGGTAGCAATGAGACAAAAATTGGGCTGATATAGCAACAATATTACAAAAATTAAATTAAAAATTAATAAAAACATTTGCATTTCTTTCATTTTTTTTGTTATCTCCTTTTTACTCTTTACAGTTTGAAGCCAGAATTAATTCCATGTCTCTCTTAAGGAAATTATACATGGTAAAACTAAATGGAGTACAAAGGTGGATCAAGGTAAAAAAAAAGTCCAAAGGTCAAAGCTGTAAAATAATGCCTCCAGTACTGATTAACATTTAGATCATTTTAGCAAAACCCAGCTCCTAAATCAATAAAAAAAGAGATTCAATGCCCATTGACACATACAGATAAATTGTTACACAACAAATACATTCCATAGAAGTATGTCTTATATAATGTCTATATCCGATGGTAGCAACTGCAGAAACATCAGTGATAGGTACCAGAGAGAAAAATGAAACAGATTTCAAGAGTAAATATGCAAAATGAATCCAAAATTTGTTATTAAAACACGATAGAGGACTACAACATGTAAAACAAACCTGATACTGAAGCCTGGGCACAAATAGTGAATGACTTCCCTCTTTCAAACCGAGAACTGATATTTAATCTGGAATTTACAGATGTACGATAAACTCCTTAATGTTTAAGTAAAATATAATAACAGAAAAGCTAACTGGATAAATACAGACAGGTTTTTGATGACAAGTTCACAAAAATTACCCAGATCCTCCGTATGAGCCACTCAAATGTTTAAATTGATATTACGGCGGTAAAGAAAACAAGGGTCCACGTTTTCAATAAGCAATTAGCCTAGGCCTATGTTGCTTGAATTGGCTGAATCTCAATTGTGGATACATATTTGAGCATTCAGCACACCAATAACCTAAACCTATATCAGTAGGACTTCCACCAAAGTTATCCATAGCATAAGGCAGATTCTAGGCATTAAGGTCCTTACAACACCATAGGCAAAAAGCATCAAAAACAAAAGCACTCACTGAAGTAAGTTAGTAGGTTCTAAGTTGGTTAATGTAAATAAATCAGGAGTCAAGGTTGTAATTTCTCAAACACTAAAGCAATAGTAAATAACAAGCCAGTGTTATATACTATATGCTTTTCATTAATAGCTTTAGGACTTCAAGATTTGCTTAGAAACAAAGCCATAATAAAAAATACTTGAATTAAAGTAGTAAAAAGTTCAACCATAAAAATTAAAATAAAAAAAAAAATCGATCCATACTGAACTGAAAAAAAGTCCATTTGTTATTCATAAACGTTGGCACAATATAAATATTATTCACACTGTTCCTCTCTCTTTTTTTCTGTCTTTCTTAGCTTTTTTAATAAGAAATAAGCAAATCAAATCTAAATTTGGAAGCAAGAGCAATCTATACAACCGCTGTCCACTTTTTTTTTATCTAATTGAATCTGAGCTACACATACCTACAGTCTTCGTCGAAAAAAGGCCAAACAGTTTTTACCTCCATGAAATCAAAAACATTAAAAAGGAAAAACACTTCAAATATACTTGAGCATGAAAAGCAAGAAATAAATAGATAAATAACGCGTTATAAGGAGCATTTGGTTAGCAGTAAGCATCATTTCCTGAGACCAAACGGAGAAGAAATAGTGTTACCACGGAGTGAGTAAGTAGAAATATTGCGGATAAAAGTGAAAACCTGGAAAGAGGGAAAAGCTTGGGAAGAGAAAAGGAGCGGCATTGAGGAGAATGCGAGGAAGCATAGATCTTCCGCTTAGGCAATGAGGTGGATGAGAGGAAGCTTGAAGAGTCTGAGATCTTGGCTGAGAAGTCCGCCATTAGCATCACTTCCAAGTTCCTATAGTTACCACAACAACTTCTCCGAGCAGAGCAAGAGTAGAAATCTTTGTTTTATTCTCCTTTTTAATGGCTGCTGCTTTGTCGTTTGTATTTTCGATTAGGGATATAAACAGCATTCCATTTAAAAAAAAAAATTATATCAGTGGCATAATCAATTAAATATATTTATTTAATTATTTTTATTTTATTTTATTATTAAATTAATCTTTATTTAATAAAAATATATAAAATAAAAAAATTAATTAAATAAATATATTTAATTGTTTAGTGTCATAAATACCGTAATAGAATAAAATAATTTATGATATAATTTTTTAATATCATTTATATTTTAAAATTTTAAATATATTTATTTTTAATTTAAGGAATAAAATGATCCATAATATGTCAAATTTTATTATAAATAAATAATAAACCATAAAACTCGTCATACTAACTTATTATCGCATCTCACTTAGTCCCCGTGAAAAATCACTTGAAAAAAATATGACATGGAAAGATGGGTAGTTCTTATTGATCGGTCCCATAGACACATGGTGGAACTAACTCATGATATAATTTTTCCCGTTTAGCAATGCTTTAGAAATTAGCTTTTGGTTCTAAAAAGCTTGTTTTAGGTCAAAGGCATGCTAAACGAGTAGTTTTTTTGGGGGAAAACTATGTTTGAAAGTGTTTTTCAATCCAACTAAAATTTTTAGTTTTTACGGTTAGAAAAATACTTTTGAGAATCAAATTACAAATTTAACATTCATTTACTATTGTTTTTTTTATAATTTATAATTTATAATTTTTATAAAGATATAATTAATAAAATATTTTTAATTTAAAAAATATATATATTAATTAAAATATTTTAAATTTATTATATTTTCATAGAATATATTAAATTATTAGAAAAATATATATGTTTATTAATAAAAATATTTTTATGATATTTTATATATTATAACATTAAAAAAAATTAGGTATAGTTTATAAATATAATTTACATTATCATGTTTAAAATTGTCATTTATCTTATTAAAAACATTTTTTGACAGTAATACTAAACACTTTAAAATCTTAAATCCAAAAATCTAAAAAAACATTTATAAATAACTTTTAAAAGTACTTTTTCACTGTACCTTCTAAAAACAATGTTAAACTGACTCTTAACCTCACATAAAAAAATATCAACAACACCATGTGATTCTTCGTTATAATCACTACTCTAGTCATTTTATCTTGTGTATCTTTCTCATTAAGGATGGACTTAGGAAACGCTAAGTGTGCCATTGTATTCTTTAAAATTTTTAATTTTTATATAATATTTTTTATTGATAACATTATTTTATATCTTTTAAATTTTTATAATTTTATATTCTTTATATTTTTAATATATTATATATATGAAATTTTAAGTCTCACAAGTTGACAAGACATTATCTAGTTTTTATGATATTGTGCATTATTATTTTATGTGATGTTTTGTTTCAATAACATTTATCTATCGAGCGAGAACAAAATTTATGACATCAACCTTTCTCTGATTTTCTCTTTCTCGTTATTATCACATCAAATGTGAAACTTATAATAAAAATTGATTGTGATTCAGAAGAGATTATACTTCAAGTCATTCTCGTCACGTTATCTATGAGATTAACTAATTAAATATTTTTATTTTATTAATTTTTATATTTCATCTTTTTATCAAGTAAATTTCTATTAATATTTACTGTAAATTAAATTAAAAAATAGTTTATCCTTTGGTAAAGAAAAAGATGAGGTAAAAAATTTAATAAAATAAATGTATTTATAGATTGGTCCTATAGATGACGTAATGAGAATGATCCATAATATAATTTCTCAATTTAAAATATATTTTTAAAAATTATTTTATTTCTTTTAAAATTATATTATTTATTAAAATTTTAAATTTTTAAACAATCTAATTGTACATCATATTTCATTTAAATAATATATTAAATAAATTTAAATTTTAAATTCAATACTTATTTTTTTAAAATAATTTTAAAAATAGGATGAAATCTATTTTTCTGTGAGATATATCAACTTTCGAGAGAAATGAGGCTTATTTTTTTTCAAAATTGGTTGAATATTGTAGTTGATTTTTTTTATTTAAAAAATTGTTGTACATCTCAATTATTTAAAGATCTATAACACTTTGAATAGTGTCATTTTTAACGTCGGTTGAAAAAGAATTCGACTTTAAAAAAAATTAAAATCGATTGAATTACAATCCAACTTTATAAAAAAAATAAAATAAAATGTTGAGGTTAGTTGAATTACAACCCGACCTCATAAAAAATTATAATCAATATTTTAATCTTATATTTTAGACTAAATTTATATACGATGAGTTAAGTATAAGTGACGTCTTAATATTTTTATATTTATTGGTTCACATACATAATAAATTAAAAAATATTTAGAAAATATTATCTATGAATAATATCTTTTATCTAGATCGTTATATAAAAATAGCTTCCTTTACCTACACTATAAAAATCTTATATATCATTAAATATCCTCAAATACTTTCTATTATCAGAGGTTATTTGAATTATTCTCCCAAATTTATCTTCATCCCTTCCCTTACGTATTTAAAAAAAATTAAGTGTGGTGCCATCGCCTAATTAATTATTCTCAGATATTCGCCCTAGTTGTCGGTGGTAAATCAGAATACCTTTATATTTATATACCTACTTGCATTAATTAAAAATTTTAAGTTTTAAAAATAAATTAATGGAATTTATCTTATTATTTATAAAATTAGAATTAAAATTTATAATATTATTTTAAAAAATAATATTTTATCTCGTTAGATCAATTAGTTATTATTATTATTATTATAAATTCTTTTTATCCTTCTGAGTACTCCCAGCTTTATTTTTCCTACGAATTTAGATTTATCCCTGTCTTTGAAATTAGGTTCATCTTGGATTTATCTTACGTTTTCAAAGCTTTAAATGAATCTATAATGGTAGGTTTCATGAATTTACGTTTTCGAAACTACTACGTTACTGGGTCACCTATGGCTATGGATGGTTTCAAATGAATTTTCGCTTTGCCAGGGATTCATAAGCTTATTTGAGGATTTATACGTGCTAGTTTTGAATTGATTCTGATATGAGATATTTTATTGTCGAAAATTATTCCCAACTTGGTTTCAAGCCAGACCTAACAAGCCCTCGCGGCATATTGTATAAAAGGGCAGAATTAGAATTTATTCAAAGATTTTAAGTATTAATGTAAGTATTTTAAGAAAAATTATTAAGTAAACTCTGTTTATCACATTATCTGTGATCTCAAGTAATCAGAATTGTTTATCTTAATTTTTTTAAGGTGTATCATTACCTTTTTCTTACATGTAATTAGTGAGTAGTTATTAGGTAAATATTTAAAGATGAACGATTTTAATTGCTTGGACCACGGATGATGTGGTGAATAAGGTTCACCTAATAATCTCTCGTATTTTAAGTTATGTGACATTAGAATTCACTTGGAGTATATGTTCTTAAGGTTGTATGATATCGAGCTTCACTCCATATTTATATAGTATAATGGCTATGTGTTTTATGAGATTTATGCATTATTGTTATTTGTTATGTGTTTAGATGATTAAGAGACATAATATTTAGACTGTATTACCATAATATCATTTTTAATTGTATACTCATATTTATGATTTACAAAGTATTGTTGAGAGAAAGTATATTCACTTAGTTTTGTTAACTCAACGTTTGAAATTGTTTATGTTCACAGATTAATAGATTGACGTACATTATTGAGCATCATTGGAGTAAGACTTCAACAACGATTTGTTCGAGTATAATACTTAAATTATTTGGACCACGTATTCATAGGACACTATGTTGTACTATAGCTCTTATTTTTTAGATTTTAAATCATAAGTTGAATACTTTTAATCATGTATTTTAAATGAAGTTCTCATATAATGTTTTTAATTATTTATCTAAATTGAAATATTTTAACTTAATGTTCTTTTTAGAAATGAATGTAGTTTGGGCTAAACTATATTAAAAATTTTACGGTAACAAGTTAGGTTTAAGACCTAAATGTGTGACATACGTGTTGAGGGTTAAATAAAAAATAAGGTAAACTTTATTAGAGGTCTCTTATATTTAGGACGCGTTCTATTTTGGTCACCTAATTTAAAAATAATTATTTCTAATATTTATGTTTTCAAATGTTACTATTTGGATCACTTGATTATTAACCTCTGTTAATACGCTGATGTGACACTTTAATAACAAAAATTAATTTTTAATTTAACCCCTAAACTTTCAAAACTTTATTTTTACTATCGTATCTCTAACTATTATGATTTTGCTCAATTTTCTCCTCCAGAGAGCAAATAAACAGCATAACTTAATAGTTTGTTTCACAATCAAAAGAATAAATTCAAAATATATTTGTTATGTGGCATTCGTGGCTTGGGCGGAGCCACTCTTTGTAAAGGGTGGTCAAATGATACTCAAAATTTTTTAGTCCACTTCTTTTCATATGATATATATATATAATTAAAAAAATAACACTATTTTATAAATAATTGACACCCTCTAAATATAAATCTAAAAAATAACACCTTTTAGATAAATTTCTAACTCCACTTCTGATTCGTGGTATAAAAGAGGTTAAGTTATGAAATAATCTCTGCCCATGACATGATCTATTTTCAATGTTAATTATCTGGTGTTTCCTAATTACCTTTCTACCGTTTATTTTGTAATTCCCAAGTTCTTACCTTTCTTGTTAATCATCTCAGAATTTCAATGCTAAAAGTGCATTATAATTTGGAGGTTAAGATACGCAATTTTAGGAGATGCTTCGTTTCTATATGTGTATGACAATATCATATTAATAAAGATTAACGGTTAAGTGATCAAAATAATAACGATTAAAAATATAAATAATAAGAATAATTTTTAAAATTGAAGACTAAAATAAAATACGCCCTAAACATAAGGATCTCCGGTAAAGTTTAACCAAAAAAAATTAAAGTCTTAACCTCGTTACTTCAATGAACAACTTTTAAAATTTTCTGTTTTAGTCAATGTAATTTTATTTCCTTTTATTTTAGTCTCAAAATGTAAAAAGATAAACTAAAATGGCCGAAAATTTCCTGGATTAGGGGTGTATTCGGTTTGATTTTGATTTAAATCGGTAAGTTATTTTAGTAATCATCCATTTTTGGTTTGATTAATTTTAATTTTTAATTTTTGTACATTAATATTAGTTTTTAAATTTTATATTGATAAATAACTTTATTTTTAAGTAAAAATACTTATTTTTATCTTATAAAAACAATAATAAAATAAATAAAAAATAAATTTAATTTAATTTACTTTAATTCATTTAATCATAATTCATAAATTTATAAATCGTTTAAATATTTTAATTTAAATCTATTTTTAATTATACGATTAATCCTACTCAACCCTACTCTCATCACATATTTTGCCCCAATCATTAAATAAAGTTTGATTTGCATTAATTCCCTAATTATTTTTTAAAAAGGGAGCTTTTTGGTATTTTACCTCACAGGTGAAATGGGAGATAGAAAAGGAGTTGAAATGGAAAAATCATAACAAAACTTGAAATTAAAAAGAGAGAGAAAAGACTTTGGACGCTATACCTTTCCTCTCTCTTTTTTTCATTTTCAAATCTCTGAATTCTCGAAGAGATCTACACATATACACATCTTGATTTCGCTTGGATCTATTGTCGTCGATCAACCTATTTTCCTACTCCGATTTTTTTCACTGATTCAAACAAACAGATCTTAGATTTTGAGAAATGGAGGCGATCGAGGAGTTGTATGAGCTCTCAGATTCCATGAGGCAAGCGGCGGCGGTGCTTGCCGACGAAGATGTTGATGAAAACTCGGGTTCCAAGAGGTCTTCTACTTTCCTCAACGTTGTTGCTTTCGGCAATGTTGTAAGTTGTTCATTTTTCTAGTAATCTCTTGATTTTTTTATTCATATATTTTCAACTTATTGATCTACTTATTGTAAACTGTTTGTCTTTATTTTCTGTATGTGTAGATTGGATTGAGCTTTACTTCTCTTTTAAGCCTTTTCTGTTAGTAGCATGCTGCCAGAGTAGATCCTTGGATTTGGGGTGGGGTTGTGGTTTTTTTATTTCCATGTGATTGGATTGTTTTTTGTTGATTTCTAATTACTCTACTAAATTTTCTGGGGAATCTAAGCAATAGAGAAGAAACCCTTAGCCGACTTGTCTTTTTCTCATAAGTTCGGAGGGGTTTTGAGGAGGAAAACGCACCGTTGCCATGTTAAAGAAACTTGAATGTCTTACGCGGTCATTGGAATTTGAGTTACTGTATTCTCATTCTAAACGAAATGTTTGCTAGTTTTACATATCACTTTAGAAATTTTAATGTAACATTGTGGTATCGCGTTCCTTTTAATTTGTTTTCATATTGATATGTCGCCCTGATTTTTTTCCTTCCACCTTCTTTGCGGTCGGAAATATTGCTTAGGGGTCTGGAAAATCTGCAGTTTTAAACAGTTTAATTGGACATCCTATTCTGGTAAGTTGGCTTGCTCAAGTTTCTTTTCCTTGGATATCAGTTTTGTTTCTAGTTGATCTGAAAAGCTTTTCCTTCCTTTCTTACCCAGCCAACTGGTGAAAATGGTGCTACCAGGGCTCCTATTAGCATTGATTTACGGAAGGACGGTTCTTTAAGCAGCAAATCAATAATTCTTCAAATTGACAACAAATCTCAACAAGTTTCTGCAAGTTAGAATCTATATTCAAGGCTCACAATTTTACCATTGCATAAGTATTTTATTTCGAGTTATTGTAAATGGTAATATATTGTGGCTCATAAAAGAAACATCTTCCTTGGACCCTCATGATATCACTAACCTGCCTCGATGCCTTAGAATTGCTGTTGAAATGGTTGAGTCCTGAAGAATACATCTTGGAAGGGTCTGTTGATGTTTGACATGCAGTAGATATATGCATCTGAAACCAGTATGCAATTGGTAAATAGGATAGAACATGAATCTAGAGGATTCAGAGCCATAGTTAACCTCAAACCTGGCTGATTGTAATACCATGTAACTGTTTACATCTGACTAGTGTGGAATGTACATGATTAATTTGTTTGAAACCTATACTCATGCATTGTTTGTATTTTTTGTTCTAAAGGTGCGTTGCGGCATTCTTTACAAGATAGGTTGAGTAAAAGTTCCTCAGGAAAGAGCCGAGATGAAATTTATCTTAAGCTGCGGACAAGTACAGGTTGGTGCTTTATGTTATAGACGATTTTTAATTTTTCATGGTCTTAAGATAAGTTCCAGAAGTTTGTCTTGTTTATGGATATACACATTGAATGATTTGTTTTTAAAGATTGCTCATGCTGGTATATGAAATTATCTTTTGAATATGTCAGAGGTTTTTATATGAAGTTCAAGGTGATGAGAGGAGTACATCTATATATGATAAACTAATCGGATGGAATCATTTGTTATTTCTATGTATAACAATGCTCTTCACGCATGAGAGATAATATAGAAATGCGAACATTCTTCACAAATTGAGTTAAGATATAATTTTGTCAAAAACAATCTTGTGAATTATTTTGAGTTTCGATCCTAGTCTTGCAAGATGGCTAAATTTCTGATTGGGTGGTGGGTGGGTTAACTCTGGTAACCTTCAATTTTCTTCCACTAGAAGGCTGTTGATGGTGAATACTTCTATTCTAAATTTCTGCTGCTTCTGAGATTTTCCGTTTAGTTGGTTCTTTTGATTCTATGTACTTTTAATATGGCATGACTTTCATTCCTCAGCACCTCCTCTGAGATTAATTGACTTACCTGGACTGGATCAGCGGGTTATGGATGAATCAGTGGTAAGTGTCGGTTAATAATTTAAGGCCATTCTGTTTACAGGTGTTGGTAGCTTAGTGTTCTATTTTAGTTTTGGTGGATATTCCATTTATTCTTGTGATAGTGTTCTTTTATCCACAGTTTACTGGTATTTGGTATGAGTTGATATAGTATGGAAAATGAAATGGTATTTAATAACAAACTTTGGCGATAACTCTTGTTTAGGTTAGTGATTATGCTGAGCGTAATGATGCCATTTTATTAGTTATTGTTCCTGCGGCTCAAGCACCTGAAATTTCTTCATCACGAGCCCTCCGCCTTGCCAAAGAGTACGATGCAGAAGGTAAAGGAACACTCTTTGTAGTTTTATTTACTTATTTTTTCTTGGATAAAGGCTGGATTAGTTCATTGAGCGAACACTTCTTCTCTTGTCCTTGAGTTGTGTTCCCACTACCTTTATTCTTCCAGAAATTGTCTTTAGTGATCAAACATCCAGCTTTTCATGTTGATGATAGGTACTAGAACAATTGGTGTAATTACCAAAATTGATCAAGCTGCCTCTGAGCAAAAAGCCCTTGCGGCTGTTCAGGCTCTCCTGTTAAATCAGGGGCCACCTAAGACAGCTGATATCCCATGGGTTGCTTTAATTGGTCAATCGGTTTCCATAGCTTCTGCGCAGTCTGGATCAGAAAACTCTTTGGAAACAGCATGGAGAGCAGAGAGTGAAAGCCTCAAATCCATACTAACTGGAGCTCCTCAGAGCAAGCTAGGAAGAATAGCTTTGGTTGATGCTCTTGCTCAGCAGATCCGTAAGCGCATGAAAGTCCGACTTCCAAACCTCCTCTCTGGGTAAATGTTCTCTGCTTGCTTTCATGCCACCAAAATGCTGTAAATGGATTGTTGCCTGCTTTTTTTGCTTTCACTTCTTTAAAACAATCACCTGTCAAAAGGCGTAATAAATAATTCTTTATGGAATTATTGAGCAAATCTTCATTTCTAATTTGCTTAGGTCTTGTAAATTACCTTTGCATTGGATTTGGATATTTATTGTATGTTTAGAAGTTAATCATAACCAAAGTTCTATGGTAGTGTCAGGCCAGGAAACATATTTAGACCCTAATGTTGTAGATATGTTGATGTACCTAAAATATCATTTTATCATAGCATCTTGGATGATTAATTGTTAAAACACATTCATATATCAATTAATATATCCCAAAGATATCAAGGAAAACTAAAATGACAAAAATATTCTATAATATGACTGGCAAATGATGCTAATAATAAAAAATGAGGGTACAAATAACTATAATTTTGTAATGAGCATGCTTTGTTGTGTAATTTCATATAATATGATTTATATACCAAATAGATATAGAATTGTAATTTTATATGTTCTAATAGTAGTTTGATGGAGCTTGTGATGAAAGACTTGCAAATTTTTATATGCCATATTTTCGTCTACTTAATGTAAAATCTTTGATATTTTTTTGAGTATCTTCCATAAAATGGGAACAATATAGGATTATATATGGCAGTCTATGACTCTACGGATACATGACATGAACCACATTTTTATCAAGTAACATAACTGAATCTATTTGCCATGATGTTCAGAATGCCATAAATGAAACTTGATTAACTTGAAAAGGGGGCAACTAACTGTAGATGCATATTATCAATATTTATACTTCCATGTATGGAAGTGTTTTTCATCCCAATTTACTCTACTTTCTTATCTCTTACACCTTTTTGTCAATACAGGTTACAAGGGAAGTCCCAAATTGTTCAGGATGAATTGGTAAGGCTTGGTGAGCAGATGGTCGAGAGTGCTGAGGGTACAAGGGCAATTGCATTGGAACTTTGTCGTGAATTTGAGGATAAATTTCTGCAACATATTACAACTGGTGAGGTGAGTGATAAACCTTCAAAAACTACATTATTAAAGGAAAATAACTGCTATAGGAAGATGACATATTATGAGTTTTGTCATTACTGGGAATGTGGAGAGCTTCTTTGTAAATCTTCCTGGAGAAATATTTTGGGTTCCAACTTCCAACTTCCAACTTCCAACTTCCAATATTGAATGTTGAATAGTATAATTCCTGTTTATGATAATAGAGCCTGTCCATAGTATGGGTTATTTGCTTCCTAAAATAAGGATCTGTAGTAGCATTTTCTTGAATATGCATGGAAAATTTCATGTACCAGTGATTTAGAATCCTGTACTACCTTTACACCTGTCATGCTGTATGTTACTCTATACCATTGATTATCAGGGAAGTAATTTTGCTAGTCGGTGCCAATGTTTGATTGGCTAACATATAACCATTTAAAGAACTTTTTGAGCTAGTAAGTCCCTTGTTTCACTTCGTCTTTTCCTGTCTCCCTTCTCCACATGCAAAAAATTCATGAAATTTCTTGTTTCAAACATACCAACCAAAATAAGGATCTTTTCATGCAGGGTTCTGGCTGGAAAATTGTTGCTAGCTTTGAGGGAAATTTTCCGAATAGGATCAAGCAGCTTCCTATAGACAAACATTTTGATCTCAATAATGTCAAAAGGGTATGTTCTCTCCCCGATTTTCTGTCAATATCTTCTGTTGCTTTTAGGATTTTTTATGTTCACTGACTCTGTGTTTATTTTGTCAGATTGTGTTAGAAGCTGATGGTTACCAACCGTATTTGATATCGCCTGAAAAGGGTTTGAGATCTCTAATAAAAGGGGTGTTGGAGCTGGCCAAAGAACCAGCACGTCTTTGTGTTGATGAGGCAAGTCTAGTGTTAGTGTTCTTCTTCCATATCCATTTGCCTTGAAGTTGGAAATTTTGGCCAGTTTTAATGCTTTATGTGTTGCTATATAATAAACTTTCACTTCTTTCCTTTCATGGATATTGCCACATTTGATTTTTTACATTTTGTGTTAGCTTAGAATCTTTTGACGTTGTGCAAGTTGTTCTGTACGTTGTACTCTGTGCTCTTCAATTATAGAATTGCTCTACTTTTTCTTTTGCATTGAGTTCTTTCTATTCCCCACTTTCCAAGAAGTATTATCAATTATTTTAAGTTGAGCTCCTTCAACTCATCATTTGCAGATTTTAGCTTTACCGTGTGTTTCTATATTTATTTCTGTGTGGGTTCTTTGTGTAATAAACAGGTACACCGTGTCCTAATAGATATAGTTTCCGCTGCAGCAAATGCTACACCTGGTCTGGGAAGGTACCCCCCATTCAAGAGAGAGGTACTATATCTTAAAATTGTGTGCTTTATTTTTTATATTTTTCCATACCTTGTTTCTCCATTTTATTTCATCTTTACTGGTTTAAAACTGTTTTGCCCCTTTTCCATGTAAGGCTCAGCTTTTTATTTTCTGGTAGGTTGTGGCCATTGCAAGTGCTGCCCTGGATGGGTTTAAAAATGAAGCAAAAAAAAATGGTTGTTGCACTTGTTGATATGGAGCGAGCTTTTGTACCGCCTCAGCACTTTATTCGATTGGTGCAAAGGAGGTATGTACCCCCAGTTTTTCAACTTACATACTTTCTGGTATTTACAGATAACTTTCTCTATGGTATCA
Source organism: Abelmoschus esculentus (assembly GCA_035048815.1). Classification (NCBI taxonomy): domain Eukaryota; kingdom Viridiplantae; phylum Streptophyta; class Magnoliopsida; order Malvales; family Malvaceae; genus Abelmoschus; species Abelmoschus esculentus. The sequence continues at coordinate 4,180,667 of JAUCBN010000063.1, read as the reverse complement.
ATTCATTTTATTTACTTTAGGATGGAAAGACAGCGCCGAGAGGAGGAGATGAGGAATCGGTCCTCAAAGAAAGGACATGAAGCTGAGCAGGCAATATTGAATAGGGTAGGTTCTTTCTTGAATGCTTTTGTTGGAGATTGGAACAGATGGACATCTGCAACTATGTTGCTGACTTCTCATTTCTTTTAAAGTACAAGTGTCCAAATATTAGATGGGCATGCATATGTGTCCAAAATATCACACTCCTAGCCGCATAGTTTATAATTTAGTTCACTTCCATGCATTGAATTGTTCATGTTATACTGGATTTGATCTTCTATTCTTTGCTAAATTTTGCCTTTATATTGTCTTTTCTTAGGCAACAAGTCCTCAACCAAGTAGTCAGCAAACCGGTGGAGCCTTAAAGACATTGAAGGAGAAATTTGGGCAGTCTGAGAAGGAGGTACAGGAGACCCCTGCTCTGAAAACTGCTGGTGCCGATAAAGAAATAACTGCAGGTCTTTTTATTAACTCACTTGCATCATGTTACTTGATTGTAACTGAAATTAAATTTTTGGTTGTACCATTTTTTATGATTGTTTTAATGCTGTGCTTTTGTATACTGTTGTCATTTATAGAATTTATGGGCAATCTTCTTTTTCCAGTAGAAATTTAAATATTAACTTGAGGATTGGAACTGCTTTATTTGTATTAACATGCTCACTGTAAGTAAATTGTGTTTGTGATGGCGTATGAAATTGAACCTATTCAGTCACATTCTAGATTTAACATTTTGGATTTGTTTAAGCAGTTGAAATGCACTACATGGAATGGTGTTTTATTTCTATTTATGCATAATACTCCAAATCCCAGCAACATATGGCATTCCCTCCATCATCTTTCTTGTTGGTTATATCTGGAAGCTAACATAAGTTTAACTATCTGAAATATGGGATTCTGAATAGAATAAATTTTGCTTTCTTTAATGATTATAGCTCTCAGTTACTTCCATTACTTACCGTTTAAGCAGTTTATTTGTTGATTTAGATTTCAAAAGTTCCAAAGACATTGTGTTTTGTGGTACACAATGTGTTCCTTAAACTTTCATGGATAATTGCCTTCCACAATTTCCCCCCAACCCCCTGCATTTTTGTAATTGTTTAAACGTGAGGACCCTGGAGTATAATAGTTTCTCCTGCAGTGCTGCCTTTGAGAATTTTTATTTATTTATCTGCAGGTTTCTTGCTGAAGAAAAGTGCGAAAACTAATGGATGGAGTAGGCGATGGTTTGTTTTGAATGAGAAGACTGGAAAGGTTTGAAGTTTTTTCTCATTTTGTTAATTCACCCAGATCTATTTACAAGTTGAAATGACACTATACATACTGTCCCTTGTGCTATAAACCATTATAAGAATTTTATTGTGATTAGATTTTCATGTGGATAGTATCAACTTACTAGAGCATGGTAATAAAGCATTCTAGATGCTTATAGCTGTACCATTTCCCAATGATTTAGATATGAATCATGCTCTTTTCCAAAACTGAGAAAGAGATATATGTTATTGAACCCTGATGTATGTCATCTATGCTTCTAAAAAATGTGTGGTTGTGATTCAGTGATGCATCATTTTAATAGAAATTTGTAAATGGTTGAATGGGCTTTTGATATGTCCTTCATTTCTCAGCTTGGCTACACCAAAAAGCAAGAGGAAAAACATTTTCGAGGTGTCATTGTGTTAGAGGTACAAAGACATTTTATTTTCCTTTTAGTTTGGAGGCCACTGTTATTTATCTGCTAAATGTTTTCACCATTTCAAGTAATGAGTCTCTTTAAGTGTTTTGGTGTGTTGCATATTTTAGATTACAACTTTGATATATATTACATTTTGTAGAATGAAATTCTTCTTAATTTTATTCATAGGGTGAATAGGTATTATATACAAGAATTAAGCTAGTATTCTAGGTAACTAACTATTCTATAGTAAATAGAAAAGATACAATCTTAGATATGATATTCTACTAAAGTTGACTTTCCATAAGTATAAGATACATAATATATTCCCATACTTAATACATTTATTAGTAGTTCAATCATAACAAAACTGGAAATGGATATAATGTCACACTAAAAGTAGTATAAGTGGTACACTTTGATCTCCTTATGGCTTATACATCTAAGAAGCGTTTTACATGTAATCTTACTTTGATATATTCTGGTTCTCTATATATTAAGCATCTTGTTTTTATATTGGATGTATTAAATTTTCAAGTAGATCTTTCTGTGAATAAACGATAGTTTGAGTAAACTTGATCAGTTTATTTCTACTCATTAAAACTGAGTTTACAGACTCTTTTATAAACTTCTAAGAGTAGGACTTTTAGTTAAATTAGGAGTCCTAGATACATTAAACTTCTAACTCTAAACACTTAAGTAATTGACTCTAAATATAATTGCTTACTAGAATCTAATTAAAACACATCTTATTCTCTAAAATAAACTCTCTAAAAACAAACTATAAATATTGGATAAACTAACACTTTCTATTACCTCATTGAAGTTTATGCCCATTGTTAATTTTGGGTAAGGTGTTTCAGGCATTGAGTCATTTTATCTTTACAAGAACCTTGGCTTTCCAGAAATCTTAATACGTTGTAATTGGAGTTTGGGAGTCTGCTCACAAACTAACGTAAGAATTGAAATTACAAATTGATATGATATATACGCTGCTTTACTTCTATGATCTTAAAACAAAATATTTGTGTTTATCGGCATTTAAACATTACTGGATATGGTTTCTTTTAAAAGGTTTATCTGCAAATGTACTTTCGAAGCGTTTTTAACTTACTAGTCTTGGGAGATACTGATGTATTTGGATCAATTTTAGCAATGATATTGATGGGCTATTCTGCTCTGCTCTTAACTGTTTTGAGTTTTCATCTGTTTTGTCCAAGGGATCTTCCTGTTACCTGCTGTTGATGTTGGCAGTAGTGTGTTTTCTTGATTGACATTTGCCAGTTATATGGACTTCACCTGCCTGTGGGCCTGTCAACTTTTGTATTTGCAATGTTTATTATAATTTGTGACACGTAATTCTCTATCTCGATTGGTCCTGTGCAGGAATGCAGCATTGAAGAGGTACCAGATGAGGAAGAACCTGCCCAAAAAAGTTCGAAGGATAAAAAGGCCAATGGCCCGGATAAGCAACCTAGTCTTGTGTTCAAGATAACTAGCAAGGTTCCTTATAAAACTGTTTTGAAAGGTATGTTTTGCTTCACTCTCCTATTGAATCATGTAGTTTCTAGGGCTTCTCCTTGTCATCTATCATGCTTTCTATTATTAATAAAATCATTTATTAGAAGATTGTTTGCAATTCCTGTTTTTCTTGCAGCTCACAGTGCTGTTGTGTTGAAGGCTGAAAGTATGGCTGATAAGGTTGAATGGATGAACAAATTATCAAAAATTATTCAACCTTCTGTAGGGCCAGTAAAAGGTGTGCCTGATGGCGGAACTGGAATGCGGCAGAGTCGTTCAGACGGTTCTCTTGTAAGTTTCATTTTGTAATGTGTTCTCGTAAGTTATTTATTTCCATGTTTTTTAACAAAAGAAACTTGGAAAAGGTATTTTGTTCTATCAGCACAAATATTTGCTTCTTTTCTTTTAATTGGGAAGTTATGATTCAAGAATATCTTTTAGGACCATCACAGCTTTCTTTTCTGCATTTTATCAGTATATCTCAACTATGCTGTATTCATGTTCTCGACTCCCATCCTCCTCTCGTCTCTTTATTTTAGAGTTTTACCTTAAATTCTCCTTCCTTTTTTGTGTGCAGGATACAATTGTTCGAAGACCTGTTGATCCTGAAGAAGAACTTCGATGGATGTCTCAAGAAGTTCGTGGTTATGTTGAAGCTGTATTGAACAGTTTAGCTGCCAATGTCCCCAAAGTAAGCTTTAGTTCTTCGGCCCTTAGCCCTGTCTATCCTGGTAGTGCAATGTGAGAAAGCTTATATCTGTTTCGGTGATGGTTGAGCAGGCTGTTGTTCTTTGCCAAGTAGAGAAAGCTAAGGAAGACATGCTAAATCAGTTATATAGCTCTGTCAGGTTGGATGCCCTTCTATATCTCTTTCTTTGTGTCCATGAAATTCTTTCGGGCCTCGCCTTGGAAGCGGATGTGTAATCTTCTTTTATGGACTATGGGTTTGCATAATCTGCCTCGAAGAGAAATGTTGTAATCTTCGTAGTGTTTCTTACCTAGAAATCGTTGCTGATTATGTAATGTTTTTCAACTGTGCAGTGCTCAAAGCACAAATAAGATTGAAGAGCTACTTCAAGAGGATCAAAATGTAAAGCGCAGAAGGGACCGAGTCCAAAAGCAGTCGTCACTTCTTTCTAAATTAACACGACAACTTAGCATACATGACAATCGAGCTGCTTCTGCTTCTGATTGGTCTGATGGTGGGGCTAGTGCAGGTGTGTAAATACTTTACAAAAGGCTGAATTTATATTTGTTTAATTTTTATGTGCCAAAGATACAGAGCTATACCTTCTGGAGTATCTGCCTGTCTAGAGCACCAAAAGACTCCATTTCCATATGCAGGGTTGAGAGTGGTAAAACATAAATGTTTAAAAGTAGGAGGTCAAATTCATAAAAATAATAATTTTTTTTTAAAAAAATAAATATGGGGACAAAAGTTAAAAAAATTCTTCGGGGTGGGGGTGATTGCCCCACCCCACCCCATTTAGTTTCGTCCCTGTCCATATGCCTGTTGAGAGCACTGAAATTCTCCATTTCGTGATGGATACTTGTACTTACATCGATTGTGATATTAATGATTTTCACATCAACTCACCTGTTTTGATTAAGACGGGCTTTGGGTCGATCTCTATCAATTTCTTTCCACACATTACACTGATAATCCTTATATTGTGTTGACGTCGTAAATCTTTGGATTATCATGTTCGCAGAAAGTAGTCCAAGAACGAACGGTTCAGCTGGTGAAGACTGGAGGTCTGCATTTGATGCCGCCGCTGCTAATGGCCCTGTGGACTACAGGAGATCTGGATCCAATGGTTCAACACAAAATGGTGATGTGAATTCTCGATCGGGTTCCAACAGCCGTCGCACCCCTAACCGGTTGCCACCAGCACCGCCACCTTCTGGCTCAGGTTACAAATATTAGTGGCTCATAATTTCTAATTATGGAAGCCCAGTTCATGATTTTAAGCATTTATCTTTTCAAATTCTGCAATAGACATTAAGGCAAGGAGACAAACAAGATGAGATAGGGGTGTAAATAGGGACTATAGTTGTCATGTTTCAGGTTCAACGTCTGTCGAAACCGTGGATATATTTTTCTTTTTACTCAAGTTTTGCCTTACTATTACTATTATTGTTTTCTTATTTCATTATTATATTCCAAATTCCATCCCCACGATTTATTTGATTTGTATCGACTGTTATGGGTGCTAAGAAATGTTCAGTGGGTGAAGGATTATTTCCTCCATAAGATATTACATTTTTTTTTCATTTTAGTTGGGTTGATTTGGTGTTAAATTTAGGGTGTTTTTGTTTCGCGGAAAATAAATTTTAAAAAATGAAATTATATTTTTCAAAAATTATTATGAAAACTTGACTGCAAAAATCATTTTCAAGAGTTTGGTTGAAATTGTGTAATTTATTTTCATTGTTTGTTGTTTATGGTTTATTGTTTATGAGTTGGGTTTTAGGGTTTAGGATAGAATTTAAAGGGGTTTAGGGTTTTTAGGGTTTAAAAAGTTTAGAATTTAAGGTTTAGGGTTTGTGTTAATGTTTAGGGTTTAAAAGGTTTATAGGGTTTGAGATTTATGTTGGCATTTAGGGTTTAAAAGGGGTTAGAGTTTAGGGTGTGTAGGGTTTTAGGTTACCATTTAGGATTTAGAAGTGTTCAATTTAGGATTTAGGGTTTAATGTTTAGGTTAGAATTTAGAGTTTAAAAGGGTTTAGAGTTTATGGTTTTATGGTTTAAGGTTTATTGTTTAGGGGTTAGAGTTTAGATTAGCATTTAGGGTTTAAAAGGGTTTAGAGTTTAGGGTTTAGAATTTATGATTCATGTTTTAGGTTAGCATTTAAGGTTTAAAAGGGTTTATAGTTTAGGGTTTTAAGGTTAGCATATAGGGTTTAAAAGGTTTGAAGTTTAGGGTCTAAGGTTTTTAATGTTTAGGTTAGCATTGATGGTTTATAAGGATTTATGGTTTATGGTTTTTAGAATTTAGGGTTTAGAATTTAAGATTTATGTTTTTTATTGTTTAATGGATGGGTTTTAGGGTTTATGTGTATCTAGGGTTTAAAAGGGTGTATAGTTTAGGAGTTTTAGGGTTTAAAAGGTTTTAAAGAATAAGGTTTAGGGGTTTTAAGGTTTAGGTTTTAAAGTTTTAAGGTTTATGGTTTAGGTTATCATTTAGGTTTAAAAGGGTTTATGATTTAGGTTTTAGAGTTTAGGGTCTAGATTAGCATTTAAGGTTTACATGAATTTAAAGTTTAGGGTGTAAGGTTTAGGTTAATATTTAGGATTTAAAAGGGTTTAGGATTTTTAAGGTTTAAGGTTCTTATGGTTTGGGTTTTAGTGTTTAAGTTAATATTTAGGGTTTGAAAGTGTTTAGAGTTTAAGATTTAAGGTGTAATGTTTATGTTAGTATTTAGGGTTTAAGGTTTAGATTAACATTTATGTTTTAGGGTTTAATGTTTAGGTTACTATTTAGGTTTTAAAAGGGTTTAAGGGTTATGGTTTAGGGTTTAATGTTTAGGTTAGCATTTAGGGTTTGAAATGGTTAAGGTTTAGGATTTTTAAGGTTTATGATTTATGGTTTAAGGTTTATGATTTTTAAGGTTTATGGTTTATGGTTTAGGGATAGTGTTAGGGTTTATGGTTTATGGTTTAATGTTTAGTTTAGGATTTATGGTTTAAAAGGGTTTAGGTTTTATGTTTTTTATTATTTTGGGTTTATGATTAGTGTTTAGGGTTTAGGGTAATGGTTTTAGGTTTTATGTTTTTTATTATTTTGGGTTTATGATTAGTGTTTAGGGTTTAGGGTTTAGGGATTTATGGTTTATGGTTCATGGGTTAGGGTTTAGGGTTTAAGGTTTACAAGGGTTTGAAATTTAAGGGTTTTAGGGTTTAAGGGTTTTAAGGATTTTACGAGTTTTAAGGTTTAGGGTTTAGGGTATTGATATGCGTTTAGGTTAACATTTAGGGTTAATGGTTTATGGTTTTATGGTTTATGGTTAGAGTTTAAGGTTTAAGGTTTTAGGATTTATGGTTTAGAGTTAAAGTTTAGAATTTATGACTTTTAGGGTTTAGGGTTTGGTTAGTAACTATGGTTTTAAGATTTTTATTATTTAGGGTTTTGTTTTAGTGTTTTTATGGTTTAGTGTTTATGGGTTTTAATGTTTAGTGTTCATGATTTTTAGATTTTAAGTTTTAGGGTTAGAGGGTTTATGTTAACATTTAGGGTGCGTTTGGTTCACGGAAAAGATGATTACTTTTGGGAATAAGATTACTGGAATATATCATTACCTGATATATTACTGGGAATGTTATATTACCTTGTTTGGTTTGTTTGACAAGAATGTAAGTTGACAATGTTTAGTCGGAAGAATATAAAGTAATTTTTACCAAAATGTCTTTATGATATATTTTATTTCTAAACTAGTTAAACTTTTATTGGTATATAAAAATATTTAAATAAAAATTCATAAGATTTTTTTTATTTAATATAATTTTAATATAATTAATATTAAAAAATTATATTTTTAAATATTTTTTTTATAAATATTATATTTATAAAAAAATTATAGTGAATTTTTAAATTCATATAAAAAATATTAATATAATTAATATTAGAAATTTATATTTTTAAATAATTTTATAAATATTATAAATTTAAAAGTTATTGTGAATTTTAAACATAATTTTAGTAGGGTTTACCTATATAGGTAATATGACTTGTAATTTTTGGATTTTTTAACCCTTTTTACCTATGTAGGTATTCAGACTTATTTGAATAAAAAAAATATTATTGTAGGGAATTGTCTAATACCTAACAAATACAAGGGAATAACATTCCGGGAAAACACCTCAAAAAGCGCTACTGTAGGGAATGTGTTATTACCCTTACTCAGGAATGTATCTGAACCAAACATGGGTATATGATTCCGGAAAAGATTATTCCCTCTCGTAATAATCTTTTCCGCGAACCAAACACACCCTTAAAGTTTTTAGGGTTTATGGTTTATGATTTAGGTGTTTTATGATTTGTTGTATATGGTTTGTGGTTTAAGGTCTAAGGTTTATAGGGTTTAAGAGTTAGTGTTTAGGGTTTTTAGTGTTTAGTGTTTAAGGTTTAGAGTTTATGGTTTATGATTTAATGTTTATATGGTTTAGGTGTTAGTGTTTAGGGTTAATGTTTAGTGTTTATGGTCTTAGGGTTTATGCTTTAAGATTTATAGAATTTATGGTTTATGATTTATGGTTAGGGTTTAAGGTTTTGGATTTTGAGTTTAAAGTTTTTATTGTTTAGGACTTAGAGTTTTTAATGTTTAATGTTTAGGGTTTAAAGTTTTTATGGCTTGGGGTTTATGATTTGTAGTGATTATGATTTAAGTTTTAAGGTTTAGGGGTTATAGTTTAGTGTTAAAGTTTTTAGTGTTTATGGTTTAAAATGGTTTGGGGTTTAGGGTTAATGTTTAGTGGTAAGGTTTAGAGTTTTGGGTTTAGGGTTTATGGCCGAGTGTTTAGGGGTTTTAAGGTTTATAAGGTTTATGAATTATGAGTTAGGGTTTAGAGTTAAGGTTTATGGTTAGGATTTAGAGTTTTTAGTGTTTAGTTTTTTTATGGTTTAGGATTTAGGGTTTTTAGTGTTTAGAGTTTAGGGTTTATAGTTTATAGTTCTTATGGTTTATGGTTTTTAGTGTCTAGTGTTTATTTAGGGTTTAAGGTTTAGAGTTTAGAGTTTGTAGGGTTTTAGGGTTTATAGTTTAGAGTTTTTAGTGTTTAGGGTTTTAAGATTTAGGGTTTATGGTTTAATGTTTATGATTAATGTTTAGGGTTAAGGTTTATTGTTTAGGGTGTAGGGTTTATTGTTTTTAGGGGGTTTAGTGTTTATGGTTTTATGATTTAGGGTTTATGATTTTTAAGATTTATGGTTTATGGTTAATGTTTATGGTTTAAGGTTTTTAGTATTTAGGGTTTAAAATGGTTTAGGGATTAGGGGTTTTATGGGTTTTAGGGTTTAGGGTTGGGTTTATGAGTTTAGGGTTGGGTTTAATGTTTAGGGTTTTTAAGGTTTATGGTTTAGGGGGTTTAGGTTTTGAGTTTAGATTTAGGCTCTAAGGTTTAGAGTTTATGGTGTATGTGTTTGGTTTTTAAGGTTTAGGGTTTAGGATTTAGGGTTTAATGTTTAGGTTTCGGGTTTTTAGTGTTTAAAAGGGTTTAGGGTTTTAGGATTTAGAGTTTATAGTTTGGATTTTTAAGGTTTAGGATTTACTATTTTTAAGGTCTATGGTTTAAGGTTTATGGTCAGAATTTAGGATTTATAGTTTAGGTTTAGTGTTAAGGTTTGAGGTTAAAATTTTGATTAGAATTAAGGTTTAAGGTTTTTAATTTAAGGATTTAGAGTTTAAGGTTAAGATTCAATAATAAAAGACATGAAATTTTATCTTTAATATTGTGGGTTCAAATCTCGTGCCAAATAATCCTACTTGTTTTTGAATTTTCCTTTGACACTCACATTAAAGGGAAAATATATTAAATATGATAAATTAAAAATTAAAAATAAATTTATCTAATTAGATGGTAATGTATATAATCATTTAATTAATTTTATTTATTTAAATAAATAATTAAAATTAAATTGATATCATATATAAAGACTAAATGTATAATTTTATAAAATTCTACTAACTGCAACATCTTTCATTTATCACCCATTCATTAATTTTTTAATTAAAATATATCAATTTAATAATTCACTAATCAAAATAAATACGGCCATCAAGAGTAATTTACCCTTATAAATATTAAATACAAATGACAAGTAAAATACAGTATTAATTCCCAACTATTCACTCATACTATTTGTAAAACCGACTCGTTAGATATGAAAATCATACTTGTAAATCATGACTTAAAAATGTACTGAAAAGCAATCAATCCGAAGAATCTGGACCCACACCAATGGGAAATATATATATGGACCCTTAAATGGTCAACTCATCTCTGCTCTTTAAGTCTCTAGTTCACCCAACAAAACCTGGTTACACAAGTCAAGTTGCTTAGAGTTACCGATATTGTGTCTTTTCTTTCTGTTCCTTCAATCACAATATTTCCCTAAATCCTATTACATCAATTTTCTACATCTAGGCTACCCACTTCTTCTTCCACTGTCTCTTGTATGTGGGATTATACAGGTACCCGCTTGCCCTGGTTTCGGTCTAACCACTGCACCAATAAACAAAAGGGGAGGCAAAATGTTCGTTCAATCATTTCCTTAAAGAAACACCCTCAATAGTAGTCGGTAGATTAAAAGACGACTGATAAATCAACTACTTCTGGCATCAAACTATGAGTTCATTTCATTGGGAGAAAATTGGCATCTATAGAAAGAGAGGCAGATGTCTGTAAAGAAAAAGTACTGTCTTGCAGATAGTATAAAAAGACTGATCATTGTTTTTATCCATAGACTGATGATTATTCATACTTTCAGGTCATTGCCAATTAAACTGCATATAGTGTACAAAGTTTTAACTTGTTAGTCTATAAACAGTCCACCAGCAAAGTATCAGGTAAATACTTGAGATCTATATTTCTGAAACCAGATGTACTGGAAGGTTCCTTTTAGGTATGTTCCAGGCTTCTAAATCTGGGTTTCAGCCACAATCTAAACCATCTTTGTCCATCTATATAGGGCTTTTGATCATCTCCTAGGATGCGGAAAGTAATAAAAAAACATGGAGGCAACATATGCAAAACATGATGCCTTGGGGAAACTAAGCAAAAGAAGGTGCAAAATTCTAACAGGTTGATTAGTATTTTGATATCAAAGGTGCATTCCAATAATAAAACATTATGAAATTTCTACAAACAAATGTAGGCATGGCTAATGTTATGATTAAAAGATCCTTAGTACTTCAGAAATGCAAAGGAAAAACTGCAAAATGAGCAACAACACAAGTACCAAGGGGAATGGGTTCTTCTGACAGCCACAATTGACAGATTTTCACAGGTTTATTAGAGATGAAAAATAACACTAGGCAATAGTACCCTACATACCTCGATGAAAGGATTCTTAAATAAGATCATGTATTTAAGACCCAAAAGAGAGAAAGAAATGAATCTAGTTTAGATAGAGAGCTGTTGAGGCAGGTTCCAAAGACAATCAATTGTTTGAGGCATCATTGCCTTAAGGTGCCTGACGTGGGCAACTAAATGTGCACCTGGCAATATTGTGAAGATATTCACAAGTGTTTTCATTCTTATGCCATCACTCTCCTACATCAAAGAGAGCTAGAACCGAGGGTTTATTTTAAACTAATATTTGCAAACGGCAAAGGGACTTCCTTGAAAAGCAAGATGAAAACAACCAAACATCTCAGTAAACGACATATTGGTGAATAAACCGATCCAATAATCGGCTTTGATTTTACAGTTTCATGATTCCAATCTCAGTCACATAGAAACAGGGAATAGCACTATCCTTTCAGCAAATAGAAGAAATGTCAATTCAGTAGCTCACGTACTAAATACACAATAAAATGTCATTGGATTTCACTTATTTGAGCTAGTCATGAATATCAATGCGAACTTGGGGTTTAGATAGTGTTCAAGTTTTCTGTCATACTCTCAGATAACTAAAGATCACAATCTACGGCCTTTAAAAAATTAAACTGTTGTAGGATGATTTTAATATTCTGCATAGATTTTGAGCCATGCAAACAGTCAACCAAGAACTAACCAAATAATAGAATACAAGGATGCCATTCCAGCAAACAGTGTATAAAGAAAATTTACTTAACTTTCAAACTAAACATACCGATCGGATAAATGGTTGCTGGAAAAGCCAACCAAGAATAGGTATCCTCTGTATAAACACTGCCAATGTCGGCCAAAAGCCACTGCAAAAAGGAACGGGAAAAGAATATGAGAAACTCAAATATCATGATCTGGTTTTGTAATGACTAAAGATAATTAAAATCTCATTTAGACCTGAAGAGCACAATAAATCCATACGCCTCCAATATCATGCCAAGGATGGGCCAACCAATGACAACAAAAAAGAAGCCAACAAAAAATGAAATTGTTCCCTGCATTCAATAGCAACAGATGATAAAAAAAGGATGAATGATAAATGCATAATGTGCATGTGTGTGTGTGTGTGTGAGAGAGAGGGGGGGGGGGGAGACCTTAAAATTTTGGCGTTTCATGAAAAATTGCATTGTGGATTTCAGACCAATGGTTAAGGTCACTCCAGATATGAAAAGGATCTATTTTAAAAGAAGAAAAAAGTGTTATACAAGCATTGATTCAAAGGGAAAATGAAACAGATTGGAATATAGGTCAAGTAGCTTACATTTCCCATGGCAAGCAATCCCTTGTCGAAAAAGAACATAATTCCCAAAAATGAGAAAAATACGCCAAACCCTGTTAATCCTAGCCCAATTTCTGTTTTTCATGATATCATATATTAATACCATGAAGGTTGATAGAATAAAAGGAACAAAAACGTTGTCCGTTCAACTTTCTTTTCTCAAGACCAATTGATAAATCCATGTAAGTCACAACTTCTACTCGAATCCAAGCATTTTCGATCTCAACAATCCATAAACACATACTTTGTTCAGCAAACAGGTTCAGTTTAAACTAAAAGAATAGACTTTCAGAGAACCAGAAATCACCCCATATATTTTTACATATTATAAGATCATTCTAAAATACACCTAGGAAAATTTCAAAATCCAAAACAATCTTCAGTTAGCACTTAGCATCTCCTATACAAAATCGAAATGCTACAGGGTTTATTACTTTTTATTCCTTAAACAATGTCATTGTAAGCAGAACCATGTAAGCAAGGTGCACAAACTTCAACAATAAGGTAAATACGAAATTAAAGCAAACAATTGGATCTGTGTTCGATTGAAATACCTCATTTATTGAAAGAGCGAGAGTATTAAAACTTAGCAGTTATATAAACCTAAATTACCCCCTCAAATCATTCCCAAAGTGCATCAATGTAAAATAAAATGAACAATTGACAGAATTTTCCAACTAAGAAGCTGTTATAAACACGTACATGAATAATAACCTAAAAGAGTCAGTAGAGTGCATATTTGACTAGAATTTCAAGGGGTAATACAAAATCATCAGAACTCTCACAAAAACAATCAAGGACTCGTAGAAGCATTGATTGAATTGAAGAAACACCAAAGTAAAAAGTAAATCAACGTAAGAGCTTTACTCTTTCGATCGCTCATTTCAAAGGAAACCATTGTGCTGATTATTCAGATTCTTATTGCCTACACATAGCAAAACAAAGAAAATATTGAATCAAGTTCAAACCAAAACAATAAATTCGTGTGAGAATATACAAAAGAGAGAACAGAATCTAACAATCAAAATACGGATCTAAAAACACAGAGCGTGCACATCAAAAGGGGGGAAAATTAATCTGAAACGTTTCCTGACCGAAAGAAAATAAAAGGGGTCCGGGTCCGTACGTTTTCCTGGTAATCAAGACGGAGAGACGAGAATTGAGAGAGCGAGGTTTCTTTGTATCGTTTTCAAATGAAAAGAACTGAATGAAATGAAAGAAAAATAATATTACAGCGTTGCGTTGCCTTGCAATGCAATGCGATGCGATGCGATGCGATTATAATACGCTGTGCCCGAGTTGGTAATTTGAGTTGTTATTTATTTATTTATTTATTTTTTTGGTAACTTATTTTGTTATTTATTGGTTAGAGCCTAGAGGGTTGTTATTTTGTTATTCATTCTCTTTGGTAGGGGTGTTTCTTTTTAGTATTCGATTATGAATATTTGAAGAATTAAATATTTAATTTTTAAAATATTTTTTATTGATTTATATTTTAATTTATTAAAGTTAGATATTTATTATTCGGATATGTATGAAATATGTATATCTAATTAATTAAGTAGTGAATACTTGATTTATATTTTTATTTTTTAAAATATTAGTATGTAATTTAGGGTATCAATATCAATTCAAAAATCTATCAAAAAATATTCGTTTTGAGTTTAAGAAGCTGAAAATTCGTAAACTATGATTTAATAAACTTCTAATAAGATAAAATGAATTGTAAATTTGAGAATTAAAAAATTATCTTTATATACGAGCATAACATGTAAAAACTTTGTAACTGGAATGATGTCTCATAATTGTTTATAACCGGAGGGTTGTTTGATGGTGTCATGATGATGTACGTCATTTGAGCACTGATTGAGTCATTTGGCGAGATTTAAATACCTAAAAATGTGTTATGATATTATGATAAATGTTACTGAACGTATATTTTTATTATTGTGTTTCTGAGTCTTAAAGATATTCAAAAATAAATTTTAAATATGAAGTGTACGTTTTTGATGTTATATGTATATAGGTCTCACTCTAAATGTATTTCAATATTGTGCGCCTTTAAGGCTCCCTCAAGGTTTGAAAGTTGATTTGCTTCGTTTGCGATGATATATATGTATCATTTGCTTGTTGATAAACATATGTTTAGGTGATTAATGATAACGTCTCATGTTAACTTTAATGACATATCATTAGTTTTAGTTACATGCTCAAAATTATAATTTGCATGAAGCATATTAGAGCGGAAGTGTATCCATTAGTTAACTCAGCATTTGAAATTATTGTTTTTATTCACAAGTTTTTAGGTTAGGCATGTTGCAGGAGAGGAGTACGATCGGAATAGATTTCAATACATCACTTGTTTATAATGCAACACTTTAGTTTTATTGGAGTATGTATACATAGAACCTTGTTATAATTGTATATAACTCTTATTATGGTTTTATATTGAGCAAGTTAAATGTTTAAAATTATATTAGAGCTTCTTTGTTAATATTTTAACTTAATTATTTACGTTTAAAACGTTGGATTTAAAACAATTTGAAAATTGAATATTTTGGGCAAAACTAGAATGATAAATTTTATAGTATTTGATCAAACTTGATTCCCAAATGTAAACATTCGAGATTAGAGTGTTACATTTTTGTAATCTAGACATTTTTCTTTTTTTAATAACACTAATGACTTCTATTAAAAAACCCGATAACTAAAAAAAAAAAAAAAAAAACCAACACAAACTAAATTGTATGAGTCATAAACACACTAACACTCACCGAACAAATCGTTCGGTTTAACATTACTTTTGAAAAATGATAAAATGTTCTCACAATTTAATATAATGATTTAATATATTTCATATTTACTATTAATATTATTTGAGTATATTCCCGCAATTATTTAATTTAATTAGATCTCTTAAACAAAATTGATTCAAATCCTAATGAGATATACTTTTGTTTCATCTAATGACGAGTAAAAAGAGGTGTTTCAAAATTCACGTGCGCGCTCACGTGATATACCTAACAGTCTTTTTCTCTTGGAAAAAAAAACCTAACAGTCTTATTACATTACAAAGAAGACGAACTCGGTGCGAACTGTGAATCTGATTGGTTGTTGCTTAGACTTGGATTTGATATCTCAACTCTGTTATCTATGGTTTCCTTCTTACTTTCCTTCAGATTCCCAAAGGAGGATGCTCTGTTTTGCTGGTGGTTCAATTCAAGTATTTGAGGTTTTATCTTTCAGTTAAAAAACAAATGGAGACGACTCATTCCTTCCAACCATTCGACGCTTTTCTCGACCGAATGCGAAATCCTGCTTCTCTCGATCTTGTTCGCTCCATCAAGAGGTTTCTCTCGATTTCCTTTTTTAAATTTATAATTTAGTTCGGTTTTAGGGTTTTCTTAATGAATTTCCCTTACGTTTTTGCCCTTTTAATGTTAAAAAATAAAGAGGAAGAGAATTTGAGTTACCGATTTCCTTTCGTTTCAGCTTCATTGTATCGTTTTCGTTTAATGCGCCAAACCCTGAAAACGATGCGAAAAGGATACAAGATTTTTTTCTGTCAATGGAAGCTGCTATAAGGGATCATCCTTTATGGGAAGTCTCCTCTGATGCTGAAATTGACAATGCCTTAGAGGTCAGCTTGCCCATTTGAATTCGTTTTTCGTGTATTTATCCAAACTGTTTCGTACGTGATAATGGCAACTTTTATTTTTGTTGTTGACAAATAGGTGTGCTGTTTTTGCTGCAGGGTCTGGAGAAGTATGTGATGACCAAATTACATTCACGGACCTTTGCTTCCTCTGCTGAGGATGTCAAGATGGATGCAGAGATCTCAGACAAGATATGCTTGTTGCAAACCTTTTTGAGGCCTCAACATTTGGACATACCATCCGTACTTCAAAACAAAGCTTCATGGCTAGTAGGCATTCTTTCTTCATTATTAAATAATTGTGGGAATTTTGTTTAATGATTAGCTGTATTGATTTTTTTTATCAAATAGAGAGGTATTACATATTAGATGTATTGATTTTTTTACTTAGCTTAGAGTCATACATGGTGTTATTTAGTTACGCGTAACTGCAATGTTAAAAAATTTTATGTGGATTTTGATGAGACTAATTATTTTCAGCCCAACACTCCTGTTGCATGGTTATAAATAATTTATGAATATGTTTCACTTAGAAAGTGGCACAGCATTTTGCTTCATACCTTCAAGTAAATGATCAATGGTTCATTAACATTAAAACTGTCTAGATGTACTTCATGAATGAACTATTGTCTGATACTTTTCTCCTCAGAAGCCGATAAGTCTTATAAAGAATACTTTGTTAACACTCTAAAAGATTAAAAAAAATGATTCTAGATACGATGACAGAATATGGTTAATTAAATCCACTCAACCTTTTTCAAGGGGGGTCATAATTGGTTCAAAAAGATACTTGCTTTTGCAAATTTTACATTCTCAAAAGTTCCTGATTTTTTAGATTGGTTCATTCCAATCCCTAGAGCCGTGGTTGGTTCTTGAAGGTAGATGTAGTGATTTGGTTATAAACTTTTTAGTATTTGGGAAAGATTTAATATGGCTTGTTATTGACATCAAATGAGAGTTACGGATTACACATCATCCTCTTCCTTCTGCATTATCTTTTTTTTTTTTTTTTTATAAAATCTGCATCACATTCCTTTTCCTTGAGAATAATCATCAAAACATAATTTCATTTTTTGGCCACTAATGGAGGATTAGATTGTTTTGGGACTTTGTTTGAATATGATTGCATAGTTCCATTTTAAGTTCTTGCAGTTCATGTCAGTACAGTGGACAATTCGTATTTGGACTGTCTTCGTTCTGCTTGGCTATGTACTAGTTATGTGATGATTCTCCCTCCTAATAAGTAGCAGTTATATTTTTCCTTCTGTCTTCCAGCTTGCAGAGAAAGAATTAAAAAGGATGAACACTTTTAAATCCCCTCGTGAGAAGCTTCTTTGTATAATAAATTGCTGTAGGATCATTGACAATTTACTGCTCAAAGTTTCAATTTCAGAAGATCATGTTCTAGGAGGAGCAGATGATTTTCTTCCTGTTCTTATATTTGTTACGATCAAGGCAAGCTCTCCTTGGTAATAAGCCATTCTACCAATCATCATTATCATCTCAAATTGTGGATTCTTATGTCTCACATTTTCAGTCACGGTCCCATCATTGCCAAGTTTGTTTTATGTTAGATTCAATTTTGTTTTCAATTTCATCATAAAATTTCTGAGAATTTATGGTCAAATTTCTAGACTTGAATTTGATTACATGTTGGAAAATGCACCATGTTTTATACATCCTGAAAATTGTGATCTTTTTAGTTACTTATTCTGAGGTAGGTAAATGATTGAAGTTGCTTGTCATGTCTGTCATATTTGCATATTTTTCTTGGTGTCATCAACGTTAATATCCCCAAGTTTTTTATGGAATTTTTTTTATCCATGTTGTGGATGGTTGTAATTATCTCCCAAGCAGTTGCTCCTCTTTTTATGTTTGTGTGTGCACATTAGTGGGTGTTGGTGGTAGCAGGAGTATAGTCTGCTGTTTCAATATTATGTAGGTAGTTATTTTTTTATAAAAATGCTGGTCATTTGGTAGTTTTCACTTTTCACTTTTTCATCATGAAGTATGTAATTCTGATGCCTTGGTAATTCAATTTTTTATTACTTACATTGGCATGAGATTCAATATTTAATTAGTCATTGTTCAAGTGCTTCAAGTGATCACCAAGTTCCTTTTAGAAAATATTTCCAAATTGTTCTTAGAAAGAAAGAAATTGCTTGTGTCAATAGGATATTTCTGGAATTCATATTGAGAAAACACCAATGCTTCCAACTGTTTTCCATTTTGGCCGAGATTAGCAGAACATGGAGATACCACTAAAATATGAATTGTATCACTTAATCACAGATTCCCTAGTGTGATGTACCAGAAAATTTGTCAGTTTTGGATTTAGGACATCAATGGCTTGTGTTTTAGGATTAAGCTTTACTTGTTTCTTGTTTTTGGATACATATTATGCTTTACTTTTAGTTTGTTAGCGCTTTTCATATTTTTCTGGAAAGATTGGATTCGGTTTTAAAGGTTGAAGAGTACTCATCCACTCTACGGCCATAGATTATTTTGTTGCTTTGAAGACGTCAAGCCTACTTTCTTACTAATGTCAACCAGCTTAATCTCATGAACAGGCCAATCCCCCACAATTGCATTCCAACCTCAAGTTCATACAGTTATACAGGAAGCAATCAAATCTTGTCTCAGCGGCAGCATACTTTCTCACAAATCTTGTCTCAGCCAAGTCCTTTATTGTAGACTTAAATGCCAAATCCCTTTCAATTGAAGAAAGTGAATTTGAGGCGAGCATGCAAGCAGCAAGGGCGGTTAATCGAGTGCCACAAGAAACCTTAACCACCTTCGATGAGAGGTCAACATGCATAAACCTTACAGATCCTGGTCCATCAACAACAATGCCCATAAACTCGAAGACTAGCTTACATGGTGAATTTGATTGATATCCATGATTGATCTGAGCGTACATGTACTCAAGTAAATTTGTTCTATCGTTGATCTTTAACGTGGCTGTTCTGGGCTCAGGTGAATCAAACTACCCTTACATGGAAGCTGAGGCTGGAGAATTGCCAGTGGGTGACGTGGAAAAGTTATTAAGTTTGTACAAGGATGTGGTAACAAAATATACCAGTTTGTGCATCACCGTTAGACACCTCTCTTTTTCCAAGATGAGTTCTCCCGCTCCGCACGGAAATGATGATGACTTGATGAGACAGACTAACGGAACACACAAGGATACTAGTTGCCAAGAGGACTAAAAAAGGTACAATTTGCAATTGTTATCAGTTTATCTAAATATAGATTCTACATCTTAATTAAATATTCATAATTTCATTAATATATGTTGAAAATGCAGCAACCCAAAAAGGGTTTGACAAAAAAGCCCTATGTTAAGAAACTCCCCTTCTAAGATATTTACATGTTTTTACACAAATATGGACTACATGCATTCATTGTACTTTCAAGGTAGTAGTAATTTGAATTTGAGGACCATCATTACCATGTAAGTTTATCCTACAAGAGTCAAGTTGAGCAAATTTTCTAGCTTCCATTCCAGAATTTGTAATGTTTAATGATTTCTTGTGAAGGCCGTTTGTGCATCTCATGCATATGAACATTGAAGGTATGCATCAGCATTGTCAATACCAGCACACCTTGTGTGCTGCCAAACACCACAGTTATCACAAGCCAACATTCTCTCAACATCATCTTTTGCTCCACAACTGCAGTCAACTGTCCAAATTTCTATTCCCCTCTCCATTCGAAACTGGTTGCAGCCTTGTTTTGATGTACATCTGCCTTGCACTCGAATTGATCCCGTTGCACCAACCAATTATTTCAGAGTCATGCTGTCCTCTACATAACCATAGTCAAGTAGATTCTCAACTTGAAGCCTCTTAAACATGGCATATACATCTTCTAAAGCTTTTGTACCTTCAGTTTTAAGGTCAGCAATGGTAGCATTAGGAGGTAGAACAATCAATTCAGGGGGAGGAACTGGATCTTCTTTAGTAGCATTAGAAAGCTCTAAAAGGCACCAAACTAAATAGCAATTGGATTGTAAACATTTGGTTTGTAGTCTTTCACGAATTGCTTGCAATCAAGAAGCTTAGTTGCCAAATCAATCATGTGTTTCCTTGTAGCATGAGGCCTGTATGTCAACATGGTTTCATGGTCAAGTAAAGAATCTAACATATATTTCAGATATCCTTTGCTGTGCTCTTCTGATGTGCAATTTGAGTCCAAGCTGCTTTCATGGTCAAGCAAAGAACTAAAAGTATCCTCTTTGGCAAAAGAAAATAATATAATAAATAAGAAAAAATCTATTAAAAATAAATAAATTAAAATAAATTGTGCATTGTGTGTTTGTTTTGTAAGAATATTTTTTGGTTATTTGGATTATTTATTTTTGGGGCACCCTTTCTCCCTTACATGACATTAAATTTTGTTTTGGTGTTGATTATGAAAAAGGTTTTTAATGAGGCATCATTTTTTATAAAAAAAAATAGCAAAATTATCCATTTCAAGTCGAGTTGAACCAAATAAGCTTCAAACTTGAGTTGATCCTGATAGTTTTGTTTTTGAGCCAAGCTCGAGTCTAAAATTTTGAATTCGTCGAGCCTCAAACTTGTCGAATCTCGATTTAGCTCATTATCACCCCATTTAAAAGGTTAAAAATACATTAAAAAAATATTGACTATAATTTTATCTTTATATGTAATTTTGTTGCTTCAAATAAGCAAATATCTAATCTATCAATCAATTTTATCAAGTATTTATGTACATTTAATTACTACAATCCAATACCATCCATCAACTAGTTTCCAAACAAAGCCTTTATATTTTTTAAAACATATATTTATTTTAAATATTAATAAATATTTATTTTGATGTAATGTTTATAAAATTTATATTTTTAATGGTAAGACTAAATGGCACTATATTTAAAAAGTTAAAGATTAATATAAAAAAACATGATTTTTTTTTTGGATAAATGAAATTTTATTCATCCAAAGAACTCACAAAAAAACCCAATAAAATCAAGTATCAACAATATCTCCCTCAAAATAAAAAGACTATACAAAAGAAGAAATTAACAAATTCACCACTCATCTGCTATACGTCTATCTGTCGTATATTTACAGTCTAACATTCTTAATCTTATATTATTCTTAACAATGGTAAATATATCAACAATCAATTATGGTTGATATCTATGCAACCGCTTATTTCTTTCACGCCAAATGTGATAGTTGAAACTACTCCATGCAAGTCTCATGATTGCAGCTCTCATGGATCTCCCTTTTCCTACTTGCAGTACCCATCCAAACATGTTAGTCCAATTTCCAGCGGTGAAATGTAATCTACATGCCTGCACAATCAACAACCATAGTTGCTTGGAGAAAGCACAATTTCCAAACAAATGGTCCCGAGATTCCTGTTCTTCTCCACATAACAAACATAAAGGATTAACTTGACACCCTCATCTCAACATTCTATCCTTTGTTGGTAGCCTATCTAGAATAATAAGCCATGAGATAAAAGAATGTCTAGGGATTAAAGGACACCCCAAACAATTCGAGACCATAGAACCTTTTCTCTTTTATGTCGAAGTAGCTCCCAAACTTTCTTGGCACAATAACTATCCTGGAATCCGCTACCTCTAATCGAATCATCTCTTAATCTCAAGATTTTTTTCCATGTCCAACTTTGAGATTTTTTAACCTGAGTAGACCAAATAGAGACACCTTTCAACAAATAATGTGTAAATTTTAAATACTAATATGTGACCTTTAGTAACTGTCATTTTAATCGCTAATTTATAACTTCTTAAATTCAAGTCGTCCAACTTTAGTTTCTTTTAATAAGGAGCGCAATACATATTCTAGATTGTCACCTTATCTTGAGTAAGTAGCTCCATCAGCCAAACATGTCCTAAATCCTGCACAACAAATTTCGTCACTGTATAAGTTTAGTTGACTATATTATCTGGTTAGACCTATAGTACTCTTTGTTTATCTCTACGTCAGAGATTGAATTATATCAAGATTAAAAAGGATTTTTATCTAACTTTTAATCTTAGTTTTATCCCTATTTGTACCTTATCGTTTTTAATTTGAGGCTTACATTTAAAGTCCGTGCAATATTTAAACCTCACGCCTAACCTCGAACGTTTAGATATAGAGAAAGCAATGGGGGAGGAGGAAAGCGAAATAATACGGATAAATACATAATTATGAAAATGCAAGTGTTACGTTGGGAATTAGTCCTTGAATACATAAAATGATAGACTATGGATGGTAGCATCTAACTAGCAAAATGAAGGCAAAGCATTAGCTTAGATATCAGCTTTCCAGATGGCACCATCCCCTTCTCCACAAGATTCGTGCACGAATTTCATCTTCTCCACCGAGTCGCATACTCCACTGCAAGACCAATCAAATGATGCCACGCATATATTCCCTGCTTGTGCTTTCCATTCACAATCTGACAAGTCACACATCATTTAACTTTTCTTTTTACATGATAATAAAACTAAACGCTGATGAAGGTTGATCCAATGGCAGGCAGAGGGACGTACCTGGTGGGGTACCACAACACATGGAAAGGTCGTCCACGTGTTCAACTTCCAACCCAATCATCCATGATCCCAAGGACACGTCCTCATTGGCGAATCTATGCAAAATAGGTCTGCCCAAACCAATGTTTCATTTCATTTCTCAGTTACCAAATTTACAACATGTACGTATGAGACGAAAAAAAGGGTTTCAGGCACTCACGAGTTGATGGAAATATAAGTAGCTAGGTCCTTGGAAATGCCATATATTTGTCCAGTGGCGTGTCTGAAATACTTGTTTCCATCTTCTCCAAATTTCCAATACTCCGGTTCATGATATTTCTCCCCTCTGCATGCATGCCATTACCATATTAAACAATTTCTTCAATGATCAGAACATTAGTGTCAACAACTTACTTCTGTGTAAGAACTGGTCCAGACTTCATGCACCCGATGTAAACTCTGGGTTTTGCTCGGTACTGCGCAAGCGTGGTGGCTAGCATGCCCATGTTGACATGGACGTCGTCATCAACCTTCACGTAGAAATCAGCATCCCAAATGGAAACGGCGGTGGAGAAATAGAGTCGGGTCTTGGTCGAAAGTTGGTGGTAGCCTTCCACGTGGTTAAGCCTCAGAAAGTCCTTGTACTCCGCCTCCTCTTTGTCCAGAGCTTTATCCAGTACCCCACCGGCTGTCGCACTATGCCCTATCACAAATCTCATCACTATCCCTTTCTCTCTCTCCAATTTCCTCAGCTTTTCTCCTGCAAGTAGCAAACTCTTCTACATTTATACCATATATACATATATATGTATGTATATGTTAAGAATTAGAAGACCTGTAGGCATCCATGTAGCCCGAACGGAATCTCTTCGTTTTCTGCTGCTGAATGCTGTGTTGATTCCTATAACCGCAAAAACCTTCTGCAATGTATGATTATAGGATTGTGGTTTCTGCAGGGTAACTCCTTCAACACCACTCTTGCTCATGCGAGAAGCTGCTAATTCCATTTCCAGGTTGGAAATTGATTTCTCCAGAGACCTAGGTACAGAAGTATAATAATTATTGTCAAATAAAACATATATATGGACATAGTTAGACTGGGAAGAACTGATTAAGCTAGCTCACTGAATAGCCTTGTGAGTTTTGGACACTTCTCCCATGATGTCTTCGGCCTTTCCTTCAACTAATCTCTGATCACACAAAGAAGAAAACAATGCAAACATCATGTATGTGAACATATAATGGAAGTACTGAATGTGGTAATAACTAATTTCACGAATAAAATCGACTCGAAAGTAACATATATACACGTTTATGATCATAGTCAGGGGGTAACTCTCCCAACTTGTTATGAGACGGACTCGGCCAGGTTCGGCTAGTAATTAGGGATCCAGCAAGAAAGCTAGCAAGACATAAAACAGTAATCACTTTCCCTGAAACCGCCTTTCCTCGCATTTTCTTCGACTGGATTCTCAAGCTACCGGTATCGATTCACGCCACGACGATCACTGCATAACATATATACACACACACGTATGTTTATATATATCAACAATACAAGCATGGCCTGAAAAGATGGTTAGCATATGCCATGTGATGTGAGGCAATGTATATATGAATGAACTTATTGGTATTGCAGTAGTAAGAAGAAACTGCAGAAAATGCAAGAGAATAGTAAATTATACATACAAGTAGGTAAATTGTGGAATCATTCAAGATTTGGGCATCATGAATAAAGCATAAACTGTTGATTATGAATGTCTGCTACCTAACAACAGCTGTTCCTATGTTGAAACACCATATGTACATACATATATATAATGTCTGTTCTTTGTGTTTAATTTAAATTACCCTGGAGAGCAAGGTTTGGCAGTTGAGTCATGTTGTTTTCATGGTTCAGCAAAGTGTTTGCCGCGATCAAAGAAATTGAAAAACTTCATCCGTTTGGGGTAACGTTCACGTTAACATTTACAGTTTTCTGACAATTGCTGTGCCAAACAGTTAAAGTAGAAAATTTTGAATATATTAATTATACGAAATATATGCAAAACTCTTTATTACAGTCATGCATATATATTTATTACAGTCTCTATTTAGTTATATATGCTTATAAAGCATGGAAGCGAGAAATAGGAATACTTGATAATTTAATAATAAATTAAGTATATCACACAATTGTTGTTAAGGCGTTAAGCCAGCTAGGAACTACCCACACCAAGCATATGCTTCAACATCCTTCCGGCATATACATGGCCGTCGGAACGATGTGACTACTTGTTTAGGGAAAAATTATTAGATGGATGGCTCACCACCTCATCTAGGGGGTGAGCAAAACTCGACTCGACTCGAAAAAACCGAATAACTCGATTCGACTCGAGGCAAAAATACTCAACTCGTTTTGACTCTACTCGAAATTTTCATAAACTCGACTCGAAATTTTTTTAAATAAAGTTCGAGTTGTAAAATAAAAATTCGAGTAACTCAAAAAATTTTAATAATTAAAGGGTTAATTTTTAAGTTTGAGACAAGTCTATCAATTTTTATGATATATATACATTGATATATAAAAATATAAAGAAATATCACTACATATGAATATATATCTTATATAATTAGAGAAAGTCGTTTAAATTAAAATCAAATCATACTATAGCATGATAAATAATCACAATTAAATATTTATAGGAACTCGAAAACTCGACTCGAACTGAAAAAATTTCAAATAAAGTTTGAGTTATAAAATATGATTCATCAACTTGAATAACTCTAAATTTTTTGACTTGACTCGATCGAATACTCACCCCCAACGTCATCCATGATCTCATTTAATAATAATTTCATATCTCATTTTTTTTTCAAGGTGAATTATCACCTCTTTTCTCTTTTACAAGACAAATCTTCGTCACTCTCTTACATGTCATTAAATGAACTAATCTCATTGGATGAGACTATAAATAACGTGGTGAACCGTGATCATGTATTTCTCAGCTTAGAGCCCCACATCCTACATAAATGTCTCCTCTTGTATAAATTATTACATGATCCCGGCTCACCGCATCATCTAAGCTTAACCTTCTTGAGCCAATACTTATGTCTGCAGCACTCTATCGTGATTTGAGCTTCATGGATGATTTAGGATGGAACTTTTAGGCCCACTTTATCGCCACCTTGACTGTTGTTAAAAGAGACGGCAAGAAAGAAAGCTGAGGATTGTTATGTAATCCCACATCGACAGCAAACAAGATGATGTGAGTTTCAACTTATATAAAAAATGGAAGGGGAGGACAGGATGAAGCATCTTTGCGCTTGGGGCAATGACGCAGCTCATGAGGTTCTAACCGAGGCGCGTCTATTGCTGGTTGAAAACTATTTCCAAACCCCCTCTTAGGCCTGGGCTTGGCCCTGGCCTTCGAGAATTTCTGGAAGGGCTCCCTTCGGGGTAAAGCCCTACAATTATAGTTCGAGTCTTTATTGCAATTTCCCAGGCCCCAGGTTCTTGTTTAATCACTGTTGGCTTTTGAATTATCTCATTTAAAATATATTCAATTAAATTATGATGAAATTTTATATCTATAAAAATTATTTAATTTAAATAAAAAATATTTACTCAGTTCAATTCTGATTTAAAATTTATTTCTTAAATATTTAGGATGAGACGGGGAAGAAAATTTATGATGGGTGTGCATTTATACGTTAGTTTCGGGAAAAAAAAATCAGTAATCCATCCCCATAAAAAAACATTATATATCAAAGAAGAACCATCTTTGAACTTTGACGTTGTGACTTGTGAGTGACATTGGAAAATATAAGTATTCTTTACAAATTAGTGATAAAACACAAAATATTATTTTATTTAATAGATTTTAGTTATGTTATCTTTATTTTTTTAATATAAAAGTCGATACACAATGCACACTTTAAAAATAATAAATATTTAAAATTTTAATAATATATATGACTTTTTAAATCTTCACATCGTCCTGATCGGAGACGTTATAGAAATATCTCTGTGTGTGAAATGTGGGAGAGATGTTTTAAGTTAGTCAAAAGAAGAAAAAAATGCATGGAGGTGTACGGGGGTATAGCTCTAGGAAAAGTGAGTGATCTAATTCCCTTGCTTTAAGCTAAAAGTCAAATTCCAACCCACATTTCATTCTAGTTGCATGTGTTTGTGTTTGAAGTAGATGAGTAAAATTCGACTCAATTTGAAAATCGAATAATTTAATTTGATTCGAGATAAAAATATTTGACTCATTTATATTTGATTCGAAATTTTATAAACTCGACTTAATTCGAAAAAAATTCAAATAAAGTTCTAGTTGTAAAATAAAAATTCGAATAACTCAAAGTTTTTAGTAATTAAAGGATTTGTTTTTAAGTTCGAGATGAGTCTCTCAATTTTTTATTATATATATATTGATATATAAAATATGAAGAAATATATATATATATATACATATATTTTATGGTTAGAGAGTCATTTAAATTGGAATCTAATCGTACTATAACACAGGGATGGAGTCAGGATTTAGAGTTAAGGGGGGCAAAACATAAATGTTTAGAAGTAGGGGGCAAATTCATAAAAAAAATAATTTTTAAAAGAATTTAAATAGTGAGAAATTCATAAAAAAATATAAGAGAATTTAAATAGGGGGACAAAAGTGAAAAAATTCTTCAGGGTGGAGGGCGATTGCCTCTCCCCAACTCAACCCCATGTAGTTTTGTCCGTGATATATATAACATGATAAATAATTACTCCAATTAAATATTTATAGGAACTCGAAAACTTGATTGGTAAAATATGACTCGTTAACTTGAATAACTCAATTTTTTTTAACTCGATTCGACTTGATTGAAGAATGCAAGGGTGAATTTGAAGCAAGAGAGATGTTAAAGGTGCTACCTGAAGTAAATCGGAGGAGAAATCCAGGACCAGAGAAGATGCATCGTTAGCTGCGCTGTTAGCTTCGTCAGAGGTAAATGGAGGTTCGTCTGCAATGGCAATGACTCTTTAATTTAGTACGAGGGATTAATTGGAATATTTTTTTTGTTTAGAGACTTATTAAAACTTTAGATAATTTTTCGAGAGTATATAATGCAATTAACCCTAAAAGAAAGAAGAACAATATACAGATGGTATAGGACCGTAAATGAGACAAGACGGATCGTGATTTACTCGAGCTCAACTCGGTCAAAACTCGATTCGATTGGACTCGGTTTTGTAAATACTATCAAATATATTTGTTTTCCTTCACTTAAGTTTAAGAAAAGATGAATAAAAAAATTTAAAAAAAAAATTAACGAGACACTTGATTGTATGATTTTCTCTTTATTTTATCAAAAAATAAACAAAGATTTTGTAGATACCCCAAGTGTAACGAGTTGTGTGAAAACCTAAATTCCTTTCTAATGTAAATGTAGCGGTAGATTAGTCACAAAAATCGTCCAGCACCTTCTTCCTGGGGTTCCGGCTACCATTTTCACACTCTCATCTAGATTCACTCAAAGCCACAATTCAGTCACAAACAGTACACTATTCCGAGATTCTCAATTCAGACATTTTCACAAACAGGTGATGGACGATCTAGACTAACACTTCGTAGACCAAAAAACAAATAGCAATATATTTGATAGTATTTACAAAATCAACCAAATCAAATAGCAATACAGAACATCACAAGCAAATGTAATGTATCCAAAACTTTTAGTTTCCAAATACTCTCGGCAGTTCTGAAAATGACTTTAACACTTCGTAGACCAAAAAACAAAAACTCACATCAATGGAAAACACGCCATGCCTGATGTACCATTGTCGTCAAAGAGGGATGTAATATTTGATTAATTGGAATCATAAACCCTATTAAATGTTAGTGGTAGTAGTAGTATCCAATTTTCCAAATTAATGTAATTATATTAATTATTATTTTTTTGTACATCAGCCAATTAAATAAAAAAATTATATTTATTATATTTAGGAGAGATTGAAGATTTTTTTGGTAAAAATTTCAGGAAATTTTCAACTCTTTAAAAAAAATTAAATTTTTAAAGGAATAAATATAGTCCCTCAGAAATTAAAAAAAAATAGATTTTAAAGAGAATGAAAAAAAATTCGAGCAAGAAACACGAGAAATTCACCTCTTTTTTCTAAAAATATTTAATTTTTTGACAAAACATATATAACCCTTGAAAACTTTAACCAGTTGACAATAAACCCTTCATTTCACAATCTCGGCTTTTATTCTCTACTTGTATTTGAATCCGAATATATGCTCTACCGTTGATTTCAATTTTAAGCTCCGTTTGCGAGTGCTTATGAACGTGTTTTTGAGTGAAAATTTCGTTTTAAACGTATAAATAACCAAAAACACTTCAAAATAATAAAAAAAATTTCACCGCAAATTACTTATTTACCTTTATTTTTGGCTTTTAAAACCTTGCTTTGTAAAAGCTAGATCTTTATTTTGCAAAACCTTAGTTTGCAAAAGTTTCATCCCAAACCAAGTTTTTTAAACACACCCACAAACAAAGCCTTACTACTATGAAGCAGCACAAGTATTATGGGTGCAAATCGTCTACTTTTTTCTTATAGGTGCAAATCGTCTACTTCTTTTTCATGTCTCCATTTGTGCCTCCGTTTTAAATTAGAGGGTTTAGGGTTTTAGGATAGGGGTTGTAATTAGGGTTTAGGGAATTAGGGGTAGGGTGTATTTTTAGGGTTTAGGATATAAAAAACAAGGGTTAGGGTTTAAATTTTAATTTTTTAAATTTTTTTCAAAGGAGGCATGAAAAGATGCATGAGGTAGATGATTTTTACTCTTTTCCCATGGCTTCATTTGTACCTCCGCTTTAAATTAGTTGGTTTAGGGTGTAGGTTATAGGGTTCAAGGTTAGGGGTTATGGTTAGGGTTTAGGGAATTAGGAGTAGGGTGTATTTTTTATAGCGTAAGGTTTAAGGTTTAGAATATAAAAAATAAGGGTTAAGGTTTAAAATTCAATTTTTTAAAAAAATTTAACAAAAGACATGCATCTAAACATAATAAAGAGATAGATGATTTTTACTCCAGTATTATAACTAATCCCATCGCAGCAAATCTTTTGGCTCATCTAAGTTTACCCATAGCAGTTGGAAAGAGGAAAACAAAGTTGACAGCACAACTCAGTGTTAGATCGTTGACAATAAAAAAGATAGAACTTCAATTACTAAACAAGATTTCAAAGAGTGTCTTTGCCACCACTTAGGATAATAAAAAGCAACATTATATGTGAAATTAGAATCTAGCTACTTTGAAAATTTCAGAGCGTCAGCAGCCTCACAGCCTGGGTATGGAAATGGGAACTTTTGCGTTGAACAACCCACATCCAGTTGAGATGAAGACAGATATTTTGCTTGAGAGTGGTGATGAAGATTCACGCTGCTGTGAGGCTGAGTTGTTAGAAGCTTGTCCAAGAACGACCATTCACCAGTGTACCTCGTCTGATCTTGCTGCATAAGTCCACATCCGCCGCTGCTTGTGGTTAGCCTCAGTAAGTTTTGAGAGCATTCGATATCCGTGGATTTCAATGACAGTGGTGGCATGAAGGAAGAAGCGACAGCCGATGATTCAGGGCTAAATAACTGAGGTAGATGCATGGAGGCATCAAAGGAATATTGATCATACAGCGTATGCAAATGATGATGGTTCCTTGGCTCCATTTGAGAAGAAGAAGCTACACTCTTGATGTGACAAAAGTTTTCCTCTTGAGTACTGAAATCTGCCTGAAAATTGCCTCTGATATGATTCTTCTTCTTAAAAACCCTGCAAACAACCCACCCATCTTCCTGCTAGCAAAGCCATTATTGCTAATGTTGTTACTTATTGTTCTCGGATACATAAAAAGGGTTGCAAATCACAGATTCTAATCTAAGTCAAGTCGATTTTACCTGAACATCGGAATCATCGTCCTCTAAGCGATATTCATGCATGATCCAATCGGTTTTCTGTCCATGAGGGGCACGTCCCGTGTAGAAAACTAGGGTTTTCCTCATGCCGATTTTCTTGGAGTTGCTGAGGTGGATAGCCTTGTCCCTCCCTGTTGCCTTCCAAAAACCGGCTGTGGTTGCCCTATTTGTTCGAGTCCCCGTTGGGTATTTCTTGTCCTTGTGGCTGAAGAAATACCACTCGTTTTGAGGTCCAGATCCGATTCTGCATTTATCTGCAAGTTAATCGTACAAGAAAGCATTAGCAATTAAATCATAGGTTGGTCGGTCTAAGACTCTGGCAGATCCATGCACTATATATTCATTTCACTGATTATACCCTCTGAAATCTGAATTTTTGTTATAGTTATCTATTTTATTGATTGTGTTCGCCTGAGATTTCTGGATCTACATATAATATATATACATACACCCTCAAAAATATTTTTAGATTCGTCAATGATCCAAGAGATGATAATTCGGAGATGATGAATAAGATGAACTGACCTTTGAGATCCCAAGGCTCAAGTTTGTTGAGATCCACTTCCCTTATAACATCGAGGTCGATAGCTTCATACGAGACCTTCTTCCTCAGGTAATAGTAGAGAAGCTCTTCATCTGTTGGGTGGAATCGGAAGCCAGGCGGAACTGAAAGCTGCCCATTTCCTGCCATCATTTTAATTCCCACGCTTGATCTGCTACAAAAAAATAATTTCACTGTCAGTAACTATAATATACATATATATACAGACAACTTACATGTATTATATATAATGAAAACTACAGACAACATACTATGAACTTTATACGCATGCATATTGTAAGATCATAACGAAAACTCTCATTGCCACATGAACTTAACAAACTGAAAACATTACATTTCCATATATGAAACCCAAAATTTTGAAACCAAAAGGGTTTAAACTGCTGACAAGAAATAAACCAGACATCTTTCTTGTCTGTTGACATTATATGTTTCTTTTATATGTATACAAGGAAGGTCTCTAACATTGGACGAGTTAGTAAGAGTTTAAATTTCAAACCCTACACTCTAAAGAAGCTGACAACAATGAAAAAACCCTAAAATCTAACGAGTAAACTACAATCGCATGCATGCAAGCAGATGGCGTCAAGTACTCCATCTCCAAGCTGAGAAAGCTATCTAGATACAGTGACTGAGCAAATTAAGTAAAGGAAATGGGAAGAAATGGAGAAAATCAAACCTTGTTTTCTGGCCTTGGAATGGTGTGACTGAGTGTGATAACAATACAAACGAAACGAAACAAAGAGAATGAGATTTCTTAGCTTGAAGGGCACGATGTTAGGGCTTTTAAGACAGAGAGATGAGAATGTGGATAAAATATGAGACAACCGAGGATGTGCTGTCTTGGCTGGGTTCAGAAATAAAGACAAATAATAAAATAAAATACACCTTTTATATGTATTTATTAGTTGAATTAAGAATGAATTCCTCAATATTATATGTCTTAAAGTCGAGTTTCAAATATGAAATAGAGGGTTGGGCATATGTCCGTTGAACGGGAGACCTTATTCCAGAAATTCGCCTCAGAAAAATGAGTAAAATCTGCACAACTGTCAATTATTTACATTTAAATATCCATTAGTCACTAATTATGTGATATTATTTAATTATTTGGACATACACGTAGAGTTCACCTATACCTCACCGGAGCAAAGTTGAAGCTGAGGAATGAAACAATTCTCTTACACAATTTGACTGCCCCTTTCATTCAAACAACACAATAATATTTGTAATATTTTTATACTCAATTAAAATTTGTTCATTGCTCTGCGAGCGAAATTATGAAATTACGAGTAACTATGATGGTTTATGTTTAGCTTGATAAAATGATTTTGAATTTGTCCGGATACAATCTGACTTGATTAGTGTTATAAAAGCGATAAAGGCTCTTGATGTTAGTCACAACATTATTCTTCTTGTTTGAGCCAATATTTTTTTCCGCCACCTATGTTTGGCAGTTGGTTTCATATGAATTCCTCGCGAAGCCAATCACATTATTGATTTATTGACTACACATGTCATTTTGACTTAATTTAACGTCCTTATACATAATATTTCTCTTGATTCTCTTCGGTGTTCGTCCGTTAGTTTTCATTTAAATTTAAAAAAAATATTCACTTCTTTATAATTTTTAATATATATATTTTTTTGTTGATTGATTAATTTGAATTGAGTATTTTTATTATGAAAGTATAAACTTTGACTATATTTTATGGAGAGATTATATCATATCATAGACCCGATTTACTACGTCAGTCGTGATCCCTAATCAATGAAAATTACTCATTTCACCACTAATCAATCATATAATTAATATAATTTCCAAAAATTATATTTTTAAAATGACATGAAAAATATAAGTGAAGATTCATTGGTTGGAAAAAATTAGTTGGAGATTAGTGGTAAAGTGAGTGGTCATAATTGAATGGGACCATGACTGACGTGATGAACTCGACCCATGATATAATTTCTCGTATTTTATGATTATAAATATAAATATTGAGTATGTGTGTACATGTAATAATAACGTATAAAACTTGACTGTATTTTATGATTATAAAATATCCTCTGGTCATGGACTTCAGTGCCATGCGTAGAATAAGCCTTTTTCGAGTTATTAAATCAAACAAATTAATATATTTATTGATGGGATACTCATTTCTTTGCAAGAATCACTAGGGATTAACTTAAACTGTCCATCCATCCATTATTATTTAGTATCTATCACATGTGACAACTAATTAACTTCAATCCCAAGTTTAAAAATGTTTATAAGCATTTTTTCTTGTGAAGAAATGTTTACGATAATTTATTTTTATGGATAATTTTTTGTTAATAAAGGGTAATATTATTTAGAAATTTTCCTTTTAACATGGGAATAATTTCGTTTTATAATTCTTCTTGTGAAGAATATAAATGTTATTCAACAAAATGGAAGAATTTAGGGAAAAACATTATTTAGAAATTTGAAAGTTAGTGTCTCTTAAAAATTTTAAATTCTCTTATATTCTATATATTTTATTGATAATTTAATCTTATATTTTTAAATTCTCATAATTTTGTTTCCTTATATTTTTAGTATAATTTTTTAATAGTTTATCCTTTTTATATAAAATTTTGAGTTGGTCCATAATCATAAGCCTTAAGGATTTCTCTTGTTTAATCACTGGTTTAACTTGTGATTTGAGTATTGACTAGTTTTAACTTGTGAGTGATGTTTACTCTTATATTAATTAACAAAACGTAAAACATTAACCATGAGATTCGCTTAAATCGATATCGTAGAATAAAAACCTTCACCGCTTTGAGATAAAGAGTTTACTTACAGACAAAAAATTATTTATTAACATAGCATTAAATAAATAGTGAAACCACATTTTAGGAATAAAATAGACGTAAATCATTTGTCTTTTTTACTGATTGATGTTTTTATTTTAAATTAGTGAATTTAGGGTTTAGAATTTAAGGTTAAGTTTATGGTTAGGATTTAAATAATTAAGAGTAAAATATATTTTTTAGGACGTAAGGTTTAAGATATAGAAAATTGTTATAATTTAAATTTAAATTTTTTAATAAAAACATAAAAAAATGTAATTAAGATATAAAAGTTTTCTACTCTAACGAAAGGGCTTAATAAAAATAAACAACTTAAGAACCCCAAATCAAAAAAGTTATATCATGGGTCAGTCCCACCACGTCATCCATGAGACCAATCAATAGAAACTATCCATCTCATTATTTTTTTAATTTTCCTTCACTTGGGAAAAAATTATGAGATGAAAAAATTGATGAAGTAGACAGTTTTTATTGGTTGGTCCTATGGACAGGCGGTGAGACTGACTCATGATATAATTTTTCCCCAAATCGTCCCAACCGACTTGGCTATAATTTTAACTAACAAGTGTTGGATGAAGGGTAAATCAGGAAATGCAGCACACAATCCAATGAATAAAAGAATAGAAAAAGAAAGGGATTCTCACGCTACCTTTACAAGTTGCAAGTGAAAATAAAAAAGTAGAGGGGAATAGGTATTCTTATTAAATTAATTAATAAAAAATATAAATATAAATTATAATTAGTAATTACAATTTATCATTCTTTTATTAATTATGTATTAAATTTTTAAAATTTTTAATTTTTATTAATTAATTTAACCATATTTAATAGTATCCAATATTAATAATATTTAATGGTATTCTTCCAATCCTCCGTTCCGTTGCCTTCACGGACATCCCATTCACTGCTACTTATTAATGCAAGATGCCCTGGCACTTGTCCTCGTGGAATTCGGAATTGAAAGATAATTTTATAAATAAATTAATTTTTTTTAAAAAAATTAAATTAGGAGATAAATATGAAAAACTCGAAGATAAAAGGTGATCGTTCTTCTTTTACTTATTTAATTTTATTTATGTTTGTCTTTATAATAATACGTTCTTACATATGTTTAAATCTATGTCATCCTAGACGTTACAAACTTATGATAATAATTATATCAATTAAATTCAAATGATATTTTGATAAAAGAATAAATGATATTTATCTTTGAATAGATATTATTATGTAATTATTTTTTGACTATTTAAAAAATAATTAAAAATTTATTAAAATATTAAAAATGTTTTCTTAAGGTGTTAAAATTAAAAGAGGGAAAAAAACATATTATATTTAAATTATAACTTTTGGTAGTGAGTGTGGATAAAATATTTTTCATTGTTTTCCAAACAATTATTTTGTGAATAAATATGTCTTGATAAGCTACAAGGGATTTGTTCATCAAGTCCCAGAAGCATGGAAGGATCCATTCGTATCTAAATTTGTGTGTGTTTTATAATTCTTGCTATTTTATATGCTATTCAATTAATTTAAATCAGATATTATAGAGGTATAGTATGAGATTTGATAAATTTGATTTGAGATATAAATCGATTTATATGATCTAAAACTTAATATAATCTAAAATATGATGGTCTAAATATGTCTGAACCAAACGAAAATCGACCTAAAATTTAGTTGATTCAAAAATAATTCATACCCGATTTGACCCGAACCGAAAGTAATTTGAATTTAATTTGCTCAAATATTTACATTTTATTATGCTTTCGTATTGTATTACTAATTAACAATCACATTTAATAATAGTTTAATGATTTAATATCTTTTTTCTCTTTAATAGACCATATTCATATATTAATTGCTTCGATACTGGCTTGAATAAAATCAACCAATTTGATATTGACTACCTAAAAGTTGAACCAATTCGAATATTAATCCAATCTAATACCTGACACAAAAACTCAATCTAAATTTAAAGTAAAACTTATTCAATCTATACCGAACCCAAACCGAAAATCAAATTATTTCAAACGAACTAATTTTCCGCTGTAAATATAAAACTTTTTAATTCAAATTGTTTCATTCCTAATATAAAAATTCAAATATTTATTTTTGAAAAACTATCATTTCATAATATTAGAGCAACAAATAATTGATGGTTAGAGATTTATTAAATGCTAGTCAACATTGGAGAGTGTGAAGAATTTGAGAATCCATCACTTTCCAGCAAAAGAACAGAAAACAAAACAAAACAAAAGAGAGAATCCCTCACTTGGTCTTGTTTTACCTTACAAAACAACAAACTAGAGGAGATTGGGAGGGAAAAAAGAAAAGAAATATTATTCCCTTTATAGATTTTACTATATTTTTACATTGTATATTCTAATTTTTGTTAAATAATATTTTGTACTATATATTGAATTTTAAACTATTTTATTTAACAAGCATGGATCACATGAAAACATAATTCAAACCAAGGAGAAATATATAATTATAGGCCCGACTCACCACGTCGGTTGTGGTATCATTTAATTATAACTATCCATTTCACCACTATCTTTCAACTCTTTTTTTTTCGACCAATGAATCTCCACTTATTTTTTCCATATCATTTAAAAAATATAATTTCTAAAAGTTATATTAATGACATGGTTGATTAATCATGAAATAAGTGATTTTTATTGATTAGGGACCACGACTACTGATGTGGTGAGCTGGGCCTACCATATAATCTCTCCAAACCAAGGCTTTCAACATTTTGTACAATTCAAAATATAATTAACAGACACAAACTTTCCCTTACATGCAGTGTCTGTACATAAAAAGTCATACTAGATACGGGAATCAAGTGAACAACCTGAGACGATTAGTAATCCTTTGGCGGCATATAGGACAGTTGGACACCTTGGACCCACATTCTCTGCAAGTCTGTAATAATAAGAATAATCAATGGAGCTAATGTGGTTTAATTAATAAATCAATCAATATTAAGGAATGTAATGAAACGCACCATATGTCCACAGCCAAAGGCCAAGTCCTTGGCTTTGGTAAGGCAGATTGGGCATGCCTACAAGGACATATCCCAGCAGTTAAAAACGATACATTAACAAACTACTAAAGTCATCCAAGATCTGGACATACCTGGGTCCGCTCATCTAATGCAGGCGTTGATGAGTCGTTGGTTGCTACTGGCACCTCTGGCTGAGCGGCTCGCCGGTAGGAAACTGGAGGAGGACGTGGAACCACTTTCTTTGCTTTCCCGATTCGTCGTCTAATTTGTTTAAGACCATTAACAAATGAAACACTAATTACCAAATGTTTATTTAACATTAGAGAAGCTTAGAGCATATAACTCACCCAAGAATACCAAGTTCCATCACTGCTTTGTACTGGAGAGGGATCTCCATGAGTGCAGCCAGAGCAAAAGCTGTCTCTTTCTCATCTGGACTCGTATTTTTCGACATAATCTCAGTGAAGTTAACGAACTGCATGCATGTATAAACAAGAGAAACACATACCGAAGTTAATGTCTTGTATATTTAGTTTGCAGAGTATATCAAATATGACTCAAGATTCTGGTATGAGCTACAAAACCTGGAAATTGTCGAAGTCACGTGTAGGGATCTTGTCATCAAATTTCTTCATATCATCCCAGGGTCCATCACCCACGCCAACCAGAACAATCGACAGTGGATATGAGCTGAATAAAAAGGCATAAAATAGATACACTGAGCATGTATTTTAACTCGAAATACAAGTAAATCGAAAAACGGATGAAATTAACTAAGTTCCAACCTTGCATTCACAATTGAATTGATTGTTTTCTCTTCCTGTGGACTCAGCTCTCTGTCATTCGTATTAACACTTCGTGTGACCTGCGAAATTGACACAAATTAGGAGATAAATCAAGTGAACATAAAAGAAAATGCAGGCATGAGATATAGGACCTGGCCATCTGCAATGATAACCAACACATGGAATTGGCCGCCACTGTTTTCCACAATGTCGACCGCCGCATCGATTACCAGTGCGTACGAAGTTGGTCCTACGAGTATATACGAATGCTGAAAGCATTAGCTTATGACAAATATATCATATTGTATTAAAGATCCTTATATCCAGCATTGTTGTTGACACAGATGAAGCATTCATGGTATATTGACCAAATGTTATATCATTGATAAACCTGATAGTCTCAAGTTCGGAACAATCTTCTTGTAACAGTCCAAGACTTCTTCAAAACCCTGGCAAGATGAATGGTCACTGTGAAAGCTGAACACTTCTGAATCATGCGTGGTTGCTGAGATATTTTCAAAAAAACAAAACACTAGATAAATAAGACAAAGATATAAATAGGGATGACAAAAAGCACCGTGCCCGACTCCGGACACTCAAACAGGGATGATCGACGAGTGTTGGAACTCGGAAGGAACAATCACATCCTTAAAAATTTCAAACTCTCATAAATTATGTATTTTTATATCTTTTATCGATAATCAAAGTTTGTATCTTCTAAATTTTAAATATAAGTCACGGTTTGCAGCATGGCCTACCATCCCCAAAGCCTAAACAAGGTATTAAATTGTCGTCGTCGAATGGAGCCAGCGTCTTTCCGATTATGGCTATAGCCTTCTGATATGGATTTTGTGCATCACCAATTGCATGCAGACTCCTCCGATTGAACGATACTTCTCCTTCAATCAATATTTGTTATTGAATATCTGTATCAAAAAATTTAATCTAAATGAATACTACCTGTCCATTCATTGCTTTTGGTGAAATCAATTCCAAGTATAAGGTTAGAGGATTCTAGACCAGAGTCTCGTAAGGCTGCAGTAACCTGGAAAACAGAGGAGATGATTCACTTGAGAGAAGAGCTCTAATTAGATAATTAACTTAAAAAAATTATTTAGATACTAATTTAGGTGAAGATGTATAATTCATATATTAAAATATATATTTAAATTATTTTGTTTGTATAATAATTTTAATTTTAATTTTTTAAGTGCTGAGTGACTAAATCTAATTGTTTTATAATATTTTTATAGATACAGTCTATTGGTACTATAGGAGATGCAAAGTTGAAGAAACCCAACTCAAGCTCCCTGTTAGGTTACGTTCGTATAATTCAATTACAAATAAAGTTATATTTTAATAATTTTTATATTTAAAATTATAATTTATTAATTTATATTAAATTAATTAATAATTTAAATAAAATATTTTAATATTAATAAGAATATACAAATAATTTTAAAAGAAAAATATTAAATAATATATTTTTTTAAATATAAAAGATGACTCAATCATAAATTTATCTATAATAAAATGACTTAAATAAAACTTTTAAAAATTAAGTGACCGAAATTTAATCTTATCTATAAATACATAACCTAAATTTAATTTCTAATAATTAAATAATCTAAATATTATTATACTCATAATTAAATGATTTAAATTATAATTTACCCTAATAATTATAACCGCCACATCACATGTATCTATCCAACCTTTCCGTATAAATCTTGTCCATCTTTTTAAAAGAAAACGCGTTGAGTTGAGACTCCGCGTAGTCCTGTCCCTCCACTGACAGCCCCCCTTAATGATTTAATCATGTTGTCTCCCAACATCAGTTTTAAAGTAATAATGCGTACACTTTTGAGTAAGGATGATAAAGGATAATAATTTTTTTATTATTTTGATTTTATTTCAAAATTAAAATATTCGTTCTAAACTAATTTAATTTTAATAAATATTTTTCATCTAATTTGACTTAAAATATTAAAATATATAATTTATCTCGGTATATTAATAAAAAGTGACTAAACTTAATTGGGCTAAAAAATTAATAAAAATATTAAATATTTTATATAAAAATATATAAATATATCAAATAGGATAAAAAATATGTTGAATCCGACCCTATCTTCGACTTAATCTAACTTTATTTTTCAATTACTTAACTCAACTCAAACCCGATTTATAATATAAAAAAACCGCTACTATCAGATTAAATTGAAACACGACAGATTTGGTCCAAATTATCATCTCTATTTTTTAGTAAAAAATAATTATATAAGAAAATTTTATACACAAATTACGTATATCAAACTTTGTTCAATTTTATTAAATTTTAGGTTTAAAGTTTAAGTTATATAAATAAAAATGTTGTCATTTAAATTTAAAGTTATAATTTAAAATTTGATAATAAAAATTAGATTTTAAATTTTAAAAGAATTGTATAATATCTTTTTCACATATAATGCATATAAAAATATAACTTTATACAAGGATGAAATTACGATTTAAAAATTAAAAAATAAATGTTTGAAAAGAGAAAGAAATAAATTTGAAAATAAATTAATTTTAAAACAATTTATATAAAAGAATTGAAGTAAAAAAAAATAAAATTTATTTACTAACATTTTATTTTTTGTGTCCTTAATATTTATTAAGTGAACATAAATAAAAATAATAATACATGGGTGTACATTTTTATTTATTATACTAATGATTTTTGCATATGAGTTAAAAGAGGAGGTGTTTAAAACTATGTAAAACGTTGACCTATTAATTTGGTATAATATATATATATATATATATATATATATATATATATTTGAGTCGAGTACTTGGCCCACCAAATATCACGATTTCACGTCTCGAGAGTCGAGACTCAATATTAAGCGTAAATAGATACCCGATCCCATTCGGTAATATTTTTAATTTTTTATTTTAAAAATTAATTTTTATTTACTTATAATTAAAAAAAATAAGTTTAAATAATTTGGTTTTTAAGAAAAAGGAATAAAGAATTACTGTGCTAAAATAATTATAAAATAAATAATTTCATAAATTTATTTGACCTATAAATTTAGCCGAGCAACATTTTGATAAGAATCTTGAAAAAAAATAGATGAATATATATATATATATATATATATATATATTTAATGCTTTACCGATACACAAATCTAAATGTTAACATTAAATTCTTATGATATTGTTTGTTAAAAATTTAATTGTTTTAATTGTTCTTATACACTACTCTTTTTTATTATTAAGTTTTTATTCTTAAACTCACTTATTTTTATTTTCATATTATTTGACCCTAAAATTCCAAATTTCTAAATAACAAACTTTGGTTAAATTAGATAAATTACGTCAAAAGGTAAGAAATTTTGATATGTGTAAACCATTCGAGTCGAATTTGAATGAAATTAAGTTTGATTCAGTTAATTAAAATTATAAATCTAGTTCAAGTTTAAATGTGTTGAATTTGATTCAATTCGTTAAAATTTAAGTCTAATTCAAATTTTAACTAAATCAAATATTGATCGAATTTTAATTAAATCGAACTTAAATTAACTTACAACCTAGCTCGTTTCGTTTATAATAATAATAATAATAATAATAATAATAAAATTACATGATTTTAATATAGATTGAATCATACAAAAGAGATAGTTTCATGTCTTATTAAAAAGATAATCCTAGCGAAAGAAAAAGTGTAAACATGAAAATATATCAAAATGTTAGATAAAATTTAAACTAAAGCAACGTAACAATCAAAATCACATGACCTATATTTTGGTTTACTTTAATGTTAAAAATCTAAAATATAGTATATTATAGTTTTTTAGTAATTCATGAGACTTTTGAAATTAAATAATTTATTGTTAAAAATTTAAATCGAGTTTAAGCTCAAATCAAATCTAATTAAATTAAATATTAGTTAAATTTTAATTAAATTAATCTTGATTAATTCGTTAACAGTATTATCTTATCTATAGCTTTATTCACTTCCTTTCGAATAATAATCATATATTTAATGTTAATATATATATATATTGTAATTTTAGCATTCTTTAGACGATTATTTGTTAAAAAATTTAATTATGATATTGTAATTTAAAAAAATAGAAGATATTTTAGGGCGCCTTGATGGCGGATGTGATCGACTAACAATAGCAAACAATAGATCAGTTGACCTAATCTCAAATTCAAAATTCTCTTTTCGAAACCCTAAAATTTGGTGATTCGGGCCTTTTTTTCAAGAAATTTGTTGAAAAATGAAGCATAGGAGAAAGAGAAGAGAACCTGGTGAAAAGTTGAGAAGTTGTCGGCGATAAATCCGTACTTTTGTTTGGCAGCTTGCTTATTATCGGCTGAACCCGCCGGCGCTCCTTTCGACATGGCTGAGCCTGGGTAATCGCCTGATCCTGAATTTGTTCCTTTGGATGAATTTTCCAATGAATCTGCTCCTAGCTGCTTCCGCTTCTGACTGGAACTTTTGTTACCCATCTACTCTCATCTTCTTCCTCAAGTTGAGATTGAATCAAGAAAAGAACAAGAATATGTGTTCTGATTTTGACTGAGGCTGAATCTTTTTATATTGCGAAAGCTTACGTGTGAGATGTGATGGTATATTTGAAATTTGGTAGAGTTTGAAAAGAAATTAGGGTAAAATACATAAATGGTCACTGGAATTTTAGGATACTCTCATTTTAGACAGTGAATGTAATGACAATGCATCATGATAATTTTTACAAAAATTGGGTTTCAATAGTCGTCACTGTTTTATGTATCGATACCCACATGCTAGTATTAATGCTCTAATTTGATATCGATATCCCTAATTATTTTTGTACGCAATATCTCTTTTTATTTCAAGTAGTTATCGATATTTATAGTTTAAACATCGATATCTCATTCAACATAAAGATAATTTTGATTGGACAAACATTTTCAACGACTTTAAAACAATGTTGCCGATATTTATATCTTATCGTATAATATAATTAATAATAAATAAAAATTTAAAAAATAAAAAGACGGAATTGAAAGAAATAAAAATGAATACCGCAATTTTAATACTATCATTAATAAAAAAACAATATCGTTTTTTAACATAAAATAATATCGTTTTAAATTTTTAAAAACTAAGACTAAAATAATATCCTTTTGTAAGGTATATAAATAATTATTTTTTAAAAAAATAGTCATTTATATAAAAAAAATATAAAAAAAATATCCAAAGTTCTCTCGAACACTCTTTACCTCCTTAATTGTTGTTAGATATTTTATCGCAAATCATCTTTCATCGATAGCAAAAAATCTCAGCCTCCGACGGTCGAAATACATGAAAAGGGTTAAGACAATTCAATTTTTTTATAAAGCTAGTTTAGGGTTTATCATATAGGGATTTAATTTTTATTTGTCCAACTTATATGAACAATTAAATATTAGTAATTTAGTTATTTTTAAACCTATCATAATTGAATAATTACTAAATATATAATTTTATCATTTTTTTTTTAAAGTAAAGTAAAAATTTATTACTTAATTAAATATTCTAGTTAACTAATTAATTAATTATTCAATTTAATTTGTACAATATAATATTGAGAGTTGAATTATTTGAATCTACTAATTAATCAAAATAGATTTTAAAGATTAATCGAACTTGATTATGGTATAGATTTTCTAAAATAAATTGTTTTGATTCGATATGTAGTTTTATGTAATTAATCAAAATCGGAACAATTTGTACATTGAGTTATTAAATTGAAAACTTTTAAATTTTAGTGATTAAAATAGGAGTTAAAAGATAGTTG
Source organism: Abelmoschus esculentus (assembly GCA_035048815.1). Taxonomy (NCBI): domain Eukaryota; kingdom Viridiplantae; phylum Streptophyta; class Magnoliopsida; order Malvales; family Malvaceae; genus Abelmoschus; species Abelmoschus esculentus. The sequence goes on along the minus strand of JAUCBN010000063.1, from coordinate 4,136,948 downwards.
GGTTTTGAATGGTGTACTTTACCCGTTATTTTATTCATTAAAAAAGAAATATGTCACATCTTAAGGTTGTTATGATAGAGACCATATTAAAAGTGTCCTAAAAGTCCGTTGACTAAAATAAAAATAACATAAAAGTATAGTTGATGTATTATAAGTTTTAAAATTTTGGTGACCAAAATAAATGTTTTAAAAGTTTGGAAATTATTTGTGTAGTTTACCCATAAAAAATATTAAATTTAAAAAGGTAGGCTTAAACATTTAAGACTCAAATTTGATCCAAACCATTTTTTTATTATTTTATTAGCGTGTGCCATCTTACCTCAATGGTGAAAAAAAGGATTATCGTTTTTAGAAGTTACGGTTTTGAGCACTAGTATTGTAACACAATGATTAAGTGATTAATATTAATAGTTGAGAGTATATTTTAAAACAGATATTATTATAATGATTATAACTGATTAAAAAAATTATGTGTTGTATTATTTTATTTTTATATTATATATATCACATAAAAAATTCATTTTATACCTTTCTATATAATATTATAATATAAATATTAAAAGACATATTAAGTTGTTCATATATAAAGAGTGAGAAAATAAATTTAACAAAAAATGTTTAATAATTAAATTTAAAAATAAGTTAAATATTTTTTTTAAAAAAATGGATGGTCATGGGACAAATGAGCTTAGTTTCGCCATTTACAAATATAGCCGAGCTGCACGAACCATCTAGCCTCATCAATTAAAGGAACGATTGTTGTTTCTAGAGGTCATGGGTTCGAGTACCAGTGTTGTCAGCACAGTGATTGAACGATCAATGTTGAAAGATTGAGAGTATACTCTGAAATAGATACTATAACCACTGTAGCTAAATCAAAAAAAAAAATAAAATATAACCGAGCTGGGACTAAGGCTCATATTTTAGGTCAAGTTTGGTTTTGGCAATCCTTAGCTCCATATTTCATATTGAACCGGGTCGGGTTTGAGAAGCATGAGATGTTTTAATTCCGTACATAAATAAATAAATTCGACTTTACTCTCGAACCTCTGGCTTTTAACTAAAACTATAATGAAAAAAATTATTATAAGCAACTAAATGTATTTATCGGTTCATCTGATCCAAAAAATTTAAAATTATTTTATTTTTTTAGATAATTTAAATTAAATAATTAAAAAGTAAGTGTTCAAACACGAATTGTAATATTTAAGTTTCAAGTAATCCAAAAATATAAAATAGTACTTGGAATGAGTATAGAGAAATTAACGAGACTTCTTTATATCTTTTGAGTTATTTTACCGGATCAATCGTTTAAGACCTTTAGTTTCTACCCAGACCCGATAAAAAAAAATAGGATCACTTCTTATGGATTCGTTGAGAATGATTTTGATCTAGTTCATGACCTATTAGGAGTAGAAGACGTTCTGGTGGAATCCCCACGAACAAAAAAGATTGTATCAATTTGATAATGATCGAATGACATTTTTTCTTCGATCTGAGTCAAGAAATCCCTTACATATAATGTAAAATAGATCTTATTCTATCGCTTATCAAAAAAATATCTATAAAATATACGAATTAAATTTTGTTTAATTTATATCTATAAAATATGACCGATGATTTATATTTTCTTTAATTTTATTTTTTTATTCTTCGTATAACTTGTGTTTTTTCTCTACCTTTATGATATGTGTTCTCTACCTTCTATGTCACGTCTTTATATTATCTCACATTCTATGTCTACTTTTATGTTCGTTTGTTACTTGTACACAGTAACAGATGCATCTATTGTGTAGTGTGCGCTCAGGCCCACACTGAACTTTTTAAAATTCATATATTTATCTTCAATTTTTTAAAATTATATGAGTTATTTCTTGATTTTTTAAAATATTTATGAGTTGTGTTCAGTTTGAAATTTTAAAATTTCATGTATGTCCACCCTCAATTTTTTTTCTTTTCTGTATCCATCGTTGCACATACAAATACCATCACAATATTAGTTTCTTATTTGAATTATCAATCTTTTTATAATTATTTGTTAACATAATCAAAATTATGGAACGAAACAATTATAAAATTATTTAATTTGCTCACCACTCTTATATCACATCTTATATGCCTCGTTACAAAATTCTCCCACCGTTAACTTTCTCTTCAAAATTTGAGACCCAGAGACTAAAGATTGTAAGAAAAGAAAAAGATGTTAAAAGAGGGACACTCTTTTGTCGACTTCCTTGGGAATTCTCGCTGGTAGAATTTCAGAGAAAGGGCTTCCGTGCTTTAACTCATCTTATATACTCTACTTTTGGTGCAGCCTTCATCTTTTGCTTTACTGGGATCATGGCCTCTGTGCTTCTTTCTAAACTTAGTGCACAGCTTCGCTCTTCCCGATGATCTTGTCTGCAATCATACTAAATAACTAACCTAAAAGTAAGGGTTTTAAAAGTGTATTACTTCATTGGAACATGAGTCTAATAAGACCCACATGGAACAAAACATCACCCTCACTACAAGGTACCCATATGTTATTTGGACACAAAAATACCATATTCAATTGGTGGGATCTCTTCCTTGGATCCCATTATCTATGTTAAGATGAGGTATGTATACCATTTGTTATGCATTAAAAATTTCCAAATCTAAGACGATTCTAATAAAGAAGAAGACTCGGGTTTAAACAGTTATGTCAACAAGATATATCTAAGTTAATCAGAGTTAATTTAAAGAACATATACTATATGGAATCTGAATTATTGTTTGAAAATAAAGTTATGAAGTCGATTCTTCGTGCTAATTCACATAAATATGTCAATCTGCTTGAAACGGTGCTCATCTTGGCGATGGACTTTCCAGCTTCGGCGATCCATTGAATTTCTTATCACCTCCTGTGCCATCATCAGAAAGCACCGGTTCCGTGTCGTAAATGTCCGCACTTGTACCGATAGAAGGGGGTCCAATTTGAATCATTTCAGCTTTGAAAGGATCATCTTGAGGTCCTAGACATGATGGAGCTGTTCCCAAGTCTTGCAATCGGAGCTCGTCACCCCAAATCAACGGACTCTTCCCCTTACCGCTGTAAGGGCTATGCCTCTTCTTCCCAAGGCAAATGTTGTCACTATTCGGCATGAAATGACCATCAAATGATGGTCTCTCCATGCTGTGTTGGAGATCAAGTTGGTCACCTCCGTAAATACTAAGGTCTTGAAATGGTGGGAAGTTGAGTGGGCCAAAATCTTTCGTCGCTCCCATGTCGGGAACTCCTTGATTTCCCACAGAAGCCTTATAGCCTTGAGCTGCAGCCATGTTTTCGGAAGCTAGGGCTTGGCAAGCTTTCTCCAATATGGACTGCATATACTTGCCTTGAGCCTCAATCCTCAGTTGGAGGTGCCTTTGAACCTGCAATGCATCATATAAGTACATCAAGGATTTATCATTTTATCTATAGGAAGTCAGCCGAAAATCCCATGCATAATGTAGATCTCGTGAACACAAATATAAGTTGAGTGAATATTTTTTTTTGACGAAGCCTAGTTTCTACTTCTACTTAGATGTAGAGGAGGAGACTCTAGGGAAAGAATGCTCCCGGTGGGTTTTAAACCCGGAACCTAAGGGGAAGTGGTGGGAGAAGGTGAGCAGCTCTTACCAACCGACGATTGACGCTAGCTCATTCGGTGAATATTATACGTTAAAATGAGGTGCATACCTCCAGTTGCTCATGAAGCCTTCTCTGCACTTCCATTTGCATCCTGATAGTCACATTCCATAAGAAAATATGAACCCATCACCTCCAAAATCGTTTTAAAATCCCAGTTTTCATAAGAGTGAGACCGCCCCCCCCCCCCCCCCCCCTAAATCATAAGAAATGATTGAGTACGTACTCGTTCATGCTACGAGCCATCATGCCAGATGAAGATGCAGAATTTCTTTGAAGATCTAGCCATTACAACAGGAACGAAACAATAAACTATTCATCTTAAAAACAGTTGCAAAGCAGATGTATAATCGTTGATTAAAGAAAACCCTAGAAAGAAGAGTCCGGCACCAGCAGATTGCTTACCATCTTTTAAAGAGTGATCATTGAATTCCTTGTGAGGTTGCTTTCCAAGCCTGAATTTCTGATCCAGCAGCAAGAATTAAAACACTTGTTATACACAAAAAAGAAGCAAAAGAAAAAGAGAAACCAGATAAGAAGAAAGAAAAGTGAAAACAAGGCAACCCTACATAGAAAAGAGAAGGTCTCTAGAAGAAGAAGAAGAAGAAGAAGAGAAAGAGAAAGCTAATCATGTGCATGATACGATTGCGTTCAAACCTGTAGATGGCTCTTGAGGTGGTAAAGCGTAAGACCCTTCACACCCATAACTCTCATAATTGTTTTGGGAGTGGCCTCTGCGTCAAAGAGTTATGTGCAATTCATGAACATATATAAGAATTAAGGGATAGAGTTTGATTGAAGGATGAAAAGGGGAGTGGTGTGCGTACTGTCAGGTCCTCCTAGCTGAGTAACAGCATCGACGAAACGTTCGTGGAGCTCGACGGTCCAACGCAGGCGGGGCTTTGGGTCCGTGGTGAGCACGAGACCAGAATCTGGTTGAGCACACATGGTTCTATCGTGGGTATTCATAATCGATGGCTTCTTTGGTTGGAACATTCGTGTGAGAGATTGAGATTCCTGAAGAAATGCGATATGCAAATACTGTGCGTTTTTCTGAAGAAGAGAGGTCTTGGGATGCTTTTTCAAAGACACTGGAAACAGAGAATATTAAAGCCACAAGTTCTCATCGAAGAAAAGAATACCATTTTCATTAATTACGTATATTCAACGCCGCCTATTCTAACATGCACCAGCGCCCTTACTTATCCAAAATAATTTTTATTTAAATATTAGTATTCGAGAAATTAATTATAATTCAGATTAAATTTTATATATATTTATTATAGGATAATTTTTTAATTTAAACATTTAATATTATTTAAAAATCATAATATTTTATATTATTAAATTAATCAAAATTTCAAAATAATTCTAAATATATACAATAATAATTTGACTTTTTAACGAGATGGTGACATCATCTTAACAGCAATGTTATATGCACTGCTATGTCTTTGAGTCATTTTGATAGTATTGAATTATACATTTTCAACGCATTAAATATTTATCATGCAACCATTACAAATTTTATACAATATGACGTTATAGAAATTTATAATTGTAATCTAATACCTATAACCAAATTAATGACACTAATTATTTTTTAATTAACTAATAGTGATTACAGTAATATATGTTATAGAATATAATCTCAATCATTTGATATTGATCGCTCAATCATTTTACTGATATTATTGGTGCTCGAATCCATAATCTCTAAAACAATAACCATTTCATTAATTACTTGGGTTAAAAGGCTCGTGAAATTGACGACATTAATTAAATCACTGAGAGTTGATGACACTAATAAATTGATGGCAACTTAATTTATAAAATTATTAAAATTTCCTATCACGTTATAATTATTAATATTATTATATTGTCACTTTTGTCTCTCACTACTTTTATATAATCTTAAAGTAAAACAACTCAATATAATATATATAATATTTCTTTTCACTTATGATATTAATGTGATAAAATCTATTATATATAGTGAGGTTTTGGACAAACATAATAGGAATGATCGTATAAGATTTTTAAAAAATAGAAGTTGTAAAATTTTAATAAATTATATTCATTATATAATATTAATCTCGAAATTCATTATAAAATTTTTAAAAACACTTTTAAGAAATATAGGTTATAATTATTAAAACATTATAATTATTTCTTAAACATGACAATTGAATATAAATCTTATTGATTATTTCTATTACTATTGCTTCTGTAGGATCAGAGTGAGATTCTGGATAATCGTAATAGAAATAACCGTACAGAGACCTCTAAAAATAACAATTACTTCTAAAGACCGCATTGTTAAAATTAGTAAAGATTAAAAATAATTATTTTTAAAAATTATATTTTAATAAATTACATGTGACCCCAAAATTATTAAACCACCGTTATTACATACGGAAACAATGATATTGTTAACGTCTAAAGCTTCAGTCCTCTCTGTTCCATCTTCCTCCTAAAAAGCAGAGCATAACTTTATGGAGTTATTCTCCCATAGATCATAGCATGTGAAAGTTTTTTGAGTATGATATGATGGAGACACATCATGACCAACATGCAATATGTACATAGGCACACTCCTTTACCCTTCTCAAATTAATCATCATTATAAACTAAAATGTTCTTACATGCTACATGGGGCTAGTTGGATGTATAGATTTAGGCTAGAAGTTAAAGTATATATAAAAAAAAACATCACATATAAATGATAATTTAGGAAGAAGACGTTATTTATAAATAACGTTTTTTATATTTTATAAAATCAAAAGAAACAGTGTTATGTGCACATAATGTTCTCTTATATACATATTATAAAAATTATCTTAAAATTTAAAATTATTTTAAATTATTTAAATAAAATTTTAAATTAAATTATTCTCAAAATTTTATCGAATGAGCTTTTTTTTTATCGGTTTTATTGTACAATTTTCTTTTCAAGTTATGATGAAATTTGGATTCTACATGGGCCATGACTAGGTTTAATTAAATTTGTTCTCGTCATTTCTTTATATATCTTCATCTTATCTTCTGTGTTTTTGTTGGCATCTTTTTTTTAATTTTACACTTAGATATATGAAGAAACTCACAAGGATGTCACAATTCTAGTTTAATTAATAGGTTTATTGATATTTTTATAATTCAAATATATTAAAAAAACATTTTAATCATCATTTTTTTTTATTTTTTTTATCTTTGGATTTTATTTTATTTTTAAACTAAATCATATGATTTTTTAAGCAAGTTCAAATTTTAATATTATAAATAAAATAATTACATTAGAATAATTGTATTGTAATAAACCTCTGTAGTAATTAATTTAAATTAATCAATCAATAAATTAAATATTAATGATTAATGATGGTTATTTTGTTGTTTTTCATTAAAAATTTAAAAAAGATATAAAAAATATATGTAAAAATATAAATAATTTAAAATGTGAAAAAATATAAAATTATATATTTAAACTATTAAAAAATCATATAAACTATTTAAAATATAAAAAAAATGGTAAAAAAATATAACCGACCCAAGCTTAGCAGTTCTGTACTTTTTCTAGTAGTTTAATTTGAAAAAAAAAATTATTAGGTTAAAAAATCCAAAAAATATTATAAACTAAAATGACTCATTCTAAAATATTCAAAGGTCAAAAATACCCTTAGGACTAAATAAATATAAATGTGCCGTTATAGCAATGTTTGCAATTTTCAATAAGTAACTTGAATCAATGTCACAACTTCAAACTCAAATAGTAAAACACGAAAAACTATTAAATAAATCTGATTCATTATATTATTTATAATTTCATGTAATAATAATTTTTTATTTTATTTTTAAAGATGAATCTTTATTTTTTTACATATTATTAAATAAATAATCTCATTAGACGAAACTATAAATAACGTGTACCGAAAACGTATAATAATTTCTCTAAAATACATACAGAAGATTGAAAAAAAAGAGTTAATGAAAAATTAGTAATAAGAAAATAAGAAGTAAGCAAGTGGACCCTTTGTTCTAAAGCTTGCTGTACCACACTGATTTATGACTTTTGTGGAACTGAAGATTGTCCTCCCATGTATTTTACTGATTTATGACTTTTGTTATAAAGCCTAAGTGATTAAAGGAACTGTTGTTGTTTTTAGAGATTACGGGTTCGAGCACAAATAATACTAATACAGTGATTGAACGATCAATATAAAATGATAAAAATTATATTTTAGAACAGATACTATTATAATTACTACTGTAATCTTGTTATTCTCAGTCATAACAATATGTACCTATATACATATATCATAATATTAAATATTTAACTTACTACATCCCTCCACTTTTAATAAATTCCTTTGATACTAATTGTTCCTGTGAAACCAACATTATTTGAACACCATGAATCCTTCCATCCCCCACCTTTTTGCTTATTATAATGTTTATAGTTGCCTCATGTTCTACTTTGACACATCTCTAGGACTGGGAAATGCATTTGGAGATT